>CM053141.1:97460832-98128332 GCA_028571685.1 Heterohyrax brucei | reverse complement strand
TACAAAAAGTTTAAAATCTTTGTCGTTGTTTCTTAAAAGAGCCAGATGTAATTTCTTATTGCATCATGAAGTTGTCATAGGTCTAATTACTTTGCATGAATGTTAGAGAACTTTTTGTGTAAATTATGAATAGCAGCTTCTTACTGTTGTCCATAGACTGTTAGAATAACTACCAATGAAAGGGAGATTAGATAATTCGTCTTTCACTCATCCATGTAAGGACAAACATTCTTGTTCTTATAAATAGCAGGAGAAAGTGACTGTTAGAGATGGAAAATTAAAGATGCTTGTTGAACAAAAAACAATGACTGGAGTAAGATATTCAAATCTTTTTTCAGATGTTGCTATCACTTTGTTTTCTCTCTTCAGAAAATCTGTGTACATTTAATCTGATTCTCACCCTGGATGCATGTTTTTGGCCTCTATTAGGAAGCCAAATTCGTGACCAATAACCACCATCCTAGAAAGTCAAATACCGTAAACGTGAGGTAAGGGCTTGGATTTCTCTCCCTTTGCATACAGATAGGTGTCTTCTCAGTCTTATTGGTCAGCAAATTGTAAATGGCTTCAGTAACTCCAAAGTAAAAAGTGCTTCTTTTGCTGTCAGTTGAGGTAAAGTTTGCTCGTAGCCTTTGAAAGCTGCTGGTCTCCCTAGGGAGAAAAGAGGGATCTTGGGTGACACAGGGCCTCACAGTGGGTAGCTGTACACCCATACCCTTGGCCAAACATAGAAGGTTTGGACTTCACTCTGGTGGCACAGTAGCGAAATGCTTGCTTGCTTACCAAAAGGCCAGAGACGTTAATTCATGAGCAGCTTTCTGGGAGAGAAGTCCATAGTCTATAGCAACCCTGTACTATAGAATATAGCCCATAGTCTACAGCAACCCTGCACAACAGAATTTCCAAGGATACTCTGATGGAGTTGAATTGCTGACCTTTTGGTTAGCAGCTGTAGTGCTGAACAACTATACTACCAGTTACCTTAAGATTATAGCCTAGCGAACTCTATGGCAGCAGTTCTACTCTTGACATTTAGAGTCACTGTCAGTCAGAACTGACTCAACGACACATGACAACAGAAGGCACAAACTTTGGTCAGGTAAACATATGAATGCTCAGCCATAAAGAAAAATTCCTTTGTTCAGTTTGTTTTGCTGAACAACCGAAGCAGTCTCATACTCATAGTAACTATCTTGTCTCCACTTTTGCAGGAAAATAATTCTTCAGTCTACTTTACTAACATTTCTATCTGCATTATTCCACTGAAATTAACTCTACTTAAAATTCCTAGTGATTTCCATGACACCTAATCAAATAAATAATTCCCATAGGTATAGCAAAAAAGTGGAGGCTGAGTTTAAATTCTTGAAACTCTGCTTACTAGATGTGAGCTTAGGAATTTAATCTCTCCATTTTTCAGCGTACTAATGTACAAATGAAGAGAATATTCATTTCTTAGATTGATATGTTAATGAACATTGTTGACACGTGTTGAGTTGTTTGATTCGTAGCTATCCCACATACTGTGGAACAAAACACTGCCCAGTCCTGTGTTATGCCCACAATTGTTGTGATGCTTGAGACCCTTTCTGTGACCCCTGTGTGGACCATCTCTTTGAAGGTCTTCCTCTTTTTCGCTGATCCTCACTCTACCAAGCATGATATCCTTCGTTACATCCTTCGTTACAACAGGGCAAAAAGATTTTAAGATGTAGTCTCACCACTGCTGCTTCTAAGGAGCACTCTGGTTATATTCCTTTCAACATAGACATGTTGGTACCTTTAGTAGTCTATGGTATATTCAATATTCTTCTCCAACACCAATTCAAAGGCAATTTTTCTGTCTTCCTTATGCATTGTACAGCTTTCCCATGCATAGAATGCAAGTGAAAACACTGTGGTGTGGGTTAGGTCTACCTTGCTCTTTAAGGCAACATCTTTACTTTCCAACATTGTAAAGAGGTCTTCACAAGAGACTTGCTCAATGCAATATGTCTTTTGATTTCTTGGCTGCTGCTTCCATGGGCATTGTTCATGGATCCAAGTAAAATGAAATCCTTCACAACCTTAATCTGTTCTCCATTTAACAGCATGTTTTTTACTGGTCCAGTTATGAGTATGTGTGTTTCCTTTATGTTGAGGTGTCGTTCACGTCGAAGCTATGGTCTTTGCTCTTCGTCATTAACTGCTTCAAGTGTTCTTCACTTTCAGCAAGCAAGGTGGTGTCATCTGCGTAACGCAGATTAGTAATAAATCTGCCTCCAATCCTGACGCCCCATGCTTCTTCCTACAGCCTACCTTCTTGGACTATTTGCTAGGCATAAAGATTGAATAGCTATGGTGAAAGCATGTAACTTAGACACGCATCTTTCCTGACTTTAAACCAAGCAGTGTTCCTTGGTTCTGTTTGAACAACTGCTTCTTGATCCATATATAAATTCCTCGTGAGTAGCACAATTAGGTGTTCTGGAATTCCCATTCTTGCAAAGTTATTCATGATTTCTTATGATCCACATGGCTGAATGTCTTTGCATAGTCAGTAAAACATATTTTTGGTATATTCTCTGCTTCCAGTTGGGATCCATCTGATGTCAGCTATGATACCCTTGGCTTTACATCCTCTTCTGAATCCAGCCTGAATGTCAATATACTGCTACAGCTACTTTTGAGTGATCTTCAGCAAAATTTTACTTGTGTGTGACTTTAGTGATATTGTTCAATAATTTATGCATTCAATTGGATCACCTTTCTTGGAAATAGGAATAAATACAGATCTCTTCCAGTCAGTATGCCAGATAGCTGTCTTCCAAATTTCTTGGTATAGTCAAGTGAGCTATTCTAGCACTGCATCCATTTGTTGAAAAACTTCAATTGATGTTCCATCAGTTCCTGGAGGCTTTTTTTTGCTAATGCCTTCAGTGAAGCTTAGACTTCTTCCTTCAGTACTATTAGTTCCTGATTGTATGCTACCTCTAAAAAGGTTGAACGATGACCAATTATTTTTGGTATAATGACTCTGTGTGTTACATATGATTCTAAAATGTAATTGCATGTCTCTCTTCTTATAGACCTGTATGGTAGAGTAAAGATAGGATAATGGAATCAGACAGATCCGGGTTTGAATCTTGGCTCTCTCAATTTCTATCAGAGTAACTTTATATCTTCTTTGTATCACTTGTATAATTTCTCAGAGATGTTATTGTGAGGTTAAATAATCCATACACTGTCCTTAGCCCTTTTAACTAACACTTGTTCTTATTGTCACCCTATAGTATCTGGTGTATTTCTGTTCCTCACCTGTCTTTTCCTGCTGCCCAATGTAGCTCCTATCTTCTGAATAATTCTAAGTGTTTCCTAACACAGTGCTCTGCTTCTCAGTGCTCCCCTCTCCAGTTGTTCTGAGATTCAAAGAATGTTCTGCAAACATGACCCTTATCAGGTGCTTCCTCATGCCTCAGAAACCCCACAGTCACACTGTGAGCCAAATAAATTTATTTCTTCTCATGGAGATTCACCATCAGGAAGGAGCCTAGGGATAACCACTAATCCAAGCTGAAGCAATAGATTTTTTTCCTTGTAGAATTAGATGTTAGTCACTTTCTCATTGCTAAAGGGACTGGAGAGGTGAAATCCAGATCAATGAAGAGCAGAGGTAGCTGGCTTGTGAAATATACCTATATATTGCTAAGAAATTCTGTTTTGGTTTATTTCCTTGAAATGATGTGGATAATTTTATTCATCTAAAATAAACAAAAAAAATGGCTTGGATATGATATTTAAAATCCAAATGTTTTAGCTTTATCAACTATATCCCTTTTGCACTCTCTGAGGTGACTATATTTTTTCCCTTACAGACTTCTTGTACTTTACCAAACCAGCATTTAGAGGGTCACATTTTTCTAGGAATGTTCTTTCTTATTTCTGTACCCCACAGAATATAAATGCAACCAATCCTAACCATCCCCAATAAAATGAAACATTATTCTGATTCTCCATCGACTTTCTTCTGACATTTATTTTTGTTTCTTCCCACTTTTTTTACTTATATCTTTATGAAACAACATGTATTTTTGTTCTTGAAGGGAATAAATATTTAATGGTCAACTTTACATTACTGCAATTTGATCTTGTGCCAAATGGCTTATTTTGTGGATTATAATCTCCTTAAATATATGTGCCATATATTATTCATTCCTTTATCTTGTATGATACCTGTAGTATTGCTTTATATACTGTAGACCTTAAGAAATTTCGATAAACTGTATGATATCCACAAGAATCTTTATGGTTTTGAAAACTCAAACATTAAGTAGTTGAATGAATGCATGACCTAGTCACAAACAAGTTAATCTTTCCCTCAAAAATTATTAGATTAAAACAATACATTATTTGGATCACATGTATGTCGATGTACCTTAAATCTGTAGCAAGCACTAAGCATAGTCTCTATGATTACTGCCTAGGGACCAATTTCTAATTTTTTTTAAGCTGTCATAATGCAAAGACAATTGCATTTGGAATTATCAACTGTTCCAAGCATTCTATTTTGGTTACCTCTAGCACTTCTCTCTTAGAGGGAAAATATTTGATTTTTATTAATAACTGTTGAATGAATCATCAAATAAATGAATTTACACTCTGAGTTCCTCTTTCCAACCACGCTTATGTGAAAGTATCCAGAGCAGCTTGTGTCTCAGATGTCTCTGTACATGATTTCATAATTATCTTCATTAAATCTTCTACCTCCAGTCCTCCCAATCTTTTTGGGTATTTCAATTTATTTAATCCTTTTTTCAAATGAGTACAACAAAAGAGCTAATTTTTATTTCTATAGAAAGAAGACATCTATTAAAATTAAAGTTTTTAAAAAAGAACCTAGAATTTTCTAAGACTTCTGCAGTTAAGTTTGTGTATTACTGGTATATACATTTTTGCTTGAGTATTACCTAAGTGAAACTAAATGGTTTTTTTTAAAGTTATGCCAGTTATCTGTTACTGTGTAGCAAAGTACCCCAAAACTTAGAGACTTAAGCCAGTGATTTGATTATAGTTGTACTCTCCTGGGCAATTATTTTGTTCCTTGTGTTGTTGCGGAGATAACTTGATCATATTCAGCTGGCACATAGACTAGTCTGACATCCAGTTATTTTGAAGCGCAGACTAAAAGGCTAGTCTGAGTCCCAGGGGCTAATCTACTGTGGCAGTTCTCAAAAGGGATGATTTTGTACAAGCTGGCTCAACCTTGAAAAGAAAAGTAAAGCTATTTTCACAAAATGCTTAGGGAGCTAGCTCTGGGACAGCATGATTATAGATTAATTAATATATGACTTCTAATTACTTATATATGTATAACAATTGTTGAGGTATGATTATGACTAAGTTGTACTATTTTCCAAAACCCTTGTATAAAAGGTCTTCCTTCTTTTCTGAACTTTGGAACATGTTGCGTTTTCAGTTCATGTTCCCCAACTTGGGTTCCCTACTGCAGCTCCTATTGTTCAGTAAAACTCCTTTTATTTTAACAGAGACTATAGTTTTACACTCTTCAACTTTTTTTGGTGTCAGAAGTGGGATTCTGAAGATGAAGTGACTTCTGTGACTCCAGAGGTGCTAGGGATTCAGACAAACAAAACAGAGCCTCCTGGGGATCTCCATCTCCACAGTGAACTTTTTGGAGTTGAGGCAAAGTAAACAAGCTCTCAGATTTGAGCCACCACTCTTGGTGTACAGAATTTCCAGTTTTGTTGTTGGATTTATTACTGTATTTTACATATCTTTCTTTTCTCTGGGTATACAGTAAGTTTTTGTTGCATATGCCTTCACTGTTTTGGTAAAATGGAGAGTATCATCTCTGAGGTACATTCATCACCTAAAGACAAGCTTAAAAGAAAAAAAGAGGCCACTTTTAAGTACTTTCACTTTAAAGTTGCAAAAATAGTATGTTAAGCACTCACAAATTGTATTACTGGTGGCAGATAGTGTGTTTTCAATTTTCTTTCATTTGAAAGCTACACTGTGAGTAGCAGAGTTACTGTGTTGTGATATTAGTATGTTTACATCAGAGGCCTTTTTTTCTCAAGACAAACTACTTCTTGTGCCTGCCAAGTGCTGTTGAGTTGCGTCCAACACATGGCAACCCTCGTAAATATATTAGAAAGCACTGATATACAATTATCTCCTTGAACTCAGTGGTTTTAAGTACCACATACCGCACTGCTAAATATCACTATGGTCACATTCAAAGTACTCCCCTTGGGAAGCTATGCACCAGTGCCTAGCCTGCCCTTCAAAGCAATTTTTGAACTCTTTCTGGAATGGCCATTGCACACAGTGGCAAGTTCGTGAAATTAATTGTATAGTTGCCTATGAGGGGGTTTTTAGGCAGTAAACAAATAACTGCACATTGGAACATCTTCCCTACTCACTTACTCACTTAATCTGGCCCTCAGTGACTTCTTTCTTTATCTGAAGATAAAAGTAATATCAAAAGAAAGGCGTTTGGATGACATTCAAGATATCAAGGGTGATACGACAACAGCTCTGATGGCCATTCCAAGAAAAAAAATTCCAAAATTGCTTTGAAGTGTGGACTGGGCACTGATATTGGTGCACAGCTTCCCAAGATGGCCCTAGAGATACTCAGCAATGAGGTATGTAGCACTTTCACAAACTTAACTGGCAGTCCCTATAAATCAGCCTATGAAAAGTACATTGAAAAAGAATGAATTATTTATTTTAGTGGTAAAACAACACCTTCAGAAAGGACAGATTTTTCTAAATTTTTTTCTGAAGGATTTTCAAAGCATGTAGAAGATGAAATTATGGAAATAGAATTTCGGACTCCTGGATGATATTCATAAATTTAAACTACGGTGGTTTGAGTGTTTCTGTGGTATTGGAAGCTATGCCACTAGTATATCAAACACAGTAGTGTCACACAGATGGACAGGTTTCAGCAAAGCTTCCAGACTAAGAGAATAAAGATGGATCTGGGTTCTATTTCTGGAACAAAAAAAATAGCCAGTGAAAATCTTATGAATAGAAACAGAGCATTACCTGATTTTGTGTCAGAAGATGAGCCCCTTTTGTTGGAAGGCGCTCAAAACATGGCTGAGAAAGAGCTACTTCCCCAAAGTAGAGTCAACCATAATGATGTGGATGGAGTAAAGATTTCAGGACCTCCGTTTGAAGAAGTGATGCAGCACAACTCAGAATGGAAAGAAACAGCTCCTAACATCAATTAATAATCAGAATGTGGAATACATAAAGCATAAATCCAGGACAAATGGAAGACATCACAATGAAATGCATAGAGATTGATATCTGAGGCATTTTTAAGCTGAAATGCCCAAATATTGGCCATTTTAAACCAGACAGTACCAGAAACAACAAATCAAAGAGGAATAGAGTGATATTTGTTGTCAAAAGGAACACTTCAAAATCCATCCTGAGGTATAACACTGTAATAGGTTAATATTCTTATACCTACAAAGCAGATCAGTTGATAGTCAGGAATTCAATTTACACAACAACCATAAAGGTCAAAAATGAAGAAATTGAAATATTTTTGCCAACTTCTTCAGTGTGAAATTGATCAAATGTGCTTTCAGGATACATTGATAATTATTGCGATTAGAATGTGAAAACTGAATACAAAAGATTGTTAAATTGGAAAATACAGTGTTATGGACAGAAGAGATGACAAAAATTGCATGTTAGAATTTTGGAAGACCAATGACTTATCCAAAGCAAATGCCTTTCTTCAACAACATAAGAGGCAACTATATGTGTGGCCTCTGAAGAATGGAATACACATGAATCAGACAGACCACATAGGTAGAAAGAGAGGATGGAGTAGCCCAACAACATTAGTCGTAATAAGACCAGGGCCAACTGCAAAACAGACCATCATTGCTCACAAGAAAGTTCAGGTTTAGGCTGAAGAAAATTAAAACAAGTTCTCAAGATTCAGAGTATAACCTTGAGTATATTCTATCTGAATTTAGAGACTATCTCAAAAATAGTTTTGACTAAGGGAGAGAGACTGCATAAGAAAATACTTGGAGAGAAACAGAAAGATTAAGAATAGAAAGAATGAGCAAGAGGCAGAAAGACTAAAATGAAGTTTGAAATAAAAGTTCTGTGTAAGTAGCTGAGTGTCTGTGTAAGAAGACGAACGTCTTGTGTGAGTGAATAAAAGGTCTATGTTACTAAAGAAAGAAAATGAACTACAGCTAAAATAAGAGAAAAACTTAAAGATGGATTACAAGAATGATGAAAACAGCAACATCGTAGAGAGTGGCAAAGCAGGCTACAAATCTAAAGGTAGATTAAAATGAAAAGATTTAATAATATATTAAAATCAAGACTCAGATTCTTAGAAAATGAAAGGAATATTTAAGAAACAAATTTAAAGACTAATAAAGTCAACTTTGCAACAGCAGCTTCAAATGATTGTAATATTAAACCCAAAATTACTAGGAACAATGTGATTGCTAGAATCAAAACAACCTTCCTAGAAATAAGAGGTAATACATTTAATATATTTTGATGCATTCTGTTATGCTAAAATATAGACATTGTAATTTGAGGGTTTTTTTTACACGATTGAATGAAAATGTACATGACCCACCTATATGTAGCTCCCTCTTCTCCCTCTCCCCGGTGACAGCACACTCTTCCTCTCCACTCCATACATGTGTTATCCTCCCAACAATCTCCTATCTCCTTCTCTCCACCCACCCCCCCACCGCCCCCCAGTAAGAGGTCAGCAGGACTACATCCTATAGATGCATAGAACCATAAAGTGTACACATGATATGGTCACTCTGTGTTGGCAAGTCCAATCCATTCCTGTCCAAAGAGCTGGCCTCTATTTGTGGACAGGGGCAGCATCAGGGCCAGGGGCCATGCTTCCAGGGGAACTCTGAGGCCCGCGGACCATCAATTGAGGTCTTTTAGTGGAGATCTCAGGGTACACTCCTTTTTATTCTTCTGTTTCCAGTGAGACTCAACTTTGTGAGCTCCATCATGGCTATCACTGGTGGTGGCTGGGCACCATCCAGTTCTTCCGGTCCCAAGTCGATGTAGTCACCTACTCACATGGGTCTCTCTGTCTTCTGGGTTCTCATTCCCCCATGTCGTTTTGGTCCTCAGTGATCATCCATTACTGCTGAGTTGGGATCATTTGCTCTACCATCAGATGGCAGCTTGGCAGCTTTTAAGACCCTAGAAGCTACTCACTCACCAATATGGGGTGTAGAAGGCTCTCTTAGCAAAATGCTACTTGTCCCAATTGGCTTCAATTTCCCCTGAGAGGATGGTTCCTGGCTCCCTGCCCCAGCTACTCTGTCCTTGCAATATTGGATTAAGACGGGAGGAGTAATCATGTTATGCTGGAGTCCTGTTAATACCGGTCTTCCTTCTAATGTGTGCTATTACAGGTGTCCCCCAACCAAATTTCTATCAACTATCTAATCTAAACTCTCCTCTCAGCCTCCCTCCCTCACCACCATTGCAGTTGTCAAAGAGTTTTTTCTTCCGTACATGAGTCTGTTTTTAAGTTCTTATCGTAGAAGTCTCATACCATATTTGTCCTTCTGTCATTGGCTGCTTTCACTCACTATAATGTCCTCTAATTGAAACCAGGTTAAGAGATGTTTCCCTCAATCATCATTGTTCTTTATCATTGCATAGTGTTCCACTGAATATATAGACAATAGTTTACCTATCCATTCCTCTGTTGTTGGGCATCTGGGTTGATACCATATTTTTGCTATTGTGCATTGTACTATGATAAACATTCATGTACATGTATCACTTGATTCTGTAGTATGTATTTCAAGCAGTGGAATTACTGGATCAAATGGTGTATCTATATTCAGCTTTTTAAGGAAGTACCAGAATGCTTTCCAAAGAGGTGGTATCGTTTTGCAATCCCACCAACAGTATAGAAGAGTTCCAATTTCTCCACAGCCTCTCCAGCATTTGTTTTGTGTTTTTGGATCATGGCCAGCCTTGTCGGGGTGAGATGATATTTCCTTGTAGTTTTGATTTGAATTTCTTTAATAGCTAATGATCGTGAGCATATCTGCATGTGTTTTTTGGCTGCCTGGATCTCTTCTTTAGAGAAGTGTCTATCCAGCTCCTTTTCCCTTCACTTAATTGGATGATTTATCTTTTTATTATGGACATTTTGTAGTACCTTATAGATTATGGAGATCAGGCATTGGTCTGACATATAGTTGCCAAATATTTTTTTCCCATCCTGTAGGTTGCCTTTTACTTCTATTAATACAGTCTTTGGATAAGCAAAAGTGTTTGATTCTTAGTAGTTCCCATTTATCTATTTTATCTTCTGTTTTTTTGTGTTTTGTTTGACAGATTTTGAAGTCTGTCTGTGTTGTGTATTAAAATTTCCATTGTTGTTCCTACTTTTTCTTGGATGAGCTTTATCATTTAAGATTTGATATTTAGATCCTTCATTCAGTTTGAGTTGTTTTTTGTATAAGGTGTAAGATATGGGTCTTGTTTCAATTTATTGCAGATGGATATCCAGTTTTGCCCACACCATTTGTTGAACAGATTGTTTTTATACCAGTTTTATATCTTAAGGCTTTCGTTGAATATCACTTGTTCATAGGAAGATGGTGTCATCTCTGGGGTCCCAATTCTGTTCCATTGATCTGTCTCTTTTTGTACCAGTGCCAGGTTGTTTTGACTAATGTGACAGTGTAACACATCCTAACATTGGGTAGTAGAGAGGTCTCCGAGTGTGTTCTTCTTCTTCAGTAGTGCTTTACTTATCCAGGGCTTCTTCCCTTTCCAAACAAAGTTGGTGATTTGTTTCTCCATCTCATTAAAAAATGTGAATGGAATTTGTATTCGGATTGCATTATATAAGTAGATTGCTTTGGGTAAAAATAGATTTTCACAATGCTAAGTCTTCTTATCCATGAGCAGGGTAGGTTTCTCCATTTATCTAAGTCTCTCTTAATTTCTTGTAGTAAAATCTTGTAGTTCTCTTTGTAAAGGTCTGTTATTTCTCTTGTTAGATTTATTCCTAGGTACTTTATCTTCTTTGGTGATTCCTTCATTAATAATGTTATTGTTGGTATAAAGGAATCCTACTGATTTACTTATGTTTAACTAAAATATAGACATTTTAAAAGCTTTCTTGTTAATACACATCTTTAAAGAACCATATTCACACATTGTAGACTGTAGGTTTTAGTCATCTTGTAATGCTGTAAGAGAAACACCACAGGTGGATTACTTTAACAAATAAAAGTTTATTCTTTCACAGTCTAGTAACTTCAAAGTTCAAATTCAGGCTTTCATCCCCAGGGGAAGTCTTTTCTTCTCAGTCAGTTCTGGAGGAAGGTCTTTGTCATCTGTTTTCCTTGGTCTGGGAACACCTCACTGTAGGAACCCCAGGTCCAAAGGATATTTTCTACTCCCAGTACTGCTTTCTTGGTGGTATGAGGTTCCCATGCCTCTCTCCTCACTTCTCTCTTTTATATCTCAAAGGAGGCTGGCTTAGGATACTACCTAATGCTATAGATCTCATCAATATAACTGCTGATAATCCATCTCATTAACATCATAGTTATAGGATTTACAAGACACAGGGAAATCATATCAGATGACAAAACAGTTCACTATTGTACAATACTGGGAATCATGATCTAGCCAAGTTGACAGATATTTTGGGGGGAAATAACTCAATCCATGATACACTGGATGCAAAATTACTCTATTTCATTTGCCCCTTTTCATGTAAATTTTTATACATTGGCACTGTAGTCAGACAGAAGCAGCAAATAAACTAGATAGAAATACCTTGCACAGTTTAAAGGAGCACATGATAACCACAGCTCAAACACCACAATCTACTAAGCCTTGCCTCTGATAACTATGTGTATTAAAAAGCTATCAGTTTAAAGACTCATCACAATCTCTATGGAAAGGGCTTAATTGTGTTCACCAATCTTTGTGCACTATCCTGAATTAAGAAGTCCAGCATCTCCCTGGACTTATCAGTCCTCTGGTAACTTAAAAATTGTCTAAATACCCTGGAACTCTAACAAACAAATGCAGAAACGAATAGCAGATTCCAAGATTGTCTTATACAAGTTGCTAAAATGTTTGGATTTTGCTTTACAATTGTAGCTATCCTTATGTTAATAGCTGTGCTTTGTTACTGTAAACATCTTTAATTGTTTTTTATAATAGAAAATTAAGTTTTATACTTTTCTGGTTAATAACTGCTTCTAATGCTTGCAGAGAAAACACATTTGTTAATTTAGCCCAGTTATTATGCGCAACTGAATATTTTATGAAATATATGTAAAATGTTTATACACACCGTGCTAAATCTCTCGTTATATAAGAGATCATGTACAAGGTCTGACAACTGAGTTTATAAACTCATCCTAGATTAAGTGCTACATACTTCATTGCTGAATATCACTACAGTCACCTGTGAAGTAATCTTCTTGGGAAGCTAGGCACTGATGCCAGTGCCTAGTCCACCTCTCAAAGTTATTTTAGAACTCTTTCTGGAATGGCCATTAGAACTGTCATCATGTTACCCTTGATGTCCTGAATGTCACCAAAATGTCTTCCTTTCAATATTTCATTTATATCCAGATAAGGAAAAAAGTCACTAGGGGCTAGATCAGGTGAGCAGGAAAGATGTTCCAATATAGTTATTTGTTTACTGGCTGAAAACTCCCTCACAGGCAACTATACAATTAAATTCATGAACTTGCCACTTTGCCACTGTGCACAAAGGCCATTACAGCAAGAGTTTCACAATTGCTTTGAAGAGTGGACTAGGTGCTAGTGTCAGTGCACAACTTTCCAAGGGGAGTACTTTGAAGGTAGCCAAAGTCAAGTGCCATCGAGTCGAGGTGAATGTGGTAATATTCAGCAATGAAGTATATAACACTTAGAACAATTAAGTCCATAGACTTAATTGTCAGACCCTGTACTTCGAAACATCATTATTGCTTAGAAAATAGGTTAATTCTTCAACTTGCTGAACAGCTCTGTCTGCTAAATATTCCTACAAATCTGCCCCTGCTGTAACATGTTTCCTAGAAAGGTCACAGAAGCAGAAGCCCAAGCATAGTGATAATGAAATACATGATGCCAAGTTAACCTTTTGATAGCATCTGGCATATTAAAAGCCTGTCTCCAAAACAGTCATCAAGTCTTAAAGAAAGAGAGAAAATAAATCCATACAGAAAAAGGCGCTCTTATAATAGTGATCAAGGACTCTTTATGGAGATTCGTCATCACGAGGTAGGAATATGAAACAGCCCAAAAAGTCTTGATGCCTGGTATAGAAGATTCTGCTCAGAGTGAAACATGAACATGCTGTTCAGACCTAAAAAATAAGAGGCAGTCAAGCTGAGCTAACAATAATGGGTTTATCTGTACTGACTCAGAAAAGATAAGAAAGTTAGAACTATAAATACTTCCAAAAGTAGTGTCTTTATAAAGGCTACCCTTTCCCTTGAAAGATAAAGCCATTTTCACAAAATGCTTACGCAGACTAGCTGCAAGACAGGGTGTTTATAGATTAACTAATGTGTGACCTGTAATTCCTAATGTATGATTGACAATTACCAATGTATGTGTACTGATGATTTCCCTAATCTTCTCCTGTGTAAAAAGTCTTTCTCATTTTCTGTACTTTGTGATATGTTGCACTTTCACTTATTGTTCCTCAACTCAGATACTCCTTTTGAGTTTCTGTTTTTCAATAAAACTTCTTTAACAGTGACTTCAGGTTTATACTTTATGGAACTTATAAAACTCAGAGTTATAAATTATTATCAATTACATACTGACTTGAGGGCACTTGGCTTGGTTTGGCTATCAATTACATATGAGATGTTCAAATGATAGACCACATAATGATACATAAAATAAATCTAAATAAATTTCAAAAGATTTAAATCTTAGAGTATTTCTCTGATCACAATGAAATTAAATTAGTAATCAATAATAAAAAAAATTTAGAAATCCAGAAAAAAATTATGGCTCATTCTTCACCAGAACGGAAAGGTCAAAACAGAAGACTCAAAAGGAATTGGAAAATATTTTGAACTGAATGATAGGAAAAATGCAGCATAGCAAAATCTATGAAATGTAGCTAATTTATCTTGCAGAATGAAAGTAATAGCTTTAATCACTGATAATGTAAAAAAACAAAAAAGAACAGTTTAAAATCAATGACTATACTTTCCATCTTACAAAGCTAACAAGTTGAAGGACACAATAAATAACAGAGTGGAAATTAATAACATGAAAAAGGCACACATCAGACAAAATCAGTACTAGCAAAGTCAGTTCTATTTTAAGGTTACTAAAGTTCATAAACTTCTAGAAAAAATTAGTCCCCCAGTAGAAATTACTATCACGAGGGCAGAGTCAAGATGACGGACTAAGCACAAGTCTCCTTATATCCCTCTGGAAACCAAGATCTGAACTGATAATCAAACAGAGCCTCTGATCACTGAGTGAGTCCCCAGGACATTGCACAGGGCTGTCAAATTGGACTTCATACCACTGAACGAGAAACCTCCTATCTTTCGCTGACTCCCACTCCTGGCTAGCCCTGGCTCTCATGGACTGAAGGTAAATGCACCACTTTGACTTTTTTTTTCCTCTGCCTTGGCCAGCAGGTGGAGCTGGGTCTTGCCTAACAGCTAGACTCAGATGCACTGCTGGTGTGATAGGCAGGTGAAACTGCCATATTTTGAGAGCCAGGCTTTGGACTCTCTTAATCTAGCCACTTTGGGCCTGTCTTTTTATCTCTGCCACAGTGCAGTTCATATGGAACCACAGTGCCTGTGTGGGGGACACCATGTTGGATAAGGAGATTTTAGCAGGGTGTAATTCTTAGCTTGGGAGCCAGTGCCTGAAAACAGGACAGCGCTTCTCTGACAGAAAAGCAGTAGTTTATACAGTGTTGCCTATGTTGGGGGCCTGGCAATAGAGGTGGAGGACTCACTACCTCTCAGCACCTTCAGCCCATCTATCTGCCAATCATGTGCAGGGTGCCTTCTTAGATACAGTGGCCACAGCTGGACCTAACTCTTAGCTTGGGAGCCAGAGCCTGCCCACAGGAGACCACTTTTCTTCCAGAAAAGCAGTAGTTTACACAGTGTCGCCTAAGGCTGGGCCCTGTCAGTAGAGGCAACAGGATAGTAGCATTGCTGTATTTCGGACTAGTTCGTACCATCTGGGGTTGGATATAGAGGTGCTTACTTTGCCAGTTGGGAAGAGGGACCTCTACACCTGAAAACCTGACTGACCTGGGAAATGGTCAGATATCTTTCATTTTACATTTTAAGAGAGCCTGGAGAAACATTTGTGGTCCACCCTCGTAGTATCTCTCCCAGCCTCTACTTACTCACATGGGACGCTAAAAGCAACAGACATTTGTGACAAACAAGAAATCACCTATGGCTTCAGAAGGCTCCTAAACAAAATAAACAAGGAGTTTTCCAGATGAAGAAACTTTTCTGAAAACATCGGAAGATGAATGTAAAAGGATTATACACAGAGTCCTTCAAAACCTTATAAAAAATCCAGCACAACAAAATGAAAAATTAAGCAAGCTGATCTGATGGAACACCAGTACTCTGAAATCCAACAGATCAAGAATAAAATTAAAGACATAGAAACTTCAATACAAAGCCAAGAAAACAGAATGCAACAAATGGAGAAAAGAATTTCTGACTTGGAAGACAGAACTACTGATGCCGGCATCTATGAGGACAGATCAGAAAAAAGAAATAAGACAAATGAAGAAGCATTAAGAACCATGTGGGACTCTATTAAGAGGAACAACCTTAGATTAATTGGAGTCCCTGAACAGGATGAAACACCTGAGAATACAGAGAGTATTGTGGCTGAGCTGCTGAAAGAAAACTTACCAGAAATCATGAAGGAAGAGAATATAGATATCCCGGATACATATCACACACCTCCTAATATAGACCTCAAAAGAAAGACTCCAAGGCATATTATAATCAAGCTTAACAAAATGAAACGTAAGCAACAACTCTCACAGGCAGCAAGACTCAAAGCAAAGCTAATATTCAGAGGGAAACCCTGTAGGCTTTTGTCAGATTTCTCAGCAGAAACCATGCTGGCATGGAGACAGTGGCATGACACATTCAAAGCCTAGAACGAGAAGAACTTCCAACCAAGAATTACATATCCTGCAAAACTATTTTTCAAATATCAAAATGAAATTAAGACATTCCCAGATAAACAGAAACTCAGAGACTTCGTAAAAACCAAACCAAAAACTACAAGAAATACTGAAAGAAGTTCTTGGCTTTGGCTTAGAAGAACAAAATCACTAACTTTATATTTCAGAACGACTCACCATCCAGAATTCTACTGAGTTAGGGAAGGCTCCAAACTCAATCACAGCTTTAATACTGAAAGAAACAATCCAGTGATTATCATGAAAACTATAGTGCCATCATATTAAAAAGAGGTATATACTACAGTCATAGTCCTGACACATGAAAAGGAAGTCAATAAGACTGGTAGTAATTAAAATGGGATTTATATATAGTTTATTAAGGGGGATCTTAGGAGCAGCCGTAAAACACAACAAAGATGCAACATACCATATTAGTAAATGTAACACAGGAGACTCAACAACTCCAAAACCAGCTCTGAAAAAGGTGAAAAATCAACTCACAAAAAATAATGTTCCAGAACACAGTAAAAAGAATGACAAAGAAACATCAAAACAATAATAAATCTATCACAATGGGAACAGTGAACACATACCTATCAATAATTCCACTGAATGTGAATGGTCTGAATGCTCCAGTAAAGTGATATCGAATGACATCTTGTATCAAAAGACATGACCCATCCATATGTTGTCTACAAGAAACTCACTTGACACTTAAAGATAGGAACAAACTGAAAATTAAAGGATGGAAGAATACATTTCGAGCTAACAATAAATAAAGAAGAGCAGGTGTGGCAATTCTAATCTCAGACAAAATCAATTTTAATGTCAAATCCACCATCGTGGACAAAGATAGACACTATTTACTGCTGAAAGGTTCAGTACACAATGAAGACTTAACTATATTAAATATCTATGCAGCTTATATCAGAGCACCTAAATACGTTGAAGAAAGTGACTGCGCTCACAACAGATCACTCCAAAATAACAGTGGGAGACTTCAACATGCCACTCTCAATACTGGACAGATCATCTAGAAAAAAGCTCAGTAAAGATGCAGAAGACCTCACTGCCACAATTAACCAACTAAACCTAGTTGATATATACAGAACTTTCTACCCATCAGCAGACAACTACACCTTCTTCTCCAGTGCACATGGAACATTCTCGAGAATGTACCATATTCTAGGAAATAATGCAATTCTCAACAAAATCTGTACCATTGAATTAATGCAAAGTATCTTCTCAGATCATAAAGCCATAAAAGTCAAAATCAGTAGTGGAAAAAATACAGATAGAAAGTGGAATTCTTGGAAACTGAACAAAATCTTGCTCAAAAAACCATGAGTTATAGAAGAAATCAAGGACGAAATAAAGAAATTCATGGATTCCAATGAGAATGAAAACACATCCTACCAGCACCTATGGGATATAGCCAAAGCAGTCCTCAGAGGTCTGTTTATCTCCATAAATGCACACATCTGGAAGAAAGAAACCAAATCAAGGAACTAACCCTATAGCTAGAACAAGTAGAGAGAGAACAACAGAGGAACCTCTCAGGCACCAGAAGAAAACAGATCCTAGATTAGAGAAGAATTAAATGAATTAGACAATAGGAAAACAATTGAAAAAAATTGAAAAGACTAAAAGCTGGTTTTTTGAAAAGACCAACAAAATTGATAAACCACTGGCTAAACTTACTAAAGAAAAACAAGAAAGGAAACAAATAACCCAAATTAGAAATGAGAGGGGAGTGGTCACAACAGATCCAACAGAAATCAAAAATATCATAACAGGATATTATGAAAGACTGTACTCCAACAAATTTGAAAACCCAGAGGAAATGGACAAAGTCCTTGACTCATATCACCTACACAAATTATAACAACATGAAGCAGAACAACTTAATAAACCCGTCACAAAGGAAGAGATTGAAAAAGCGATCAAAACCTGCCAACCAAAAAATGCCCAGAACCACATGGCTTCACTGTAGAGTGCTACTAAACTTTTAGAGAAGAGTTATCTCCAGTACTACTGAGACTATTTCACAGCATAGAAAGGGATGGAGTACTCCCAAACTCATTCTATGAAGCGAGCATAAACCTGATACCAAAACTAGGGAAAGACCAAACCAAAAAGGAGAACTACAGACCAATATCAGTCATGAATCTAGATGCAAAAATCTGCAACAAAATTCTTGCCAATAGAATACAACAACATATCAAGAAAATAACCCCCCATGACCAAGTGGGTCATGGAAGGGTGGTTCCACATCAGGGATGGAAGGCTGGTTCCACATCAGAAAAATAATTAATGTGATTAACCACATAAATACCACAAAAGACAAGAATCAGCTGATTTTGTCCATTGATGCAGAAAAGACATTTGATCAAGTCCAACACCCATTCATGCTAAAAACTCTTAGCAAAATAGGCATAGATGGCAAATTCCTCAACACAGTAAGGGCCATTTATACAAAGCCAATTGCCCATGTCATCCTGAATGGAGAGAGACTGAAATACTTTCCCTTGAGAACAGGAACTAGACAAGGATGTCCACTCTCACCTCTCCTATCCAACATACTACTAGAAGGTCTAGCCAGAATAATTAGACAAGACCAAGAAATATAGGGCATCTGCATCAGCAAAGAAGAAGTCAAAATCTCCCTGTTTGCTGATGATATGATTGTATGTGCAGAGAATCCCAAAGAATCTATAAGGAAACTATTCAAACTGATAGTAGAGTTCAGCAAAGTCTCGGGTTACAAGATAAACATAAGTAAATCAGTAGGATTCCTTTATACCAACAATGAGACTGTTAACGAAGAAATCATCAAATCAATACCATTTACTATATCCCCTAAGAAGATGAAGTACCTAGGAATTAATCTAACCAGAGAAATAACAGACCTTTACAAAGAGAACTACAAGCCCTTACTACAAGAAACTAAGAGACACTTAGATAAATGGAGAAACCTACCGTGCTCATGGACAGGAAGACTTAACATTGTGAAAATGTCTATTTTATCCAAAGCAATCTACTTATATAATGCGATCCCAATACAAGTTCCAGTGTCATTTTTTAATGAAATGGAGAAACAAATCACTAGTTTTGTTTGGAAAAGGAAGAAACTCTGGATAAGTAAAGTACTACTAAAAAAGAAGAACACACTGGGAGACCTCTCATTACCCGACTTCAGAACCTATTACACTGCCAGAGTGGTAAAAAACAGTTTGATTCTGGTACAAGAACAGACAGATTGATCAATGGAACAGAACTGAGACCCCAGAGATGACACTATCTGCCTCTGACAGTTGATATTTGACAAAGGCCCTAAGACATTAAACTGGGGTAAAAACAGTATCTTCAATAAATGATTCTGGCAAAATTGTATATCTTTCTGCAATAAATTGAAACAAGAACCGTATCTTACACCTTATACAAAAACCAACTCGAGTTGGATAAAAGACCTATATATCAAACCTAAAGCGATAAAGCTCATCCAAGAAAAAGTAGGAACAACAATGGAAGTTTTAATACACAATGTAGGCAGACTTCAAAATCTGACAAACAAACCACAATCAACAGAAAATAGACAAATGGGAACTACTAAGAATCAAACACTTTTGCTCTTCCAAAGACTCATCCAAAGGTCACCTATAGAATGGGAAAAAATATTTGGCAACTCTATATCAGACTGATGCCTGATCTCCATAATCTATAAGGCACTACAAAATATCAATAAGGAGAAGATAAATCATCCAATTAAGCGATGGGCAGAGGAGATGGATAGACATTTCTCTAAAGAGGACATCCAGGCAGCCGAAAAACACATGAGGACATGTTCATGATTTTTAGTTATTAAAAAAATTCAAATCAAAACTACAAGAAGACACCATCTCATCCCAACAAGGTTGGCCATGATCCGAAAAAACACAAAACAGCAAATCCTGGAGAGGCTGTGGAGAAAGTGGAACTCTCCTACACTGTTGGTGGGATTGTAAAATGATCCAGCCTCTTTGGAAAGCAATCTGGCATGTCCCAAAAAAATGAATACAAGTATACCATTTGACCCAGTAATTCCATTACTTGAGATATATCCTACAGAATCAAGGCCATTCACACCAATGGATACATGCACAAGAATGTTTATCACAGCACAGTCCTCAACAGCAAAAAAATGAAATCCACCCAGATGCCCAACAACAGAGGAATGGATAGGTAGACTATGGTATATATACTCAATGAAGCAGTATGCAATGATAAAGAACAACAGTGATTCCAGGAAACATCTCATAACCTGGTTTCAACTGGAAGACATTATGTTGAGTGAAAGTAGTCAGAGACAAAAGGCCAAATATTGTATGAGACTCCTATGATTAAAAAAAACTCAAAAACAGACTTATGCATAGAAGAAAAGACTCTTTGATGGCTCCAAGGGAGGTGAGGGAGGGAGGGCAGGGTTGGCGGTTTAGATTAACTAGTTGGTAGAAATTTGGTTCGATGAAATCGGTGACAGCACACATTAGAAACAAGAACAATATTAAGTGGACTTCAACATAACTTGAATACTCCTTCCATCTTAACCCAATATTGCAAGGTTAGAGTAGCCTGGGCGGGTGGCAGGGGACCATGCTCTTAGGCAAAATCGAGGCCAATTGGCCAACTAGAGTATTGGTAAGAGGGCTGTCTGCACCCCACATTGGTGAGTGGTGTCTGGGATCTTAAAGCTACCAAGCTGCCATCCGAGGGCACAGCAAATGGTCCCAACTCAGCAGAAACAGATGCTCTCTGAGGACCAAACCAAAATGAGGGAAAGACAACCCAGAAAACAGAGAGACCCACATTAGTGGGTACCTACATCGACTTGGGACCGGAAGAACCAGATGGTGCCCGGCCACTACTTGTGACAGCCGCGATGGAGCTCACAAAGTTGAGTCTCACTGGAAACACAGAATAAAAAGTTGTGCACCTGAGATCTCTACTAAAAGACTACAATTGATGGTCCAGTGGCTTTGGGGCTCCCCTGGGAGGATGGCCCCTGGCCCTGATGCTTTGCCCATAAATCATAATGAAGTTCCACTCTTCAGACACGAATGGATTCGACTTGGCGGTGCGGAGTGACCGTATATTGGATGCATTTTATGGTTCTATGCATCTATAGGATATCATCCCGCGGACCTCTGGCTGGAGGAAGGGGAGTGGGTGGAGAGGAAGGGAAAGGAAACTGTTGGGAAGATGAGACATGTATGGAGCAGAAAGGAATAACACGCTGTCACCGGACAGGGAGAGCAGTGGAAGCAGCATATAGGTGGGCATATATATTTATATGGGAATGTACATTTTCACTCAATCATAATAAAAAAAGTAATTACTATCACAAGAATGAAAACAGTCTAACTCTAAATATTCTATAGAAATTCAAATATTAATACATTAATACCCTGATCACTTCCCAAAACTGGGAGTCTTAATAGTTGTGAGCAACAGCTGCTAACCAAATAGCTGGCAATTCAAATTCACCAGGTGCTCCTCAGAAAACTATGGAGCTGTTCTACTCTGTCCTATAGGGTAGTTATGAGTTGGAATCAACTTAGTAGCAATGGGCTTGTTATCAACTTTATGCCAATAAAAACCATCATGCCCAGATTGTTCTTCTGGTAAATGATATAAAATACTTAAAAGAGAAATGACACCTATTTTACACAAACTACTTCAGAAAATAAAAAGAAAACACTTCCTGGTGTGTACATGGCCAGCTAAACACTGTCGACAGAATCAGACAAGGCAGTGCAAAGAAAATAACTCACATTTCAATATCCTTCATCAACAGAGTCACAAAAATCTTAAAGAAATATTAACAATTCAAATCCAGAAACAAAAACAAACAACAGTACATAATTACTCAGTGAGTCAGTGCAGGAATTTAAGGATATTTCAGCTACTGACATTCAATAAAGCAATTTCCCATGTTAACAGACTAAATGAGGAAAACCATTTAATCATTTTAGCAGATGCAAAAAAGGCATTGGACAAAACCCACATGCATTCATGATAACAATACTTAGTACTTAGTAACCTACACATAAAACAGATCAGCTTGGAAAGAACATCAATAAAAAAAGAAAGTACAGCTAACTTTGCAGTTAATTCTGAAGTATTATATGCACTGTCCCTAAAAAAGCACATGGATGTGTACTATGTGTATTTAATAAACATCTTATTAGAAGTCCTAGCTAATGTTATAAAATCAAATTAAAGAAAAAAACATAGGAGCAGAGTCAAAATGGTGGACTAAGCACATGTCTCCCTAAATCCCTCTGGAAACTAAAACCTGAACTGATAACTAAATGCAGTCTTTTGGACACCTAGTGAGCCCTAGGACACAGCACAGGGCTGTTAATTTGGACTTCATACCACTGAAAAGAAAACTTCCTCTCTTTCACTGACCCCCGCTCTCAGTGAGTGCTGGCTTCCACGGATTGAGGGTAACCCTCAATTTTAACTTTTTTTTTCTCTATCTTGGCCAGTGAGCAGAGCTGGGACTTGATGGCAGCTGGTCTCAGGTACACTGTTGGTGGGATCAGCAGGCAAAATTGCAACACTTTTGAGAGCCCAGCTTTGGACTCTGAGCATCCTGGCACTTTCGGCCTCTCTTTCCACCTCCACCACTGAGTGGGCTGTGCCATGGAAGGTGGGGAGCTTGTGAGGGATGCCATCTTGTTCCATTGGGAGGCAGAAATTCTCATACAGAGGCCTCAGCTGGGCCTAATTCCTAGCCTGAGAGGCAGCTCCTCCCTGGAGGAGAGCGCTTTTCTGGCAGAAAAGTGGTATTCTACATAGTGTCACCTATGACTGGTGCCTGGCAGCAGAGGCCAGCAGGACAGTAGCCTTTCTGTATTTTTAACTAGTTCATAACATCTAGAATTGGATATAGAGGTACTTACTTTGCCAACTGGGAAGAGGTACCTGTACAGCCAACTGGGAAGAGGTACCTGTACACCAGAAAACCTGACTGAATTTGGAAGTTCTCAGATACCTTTTACCTTTCATTTTAAGATGACCTAAAAAAACAACTGTGGTCCATCCTCTTGACATCTCTCCCATGATGTCCAAAAAAGCAACAAATTCTGGAGAAAGCACAACAAAGAAATCACCCATGTCTTCAGAAGCCCCAAAAGAATGAACCAAACAACTTCCCAGATGTGTTGAATACAAAAGGATTATATATAGAGCTCTCCTAGACTTTATACAAAATGCAGCAGAGCAAAATGAAAAATTAAACAGCTGTACGATCTGATCGAAATCCAGCATGAAAGACATAAAAATTTCAATTCAAAGCCAAGAAAACAAAATTGAACAAATGGAAAAGAGACTTTCTGACTTGGAAGATAGAGCTACCGACTCTAGCATCTATTAGAAGAAATCAGGAAAAGAAACAAGAAAAATGAAGAAGCATTAAGAAGTATGTGGATGGTATGAGTTTTGATTTTATATTTATTGAGACTCCTGTATTGTGATTTTTCTTTCAAATGGTTTATTATTAATTAGTTCTGTGGAGAGACAGGAACTCTCCTTCACTGTTGCTGGGGTTGCAGAATGGTGCAACCTCTTTGGAAAGCAATTTGGCGTTACCTTAAAATAATGGATATAAATATAGCATTTGACCCAGTAATTCCTCTGCTCAGAATATATCCTACAAAATCAAGGCCATTCACACCAACTGCTACATGCATACAAATGGTGATTGCAGCACAGTCCAAAATAGCAAAAAGTTGGAATCAAACTAGATGCCCAACAACAGAAGAGTGGATGGGTAAACTCTGGTATAAATACTCCATGGAGTACCATACACTGATAAAGAACAACGATGATAGCAGGAAACATCTCTCAATTTGGCCTCAACTGGAGGACATTATATTAAGTGAAACTAGTCAGCGAGAAAAGGACAATTATTATATAAGACCCCTATGATAAAAACTTAAAAGCATACTCAAACATAACAGAAAAGACTCTTTGATGGCTACAAGGGTGTATAGGTGGGAGGGCAGGAAGGCAAGGGGCGAGGGTTTAGATTAGATAATTGTTAGAAATTTGGTAGGGTGAAATTTGTGACAATACACATTAGTAAGAAGATCAATATTAATGGGACTTCGACACAACTTGTGTACTCCTCCTCTCTTAAACCAATATTGTAAGCACAGAGTATGTACACTTTCATTTTTTTATTTAATTAAAAAAAAAAAGAAGAAGCATGTGGGACTCTGTTAAGAGGAACAATCTACAACTAATTGGAGTTCCTGAACAGGGTGAGACACCTGAGAACACAGAGAGTATTGTGGCTGAACTGCTGATTAAAAACTTCCCAGAAATTATGAAAGAAGGGAATATAGATATCCAAAATGCATATCGAATGTCACTCAATATACATCCCAAAAGAAAGACTCCAAGATGTATTATAATCAAGTTTAACAAAATGAAACATAAACACAAACTCTTAAAGGCAGCAAGACTCAAAACAAAGCTAACATTCAGAGGGTAACCTTGTAGGCTGTCGTTGGATTTCTCAACACAGAGACAGTGTCATCACACATTCAAAGCCTTGAAGGAGAACTTCCAACCAAGAATTATCTATTCTGCAAAACTATCTTTCAAATACGAAAATGAAATTAAGATATTCTCAGATAAACAGGAACTCAGAGACTTCGTAAAAACGAAACCAAAGCTACAAGAATTACTGAATCTTTTGGCTTAGAAGAACAAACCCACTAACTTTATACTTTACAAGCAAATACAGGATTCATCACCCAGAAACCTAGTTATTTACGGAAGGGTCCAAACTCAATCAAAGCTATAATAGTGAAAGAAATGATCCAGTGGTAATATCATGGAAACTAAGCTATCATCATATTAAAAAGAGGGATATACTGCAGTTGTTACGGTTTTTCCAGATGGAGAGGAAGTTAACGAGACTGGTAGCAATTAAAATTGGGTTTATATATAGTTTATTAAAAGAGATCATAGGGGCAGCTGTAAAGCACAATAAAGATGCAACATATCAAAACAAGAAATGTAATACCGGAGTCGCAATAACCACAAAATCAACCCTGAAAAAGGAGAAAAATCAACTCACTAAGAAGAATGTCACAGAACAGATTAATAAGAACAGAGAAAACATTAACAAACACACAAAAAAAAATCACAATGGCAGCACTGAACACACACCTATCAATAATTACATTGAATGTGAATGGACTGAAAGCCCCAGTAAAGAGACATTGAGTGACATCTTTGATCAAAAGACACAACCTGTCCATATGTTGCCTACAAAAATCTCACCTCAAAGACAGGAACAAATTGAAAATTAAAGGATGGAAGAATACATATCAAGTGAACAATGAACAAAGAAGAGTAGGTGTGGCAATTCTAATCTCAGATAAAATAGATTTTAATGTAAAATCTACCTTCGTGGACAAGGATGGACACTACTGCTGAAAGGTTCAATACACAGTAGGACTTAACAGTATTAAACGCTTATGCACCTAATATTAGAGCAGCTAAAAGCATCAAAGAAACACTGACTATCCTCAAAAATGAGATAGATCACTCCACAATAACAGTGGGAGACTTTAACACTTCACTCTGTATTTGACAGATCATCTAGAGAAAAAGCTCAGTAAAGACAAAGAATACCTTATTGACACAATTAACCAACTAGACTTCATTGACATATACAGAACTTTCTATCCATCAGCAGACAACTATGCCTTTTTCTCCAATGATAAAGAAAAGCTGTCAAAGAGTCTTTTCTTCTATACACAGGAGAGTGGTTGTGGGGTGGGGAAAGGAGACTGTTGGGAGGATGACACATGTATGGAGCAGACAGGAATAGTGTGCTGTCACCGGGCAAGGAGAGCAGTGGAAGCTGCATATAGGTGGGCATGTAAATTTATACGGGAAGGTACATTTTCACTCAGTCATATCAAATAAAAAAACAAAATTTTTTTTTAAAAAAGAAAAGCAATGATTTGAGGAAACATCTCATAACCTAGTTTCAATTGGAGAACATTATTCTGAGTGAAAGCAATCAAAGACAAAAGGACAAATATTGGATGACACATCTATGATAAGAACTTAAGAACAGATTTGTGCGTAGAAGAAATGACTCTTTGATGGCTGTGAGGGCAGGGAGGGCGGGAGGGCGAGGGGGGCAGGGTTTAGATCAGGTAGTTGATAGAAATTTGGTTGGGGTACATCTGTGACAGCACACATTAGAAGAAGTATCAGTATTAACAGGACTCCAACATGATTACTTCTCCCATCTTAACCTAATATTGTAAAGACAGAGTAGCTGGGTGGGAAATCAAGGCCAACTGGCACAACTAGCTTTTTGCTAAGAGAGCCTTCTGCATCTCAGATTGGTGAGTAGTGTCTGGGGTCTTAAAAGCTGCCAAGCTACCATTTGAGGGTACAGCAGATGGTCCCAGTTCAGCAGGAACAGATGATCACCAAGGACCAAAACAAAATGGGGGAACGAGAACCCAGAAGACAGAGGGATCCATGTGAGTAGGTGACTACATCAACTTGTGACTGGAAGAACTGGATGGTGCCCGGCCACCATCAGTGATAGCTGTGATGGAGCTCACAAAGTTGAATCTCAATGGAAACAGAAGAATAAAAAGGAGTACACCCTGAGGTCTCCACTAAAAGACTACAACTAATGGTCCAGGGGCCTCTGAGTTCCCCTGGAAGCATGACCCCTGGCCCTGATGCTGCCCCTGTCCATAAATAGAGGTCAGCTCTTTGGACAGGAATAGATTGGACTTGGCAACACAGAGTGGCCATATCATGTGTGCACGTTATGGTTACATGAATCTGTAGGATGTCATCCTGCTGACCTCTTACTGAAGAAGGAGTGGGGTGGGGGGTGGTGGAGAGGAGCGGACAGGAGATTGTTGAGAGGATAACACATGTATGGAGTGCAGGGGAAGAGTGTGCTGTCACTCGGCAGGGAGAGCAGTGGGAGATGCATATATGTGGGGCATGCAAATTTATATGGGAATGTACATTTTCACTCAATCATAATTAAAAAAAGAAAACAAGAAATATATTTTCAAAAGAAGAATTAAATTGCTTCAATTTCTCAATGTATAAGTATTCTAGAGAAAAAAATCCTAAGGAATCTACAAAGCATTTACTAGAACAGTGGACTTAGGAAAGTCACAGGCTACAAGGCTACTATAGAAAATACAATTATATGTATACATACTAATTTTTAAAATCACAATAAGATACCACAACACACATATTAAAATGACTAAAGTTGTACAGGTTGATGATTCCAAATCATGACAAGAAGATTGAACAAGCACAACTTTCCACAAACTGCTACTGGAACTCTAAAATGGTATACCTACTCCTGTAAACCGTTTGGCAGTTTCCTATAAAGCTAAATCTGCTTTATCTCTATAACCCACAAATTCTGCTCCTGGAATTCATAGTGAGAGAATAAATGTATGTGTATCTATCTATCTATATACACACACAGTAAATGACATATATGCAAATATCTATAGCACCTTTATTGTCTAAAAACCTTCAAACAAGTGCTAGCTTTGCACTTAATTCTGAAGTATTAACATATTGTCCCTAAGATCTGAAAGAATTCACAGATATATGCTGAAAGAATGTGTGGATGTATGCTCTTGCTAAAAACACTCTAGTCTGTCAACAAGAAAACAGAAAATTGTTCTATTGGTATGCCGTGGAACCATAGTCAGCAATAGAAAAATAAAAATAAAAGACAAACTACTGATTCATGCAATCACGCGGATGTATACTAAAATATTATGTTGAATGAAATAAAACAGATGAAAAATGTTATGTTACGTATGATTTCGTTTATCGGAAGCTCAAGAACAGGTAAAAGTAAATTTTGTTAATAGAAATCAGAACACTGTAGGAAGCAGGTGTTGTATTTTGATTTAAGTGTTGGTTACAAGGGTATATGTATTTTTCAAACTCAAGACTGTCAGCTTAAAATTATGTGTTTCAAAGTGTTAAAATTTGCCTTAAACATATTTTTCTTTAATAAACACCTTTCTAACTCATTATTTAGGCTTATTTAGGAAATCAGCACAAATAACAGTTATTGAATATAATTATATACTTATAATTATAAAAAGTTATTGAATAATAATTCTCACTGAATATTAAATTGGGATAAGTACCATTTCACCTTCATTGTATTCAAATCCTTGTGCTATGAAAGACTGTGTTTTAACACAATTATTTTTAAGATATATGGGCCAAGAAGACAGTGCCTGGTAAAAGACTCCCCTTTCTTCATCCTCTCCTTTGTAGCCTGAGTGTTCTCTGCCACATGCTTCAGAGAAATCCTCTCTACAAATCTCCCTTATAACTCACAACCACTAGTTCTTGTCACATCATAAAGAAACATAAAAAAAAAATATTCAATATGAATACATAATTATCTGAGCCTTGGCTTTGTCCACAAAAAGCTGTCATGGCAAAAGTGTTGAATGGCAGGGTTTTTCAACTTTTTTCATTACTACTTATTCAAGAGCATTTTTAAAAAAGTTTTTCAACCCTAGGGGGGAAAAAAAATGGGACACAAACCAGGACAAAATTATTTCCCTAACTGCAGAGGCATCTGGCTTAAATACTGCAAGGAAAAAGCACCAGTTGTTATGACTCATGCTGTACATTTTAAAGTCAATAGATTTAAATATAGAGCCATATCAATCTTTGAAATTATTTTTGGCCAATTGGTGTGTGTGAAGCCAATCTCATTTCACAAAGAAATTTTTATCTCTTAACTGGCGAAGTCATTCTCTAGGATCACTGTATTTATTAAACTAAAGTGGTCAGATCTGAGTTTTCAATAGAACTCACAAAACTCCTAAAAGTTGATTTTTCACAAAAGTAATACAAATAAAACTTCTGCTTCTCTTATATATTCATTAGCAGATAGGTTTACTGTGATATTATATCAATGCTAATAGAACTCAGCAAACTTACTCAAATTTCTGAAAAGGAGCTATTTATGTCTTTAAGCTGCTTGAATTTTGAGAAGACTTCAAAGGGAATGGCTAGATGTTTACATACTGATTTCACTATTGGGACAGTTATATATATGTGTGTATATGTATTTTCTGAGCCTTGCCCACTGTAACCCCAGGTGAAGAAAGTAAAATAATTTGGGAATCTGAATTCTGAGGACCGCTAAAAAGTTACTGTTTCCTTAGTGTTTAGAATTGTACTTGATCATCATACTTTTTACTTCTAAAACTAATTGTTTTACTCTGCTTTTATGAAGTGATTTTTGTAGAAGAAACAAGTAAAATATGAAGTCCCCATTTCCACACAGACATGCACCAAAGCATAATGATTTCTAAGAGTTTTATATATCTAATAACAGGCATTTTGATTTTTATTTAATAGTTAATCTTTTTAACTGAAGTCTTTCACCATTAAGGGCTTTCAATTTGCTTTAAAAATTTTCTGTGTCATTTTTTATTTGGAAGTTTTGCTATTTTAAGGTTACAAATTTTCTTGTTTCTTTCTTATACTTCTGTATTTTTATAAGGTTCTCCACATGTACATTTTTAAATCAAGTTTTTTGTTGTTTTTCTGTCCTATACATTTCAAGTATGGGTACAGTACCTTGTTGACCAACACATAACCCTATTTTTCATTATCAAGTATGCTAGTTTTCCTATTGGTTAAATTATTAAAGGATAGCAAAGTCACAGAGATGGTTTCAGGGCTAGCAGTGTAATTTAGTGATGAGAATTTAGCACAAATTTTCAAATTATCGATACTGTTCATCCTGTACATGATGAATACAAGTACGATCTGAAGTGATGCTCATCACAACATAACCTCTAGCCATGGTCCATTTCCTGATCTTTTTCCTCTCTTTTCGTGGTTCTTCTGAGAGACGTGAAGAATATACTACCAGCATTCAATGAGACATCAGCAGGGTTGGTGATATGGACCTTTAGACAAGAGAATTTAGGACATAGGAGAATATGCTAGAAAATAAATTGGAAACTATGGTATTGAAATGGTATGACGCATATCACAAACTAAATGACTTTCTAGTGCAGGTGTTAAATGAACTCACTTTAAACCAAAAAGTATGTTAACTACAATGTCATAATATTTCTGAACAGCTTAAGACTGCATTTGGAGATGGTTTTTAAAAAACAAAGAACTGTATTATGGATGCTGTGATTCATTGTAAGCATTACATGTAACTATTTTCATAATTAAATATGAAAGATATTTAAAGTCAATAAACTGGCATTTATGAAAATTTTTTAAAGTGCATATTGCAAATGTTCATAAAATTATGCACACAGATGCAAGTTTTCTATAACTTTTATAATCAAAATCATTTTTTGCCACATTGTAAACTTTGTTTTTTTTTTAAATTTGTTTTTATCTGCTCAATTTTTGGGGAGTATTGCATTCACTTAACTACCCAATAGTCTCAGTTGACCTGTCTGTCAACTTGACATTAGTGTTTCTTTAATTAAAACTGTAGAACTAAATTTGTGGGAAAATACAATCAACCTAAATTTTAGGTTATATTTGAACATTTTACTTTTCCTTGAAACTCTAATGAGGGTTTCAAGAATCATTCAAAATTGCAACATCATAATGAGAATGCATCAGGTGCTCTTAGGAAACTCTATAGGGCAGTTCTAGCCTGTCTTAAAGGGTTACTATGAGTCAGAATCCACTTCACTTCAGTGGGTTTGGTTGGTTCATGTCTCATTCTCCCAAAGCATTTAAAGATCTATTTAAAAAAAAAAAAAATTCTTTTTTTTGTTAGTTGGTTTGCTTGGATGGAAGACTCATTTCATTTTCACTCTGAAATATTATCTGATCATCTCCCATTTACCATAGGTAGCATGAAGACATACTTTCCTTCAGTAAATTCTTATTACAGACTGCATATTCATGTTGTGTTAGTATGAAAATACTTGTAAGAAAATGTCCAATTGAAATCCTACAGATGTAGATACGAGTAACTAGTGTGGAAAGAAAATATGTTTAATATAACTTGTCTAATCTGAATAAAACTCCATCACATGTGTAAAACTCTTTCTTGACTGGAACAAAAGCTAGGCACTCTTAAGAAGGTCCTGTTTTTTTTAGGGAACAGGTAGACCACTTGGCACAAGGATTTTTTCTTTTTTTTAAAGTTTCTGCATCCCGTTTTCATGAGTGACATTTGGGGTCTTAAAAGCTGGCAAGCAACCGTCTAGGTAGCACCAATTGTTACCAATCCACCTGGAACAGAGGAGCGTAAAGGACGTCAAAGACATGAGAAAAACATGCACCCAGGAGACAGAAGGATCATATGATTGGGAGACTACATCAGCATGAGACCAGAAGAGCAAGACGGTGCCTGGCCAATACCAGTGACAGCCCTGGCAGGGAACATCATGTAGAGTCCCTGAAGTAGCAGGAGAAAAACGGAAGTGCAGATCTACAACTGTATTAGAGCAGACGTGATGGCCCAACATCCTGGAGAGTCCCCTGAAGATGTAGCAGCTGGACTCACTGCTAATCCAGAGCTGAAACCAGTACCAAAGTCCACTCTTCAGACAAAGACTGGATCATAAGACAGAGTGATGCTGGTAAAGTCTATATTCTTGGTTTAAATACGTGCATGAGGCCGTCAGAGCCGCTCGTGTCCAAAAGTGAGATAGGATGGTGGAGAGTGGAGGCACAAGAGTTACTTGAATGAGTATGTGAACTACAGGGTGGAAAGAAGGATTGTGCTGTTAGAGGGTGGGCAGGGAAGCTAGAGTCACAGAGTGATATGGGGGTTGGCGGGTTATACGGTACTTTGACCTAAATCATAAACTTTCACTTAAAGCATAATAATTTTTTTAAAAGGAACCATTTTGAGATACTCTGTATCTGGGAAATTTAAAAAACTCTCAACATTTAAAATGTATTTATTAATCTGTCATGCCATCACTTTGAAAACTATTTTTAATATTTACATGGTACTGGTACTTTTAATTTTTTCTAAAGACTGACATCTGCCTATCAAAAATAGAAGAGCATAAACAGACTGACAGTATCTAGGAATAGTAAGTGAAATACAGATAAAGAATTTGATGGTGTGATCTAAAAAGAAGAAAAACTATGTCTGCAAACTTTAAGAAAAAAATTGAGGTTAATTTGGTATGTAATATTATGCATGAAAATCCAACCAAACCAACTGCTGATGAGGTGATTTCAACTCACAGCAACCCAATGGGACAGAGAAGATGTGTACCACAGGTGTTTCAAGGATTAGCTGATGGATTCAAACTGCCAATCTTTTGGATGCCAGTCATATCTCTTAATCACTGCATCATCAGGGCTTGCACATATATATGCATGAGTGTGTGTGTATGCATGTTGACATATATATTTAAATGAAGAATTTACAAATGTGCATCCATTCTAAATTTTAAATGGTTAACTAAAATGGAGTTTAAATACACTATAAATTTCTGCAAAAGCTGCATGTGCTAACTTTTACCACATGAGCCCTAATGAACTCATAGTTCACTGAGTAATGTTGAATCACCACTGCCATCGAGTCGGGTCTGACTCATAGTGACCCTAGAGGTCAGAGTAGAACCACCCCATAGAGTTTCCAAGGAGCACCTGGCAGATTTGAACTGCTCACTTTTTGATTAGCAGACATAGCACTTAGCCCTCTAAGCCACAGGATTTCCTCAATGTTGAATAAGCTCTGTAATAATCTGAGTAGACATAGAGATGTTTCATAAGAGAAATTCTGCTCCCCGTTGTGCGAGGTGACCCACAAACCATTCAGAGACGGCATCTGTTATTCTGAGACATAAAGTGCTTGTCCAATGTCAGAAGGAAGTATGCGAGGAGTCATAAGGATGCCCCTACCTCTCCTGACTTCCTCTGTACCTCTTGACTGCTTGTAACCTGGACTACTGGGTAGCACCTTTGAGCAAATTTAACAGTCCATACCTTTGTGTTAAGTAGTCCTCAATAAACATTGGTTGAAAAAATTCAATTTTTGTATCTTTTCTCCTCCACTGGATGTAAAGTTACTCAATATATGCTGTTCAATGGATGAATGTATTTTGCTTTATTAATTGGTTAAAAATACTGTCAATATTTTATCAATATTTTAAATTAATAACCCCAATAAGATTTTCCAGGATATTTTTCAGTAGTGTGTACACGAATCTTGAATGTTTTCAAATATTTCAGTCAATTACTTTCTTCATTCAACTTCTGAGTCTTCAGGAGCTATTTACTGAATGAATAAAATACTCAGTAACAAATGCATGATGTAATTCAATTGATTGGAGTCATGCCCACAATCTGCTATCCTTAGGACTCAGTTAAATCAAGTGACACTATAATAGAATTACTCTTCTCACAAAGATATGACAGTGCTACTTTTATGTGTAAAAAGTGATTGCTTCTAGTATGGGCTAAGAGAAAAATAAAAATATTTTCCTGTGTAGTTCCACAAATTCATATTTAAAGTTTAGCCTGTGCCTAGTCATTTACAGGCTACTGAATAAAGCTTAAAAACCAGTAGAAATTCTCTATTCTTCCCAGTAGTGTGGCCAAAATGCTAGAAACTCAAGGAAAAGTGTTGGTGAAGTTCCCTTTGCAAATGGTAAAAAACATACACTGTATTACCAAAGATAAACGAAGTGCATGAACAAACAGATGTGGAAAAGTAGGCACATGAGTACAAAAAGAAGAAACACTGGAATCATATTTTATAAAGCTAGTGTTAGAAAAGTAGAATTTATACAATCTCAGGACTAGAAGGGACTTGAAATCCTTTCTTATTCAACCTACATCATACTCTGATAGCATTCTGCATCCTCCCCTCTTCATGTCTATAAACTACACATTTGAAAATTAATAATGACAGAATTTATCTCATCCTAATAAAATTCTTTTTTACCTTTGATCAATTTTATTATCAATGCTTCCTGTTTAATGTACCATGTGCACCCCTAAAACTTTCACCAATGAGGAAAATGAGATGTTTACAATAAGATTTTTAGAGTCAATCTGTTGGGTACAAATACCAGCATTCCTGCTTCCTAGCTATGTATTTAGAAGTTACCAAGGAGTAATATAGGGTAATAATAAAACTTACTTCCCAGAGGTCTTATTTATTTTGAATGGAGATAGTAATAACACTTCTAGATGTCTAGTGGAAGAAATGAATATAATAATGAATAAATTTTCTGATACAAGGCTGTGTTTGACAGTTACTTTTGTAATCAAATCCTTTCATTATACTTTTGTATTTTCTCTGGCCTCAGTTTGTCAACCTATTTAAGGGATGTGCTAAGATTTGACACGTGTTGTTTAGATCATACCACTGCAAAATAAAACAAGATTATCACTTTATTTTAACACTAATCTTGGCAATCTTTATTTAAGTGTACTAATCTAATTTATGGTTGTTTGGTTTATTGTCGATACCATTATTTCTTATCTTGCTGAGTATTTTCTTGAAGATTTTAAGTGAACATTTGGCTTAAAATGTCATACAGTCATTTCATTATGAAGTTTCAAACATCTTCTCAGGTACCAATGATGACTCAGAAAACTATCTCAAAGTACCTCACTGGAAACCAGAATGATGTCCAAGTCTCTTCCAAAATTTTAGAGATATCCATTAATATCAGATCTGACTCAACAGCACTTGGCTGGCTGGCTATTAATAACATAAGAATTCAATTTTTTAAAATCATTATCATGTTCCTATTTGCATTTGGACCATCTGAATGAAAGTCACACTACTCTTCCCTCTTATCCCATTAAACTCCAGTTGGGAAGGGCCAAAACACAAGGTCTCTATCCTGTTGTTACTACATGTTTTCGAAGAAGCTAGATTATTGGTCTTCATAGAGCGAGTTCTAAATTCTTCCTTCATTAGAAAGAAGTTACACAAATCTTGTATTTCTATATCAATTTGAGAAGTGAAGATTATTGCTAAGCAAACTATAGAGATACATACTAGTTATACCATAAACAGTATAGATTTTACAAGTAAAGATAGGATAAACACTATACGCAATAGTCACACTTGGGATTGTAGTTATTTTGTTGCCATTACAGTGACCATTGGCTATTAAAAAAATAAAAGTAAGGAAAAAAGCTGCCTAGCAAAGCATAACTTGATAAAAGTCTACTAAAATCTAGGAGTTGAACACCAAACTCCTGATCAATTCAATAAGAAGAGAGCCAAGGGATATTATTATACCACTCTCCCCAGACTGAGTATAAATACAGAGAAAAAGAATAGTGAAGCGCTTTGAATAAAAACCAGCATAAACTTTAAGAACAAGGAAAAAAGGTGTATTATCTTGAAGACAGATGTCTGAAATTTATGTATAGAAACAAGAAAATTATTTTACATTCTTGATAGGATGATGAAAGCATAGCACTTTTGACATAGGAACAGAAATCGATCCAGCCAAGTCAGCCAGCCAAGTGCCAAATAGGAAGATGGAATAGTGATAGGATAAACATGAAATAATTTGAAAGAAGTTTTTTTTTTTAATTAAACCACAAAAACAATGCAACAACCAATAACAGACCAAAGTATTAAATCAGGATTACACATAAAAGATATCGGTTTTTCGTGAATCCAAAGTAGAAGCCCAAACCAATTAAAACAATAAGCAAGATAGAAGTGGAGGCTCAATAATAGAAATATAATATAGGAAAAATTTCTGTTCAGAAAGAAGAATCAGAAAAAATATTACAGAAGATAACATTCAGAAATTGGAACCCTGCAGGTGTAACAGGCTTCCTAAAATCAGAGGCAAGATCTTTGAAGAGGAGCAATTCTACAAACCACTGTGGTAATCTAGTTTGCTTTACAAGAGTAAAGAAGAATCCAACAAGCATTCAGAAGGAATTAATACTCATCAAGTTCAAGCAAAAGAATAAGAACTTTATGGAATCAGATTTTTCTAGTATAGTATTATATTCCAGAAGTCTGCAGAGAAATCTATAGGAAATTTTTCAGGATTAAGTTGTGAGCAAAGAATTTTTTTTCACCTGTGGGAACTAATGCATTGGACTAATGCATTGGACATTACTAAATGGTTCGTCTTGGTCTGAGTCCTGACTTCACCTTGTTATAATTCTTTTACTTCGCTTATACCCTGATCCCCATTGCCACCAAGCCAATTCCAATATGAAGCGACCCTCAAGGACAGAGTAGAACTGCCCCATAAGGTGTCCAAGGAGTGACTAGTGGATTTGAACTTTCAACCTTTTGCTTAGCTGCCTGAGTTCTTAACACAGTAGCAACAATTGAACTTTGAACACAATTATGTAGCTAAGAAAATGTTTTCCTGGGAGATTGAGCTAAGGAGAGACACAACAGAACTGTCGTAAAAGAGTCTTGATGCAAATGGAGTATTAGAAATTTCCTGCAGAAGCAACTCCCAGGAAATGGTTTGCTTGAGAAATCTGTTTTAACCAAATGTCTTCAGAAAGAATATTCTGTGATTGTCTTAGGACTTCCCTATAAACCTTTCTGTAGTCATGTACTTCTGCAATTAAAAAAAAAATTAACCAATCTGAAAAGCTCTCATACTTCCTTTAAGCCAGTTACTTTAAGATCACCACATTAAATTACAAATTTTCTAGATGTTTGAAAATCAACAAGAAAAGTTTTACTGTTAGTTTCTGTCTTAGGCTGGGTTCCCTAGAGAAGCAAAACATGTATAAATGTGTATAGAAAAAGACCTATATAAAGGAAACAGCTCACTGAATTGTAGAGGGTTAAACATCCCAAGTCCTCTAGAAATGTAACTCTCACACAGCCTTGGAAGCTGATGAACCATTAGAGTTCCTGCTCACAGACCATGTAGATCACCAAATCCCAAGATGGTGGACCAGACTGCTAGGTTTCTACAAATTCATGGAGCTGCAGGGGCTGAAGAAGCCAGGATCAGCAGGTCGGCAAACAGGACTCTTACTTTCAGGCTGTCAAGATCAATGAATTCCAAGAGCTGCTAGTTCAAATCCCAAGAACCAGAGGTAAGAAGACAAGAGGGGAGTGGTGGTTGCCAGCAACATGAGCAGACAGAATAGGTGGTGGAATGTGGAGAGATGAAGGCTGAGTGTGGGTGGTGAGCCACCGCATGTCCTGCCCTTATCAGTTTATACAGCTATCAAACATTGGTCCAGCCAAGTTGACACACAGTCTTAATTACCATAGTCCTTATTTTAAGAATATAGCTATGTCTGTATAATTCTACCACTTTGCAGTGCTGGTTTTCACATTATGAGATCTGATGTGCCAGATCTCATGGTTCCAGCTGTGTCAAGCCTTCAATAAATGTTTTTTTCTTTTTTAACAGAGAACATCTTTTCATTAACACACCACACTTCCTTTAACATGTGAGAGTCACTGATATTTAAGTCATAGGAAAAAACTAGAAACATACATAATGCACATGCAATGTGAAAAATGTTGATGGATGACAATTAAAACTAAGAACTAGGATTAAATAAATTATGTAATAATAGTAGTCATAATGCATCTTATAAATTATATAATACTCATAAAAAAAACAAACCCACTGCTGTGAAGTTAATTGTGACTCATAGCAACTCTATAGAACAGAGTAGAACTGCTCCATAGAGTTTCCAAGGAGCACCTTCTGGACTTGAACTGCCGGCCCTTTAGTTAGCAACCATAGCACTGAACTGCTAAGCAACCAGGGTTTCCACAGAACCTATAACATCATATAAATACTGAAGAGAACCATTTTGTTGTTTTTTTTTTCCAGTGACTCATACATGGTTGCCTATTCTAATGTTCTTATCAAAATTTGGAGGGTAGTATACCTTTTCTGGAAATACTAGTAGCAAACAGCTTAAGTGCTATGGCTGCTAACCCAAAGGTCAGCAGTTTGAATCCATCACATGTTCCTTGGAAATTATTGGGCAGTTCTACTCTGTCCTATACAGTCTCTATGAGTCAGAATCGACTCAAAGGAAGTAAGTTCTTGGATTTATACCTTTTCTAATATATCTGTCTTTTGCTTGTTGGTATTAGGTGTCATCAAGAAGATTCTGACTCATAGTGACCCCCTGTAGAACATAACAAAACACTATCTAGTCCTGTATTATTCTTACAATCATTAGTATGTTTCAATCCATTGTTGTAGTTACTGTGTCAATCTATCTTGTTGATAGGTTCCTCTTTTTTAATTGATCCTCTACTTTACCAAACATGATTGCCTTCTCCAGTGACTAATTCTTGGATAACATGTCCAAAATATATGAGATAAAGTCTTGCCCTCCTTTCTTATAAGAATTTTCTTAGAAGTTGTTAAGTCTTCATTTCCCATATAGCTCCCAAATTTTCCAATGAAACACTTAACAATTGATTTTACCTCCTATTCAGGGGTGTGTGTGTGTGAGTGTGAGACTTACTAGGTGCTGGCCACTCTCTTCCATCTCGTAGTGATCCATGTACAACAAAATGCAACACTGACAAATCTTGTGCAATCTCCACACTCATGGCTATGATTAAGCTCATTGCTGCAGCCGCTGTGTCAATTTATCTTACATAAGGTCATCCTCATTTTCTCTTACCTTCTCTGTACCTTAGCAAGCATAATTTCCTTCCTAAGTTCCCCTTGATAATGTCTCTAAAGCATGAGGCGAAGTCTCACCTTCTTCACTGCTAGGGAACACTTTGACTGTACTTCTTCTCAGACATATTTTTCATTCTTCAGGGAGTCTATTATATATTCAATATCCCTTATCAACACAATAATTCAAAGACATCAGTTCCTCAGTTTTCCTTTTTCATAGTTCAGTTCTCTCACGCATATGAGGCAAATGAGGCTTGGATCATGGATCTTGTTCTCAAAATGATGTCTTTGCATCTTAGCAATTTGAAGAGTTTTTTTTTTTCAGCAGATTTGTTCAATGCAATGCATTATTTGATTTCTTGACTGCTGCTTCCAAGGGCGTTGATTGTGGGACCCAAGTAAAATGAAATCCTTACTAACATCAGTATTTTCTCCCTACTTCATGATGTCACATATTGATCTAGTTGTGAGGAGTGTTTTATGTTGGGGTGTAATCCATAGCGAAGGCTGTACTCTTTGAAGTCCATCAGTAAGTACTTGAAGTCTTCTCTACTTTCAGCAAGCAAGGTTGTGTCATCTGCATGTTGCAGGTTATTAATGAGTATGCCACCAATCCTGATACTGCATTCTTCATATAGTCCAACTTTTCAAATTATTTGCTCAGCATACAGGTTGAATACCTATGGTAAAATAATAAACACAAAGCACAGCTTTCTTGATTTTAAACAATATAGTATCTCCTTGTTTTGAGTGGCCATTAATGGTCCTTCTACAGGTTCTGCATGAGCACCATAAGTGTCTATAATTCCAACTCTTCCAAATGTTATTCATATTTTGTTATAATCCATAGCTGAATACCTTTACAAAGTCAATAATACACAAGTGAACATCTTCTGATAATGCTGTGCTTTCAGCCAAGATCCATCTGACATTAGGAATGATATCCCTCTTTGTTTTTTTCTTAATTCGTCTTGAATTTCTTAGAAGTTCCCTACCAATGTACTGCTGCATCTGTCTTTGAGTTACCTTTAAAAGCAAATTTTCTTCAGCAAAACTTTACTTACATATGATATTAATGACATTGTTCAATGATTTCTACATTCTGTCACCTTTCTTTCAAATGGACACAAGTACGGATCTCTGCCTCTTGTCTAGCCAGACAGCTGTCTTTCAAATTTCTTGAAATAGATGAGTGAACACTTTCAATATTGCATGCATTCTTTTTAAACATCTCAGTTGGTGTTTCATTAATTCCTGGAGACTTGTTTTTACCAAGGTCTTCACTGTAGCTTGGGCTTCTTCCATCAGTACTATCAGTTCTTGATTATGTGCTGCCTTGTGAAATGTTTGAACATCAATCAGTGTTTGTTACAGTGACTGTGTATTCCTGCCATCTTCAAGATTCCCTGTGTCATTCAGAATTTTGCCCATAGAATGCTTCAGAATTGCAACTCAAGTCTTGACTTTTTCTCCACTTTTTACAGTTTGATAGGTGCTCAGTGCATTCTTACATTTAGCCTTGCTAACTTCAGGTCTTTTATGTGTCATTATAATAAATTTACTTTACACTGTCTTCTTGAGCTACTCTTTGAAATCTTCTGTTCAGCTCTTTTACTTTATCACGTCTTCTTTGCATTTTAGCTACTCTGTATTCAAAAGTAAGTTTCAGAGTCCCTTCTGACACCTGTTTTGGTCTTTTCATTCTTTGACTTTTTCATGACCACTTGCTTTCTTTGTGTACGATGTCCTTGATGTCATTCCACAGCTCATCTGGTCTTTAGTCATTAGTGTTCAAGGTGTTAAATCTATTTGTGAGAAGATCTCTAAATTCAGGTGGGATATACTCAAGGTTGTATTTTGGCGCTTGTAGATTTATCCTCATTTTCTTCAACCTCAAATTAAACTTGCATGTGATCAATTGACAGCCTGTTCCACAGTCCTCCTCTAGCCTGACCCTGGGCTTTTCATTACTTTTTTCCACAGATGTAGTGAACTTGATTCCTGTGTTTCCCATCCAGAAGAATGTGGCATTAAGATTGGTAAAGAAACATTAACAGCCTACAGTACATAGAAGACACCATCTTACTTTCTGAATGCAAAAAGGACTTGCAGCACTTACCGATAAAGATCACAGACTACAGCCATTGTTATGGATTATACCTCAACATAAAGAAAACAAAAATCCTCATAACTGGATTAATAAGCAACATCATTATGAATGGAGAAAATATTGAAGTTGTCAAAGTTTTCATTTTACTTGGATCTACAATCAATATCTATGAAAGTAGGTGACAAGAAATAAAAAAATACATTGTACTGGACAAATCTGCTGCAAAGGATCTCTTGAAAGTGTTAAAAAGCCAGGATTTCACTTTGAGGACTAAGGTGCTCCTGAGCGGAGTCATGGCATTTTCAATTGCCCTCTATGCATGCACTACTTGGACAATGAATAGGGAAGACGGAGGAAGAATTGATACCTTTAAATTATGGTGTTGTCAAAGATTGTTGAATACATATATAAGAACAAACAAATTTGTCTCCGAATAAGTACAGCCATGGTGCTCCTTAGAAGGATGGAAAGATTTCATCTAGTGGCTTACCTTGGTCATAAATAAAGTGATAAAAGTTTATTTTATTATTATCATTTTAAAGTAAAGACTACAAAGAGTTTGACTCATTAACTCTTACACATTTGGGCACACGGTTACAAGGGAGCAGACCCTGGAGAAGGAAATGATGCTTGGAAAAGTAAAACAATCAAGCAACAGTTGGATTGACTCAGCAGGTACAACAATGGGCTAAGACATAACAATGCTTGTGAAGATGACCCAGGACCAGGCAGTGTTCTGTTTTGTTGTACACAGCATCACCACAAATGGGAACAAACTTGAGGGCACAACAATAACAATACATTTAAATATTATCTTTAACTGACTCTAGGTCAAACAGGCACATGATAGCAGTAATTGTGCTTTCACACTTTTCTATTTCCATAATGTTTACTTTTCTATTTCTATAATGTTCAGTTTTGATCCAGCTCTAATTTCCTGATGATGAGTTTCAGTGAAATACCTGAAATATCTCACCCTGAAACCAAACCTATTGCTGTCAAGTTGACTCAGACTTACAGTGACCGTGTAGGCAACCTAAAAAGATCTACAATATCATCTCTGTCTAGTGGTTTATAAGGATGTCTGTGGTACAGTGTTTAAAGCAATCAGCTGCAAACTCAAAGGATGGTAGTTCAAAACCATGATAGGGTTCATGTGAGAAAGAGGTGTCATTCAGCTTCTGTAGAGTTTTTTCAGCTTTGGTTTATTGGTTGATTTAGCAAGATATAGAACTTAATGTATTCTCAATAAAAGTTAAATGAATAAATTTAAGGAAAAGAGTAATTTTAATTGTGATCAAGTCATATTATACAATCCAAATCAATTTTGCATGCCCGCCTATCCTCCTTTTCATTCTCTACTTATCATTTCCTCTTAACAAGCTCCTGTCTCCTCCTCTCCAGTGTCGTCTCTCCCATATAGAGACCAGTAGGACAGCATCCTATAAAGGCATAGAACCATAAAGTACACACACCATTTGGCTTCATTGTGTCCTCGAGTCTAGTCCATTTTTGTCCAAAGAGTTGGCCTCAATAGTGTTATCTAGACAGGGCAGTAGCTGGTCTAGAAGTCATGCTCCCAGGGGATCCTGCAGGCCATAAGACCAGCAGCTGTAGCCTTTTAGTCAAGTTCTTGAGCTGCATCCTTTCAGAAAACAGTCCATTTTTTAAAAGTATATAATTCTAGATAAAAATTTTAAATCAAACATACATTAATATAATTACAGAAACTCCTAAGTGGATTTATCCATTTTCAGAATAAATGTAGAAATTCTAGCAAGTTCATGAATTGGAAAAAAATGTAGGTGAAATGGTTGTTCTAATCTGAAACTATTTCTGGAAAGTTAGATTATCTCTAACATTTTAACTACTGAAATATTTAGCATAAGGAGTCAGTGGGACTAAATAAAGTTATATTTTTGTGGTTATTTGAATTATTAAGACATTACTTAGAAATTTTTACTAGTACATATACTAGTGAGATGGCAAAACTTTGGTTTTAATGTAAATACACTAAGATTCAGAATTAAAATGTAGTACTTATTAGTTCTTTGACCTCAAACAAATAACTTTACTATCAGCAAAGTAAGTTTGTTGTATATAGATAAAATAATGTGAATAAAGCAATTGCCAATTAATAGTGTCTTAAATGTTCAGGGTTTTCTTTTTGCTTTACTTTGTTTTACATAGGTAGCTTACTATCTAGATACACAACTTACTTAGATCATCAGTTTACTTGCAGTCACATAATCTTGTCCTTTACTAACTTGAATAAAATGTTTTCCAAGAACTTATCAAATGGAGAAGAAGCCACATATGTATGGAAGCTAACTATGTTGTTTAAAATGCCTTTCTACAGAAGAATTCATTTGGATTTTTTTTTAGCATACTTGGTGAGTGCGTTCCGGCCTGCTCAAATTGGAATGAATAGGAAGACTGCCATTTCACAATAGAGCAGCTTAAAAAGATTAAAAAAAAAATCAGAGCTAAAATATTCAAATTTAATCCTTGTAACATCATCCAAGGGACAAATGAAGAGCTGTGTCACTCCAAGAAATCCAGAGTCCAAACTTTTTCTAACTTAATCCTCAACCTGCTTGTGTGATTTGGGTTGCCTGATTGTCCTCCCTATTTCATGTCATGTCCAACTTTTGTAAAAATGAATTATCTATCCATAAATTTGAGCTGGCCATTTAGGTAAGCTCATTTGGTCCTGCTTTCGTATGTCCCTACTAAGTGAAGAAGAAAACCCCAAACCAAACCCACTGCCACTGAGTCTATCCTGACTCACAGAAACTCTATATTTGGTAAAGAAAGACAAATAGGGTTATATTCATGTTACTTCCAACTTGTTACAGAATGTATTCATTTATTGATTAAACTGATAGTTCTTAGTCAGGTATGATTTTGCCACTGCTGTATGTTCTCCTAGGCGCATTTGGCAATGTCTGGAGGCAGTTCTGTGTATTACAACTGGGGAAGAGGTTCGCTATTGGTATCTAGAGGGTGGAGGCCAGGGACACTTCTAAGCATCCTACATTACCTAGGGCAGTCCCCACAACGAAGACTTATCCCACCCAAAATGTCAATAGTGCCAAAGTCGATCAACTGTGCCTTTAAAAAAAAAAAAAAAAAACATGAGGAGAGTTAGCAACTGCTGTTGTAGGTGGTAGCAGTAGTGTCAAAAACAGTGACAAAATTTCTAATCTCAAGAGCTTGTGTTCCAAAGAGAAGAATAGAGACTAAGCAGAAAAATAATTGGTGTGTACTGATATGCAGAGAAAAGTACTGAAAAAAATAAAGCAGGGTAGATGGGCAATATTTCAGTGGTACAAGAGGTAGAAATGGAGACTGAAAGCAAAATATTATTTTTAGTTGAACACAAAACTGACCATACAGTGCCCTTTCCCATCTATCTTTTCTCACTGACCTTGCTTTCCTTTAAAGCCACTGATCTCTGGGCTATGATCTAAAGAATTTTAACTATATTATGGCTTATTTCTAACAGATTGCAAGATAACAGTTTTTAGTCTAAATGGTTGTCTATGAAGTCTGACAAGTTTGCAAGCTCATCCTAGAAAAAGGGCTACATGTCTCTTTGCTGAATATCACTATGGTCACCTTCAAAGTACTCCTCTTGGGAAGCTACGCACCAGTACCAGCTTCTAGTTCACCCTTCAAAGCAACTTTGGAACTCTTTCCAGAATGGCTAACAGAGCTAGCTTTGGATTACCCTTGATGTCCTGAATGTCATCAAACTGTCTTCCTTTCAATATTTCCCTTATCTTCGGTTAAAAAGTCAATGGGGGCCAGATAAGGTAAGTAGGGAGGGTGTTCCAACAGTTATTTGTTTACTGGCTAAAAACTCCCTCACAGACAGCTGTACAACTTAATTGTATAGCTGTAATGCCACCTTGCCGTTGTACGCAATAGCCATCCTAGAAAGAGTTCCAAAATTGCTTTGAAGAGTGGACTAGGTTCTGGCATCAGTGCATAGCTTTCCAAGGGAAGTACTTTGAAGGTGACCACAGTGATATTTAGGTATGAGGTATGTAGCACTTAGAACAACAAAGTTTGTGAACATAGTTGTTAAACCTCTTACATAGATTAAACATTTAACTCACGTTTGAAAGGTTTTGCTTTTATCTATTTTAAGGTAAGAATCATCCTGAAATTGTGTTGCTAAAGATAAAGAGTAAATGTCATCTAAATACCTAGGGCAAAAAATGTTCAGATGAAGGTAAGAAAAATATGAAACCCTCAGAGCAGAAGTTCCATTCCGTGTGGCTGTTGTTGATAACAATCCTCGTAACAGTGATGAAGCTTGGGAAATCTTTCATGACTAACTTAACCTGCACTGTGATTTAGAAAGAAGTAATTCATGAGATTAAGGTGCCCTTTATATCTCATCAGGAAGCAGTCAACCTAAAATATAATCAATCTAAAATAAGTCATAAATTTAGAAAAGTTATAAAAGTGTATTGAGATAAGAATAGATGAGGCACTAAAAAGGAGTACAAATAGACAATGGTCAACAGAAGCTTGTCCAGAGATGTGTTGGAGGCGATCAATCTATCACTGTGTCCCCTTCGCTGTGAAGACACAATTCCTGCCTCTCCAAAGAGTAGGAAGTCTGTTCAGCCAGCCAGTGCTGTATGTACTTCACACAAAAGTTAAACAAGAGAGGAAATGAATTGGTGGTGTGCAAACCTGCCCTCACTGTCTGCACTAGTCTGGTCCCCAGAGCTTCTCTATAAAGGGAAAGTTTGTTTGCAATTTTGTCATTTCTAAAAACAACTATATACGTTTTGCATTCCTTTGTATGTTATATTTAAAAAATGACTGTTTAATATAAATACTTAAATGACTTAATCCTTCCAGATAAAAATAAAGTTTTATAGTAACATTAGTACTTAAGTCATGTATCATATCTATCTCATGGTTTTGCCATGCACCAACCAGTACAGACTTCCAAAGTACTCTCCCTAGGAAATCAATTAGGCTACTAGCTCAAGTAAAAATAGATCTTCTCTGAATTCTTCATCTCTAAGGTATATTTTTCAATATTAATTTTTAATTGTCTCAGTTCTTAAAACAAGTCCTCTGACCACTGGCGCCAATGTTTGGTCATTACACTTGATGGATTTCCAATACAAATTAGTAAATTAGAATTTTTATTACAAACCAACCTGAGAACGTTGGTTATATCACTTGTATATTTGTCTCTGCTAATTTTCAAAATTCAGTCTTCCAAAGCACTCAAATAGCAGAAGCTATACCCAACAGTTCTTATTTAAGGATACTGCTTCTTGCGTTTCATCTCAAAATAGACTTGAATTCTCAACTTCTTTGTTTCCTTTTTGTGGAAGATGAAACTCAGTGAAAAAGATGAGAAGTAGAAAAGAGAGGTAATGCAGGTATCCCCCACCCCTGACTCCAGCCACTGGCCAACCTTTGTTTTAACACTTTAAATCCTAAACAATTTCATCATTACAACCAAAATCTTACTCTTTTAATCCTACCTTGACTTTAATACTAGCACAGAGGGAAAGGAAAAAAAAAGCCAAATTCATTAGAGTCAGTTTCAACTCAGATGACCCTATGGGACAGAATAGAACTGCTCCAAAGAGTCTCCAAGGAGGACTTAGTGGATTTAAACTGCTGAACTTTTGTTTAGTAGCTGTAACTCTTAACCACTACACTTACAGTCTATATCCAGATGAGTTATCCCATTCATGAAAAGAATACACCAAGCAATGTGTATTTGTGAGTCTGGATCCTGATTTCCATTAGTAAGTTTCATTAGGTAAAGATCTATGAGTAGCATCTCAATTGTATTCCATTGGATCTCTGGTTTTTACTATTTTAAGGTAAGAACCACTCAAAAATTATGTTGTCAATGATCAAGAATTAAAGTTATCTAAAAACATAGGTCAAAGAACAGTTAAGCCAAAGGGGAGAGAAGTACAAAACAGAGCAAAAATGTCTACTATGAGGCCTTCCTTTTTCCAAATTCCTTTATATCTGTCATGGATTGAATTGTGTCCCCCAGAAATGTGTTAGCAATTTGGGTAGGCCATGATTCCTGGTAGCATTGTGTGATGTTCTTATAGTTGTAAATCCCGCCCCTAAGATGTTAATAAGGGAAGATGGGCAATGGTTGTATTAGCGGGGCAGGATTCAAGTATAAGATCATGTTGTGCCTTGAGGCAACCTCTTGAGATAGAAAGGAAAGGGAAATGAGCAGAGAACTGGGGAACTCCTACCATCAGGAAAGAAGGCAGTACCCAGAGCAGAGCATGTCCTTTGGACCCGGGGTACCTGCTTCTCAGGCACAACCAGTCCAGGGTAAGATTGACAACAAGGACTTTCCTTCAGAGCTAACAGAGAAAGCCTTTCCCTGGAGCTGATGTTCTGTACTTGGACTTGTAACCTACTGGATTGTGACAGAGTATATTTCTCTTAGTTAAAGCCATCCACTTGTGGTATTTCTGATACAGCAGCACCAGATAACTGAGACAATATCTTCATTTCTCCCAAGACCTCCATCCTTTATATCCTCATTTCTCTCTTTATCTCATTTAATTCGCTGGTTTTCCTCCCATTTCACCCCTAAAAACTGTAGTCTTTTTACATTTTTTGCTCAGTCCTCACAGTAGATGAATGTCGTTCAAAGACGTTTGGTTCTGTTGTTAGAGGTTATTGAATCCTGTGGATGGAGAAAGAATAAAGGGAAGAGGTACTGCATTTGTTACTTTTATCAATGGTCTTTTTCTAACATTTTAGCCTCAGTGTGTGCCAGGAAAGTATGGAGTGGAATAGGAGTAATTGAGAATAAATACACATTTATGCAAATCAAACACCAAACCAAAACTGTTGCCATGGAGTCAGTGTGATATGTGTTACAAGGTAGCACTGCTTCTTGGGGTTCTCTTGGTTATAGTCTCATAGAAGCAGATTGCCAGGCTTTTCTTCTCTGGCTGCTGGGTGGGTTTGAATCAACAACCCTAAAGTTCATAAACCCCCACTGCCATCAAGTTGGGTCTGACTCATAGCCACCCTGTAGGACAAGGTAGAACTGCCCCATAAAATTTCCAAGGAGTACCTGGCGGATTTGAACTGCTGACCTTTGGTTAGCAGATGTAGCATTTAACCCACTATGCCATCAGGGTTTCTGTTAAATTAGTAGTCCCGTGCAAATCATTTGCACCACCCAGAGACATCTATACTTAAGGCAGATTTATTTTTTAAATATTTACTTAATTGATAATCTTAAAAACAGCAGCAACAACAAAACTAAAAGCAAGCAAACAGAACATTTGAGATACCAGGATGACAAGGACTGATATCTGTGAACACGGGAAAAGTACTAATAGGAAAGGCTGAAAAAAGTCCTGCTGATGTGTTCTCTTCTCACCCCATCACTCTATAAGGCATTTTAAGACAGAGGACCAGTGGCCATTTCAAGATGTGATACTTCCACTTTGAAGTAAAGAATCCTCAAGCAGGGATGATTTATTTTGAGTGACCCAGTGTATGTGGAGTTGAGAAATAGCCTGACTGTAGGAGGAAGAGGCAATGTTAATGTCTTAGCCATCTAGTGCTGCTATAACAGAAATGAAGCTGGGCAGCTTTTACAAAGAGATTTATTTTCTTATAGAAAAGCAGGCTAAAGGACTAAATTCCGGACATCAGTTCCAGGGGAAGCCTTTCTCTGCTGGCTTCGGAAGAAGGTACTCGTGGTCAGTCTTCCCCTGAACTAGGAGCTTCTGAGGCACAGAGACCCCAGGTCCAAAGGACAGTCTGTTCCCAGCACCGCTTTCTTAGTGGTAGGAGATCCCCAGGTTTCCCGCTTGCTTCCCTTCCCTTTATATCCCAAGAGACTGCCTCAAGGCACAATACAATCTTACAGATTGAGTCCTGCCTCACTAACACAACTGTCTTCCTCCATTAACATCACATTGGCAGAATTTACAATGCCTACGAACACCCTTCAATACTAGGTAGGACTCATGGCCTAGCCAAAGGGCTAAACACTTTTTGAGGGGGAAGGCAATTCAACTCATGAAAGTAGTTTAGATGACTATAAGTCCCTGAAATCTCTTCTTGAGCTACTTGGTAACACACAGGTTGATCACCTTAGTGCCACTTGACACCTCACACCTGCCTAGATCCAAGTTTCAGCATCTCTGGAGATTTAGTGGGATAATGATATTGAAAATTATAAATGACTTGAAAAGATAAGTGATGCGCATGTAGGTGAAAACTTTCTAACAGAATACAGTATTTGCTATGGAGAAATAATATGTTTTACTTTATTGGGCAGTCAGAATTGAAATACAAATTTTGAGATAGGAAGCTTACCACATCCCAAGTATAAAGGCTTCCATTTATTTTGGCCACTTGACTTTAGCTTTGTAATTACATGAATGACATAATACATGATCATTATGAGACCAATAATATTTAATAATTTTTCCATAAATAATTGACACTGCAGAAACATACAAAAAAGAAAGATATCCACCTACAAATTTATGTTGCATGGTTGGAAGATAAGAGATGATTTAAGAAGGGTGTCTGATTTCACTGCTAAAGATACTTAGATACTCAGACTCAGCAACCAGATCATTTCTTGATAATTCATAAGTGTATTATTACATAGCAGATGATCCAACAAATCTTGCTTCCATGTTTGTTGATCATTTTCTTAATTATTTGCTTTTGGATAAACTATTACTAGCATCTGCTTCAATAAATTGCTTGGATGTATTTTCACTTCAACACTTTTTTTTAAAGCTTTGGCATAAAAATCTGTAAGCTCTGACATGCAAATACTTGACAGACTTTCATGAAGAAAAGCCTGAGAAAGAAGAGGAAAGGAGATTCCTGTCCCAGCACCCAGTACCCTACCGGGAAAGGGTACTTAGGGGAACAAAATGTAAAACCTGGAATTTCTTCAAAACTGCGGATGTCATGGATTGAATGTGTTTCCTAAAATCTAAGTCTGGCTGTGCCATAATTCCTGGTATTGTGTAATATTTCTCCATGTTGGAATTCCTGCCTATATGATGTTAATGAGGGTGGATGGGCAGCAGTTGTGTCAGAGAGCAAGATTTAAGGTGTAAGTTTATTTTGTACATTGAGGCATCTCTTGAGATATAAAAGGAAAAACCTAGCAGAGAGAATTGGAAAACTCACATGATCAAGAATGCAGCTTCAGGAGAAGAGGGAGTCCTTCAGACCTGAGGTCCCTGTGCCTAGATGCTCCCTGAATAAAGACTGATGCGACACCAGGATTTTCCTCCAGAGCCGACAAGGGGAAACCCTTCCCCTGGAGCGGACACCCTGAATTTGAACTTGTAGCCTACTGGACCATGTAAGAATAAACATTTCTCTTTTTAAAGCCTCCCACTTTGTGGTATTTCTTTTAGAGTAGCACTAGCTGACTAAAACACTGGGCCTAAAGACAAAATATTCTAGAGTTATGGATTCTAAGAGTTAAATGAGACCCAAGTATGAATTCTTTATTATTAAAAATGAATTTCAAGGACATTAGGTACAAGTACATTATGTATTAATGTTACTCACTGTTAATTTAAACCATAAAATAAAACAAATTTAAATGGAGAATTAGTTAAAATTTTCATTTTTCCACTGTAGCATTTGCCTATTAGTTCATGATGTTACTTGTTTCTTCCTTCTAAACAATGTTTCCCTCCAGCCTTCTTGCCTACCTCCTCCCTCTGTATGTTGTGTGTTTATGTCTGCATCTCCTTTACAAGCAAGCTCTTCTAAAGAGCTTCTGAAACTTGTTCAGCTCATCTAATAGCACAGTATCTCCTTACTAAAATGTTAGTAACTATGGTATGTCCTGGCTAAAATGTTAATATCAAAAGAAAAATAATTATTACATTATGGAGAACAAGACAGTCTTCCAAGTATATCTAAACTTCGGTAAGCAAAGTATGATACTTGAGAATTAAATGTTTTTAAAAAATAGTTTCCTATAGTTTTTTTTGGCTTGGCTTTGGCTATAGTTTTTTTTAAAAAACTAAACGTACAAGGTATGTTCTTATTTATACACATCTTAAAATTTTAAGCTTTATTCGATGGCACTTGGCTGGCTGGCACGGTAATAAAATACCTTGGCTAAATATATTTAACTTTAGTTTTGAAAAAAATGAAAAATTATCTATTTTCTATGGATTATGTAAAATTTGATATTCTAAATAACTAAGCATTACATATATATTCTTCATGAAGTTCTAAATTTCAAAAATTAGAACACAACAAAATAAAATTAATCATTAAAACAGCAATGAGTGTTCTTTAATTATTAACATAAAATCACTTCAAAATGATTATTACATTGAAAATCAATTAACATTCTTATACACAGTATCTTCTGGTTTTGCTTTAATTTTGTTTTAGATTCCAGAAAAATAGCTTACCATATAGCAATTCAAAAAAGGAATGCAAGTTGTTTTTAAAAATAATATTAACCACTTTTTCTAAAAGCCAAAAAAGAAAAAGAAAGCTTCATTAACAATGGTAAATTAAGTCCAGAGAAGCATATGTGGAGGTCAATAGGAGGCAGGAATCTTCCTTTCTAACAAAGGAAAAAATGGTTCAGTTTTTTTTCTTTTACTTCTTTATATCATTTTGGGGGACCTTCTAAAATGTCTTTCTATTCTAAAACATTCTGACATTTTTTATTTTTATGTGATCTCACGTGACTTTTTGTTAGGAGACACTTCAGGATATTTTCCATAAAGTGTGTTCAGTTTAGAGTGTTGAATTTATTTTATTTTTCACACTAATGCAGCATTATCTTTGGTCTCCTCGCAAGAGCAAAAATATCTTGAAAGAGTAAAGCTTCCCAAGGTCATTGGCCTGTGTCTTTCCGACTCCTCAACCAGGTATTCATTTTTCTTAGTTTCTTGTCAGTACGCAGTGATATCCTTCACATCTGTCTGTGCCTTTGCTTTTATTAGCAGAAAATACAGCTATAGCTTTAGTGTCATGTGTACTATAAAGACAGGATTTTCAAGAGATTTGACAACTCTCATATTTCCCGAAGTATTCTCAATGTAACACAGAAACAGTTTATTACTGTTAAGTAGTGACTGTCTTTCCGGCTTGAATAATGAAGTTCCCTAGGTCAATATTTTATACAATGATACATTTAAGGAAGCATTCCTCTTCTGCTTGACACTAAAACAATGGCTGTCATAACACAGATCTATGTGTTATCAATCTTACATGCCACTATAATCCATCTAATTCGTGGGGCAGGGAAAGTGTAATATGTTATTGAGTTAAACCAGGAATTTTCTTCTACCAAAATGTTTATAAAGGAGCATAATAAAATTATTTACAGAGATGGGTTCCTACTCTATAATGTAGAATAAATTTAACCTTCTGTGAATAGTGCTCACTGCTGCAGGTGATTTACATGTGTTGCTGGCAAAAACAGTTCTATAAGCTATGAAAGCCTCAAGCCTGAGCTTTACAAAGATACTCAGAGCAGTGAGAAGGGTGAGAGAAAAGCAGACATGCATTAAAAAGTCTGGCTCTTGAATCCAACTGCTACAACACACACACACACCTCAAAAACACAGCACAAAGCTTGTTTTATGGAATCATCAAAAATCAAAACTTTGCCTGTCTTTGGTTTGAATATTTCATGATGAGAGACCATTTCTACTGGAGAAATGTTTCTTTGCTGGTCATATAACAGTGAGTTTTTAGCATAGAATAAATTCACAAACTTTTCTCAAGAACTGGTATTTAGGTCATTTCAGTCTAAAGAAGCAAAGTGTACATCTGCATCGATCCTCTTGGCAGCCAAGCAGCAAACCCTTTGAAGCTTTCAGTTTGTACCAGTGCCTGCTCAGCCTCGGCCTGCCCTCTATTTCATTTTGTACTTGGCAGTGCTGCAAGTGAGCTCAGATGGAAGATGATTCCACAGAATAGAGAACAAGTACCTTGGCCAGAGATGATTTTTCTTGTGTCTTTTCTTTTCCCTTCATATATACACTGCTTCAACAGTGAAAGTAAGGAAAAACCACACTGGGTAAGTTTTCTCAACTTCCTGAGCTGGTGGGTAATTATTCAAACAGGGAAACAATTTTGATTTAGGCTTTGAGTTACATTGTATGTACCATGATGAAACCGATTCCCGACTTCTGAACTTTCTCGTTTGATTAGCACCTCTGCATAAAGTACACGTGTCTTTGTCATTTTTGCATACTTGTCTTCTCTCACATGGCTGATTGCATTGTACAGATATGGGTGTGCCAGTATATATCCTATTCCACATGTTTATTCTTCATGTGACAGCAACATACTTCCTTGAAATTGGGTAGACCTCTCTAATTATCCAGGCCAATAGCACTTCGTAGAAATAACTCAATGGTTTCAGTGGTTAGATTATACTGATATGACTTCTGCTGGTTCACTTTCTCAAGCTATCCCTTTCTTTCTTAGGATGCTTGCTTTTGAAACCTACCCACCATCTGAGAGGAAGATCAGGCCACTTGGGGAAACCATGTTAAAGTGTTCTAAGCAACCAAAACAAAACCAAACCTACTGCCGTCAAGTTGATTCCGACCACAGTCCCAGTTAAAGTCTTAGCTGACAGCCAGCATCAAACACTAGACATGTTAGTGATATAACTTCAAATTATTCCAAATTTCAACTTTTAACTTTTCCAACTAAAGCCCTAAATGTTATGAAAGAGACAAGCCCTCCCTGTTATGCCCTATATATATTTCTGAGATACAGAATCCATGAGAAATAACAAATTATTATTTTGTCTTAGGCCACTAAATTTAAGTATCTGTTACACAAGGTCCTTTGATACTATAAACACTTTGTGCTTAACTACTATCCTAAAAGTCAGCTGGTTGAAACCACGCAGTCATGTCAAGAAAGCGTTGGCCGTCTGCTTCCATAAAGATTATAGCCACAGAGATGAAAACCAAGAATGTCAAAAACATGAAGAAAATACAAGCCTAGGGAACAGAAGGGTGCATATGATTGGAAGACTACATCAACATGAGACCAGAAAGACTAGATGGTATCTGGCTACCATGAAAGACAGCCCTATCAAGGAACATGCTTGACAGAATTGCATAGAGTGGGTGCTCGGGTTTTGTACAGCAAGTTGACTTCGGTTGTAAACATTTACTTAATGACAATAAAAAATAAAAATAAAAAAATTATAGCCACGAAACCCTATGGAACAATTCTACTGTGTTCGCTGTTGGTGTTGCTCCAACAGAAAATACCACTAATGGATGACTTCAAAAAGAGAAACTTTACTATCACGGTCCAGTAAGCTACAAATCCATTTACGAGTTATAAACCCATTCAGTAAAAGAAATTGCCAGAGTCTGGTGGGCTCAGTGCAAATTCAAGGAGAGCAAATCAGCACAGGAACCTCTGGTCCAAAGGATGTACTCCACTACAGGAGCGGCTTTCTGGATGGTATGAATTCCCAACTACTCTGCTCGCTTCTCTCCCTTTATGTCCCACAAGCTGGTAGTTTAGAGTCCTGTGGGCACAACTGCTGCCCATTCTCCCTCACCAACATTACAGAGGAGGGATTCACAACACATGGGAAGAATCACACGATACTGGGACTCATAGCCTAGTCAAATCAATACACACATTTTTGGGCAGACACAATGCCATCATGACAGTTCCCGATTTGGCACAAGAAAAATGGATGTGCAGATCAAGAACTCTATTAAAAGACCAGACTTGATGGTCTCACAGCCTGTAGGGCTCCCTGAGAACATGGCCTCCAGACCTGCAGCTAGCCCAGAGCTACGACCAGTACTGAAGCCAACACTTCAGACAAAGCTTGGACTGGACTAAGGGACACAGAGTGATGCAGGTGGTGTTGTGTACTTCATGGTTTAATGTATATGAGGCTGTCTAACTGGTCTCTTTTTAGAGAGAGAAGAGTTGGATAGGAGGAAACAGGTTTCAGCTGAGTGGATACTGGAAGTGAAGAGTGCAGGGGATAAGTGTACTGGCACAGGGTGAGGAGCTGCTTGATAGAATTGCATAGAGACAGGTGCTCAGGTTGTGTATGGCAAATTGACAGGTTGTAAACTTTTACTTAATGCAGTAAAAAATTTTTAAAAATTAAAAGATTACAGCCACAAAACCCTACAGAACAATTCAACTCTGTAACACAATGGGTTGCCGTTATCCAAATTGGCTCCATGATAATACGTTTTTTATTTGCTAACTGTCATGCAGCAATAGATAGCTAATATAGGCTATCATCTCTTTCAGTTTCTTACATTTAAATTACTTAGGTATTCATCAGAAAACATAAAATTGTATCTACTAAACTGTTATACCAGGCACTAATTAGCATCTTTCTCTCAACCATGTAGCCATGTCCCTTGTCAAATCCCTTCTTAGGATTGCCCATCTCAATTTCAAAGGAAAGTGCTAACTTCCCCTGCACCATCCCGTTACAGTGTCTGCAGAAACCTTAATGAAGTAATTATGTGCTTCAAGATATATTGGTTTGGGACTTGAGAAAATAAAACTGTGCCTTAGATACCCCCAGGATGATCCTGTCTACAAAAATGCTGGGGGCCAGGTAACCTTGCCCAAAGCATGATCTGTAACTCAACAAAACAGAGGCCTGGAGAATTCAGTGTCCTTATGAGAACTCCTTAAACTGCTACATTCTGCTCTGAGCAGTGAATGCCTGAATATATTGTCTACTGTGGAGTTCACATATCATTCAAAAAAAAAAAAAAAAAACCTTTAGATGAGGATCTTGGAATCAGAACTTTATGAAGGTAACTAAGCAACAAACTGAGGCTTGGAAATGAGTAGTCGATTGTGACCAAGTTTACTCTAACATGGTTATATTCAAGAATTATAAATAACATAGAGCTATGCTTGGCATAGTCTTACAATTATTTCATCAAAGAAAATCTTACAGTGGAGAGCCCCACACATAAAATGAATGATTTGGATATGAAAGGGCATTTGGAAATCTAGGGTCCAGCTACTCGCTCCACAAGTTCATCCTTTGCTTCAGAAATCCAGAATTACTAAACAGACACTCCCAACTACAGGGCAGCATAATTTGTAAACTAATGCTAATTCCTCTTTGATTTGGAACTAAGAAACAAAAGTCCCTCAGCTTGATATGACTGAGAAACACAATCTATAGGGTTGAGATGGAATTATTCTCACATTCTTCAGATTTTTCCGAACTTTTTTTCCCCTTCTTCTTTTGCCCAATCATAAGCTGAGGAACTCAAATACTAGTATCAAGAATCTTACCATTAATTTCAAAGACTTTATTGCCAAGCCAAGCATTAAAGTCTTTGAAATTAATGATAAAATTCTTGATATTAGTATTTGAGTTGACTTTATTATATCTCCCAAATTCCTCAAAGTACAAATTATAAATCACAGTGGTTTATCCATATAGCAGAGAACGTTTTGCCCGTTTCTTCAGTAAGCTCAGCAAAAAAGCCTGCTGAACATTAATTATTACCAGAAAAAGTATTCTATCAGGTTTGCTCATCCTGGCTTCCTTGAATCCAGTATTTCATCATATTTCCATCAATTTCATTGCCATAACCCAAAAAAACTCATTGTAGTTGGGCTGCTTCCAACTCTTAGCAATTCATAATGGCCCTTATATTTACCACTCCTTATTTCTATTAAAAAAAAAAAAAAAAAAACTGCTATGATCTAAGTATCTATCACTGCAAACCCAGTCTCTGACATTTTAACTGGCCTCCTGGCTTCCTCTGCCTTGCTCTTTCTGTTTTTTAAACATTGATGTCAAATAATTTTGCAGAATCATTGTGAACGTCCCTAGTTCAGGTATTTTTGCTGTTTCACCACTGTGTAAAACCTTCAGCTTAATTGTCAAAGCTTTCTAGTCTCTAACTCATAAACACCTTTTCATTATAACTCATCTAAAATCCTATATGCCAATGAAAATCGTATCAGTTTCTTTTCCAAAAACGATTGGAAGTTTAGAGTAATGTATCATTTTAAAATAAAAGTGACTGGACAAAAAATACAGAGCCAGGAAAACAAAGTAAAATCAAATGAGTTATTGTATAGCATAAAAGTATAACTGTTGAGTCTTTGAGACCCATCAATCAGAACAAAAATGGAGACACAATTAGTGCTGATAGTCATAGCACTGCTAGTATCTATGTAATAATAGGTTGATGTTTATGTACTTCTATCTACCCATTTCCTATTTTGCCTTCATCTAGACAATTGATATTTAATTCACATCACATAATAAAAATAGTATTAGCAGCAAATATGTCTTATTATATACCCACCAAACACCAAAACTGTTGCCCTCAGTTGCTTGTTACTCGTAGCGACCTACAGACAGAGTGGAGCTGCCCTACAGAGGTTCTAAGGAAGGCCTGGTAGATTTGAACTGCCAATTTTGGGTTGGCAGCATAGCACCTAACCACTATGTCACAGTGTTCTAATTCACTGCTCAACTCACTGCTGTAGATTCTGACTCTTAGTCAACCTGTAGGACAGAGTAGAACTGCTCAATAGAGTTTCCAAGAAGCACCTGGTGGATTCAAACTGCTGACCTTTTGATGGCCTAGCAGCTGCAGCACTTTACTATGCCACTCGGTTTCCTTTTTCACTCTCACTAACCTAAAAAATAGGTACCACTTCTGTGTTGTTTTTCAGTGCTGTCATGTTGATTGTGATTCATAGCATGCCCATGTAACAGAATAGAACTGCTCCAAAGGATTTCCAAAGCTGTAATCTTTATAGGAGCAGATGACTAGGTCTCTCTTGGAGCTGCTGGGTGGGAATGAACTGTTGATCTTATCGAGTATCAGCTGAGCACTTAATAGCTACACCACCAGCAAGTCTTGACTACTTCTGTAATCCTTATTTAATACATAGAGACTGAGACCAAGAACATTTAGTTAGCTAATGCCAACGCCCTGCAGCAGGTAAGCAGTGCTTGGATACCAAGCTAGGCCATCTGGCTTCAGAGACAAAATTCTTAACCTCTTTTCCAAAGTGTACTATTAAATAGTCAGATATATCTATTGAAATAACGGATAAGCGACTGCATGTTCATTTCATTCCAATTCCCCCTTCTCAAACATGGTAAGAAAGTAGTGAACTGGTGCTACATGGAGCAGTATATATCAGATCTTACCAACACTACTTTTCTGTCTGCCAGTTACTTCTCCTGTTTCCTGCTGTTCAGCAGTGACTGTCATTCGTGATCGAATAGTGGTTACGAGATACAGCTGTGTCTCAGGTAATCCGGTGCTCTTTAACAGGAAGTACAAGGACAAGCACTACTCCTGGCACTGCTTCCTTGGTGGTGTAAAGTTTGCAACTCTCTGCTTACTTCCTTTTAATCTCCCAAGAGATTGCCTCAAAATACAATATAAGCTTGTAAACTGAGTCTCGCTTCACTGACACAACTGCTGCCCATTCTTCCTCATCAACCTTGTGGAGGCATGATTTACAACACATCGGGGGTGCAGATCACAATAACAGGAATTGTAGCCCAGCCAAATGGATACACATTTTCAAGGGGACACAATTCAATCCATGACATTCTACCATTTGACCACTCAAAAATCACAACCTTCCAACAGGCAAAATACATCCCACCCATTATATCATAGCAAATATCTTAACTCCAAGTCTCAAGTCCAAAAATTCATCTGTGAAATCTAGCATACAAATTATCTGCTTCCAAAAGTACAATGGCAGAACAGATACAAGTTAGACATCTCCATTAAAAATGGGAGAAATTGAGGGGAAAGCAGTCATAATAATAGGCATGACGCAAGTCAGCAGAACTCATTACATTAGCCCTAAAGCCTTTGAAAATAATCTCCTATTCTCTGAGACATTTTACATAATGGCCCTGCCCTATAGACTCTAGACATTGACCACACTCTCCAAATTCTGAGAGGAGATCCCTGGGCCCCGGGCTTCAGCTCCTTCCACTGTCACTGAGACAACAACTTTAGGCAACCCAGTGCCTGAAGCCCCAGAAGCCATGACTCTACCCTTTGAAACCCCTGAGGTCATGCCATACCTTTTGAGACTGAAGCAGCTCAGTTTCTTGTTCTCCTTGTCTCTCCAGCTTTTGCTTCTTGTGACCTCTTGACCTGGGCTTCATACCCTCAACTGCCTTGCTGCAACAAGTGTTCCAAAGATCCGTAGCTTTGCCAATAAGTACACCTCATTGGCACCCCACTCCACTCAGAAGCCTCTTGGACACAGGCATTCAGCTCTCTTGCTTCATAGGTCATCAGCTACAGTACTGTCGGGAACTACTCTCCTGGCTTTCCTGCTGCTGGGTCACAGTTACCTGCTTCCCTGCCGCTACTGATTCTCTGTTGCTTCAATTTTTTTGCCACTGCAGGTTCTCTGTTGCTACTGTTCCTCTATCCATTCAGTTTCAAAAAGACTTCCACATTTTAGGTATCTGTTAGAGCAGTGCTCCACCCTTAGTAGCAAATTCTGCCTCAACTGTCCAGTGCTTCTTTAAGAGGAAAGATGACTAATAGATGACCTTAACAAAGCAAAAGTTATTTTCTCACAGAAAAGCAGGCAGAAGTCCAAATTCTGGGCATCAGTTCCAGGTGAAGCCGTTCTCAGTTGGCCTTCTTATCCCAGATGAGAAGCATCTTTGCATAGGTACCCCCAGCTTAAATGACAAGCTCTGCTCCCAGCACTGCTTTCTTGGTAGCATGAAGTCCTTAACTCTGTTTGTTTCCCCTTTTATCTCCCAAGAGATTTCCTCAAGACACAAACCAAGCTTATAGATTGAGTCCTGTCTCACCATCACAACTGCTACCCATTATCCCTCATTAAAACCATAGAGGCAGGATTCACAACACATGGGACAAATCACACACTACCAGGAATTACTCCCCAGACAGATACCCATTTGTAGGGGAACACAATTCACTTCCATGACACACTGCTAGCAAAAGTTTAAATCCGCCAGATGTTCTGTGGAAACCATACGGGGCAGTTCTACTCTCTCCTACAAGTTGGTAGGAACTGGGATTCACTTGATGGCAATGGCTGGTGCTGGTGTGACTCCTATGTCTGCCTATAGATATTTTTGTTAATTCTGGTGAACTTCGGTAAATTTTTGGCACAGCTTACACTAACATAATCATCTCATCATATCTCTGTGCTCTACCTACTAAGTACTTGAGCTCAATGATGCCAGTAGCTCTAGCAAGAGGCCTTCCTACAAACACCTTCAGCCATGCTCAGCAATCTTAACCAGGACCTACCATAGCCCTCCTCTCTTTCACTTTTTCCTCCCACCCCCTACTAGACTTTAAGGTATGAAGAGCATTTATGTTCCTGCCTCTATAAACATCTCACTGGAGCCCTCATAAGCCAGTAGAGCTATGACAATTTGAAGGGAAGGAGAGGTGAGATGACTCCCCTGACCTTTAATAATCATTTCTGATTAGTTTTTTTAAAAAAAACTTTGTTGTGATTAAGAGAAATTTAACAATCTATATCAATTTGTGATTCTTTTCTAAAAGTAAGTAAATAAATAAAACTTTTCAAACAAATCTGAAGACTTTCATCATGTTTTGAGTTTGGTGATCATGCTAAGAAAAAAGTCAAATTTTGATCATCTTTCTAGTCTGAAGGGAAAGAAGAAATCACTAATTTTGTGTAAAACTTAAATATGTGGCAAGTCACAAATGTATCCTGTTCCATTTCTGTGCTCTGCATTTAAAGTCCATGAGGACACAAAAGTGGTGAACCCCTTATTGAGAACTCTATTCCCTCTGATTTAATTTACACAAGTTTCAAATTGCTCAGGTTCTGACTTTCTACACAAATTATAACTAAGCCCCATGACGCCTGTGATATAGCTGTCAAACTACATGTGAGCGGGCTGAATATTTTAACATTATTTTGTGGTTTCTCTCCATGCAGATTTGATATTAAAGTGTAATTAGGAGGCATGAAAGACTTAGGTACTTAAATTAAGCCATCCACAAAGAAAACACTAAAGTGCATGTGAGTTTATATTCAAGTAATAATACTGTATAGCTTTATATGTAAGATAATGATCTTGTTGAGAATTTGCTATGATGTTCAGTTTCTGGGGTTTGTGTCAAAAGCTCAACAGTGAAGCCCTGGGGAAGGCTTCATCACTGGAAACAAAATGCTAAGATAACATCCTCATTCCCAGCACTAATGTTATTGGTGTATTTCAGCAAAAAAGCACAGTAATTGCTTTTGAGAAGGGGTTATTTTAGTTTAGAAAGAGCTATATTAATGTGAGAATTGTACTTAATGAAAATGAGGTAATAAAACAGACTGAGAGGAAAACAAATACTAAATATTGTAAAATATGATTGAAGATAATCCTCTGAATATCCTCTGAATCAATTACATAAAAATAGTCCCACTTTAATTCTGAAACATTTTTAATAAATACATAGTATTGTATTAATATATACTGTCAAGTGTCATTATTTAAAAGTCCCAGGTATATCCACCAGGATAAGGAGGTGTATTCTATAGTCAGACAAATGCAGAATCTTAAGGACATAACAGAATATCAGTTTGTCATTCACATGCATTTCATTGTGGGACCAGGCAGCTTCTGAGAACAGGATCTAGAGCTCTAAGCTACTCCAATCTTGATGGCATCTTCATATCACCAAAGATATGTCACTTCAACTCAGATTTCTTTGGTCAAAGCTGCTAACGACAAGGTCGGCAGTTCAAATCCACCAGGCGCTCCTTGAATACTCTAGGGGTCAGTTCTACCCTGGCCCCTAGGGCCGCCAGGAGTCGGATACGACTCGACGGCACTTGGCTTGGCTGGCATCATTCTAACAAACTAGTTGATGTACATTTTCTCATCTCACACAGTTTAGTCCAATAGAACACTAGGATTGAGGAGACTGGCCATCATCTTTGTCCTTCTGCTAAAAAGTTCTTCCTGCTGCTTCTCATCTGGCTCTACCTCTATACACCCCTTTCCCTCATTCCAAAGTTAGGAAAATCAGTTCGTACTGTTCTGAGAACAGGGCTAGGTGGATAATAGGAACCCACAGACAATCACATTATATCTATCTGTATTTTCAATATTGCAGGATTTTTCTATGTTTTTTAAAATCAAGCAATTCAGAAAATTATAAAGTGAAATAGTTTCTTCCTCATTCTTACTTCAATCCTGTTCTCTAGATCAAAGCTTTCATTCTAGAAATATACATATAGTGGTTTCAAATCCAAACCAAACCACTGCCTTTGAGTCCAACAAATCATAGCAGCCGTATAAGACAGAGCACAGCAGCCCTATCAGGTCTACAAAGAACAGCTGGTGGATGCAAATTGCTGACCTTTTTCTTCGTCAGCTGAGCTCTTAATGAAGGCATACCAGGGCTTAAATATGTCGTCCTAGTTATAGAAGTATTTACTGAAAAAATCAGTAGAACAAATCTAGGGTAGGTATTTTAATTTTTAAAATCATAGTGTATGACAACTTGTACATAAAACAAAAAGTTTGAAAAATATGTTCACACATCAATGGCAGTTCCATTAATTCAGAATGGAAATACCTTAACAATGCATTTGGAGACATGGTTCCCATTGCCTCCCCCCGCCCCATTTGATTTTCTTAAATAAATAAGCAGTCGTCAACTCTTCGTTATATTTTGAGCTAAAGAAATTGTTTTATGAACAGCTACAGATCTCACTAAGCTGAAGCCAAATAACCAAATCCATTGCCATTTAGGCAGTTCCAAGTCATAGTAACTCTATCTAGGCATTTCCAACTCTTAGCAATACTGCCCCATACAGTTTTCAAGACTGTAATCTCAAGGGAAGCTGACTGCTATGTCTTTCTCCATCAGAGTATCTAGTGAGTTTGAATCTCTAATGCTTTGATAAGCAAATAAGTGCCTAAACACTGTACCACCAGCACTCCTGTAAATCTCTCTAGAAGGCCATTAAATCAGCAATTCAGCATGGCTTCACCCAAAAACCTATTGCTGTTTCCTGGATTCTGACTCATAGCAATCCAGTAGAACACAGCCGAACTGCCCCATAGAGTTTCCAAGGAGCTCCTGGTAGATTTGAACTGCCAGCCTTTTTGATAGCAGCTGTAACTCTTAATACTATCCCCACAAGGATTTCCCAGTATAGTGTAATCACTACTCATTTTTTATAATCTTGATGTCATACACTATTCATAAGAGTTTTCAGTTAATTAGTCTCAATAGTCCAACCAGTGAGTTTATCAGTATAACTAGAGTTAATCAGTCACTGCAGTTTTATAAACTGAAAGTGTTTTATTTGACTTTTTCCTGATGAATTAATTTTGTTTTAGTTGTTTGTCTTGACATTTTTTTTCAAAAGGTTCAGTTTGGTAGACAGTATTAATATTTGATTTGTTTAATCTATCCCACATTACTGAGTCTTTACGGCAAAGAGATTAATTCTGCAACCCAAATCAGGTCATGTCATTCCATCATTAAAATCTCTTCACTAGCTTCTCTTCCTGTGTAGAGTAAGATCCATTCTCTTCATCATTCTCCATAAGGCACTCTTTCCTCCTTGCCAACCTTGTCTAGTCCCATTTTCCCCTTGATTCACTATGCTCTACCCACACTGGTATACTTTCAGGGAAAATATATGGGAAACACCAGCATACTGGACTGCATTGAACAGATATTTTCTAAATAGTACTCCAGTGGCTAGATATAGCTCTTGTCACCTCAAAAGCTACACATCTTATTCTTCACTGTTTACTGCTTGATGAAATCAGCAGCAAAATAATACCGGGCATTACAACATCATATATTTTGGTTATTTTTATAGTATTTCTAAAGGCATCTACCATAATGTTTAAGTGGAAAAAGATTCAGTTTCTACACTACAGCTTATACTTTAAGTGTATGTAGGTATTCATTCACTATCAAAAAGGAATTTAAAATTTCCATTTCTGTGATTATCAGCTCTTACAGTTTAGAGTTCATAGATATAAAGCTCTTAAGATAGGATGAATTCTAGTTATATGAAACCAAAAGTCTACACCAATATTTTGCAGGTAATTATTCATATATACTAGCCTTAATTATTTAAAAAGTTTACCTGTTAGCCCTATATCCTTTTAATACTGTCCTTTATACTAGAGAAAGCCATAACCCAGAAAGATTCTTAGCTGATACTCTATCTTCTCCTCAGGCCCTCAAGAGATTTAATGTGTCAGTCTAGCTCTTGTAAATGCCCTAGCTACAGCTCTTTTTATTATGTTCTCATATAATCTTCTCGTGTCAAGGGTCTTCACTCACTTGGAGCATACTTTTGGGTTTTAACGGAGACTCTACAGACTCAGCATATTTCTGTATTGTGTCTTTGAGACCTATTACTGGGAGAGACTTGAATAACTGACACAAAACAGCTATTAGATGACACACAAGGGATTTGATGAACTGGTTTGATATCCTCCCAGCTAAATTTTAAAAATCAGAATCCAAGGTATAGTGGAAGTGACTAAATTAGAGAACTATCTTTCTCTCTCCCTCTCTCCTTCCCTCTCTTTTTTTTTTTTTGGTAATTTTAAGGCCTGGACTATTTTACATCTTTCTGATTTCAAAAGATTCTTAAAACACCTGAGTTCTAATATTTCCCAGCATGTTTCAAACCCCCAAATCCACTTTCCATTTTATCTAATTGGTTACTGATAAGGATATGCTGATGTTATAGGTAAGTAATATTCAAGATATTAAGTTTCAGAAGTTCTTTATAGTTAAAATATTAAAATTTCAACTTCCTAATAAGGAAAATATATATAATTTTTGAATACAGGATATAATTATTTATGGCACATATTTTCTCTGCATCTAGAATTATACATATGTATAGCATATTTCAACTCATGCACTCAGGCATGCAAACACACACACCAAATGCAGTTAACATTCACTCATTAGTAACATCAACTGTTAGTCTACAGATTGCTTAATATGTAATTAGCATTTATTTCCAAAGAACAACAATGATAGTGATAAAATCAGCTAATAATTATGAAGTCTAGCCACACGCCAGGCACACTCTACCAGAAACCTCACATGTGTTTTTTCACTTAAACTTCACAGAAATCCTTTAGATTTTGCACATGAGATACATGAAGAATAAAGAGCTTATGTAGCATACAGGTAGTTGAAATATGGATCTTGATATCTTTACTCAAATAATGTATTGCTTAATATGAAGGCAGTATTGAAGATACACAAATACAACAATAATTTAACAAGAAATGTTACTGAAAACATGGCAATGATGACAGTGCTGAAAAACAGAATAAATTCAAGAGGTCTCGAAGTACTTGGAGCAAGAGATTGTGTTATCAGACAACTCAAAGGGAAGACACTTAGTAAGTCCCATCTAGGCTCACATATATACATATATAAACCAAACCTATTCCCATCAAGTGGTTTCCAACTCTCAGTAACCCTATAGGACAGAGTAGAATTGCCCTCATAGATTTTCTAAGAAGCACTTAAAAAAAAAAAAAAACACTCCCAATGAGTCAATTCTGACTCAGAGTAACCCTACAGGACAGAGTAGAACCATCTCGTAGAGTTTCTGAGGAGTGCAAGATGGATTTGAACAGCCTACCTTTTGGTTAGCAGCTGTAGTACTTAACCACTATGCCACTAGGGTTTCTTGGAGGATTCAAAATGCAGACTTTTTGGTTAGCAGCCAAGCTCTTAACCATTGAACCACAAGGACTCCACATATATATAGACATGCCAAGCCAAGCCAAGTGCCGTCGAGTTGGATCCGAGACATACATATGTATATATATGAAAAATTGGGTCACTCCATTAATATAAAAAATTTCAATATAATAGCAAAAAGCAAATAACAATATGCACCAGAAAACCCTGGTAATATAATAGTTAAGTGCAGCTTACTAAAAGGATGGCAATTCAAATCCACTAGGTACTCCTTGGAAACTCTTTGGGGAAGTTCTACTCTGTCCTATAAGGTTGCTATGAGTTGGAATCAGTTCAACTGCAGTGGGTATGTTTGTTTGTTTGCTTGGTTGGTTTGGTTTTTTAGCATGCACCAACCCAAGTAATGATTAAATAATGATTAAAATGATAATAATTTAAAAATACAGATAATATGAAACGCTAATAAAGGATTGGGGGAACTAGAACATTCATGTACCACTTGCAGGAATGTAAATTAGTACAACCAGTTTGGAAACTTGTTTACTAATGTCTGAAAAAGCTGAATAGATGCATCCACTATGACCTGCCAAATCCACTTCTTGTTATATATCGAAGAAAAGTGCACACATCTATTCACTTGTTGCATGTTGTTGTTAGGTGCTGCTGCGACAGTTCCGACTCATAGCAACCTATGTACAACAGAATGAAACACCACCTGGACCAGTGTCATGCCTACTGTTATTTTTGGTTGAGCCCGCTGTTACAGCTACTGTGTCAACCCATCTTGTTAAGGGTCTTCCTCTTTTTCACTGAATCTCTACTTTAGCAAGCACGACATCCTTCTCCAGGGATTGATCCCTCCTGGCAACATGGCCAAAGTGTGTAAGACACAGTCTTACCGTCCTTGCTTCCAAGAAGTACTCTGGTTGTACCTTCTTCCAAGATCTGTTCACTCTTTTGGCAGTCCACACTATATCCAATATTCTTCTCCAGCACCACAATTTAAATGCATCAATTCGTCTTCTGTCTTCCTTACCCATTGTCCAACTTTCACATGCATATAATGGGATTGAACATACCATGGCTTTGGTCAATCACACCTTAGTCTTCAACGTGACATCTTTACTTTTCAACAATTTGAAGAAATTTTTTGCAACAGATTTTACCAGTGCAACGTATCTTTTGAGTTTTTGACTGCTGTTTCCATGACTGTTGATTGTGGATCTAAGTAAAATGAAATCTTTGGCAACATCAATCTTTCTTTTCTTTGTTTGTCATGATGTTGCCTACAGGTCCAGTGGTGAGGATTTGTTTTCTTTTGGTTGAGTTGTAATCCACACTGAAGGCTGTGATCTGTGATCTTCATTGAGTAGTTGAAGTCTTCTTCACTTTCAGCAAGATTTTATCATCTGCATAATGCAGGTTGTTATGTCTTCCTCCAGCACTGACATCCTGTTCTTCTTCATATAGTCCAATTTTTCAAACTATTTGTTCATCATACAGATTGAATAGATATGGCAAAAAGATACAACCCTGACCACATACATGCACATGAATGATCACAGCACACCCTTTAAAGTTACAGTGGATAAATAATAGTGGCGTTTTCCTACAAGGAAATTCTTTGCAGCAATGAAAACAAACAAGTTACAATGATGTCAGCATGTTTAAATCACGTAAATATAATATTAAGTGAAAGGACTGAAACAGAAAACAGTATTGTTTTAGGCAGCTAGGGCTGCTGTAACAGAAATACCACAGAGTGGATGGCTTTAACAAAGGAAGGTTTATTCTTACACAGTCCGGTAGGCTGTAAGTCCAAATTCAGGATGTCTGCTCCAGGGGAAGGCTTTCCCCTTGTTGGCTCTGGAAGAAAGTCCGGTATTGCATTAGTCTTTGTCCAGGGAGTGTTTTGGCGCAGAAACCTCAGGTCTGAAGGACTCGCTCTTCTCCCGGTGCAGATTTCTTGATGGTGCAGGTTCCCAATTCTCCTTGTTTCTCTTTCCTTTTATCTCTTGCAGGCTGAAAGGATTAAGGGTGGGGCAAGCCACACTCCAGGGAAACTCCCCCTACAGCAGAGCAGGGAAGTAATCCTATGCAGGAATTTACAGCTCCACCCTAATCCTTTAACATACAGTTTAGGGAAACCACATATTTTGGGGGGGACACAATTCAAAACAAGTATGTACTTCATTACATCATTTATATCAAACTTCAAAACATATATCTGCAGTATAGAATTAGGAGTCAAGACAGTGATGTCCTTTTGTGAGCAATGGGAACAGAATGTGGATGAGGTTCCTTGAAGTGCTGATAATGTTCTAGTTTTAGGTCTGTTTCAGATTACTGGTTATGTAGTGGTTTCATGACAAAACTCAATGCTTCGGTGGACTTCTGATAAGTTCTCTTTTCTCTATACATTTAAAACATAAAAAATTTACTTTAAATTAGTTTAAGAATTATTGTTTATTAAAAACACAATAAAGAAAAAAAGAAATATGAAAGAAGACATTTATCATACAAATAATAGACAACTCTAATTCAGAAATGGCTACTGAAAGCTTCCTGAGTTATAGAAGTTCCTTTAATACAAATTACCTCACATAATCCCTACAGCAACTCTATGAGAAAGACATGGTCATTACCTCTATTTTACAGAAGGAAAACTAAGGCTTAGAGAATTGGAGTGACTTTCCTGAGGTCAGGTAAACAGGCTTACTCAAACCTAATGCTCTTAATCAAGCAGTAAACTTCTATTAGAAATTGACAAGTCATTCCTCAAGATAGACATACATAAGCATGTATGTGTCTGCTATTTTTAAAACTGTGTATCATACCTAAAGAATTAAGACAGATTTTAAAATGCACATACAGGTAATCTACTCCTTGAAGTACATAGAGAAGTAGCATCATGTAACAGAGAAGATAATCTTTGGAGTCACACGAAATCCTGGTTATATCATTTATTGTTTGGACTTGGACAGTAACTTCTCTGAATCCTGGTCTTTTTGTTGATAAAATGCCAGCAGATATAGATAGATGATATAGATGTTGATGTAGAGATCAAGACTGAGATGGGGATAGAGATAGAAATAGAGATAGAATAACTATCCACAATCTGTCAGTTTGTTACACTGTAGTTATAGTAGCTTGTAAATTACCATGATGCTGGAAGCTATGCCAGCAGTATTTTAAACACCAGCATGGTTGACAGGTTTCAGCAGACCCTCCAAACTAAAACAGAGTCGGAAGTCCTAGTGATCTACTTCTTGAAATTAGCCAGTGAAAACCCTATGGATCATGGCAGAGAGGGGTCAGAAGATGAGCCTACTAGATTGGAGGACACTCAAAACACACAGTGGCTGTAAAAGTGAACTCCAGCATAAGTGATCATGAAGGTGACACAGGAACGGGTAACACTTTATAAGGTTGTACATGGAGTCATGTTACAGTAAAATACCAGAAACACTGCCCAGTCCTGCACCATCCTCAAAATCTTGTTGTGGTTGAGCCCTTTGTTTCAGACAGTGTATCATTCCATCTATTCGAAGGTCTTCCTATTTTTTTTCCTGGCCCTCTCCTTTATCGAGCATGTCTATCTCAGTTATCTAGCACTTCTATTAACGCCACAAGCAGATGGCTTCAACAAACAGATTTCAACAAACAGCTTCAACAAACAAACACTGTGTATTCTCTCACAGTGCAGTAGGCTGCCAATCCACATTCAGAGCCTCAGCTCCAGAAGAAGGATTTCTCTCTCCATCCACTCCAGTAGAAGGTCCTTGTTGTCAATTTTCCCCTGGTCTAGGAGGAACCCTATGTCCAAGAGGATGAGCTCTGCTTCTAACGCTGCTTTCGTAGCGGTGCGAGGTCCCCAGGTCTCTCTGTTTGCTTCTGTCTATTACGTCTTCAGATGTTGTCTCAAGATGCAACCATGCAGTGGTTTAGAGATTGACTCTTGCCTCATTAACATAACTACCAGTATTTCTATCTCGCCAACATCATAAAGATAGGATTTACAACACATAGGAAAATCATATCAGATGACAAAACAGTATAAGAGTCAAGAAGTACTGAGGATCATGGCCTAGCCAAACTGAAAGACATTTGGGGACAGTGGGAGGAGCGGACACAATTTAAACCAAACTGACAGATATTTTTTGGAGGGGGACACAGTTTAAATCATAACACTATCCTTTTCCAGGTCTGGCTCCTTTTCTTAAAGTTATGAGGTGAATTTTACCATTCTCATTTCTAAGGGGCATTCAGACTAGACTTCTGCCGAGACAGATTTGTTGGTTTTTCTGAAAATCCACTATATATTTAGTGTTCTTTCTCAACACCACGATACAATAGCATCAATTCTTCCTTAATTCCTTGTCTCACTTGCATTTGAGATGATTGAAATACCTTAGCTTGGGTTAGGCATCTGTTAATTCTCCAGGTGATATAGTTTTACACTGTGAAGCGAAATACAACACATCATTTAATATATTGAGTATTTGAATTTAAAATAAGAACAACATAAAATTAGAATTTAATAAATAGAAGTTCATTAGTAATGTTTTCCTCCTTTCCCTTGGTTCCAGAATTCTGATACTTTTTCATTTATACCAAGATCTGTGTCAGGCTTGTCTTTTGCTTTAAGATGAAGTTGAGCCTTGTACGTTTTAACCATAAAGACAAATTTTAAAACATCGCCAGTTTATTTTCTTAAGATTTATATAAAGAAAAAGAAATCATCATTCAGTCTTCAAAACTTCAAATTTTGGGAAAGCAATTCAGGTCATCACTTTCATTTCTGGAATCTGATTTCAGAGCAGAAAATCAGACATGTTATTCCTTTCCAAATAAACTTAAGCACGTATTTGTACAACTAGTTTTAAATATATTTCCAGAGAACTACTTGAAGTGTCTATCAAGAGGGAGGGAGCCTGATGGTTCAGCGGTTAAATGCTAGGCTGCTAAATGGAAAGTCAGGGGTTTGAATTTGCTTTAGGGAGAAAAAGATGCAGCAGTCTACTTCAGCCTTGCAAACCTTTGGGGCAGTTATACTCTGTCCTGTTGAGCGGCTATGAGTTGCAATCAACCTAAAGGCAATGAATTTGGGGTTTTTTTTTGTTTGTTTATTTGGTTTTTGGTTTTATAGGGTCACTGTGAATCTCAATAAATTCAATGCCAACAAGTTGTGTCCAGGTGAGTTATAGTGCAAAAGAAAGCAGTTAATCTTGGTTTCAGTCTTTTTTAGTGAATTGAGACCATTTTCCTTTTACACGATGTGAACTAGTGGTGGCTTTCATCAATTCAGAACACTTCTTGGTGCACCAAGCCTGCGCTGAATCATCTGACCTCCCCGGAGCATACCGCACTGACAAGTAAGAGACTTCAGTTACTATGATTAAAGGCATGGAAGATTATTTAATTCAAGACAATAGTAATCATGTTACACTTCTGATATATTAGCAAAAACAAAGATTCTTCATGAACCACCCAGTGAACAGACCTATGTTCAAAACAATGTTATCTACCTTGAAGTTAATTTTTAGAACCAGAAGAGCCTCAGTGGTAACACTGAAAATGAACTACATTTAGCTGTGTTTAAGATCTTGACAAATTTGTGTTAACTTTTCAAGACATTCTTCTCTCTTTGTTTAAATATTTTCTTATGCTTTAAGTAAAAGTTTATAATCCAAGTCAGTTTGTCATACAAAACCCTGCACACACTGCTATGCAACTCTAGCTGCTCTCTCCACCCTGTGACAGCACATTCCTCCTTTCTACTCAGTATTTCCTATGTCCACACAACCAGCTCCTATCCTCCTCCCCCTTCTCATCTCACCTCTGCACAGGAGCTTTTTCTCCCACTATGTCAGGGACTGTATGTTGTAATCTCTGTCAGGGCGGTCACTGGTGGTGACCAGGTACCATTTAGCTCTTCTGGTCTGGTGCTGATGTAGTCTCTGAATCATATGACAGCTCCATCTCTTGGGCTCATAATTTTCTCATGTCTTTGATGCACTTCACTGTCTTCTGCTCCAGGTGGGTTGCAACCAGGTGATGCTACTCAGATGGCCTCTTGTGAGCTTTTAGGAACTCAGACACCACTCACGTAAGTGGTATGTCAAGACATTTCTTAACAGGTAAAAATAAACATTTCTTGTTTCGCAGTCATCAATCACTAAATCTGTAAGTTCTTTCATCACCCGAAACAACCAAACCCACTGATGCTGAGTAAACTCCAACTCAAATATTACAAAGTAGAACTAGTCCATGTGGTTTCTGTGACTACAATCTTAATTAAAACAGGTCACAAGATCTTTCTTATGTGATATGCCAGAGTGGGTTCAAATTGCTAACCTTTAGGTCAGTAGTCAAGTGCAAACCATTTGTACCAATGTTGGTACTAGTAATAAAATCAGAGCTAGAGATAGACAGCTGTTGTAGAGCTGTATTTGACTCATGGATGACTCTGCCAGTATTTGAAATGTGGTGACAATGGCTTCCAGCATTACAGCAACACACACAGCACAACAAGCAACAGATACATGGTAGACTAGTAAAGCTCTACACGTGGTGGACACTGGAAGCTCTACAAATGATTTGTGTTTTTCAAGGAAATCCTCTAAGTTCATTTGCCTGTATAAGACTAAATGCAGCAATAGTTTTTGTTCAACCTGTCTTTGGAAATGCTTCTTTCTGATGGAACACATAATCTCATATCACTCAATAGAAAATATATTGTAAATTTCTCTTTGAACAGTGTGTTGACAAGTTTGTTTTTCACTTATTAATGAATTTAATTTCACAGTAATATCATTATTTTATTAGTATTAAAAATAAACACTATTTGACGGCACTTGGCTTGGCATTGAAATAGTAATTATTCAATTCACTGAAGCATTCATTGTGTTTCCTTATGTGTATACAGAGTTCTGACGATGGATTTTTTTCACAATGACACATAACTTAGTAAAGATATATTCTGAACATTAAACAGGTAGAAACATTCGACATTGCCATCAAGAAAACGCTTGCTCCAATTTTCCTTGAAATTCATGGCTACTTGGACTATTACATACTAGCTTTCGATAGAGACATTTTAAAATAACCATTTTTCCCTCTTAAAATCCCTATAAGAAAAAAATGTAATATAGCGACAAATGACACCTAGGTTTAGTATTGGAAGAACACAGGTGGGGAATGATGGAATTTTTCATGGTATCTGGAACGTATGTATTATGTAAAGACAGTGTCAGCCATTCAACTCCAGTAACTTCCCTGTAGAAAGCTCCCATATCTCGAGATTTCCTGTTTTTAAATGATAGGTGGGAGAGGAAGATGGAGGTGGGTACCTAGGGAGTGGACATGGTGAAGACCAAAAATTCAGCCATAGGTCTTTTGGGTTTTCAGTTAAACATCTCTGTTGCACTAGATGATTCTACCAAGTACTTACAGAAACTCAGACTAAACATAGCCATAATAACCTGCTTTATACTGGTTCCTTTTTTTGTCATTTTGCCTCAGTGACTGAATGGCATCATCATTATTTCGCCTAGCCATCCAGAGCAGAACCCTTGCCATCATTAAAACCTCGCACCTCAAACAATCACGTGGACTTCTGATTCTACTCTCACAAAACTTTAAAATTTTCTCATTCTTGTAATTCTCATACCTTTTTAAAGATTCCATCAGTTTTCTATTTTTTAAAGTCTTAATTTGTTTAACTTTCTTCTTCACTATCACAAATCACAACATACACACACACACATACATATGTACACAGGCATACATACAAATATATATTTATTTTGAAATTTCAGTTTCCAACAAAAAAGTATATAGTAAAAAATTGAAACTTAATAAATAAAAAGTTAATAAAAAGTTGGTTGCTTCTTTAACTTGGTGTCAGAAGCCTGATGTTTTTTCACTTATTCCAAAATCAGTGCCAGAGCTTGAATTTTCAGGATTGTTGGTACAATGGTTAAGTACTCGGTAGCTAACCTAAAGGTTGATGACTCATACCCACCTAGAAGTTCTCCAGGAAACAGGTTTCTGCAATGTTACAGCCAAGAGAACCATATGGAGTGGTTCTACTGTGTTACACAGGGCTGCTATGAATGAAGACTAGGCTTGGTGACAGCCAACAAAAACACAGTATGTCTGGCTCTTTGAAAATGGTGACTTGTAGAAAATCAATATTTCTCTCTGCCTTTGGACAGTATATATGTTAACAGAACAAAATCATTTATTTGTATAGGCAAAAAGGTCTATGTAATATTCAAATGCATGGCTTGGAACAGAAAATCTACATTCCTAAGCTTTCTTGGGCTTTCATAGTTTGTTGCTGACTACCTTTCCAAAATTATTTTGTGGCACCTAGAACTCTAGTTAGAGCTTTCTGAGGGCAGAATTTGTATCATTCTCCACTGCATCTTCATTTTTTAGCATAATGTCTTGGACATAATTAGAAATCAAAAAACGTTTTTTGATCCATAGTGATCACTGTCTGTGACTTTTGTTTTCTCATCTATTCCACTTATCTGGAATACAGATTGGTTCACTATAGGATCCTGATTGATATCTGCTGGATATCTGATCATTCTCAACATGCTGGATCAGGCTCCTCAGTGAGGCTGTAAGTGTTTTAAAAAATTCATGTGTTCCTCAAGAGTCCTAGCATTTTTCTCACTTCATGAAAGTTTGCAAAACTATCTGAAATTCCTCATCTTCACCTATGTAATGAAAAAGGCTGACAAAGTATTTGTAGAAATTTGAGCAACCACTTTGTTCACTAAATGACCAATCTGTAAAATTGTGTAGATATTATAGACCAAGTGAGATAAATAAAATAAATCATCTCCAAATGTCCAATTTATACATTGAGACAGTAACTTGCGTGTGACAAGAGTATGATTTCATTTGATTAGAATCATCTGTTCCTTCATTTGAATGACACTTTACTAAATATCACGAGGATATGGGATACTTTTTCCACATGGTTTTTAATACTAATATTTCATTGGACTAATTTAAAAATGACAAAACTAAATATAGCTATACAAGCAAACTACAAGTTTGACTGTGTTATTAAGTGGGCAGTTTGAAAAGTATTAAGGAATTATGAGTTTTTTTTCACAAACTTTTTATACTCCTGTGCCCTATGAGTTCTAGAAATAGCTTCATTCCTGTAGTTCTTCCCCAGATAGAAAGCACATTGGTAGACACTGCCATATAGTACTGTATAGAATACAACGATGCTATTAGGCATTGTGGACTCAGTTCAGACCCGTAGTGAGCCCAGCACCCAACGCTGCCCGATCTTGTGCCATCCTCACATCATTGTCGTGCTTGAGCCCATTGTGCAGCCATTGTGTTAATCCATCTCATTGAAGGTCTTTCTTGCACTGACCCTGCACTGTTCCCAAGCACAGTGTCCTTCCCAAGGACTGATCCTTCTTGATAACATGTTTAAAGCTGGTGAGACAAAGTGCCGCCATCCTCACTTCTAAGGAGATCTCTGGCTATAATTATTTCAAGACAAATTTGTTCTGGCAATCATGGTATAATCAAAATTCTTCACTGAGATCATAGTTCCAATACGAGGTTGAACAATGAAGTCTGTGAACTTAATTGTTCTGAGTGCTACATACTACTATGCTGAATATCAGCATGCCAAGCCAAGTGCCGTCAAATATCACCATGGTCACCTTCAAAGTACTCCCTTTGGGAAGCTATGCATCCAAGCCAGTCCTTAATTCATCCCTCAAAGTAATATTGGAACTTTTTCTAGAATGGCCAGTTGTACACAGTGGCAAGTTCGAAAATTTAATTGTATAGTTGTCTGTGAGGGAATTTTTAGCCAGTAAGCAAATAACTGTATGGGAACGTCCTCCCTACTCACTTGATCTGGCCCCCAATGTCTTTGTCTTTTACCCAAAGACAAAGGAAATATTGACAGGAAGACATTTTGATGACATTGAGGACATCAAGGATAATATGATGACAACTCTGATGGCCATTCCAGCAAAAGAGTTTCAAAATTGCTTGGAAGGGTAGACTAAGTGTTCACATTTGGTGCATCACTTTCCAAGGGTAGTACTACGAAGGTGACTGTAGTGATATTCAGCAATCAGGTATGTAGCAGTTTTTTCCAGGATGAGTTCATGAACTTAAATGTCAGGACTTGCACATCATTCCTTCTTCTGTCTTATTTATTCATTGTCCAGCTTTTGCACACACTGTGGTGATTGAAAATAATCATAGCTTGGATAGGGACACCTTGGTCCTCAGAGTAACATCTTTGTTTTTGAACACTTTAAAGAGGACTTTTGCAGCAGATTTGCCCAGTGCAATGCATGCTTTGATTGCTTGACTGCTGCTTCCATTGGTGTTGATTGTGGATCCAAGTAAAATAAAATCACTAACAACCTCAATCTTTTCTCCATTCATCATGACAATGTTTACTGTCCTAGTTGTGAGGATTTTTTCTTTTTTTTTTTTATGTTAAAGTGTAGTTTATACTGAGTACCGTAGCTTTTGATCTTCATCAGAGGAATGCTTCAGATACTGTTCACTTTCAGAAAACAAAGTTCTATCATCTGCATGTTGCAGGTTGCTAATTATTCATCCTCCAATCCTGATGCCACATTTTTCTTCCTATAGCCCAACTTCTCATGTGATTTGCTCAGCATGCAGATTAAATAAGTATGGAGAAAGGAGACAACACTGACATATACTTTTTTTAATTTTAAACCATTTGGGCTAATACATTTCAATCTAAAGCTACTAATCATAGTGTTATTGGTAGGAGTCTTAGCAAAGGGATACATAATCAAAAAGACATTGACAAATCTTTTGTGCTGTATTAGTGTAGCAGAATAGTAAAAGCTGTTGACTGCCCCTCCTGAGTTGTAGTTACTTTCTGTAACTGAAGCACTTTAGTCTTCATGGATGTCAGTCTTCACAAGCGCTAATTCAGCTGAAAAGAAAAGCATGGCAGCTTCCTTTGTCTCCTGGGACCTTGTATCCTGACTTTGTGCAGAAGCACTTTGCATTTAAAATGTTGAAAATTTTCAGACACATTATACTTTGAATATAAGAGTTAAAAGCTTTAAACACTAGGCTCTGGTAACCGACTGAAGGAACAGAGCATAGAGAGAGAGCAGCAGTACCATATGCAACGCTGTAGGGTGGTGCCGTGAATCAAAATGTTTTGCTAACAAATATATTACAGAAATCCTATTTTCAGAATCTAATATATACACAAGCAAAAGACAAGAAATGGATAAATGTATGTATTCGGCTCCTATGTTTTCAACTTTATAGCTCATTTGATGCCACAATTTGCCTCATCTATAACTACATATCCATTTTTTTTCTTTTTAAAAATTTTACTTTGGACAACAGTTTACAGAGAAAATTAGTTTCTCATTAAAAAATTAATACACACGTTGTTCTGTTAGCTGGTTGCCACCCCCCAGACACATCAGCACTCTCCCCCTCTTGACCTTGGTTCCTTACTAGCAGGCCTCCTGTCCCCTGGAGTCTTCTTGTCCATGTCCCTGAGCTGGTGTTTTCACACCATCTCATGCTGTTTCCTGGGTCTGTCTAACCTAGGTCTGTCTGAACTTTTGATGGGGTGTAAGCCTCAGGAGTAGTCTCACCACTGAGCCTACAGAGTGTCCAGGGGCTATATTCTCCAAGTTTCTCCAGCTTCTGTCAAATTAGTAAGTCTGGTCTGTGTGTGCGTGTGTGCGTGTGTGTGTGTGTGTGTGCATGTGTGTGCGCGCACGCGCGCACGCACGTGCTCCTGCATGCATGCAAGGACATGTGCGCAAGCTTTGTTCTATACCCTCCCAATTCTGTCTGAAAATTGGTGGCTGCAGCCAGGCAACATCTACTTGTACTGGACTCAGTCTCATGGAAGCTGTGGTAGTTGTCACCCATTAGTCCTCTGGACTAATCTTTTCCTTGTGTCTTTATTTTTCTTCATTTCCCATTGTTCCAGACCAGGTCAGACCAACGGAATATATAAGGTGATCACTCACAAGCCTTTCAGACCCCAGTTGGTACTCAACAAAGCAGAATGCAGAACATTATCTTTATAAGCTGTTATGTCAGTTAAGCTAGGTGTCCCCTGAGATAGTGGTCCCCAAGCTTCGGCCCAGTAATTTGGTTCCTCATGTAGTCTGTGTCTATGAAGCTTCCACAACCTTGTCCTGGTTAAACTATGTTGACTTCCCCAGCATCCTGTACTGTCTTAGCCTTTTCCAAAGTTATCACTTATCTCTCATCCAGTAGGAGCCCCTGGTGCCTCAGTGGTTAAGACCTTGGGTGCTAAAAGGCTGGCATTTTGAATCCAGCCGCTATTCCTTGGAAGCCCTATGGAGCAATTCTCCTCTGTCTTACAGGGCTGCTATTAGACAAAATTAACTCAATGGCAACAAGTTACTGTCTAGTTAATGTTTTTCCCTCCCCACCACTCTCCTCCCTACTAACCATCAAAGATTGTTTCTTTCTGTGTGTAAATCTTTTCATGAGTTTTTATAATAGTGGTCTCATAAAGTATTTGTGATTTTGTGATTGACCTATTTCACTCAGCATATTGCTCTACAGATGCACTCATATTGTGAGGTGTTTTGCAAATTCATCATTGGTTTTATTGTTACATAGTATCCCATTATTCCATTGTATACACGTACCGCAGTTTATGTAACCATTTTTCTGTTGATGGGCACTTAGGCTGTTGCTAACTTTCTACTATTGTAAATAATTCTACAATGAATGTGACTGTGCATATGCCTATGGTATACTAATTCTTATTTCTCTAAGCTATAGTCCTAAGAGCAGGATCACTGAATTGTATGGAATTTGTATTTCCAGCTTTCTAAGAATGCACTGTATCATTTTCCAAAATGGTTGTACAATGTAACAATCCCATCAGTAGTGCATCAGAGTTCTAAACTCTTCACAGCTTCTTTAACATTTTCAATTTTCTGTTTGTTTTTAACTCACTCCAGTAAATTTGTGGTGATAAAGTATCATATCATATTGCAGTTTTGATTTGCATTTCTCTAATGGCCAGTAACTACACATCTATTTAAATAAATATTTTATTTAAATTGTCTCCTGTCATCTGAACACTATTAAGGAAAGATATAATCATAGGTAAAGCTGTATGTTTCCATTTAATTGTTGGTTCCTTATATCTTTGTGACAAAATATACAAAATTATGAGGAACAAAGAAATAGTACTAACAAACAGAGGTAGAACTCCTAAGTAAGCCCATAGCAAAAGAAGAGAATAAAAAGGTAACTAGAAAAACAAAACAAACAAACAAACAAAAACACCTCCCAGTAACAACAACAACAAATTTCTGGCCCTGATGGCTTCACTGGATAATTCTACAAAAATTGCAGAGAAAAGTTGACACAACTATTATTAAATGTATTTCAGAGCATTAGAGAAGGATGGAATACTTCCAAACTCATTCTGTGAAGTCGACATAACCCTGACGCTGAAATCAGGTAATGACATCATAAAAAGGAAAATTATAGACCAGTATTTCTCATAAATTTAGATTAAAAAAATATTCCACAAAATTCTAGCCAATAGAATTTAAAAACACATCCCCCCCCCCAAAAAAAATACACCATGACCAAGTGGGATTTATACCAAGGATGCATAAATGACTCAACATTATAAAAATAATCAATGTAATCAAACACACAAATAACATAAAAGACAAGACCACCTGATCTTATCAATTGACACAGGAAAGGCATTTGATGACGTCCAATATCCATTTACGTTCCAAACTCTCAGTAAAAATGGGAATCAAGTAGAAATTTCCCAACATAATAAGGGGCATCTATGTGAAGCCAACATCCATCATTCAAAACGGAGAGACTTCTGAAAGCATCCTCTTGAGAAATGCTATCGGATAAGGTGGTCCTCTGTTACCACATCTATTCAACATTGTACTGGATTTTCTAGCCAGAATAATCAGGCTAGGAAAAGAAATAAAGGACTTCTGAACAGGCAAGGAACTAGTAAAATTATGTCCATTCACAGATGATATGATCCTATACGTTGAAAATTTTAAAGAATCCTTTTAAAAAAAAAAAAACCTACTGGAACTAATAGAAAAGTTCAGCAAAGCATCAGGACATAAGACAACCATACAAAAATCAATTGGATTCCTCTACACCAACAAAAAGAATGTCAAAGATGAAATTACCAAATCAAAACCATTCATGGTAGCCTCCAAGAGAATACTTAGTAATAAGTTTAACCAGAGAAGTAAAAGACCTATACAAAGAAAACTACAAGAAACTACTGCAAAAAAAGAGAGAGAGAGAAAGAGAGAGACTTATATAAGGGGAGAAAACTTACCCTGCTCATGGACAGGGAGTCTAAAAATTGTGAAAACATCTATTGTGCCCCAAGCCATCTATAGATACAAGGCAGTCCTAATTCAAATTCCAATGCCATTTTTTAAATATTTAAGTATTTGTTTATTCATTCATTCATTCATTGTGATCGAGCTGAAGCGTACAATCCAGTTTGAATTCATATGTCTAGCTATGTGCAGTTCCTACTGCTCCCCTTGCCCAGTGACACCATACTCCTCCTTTCTGTTCTACATATGTCGTATCCTCTTAATAAAATCTCCTGACCCTATTTTTCACACTCTCCACTCCCCTGTTCATAAACCAATGCCATTTTTAATGAGATAGAGAAACAAATTTCTAACTTAACGTGGAAAAGGAAGAATCCCCAGATGAGTAAAGCAATATTGAAGAAGAAGAAGAAAGTGGGAGCACTCATACTATCCCACTTTAGAACCTACTACACTGCTACAGTAGTCAAAAGAGCTTAGCACTGGTACAACAACAGACACATAGGCCAGTGAAACACAATTGAGAATCCGGACTTAAAATCACCCAGGAAAACCTGGTGACATAGTGGTTAATTGTGACATCCACTAACCAAAACACAGGCAGTATGAATACACCAAGTGCTCTTTGGAAACTCTATGGAGCGGTTCTACACTGTCGTATAGGATCTCTTTGAGTCTGAACAAATTCAATAGCACTGGATTTGGATTGGTTTATGCACAGCTGATGTTTGACATAGACCCAACCCTGTAAACTGGGGGGGGGGGGGGGAAGGGGAGAAGCAGTGTCTTTAACAAATGGTATTGGTGAAACCAGATGTCCATATGATTTTTTTTTTCAAAAAAGACCCATGTCTCACACCCTGCACAAAAAAAATATACAAAATGGATCAAAGACTTAATACCAAATGTAGAAGGATAAAAAACATGGAAGAAATAAGAGGGACAATGCATGGAGCACTAATAGAAGGCATAACCAGATTACAAAGTGCACAAACACCAGAAGAGAAGATAGATAACTGTGAACTCCTAAAAAATCAAACATGCTTATCTGAAGACTTCACCGAAAGAGTGAAAAGACAACCTACAGACTGGGAAAGAAATTTTGGCTACCACAAATCTGATGAGAATCTGCAAAACACTGTAAAAACCTCGACAACCAAAAGACAAATAATCCAATTAAAAAATGGGCAACACATGTGAACAGACACTTTATAAAAGAAGACATTCAGGCAGCTAACAGATGTGTAAGAAAATGCTCTCAATCATTAGCCATCAGAGAAATGAAAATTAAAACTACAATAAGATGCCACTGCACCCCAACAAGGTTGTTGTTAATCCAAAACACACATAATAAATAGTCTATGGAGAGACTAGAACACTTCTACACTGCTGATGGTACAACCACTTTGGAAATCGATCTGGAACTTCCTTAAAAAGCTAAAAACAGAATACCACATGATCTAGCAATCCTACTTCCTGCAATATATTCTATAGAAATAAGAGCTGCCACACAAATAGATACATGCACATCAGTGTTCATCACAGCACTGTACACAAAAGCAAAAAGATGGAATCAACCTATATGCCCTTCTACAGAAGAATGGATAAACAAACTATGGTACATTCACACAGTGGAATACTATGTAATAATAAAGAACAACATCTCATGAAATGGGAGAATTTGGAAGCCGTTATGCTGATTGAAATTAGTCAGCTGCAAAAAGACAAATACTGTGTGAGATCACTATTATAAGAACTCAAGAACTGGCTTAAACAGAAAAAGTGCACTCTTTGATGATTATGAGAGGGGTAGGAGGGAAAGGGCTATTCACTAGATAATTGATGAGAGCTATTTTGGATGAAGGGAGCGATAACACACAGCAGAGGAGAAGTCAGCACCCAAAGCATAGAAGTATTCTAAATAAAACCAGACACTTCCAGGAACAGAGTACCAGGGTCAAGGTCTGCAGCTTGTGGCTCCAGAGAACAGTTAGATCAACTGGCATAACAGTTTTTTAAGCAAATGCTTTGCACCCTGCTTTGGTGAGTAGTGTTTGGGGTCTTAAAAGGTAGCAAGTGACCATTTACGAAGTGGTAATTGGTCTCAAACCCCTGAAGCAAAGGAGAAAGAAGAGTATCATTGGCAACAGGAAAGTGGGAGCCCAATGAAAAGAAAGAACAACACACAAACAGAGACAATGTTAACATGAGACCCGAAGAACTAGGTGATGCCTAGCCACCACTGAAGACTGCCCTTACATGGACATCAACAAAGAGTCCCTGATAGAGAAAAGAGGGATGCAGAACTCGAAATCTAGTAAAAAGACCAGACTTGAAGTTTGGATTGACTAGAGGGTCCCCAGAAGACATGGCCCCCAAACTCTGTTAACCCAGAACTGAAACCATTCCAGAAGCCAACTCCTCAGACAAACAAGGAACTGATATACAAGACAAAAATGATACTGAAGGTATGCTTCTTAGCTTGGACACATGTTGTTATTGTTATGTACCCTCAAGTCAGTTCTAACTCACAGTGACTGTATGAGCAACAGAACGAAATACTGCCCAGTCTTGCTCCATGTCCACAATCATTTGTATGCTTAAGCCTATTGTTACAGCCACTGTGTCCATCCATCTCGTCCAGGGTCTTCCTTTTTTGGACTGACTCTCCACTCTACCAAGCATGATGTCCTTCTCCAGGGACTGATCCTTCCAGACAACATGTCCAAAGTGTGTAAGATGCAGTTTTGCTATCTCTGCTTCCAAGGAGCACTCTGGTTGGACTTTGTTCCGAACAGATCTGTTTGTCCTTTTGGTGATCTATGATACATTGAACATTCTTCTGCAACACTGCATTTCAAAGGAATCAGTTCTTCTTGTCTTCTTTGTTCATTGTCCAGCTCTTGCATGCATATGACGTGATTGAAAATATCTCGGCTCGGGTCAGGCGCACCTTGGTCTTCAAGGTAAAATCATTACTTTTCAATACTTGAAAGAAGCCCATGGCAGCAGATTTCCCAGTGCATTGTATCTTTTGATTTCTTGACTGCTGCTTCCATGGGTGTTGATTGTAGACCCAAATAAAACGAAATCCTTGACAACCTCAACCCTTTCTTCATTTACCACAGTGTTCCTTATTGGTTCAGTTGTGAGAATTTTTGTTATATTGATGTTCAGGTGCAATCCATACTGAAGGCTGTGGTACTTGATCTTCATCAGTGAGTGTTTCAAATCTTCTTCAATTCCAGCAAAGAATGTGGTGTCATCTGTGTAATGCAGGTTGTTAATGAGTAGTCTTCCAATCCTGATGCCTCATTCCTCTTCGTAGAATCCAGCTTCTGGGATTATTTGCTCATTATACAGATTAAAGAGGTATGATGAAAGGATGTAACCCTGATGCACACCTTTCCTGACTTTAAGCCATGCAATGTCCTCTTGTTCTGTTCACACAGCTGCCTCTTAATCCAAATACAAATTCCTTAAGAGCACAACTAGGTGTTCTGGAATTCCCTTTCTCTACAATGTTAGCTATAATTTATTATGATCCACACAGTGGAATGCCTTTGCATAGACAATGAAACACAAGTAAACACCTTTCTGGTATTCTCTGCTTTCAGCCAAGATCCATCTGAAACCACCAGTGATATCCCTGGTTCCACATGCTCTTCAGAATCCAGCTTGAATTTCTGGCCATTCTTTGTCAATATACTGTTACAGTTGCTTTTGAATGATCTTGAGCAAAATTTTACTTGTGTGTGATATTAATGATATTGTTTGGTAATTCCTGCATTCATTTATATCACTTTTCTTCAGAATGGGCATAAACATGGATCTCTTCCAGTCAGTTGGCAAGGTAGCTGTCCTCCAAATTTCTTAGCATAGATGAGTGAGCACTTCTAACACTGCATCTGTTTGTTGAAATATCTCAACTGATATGCTATCAATTCCTGGAGCCTTGTTTTTTGCCAAGGCCTTCAAAGCAGATTTTACGTCTTCCTTTGGTAACATTGGTTCCTGATCACATGCTATCTCTTCAAATGGCTGAACATTGACCAGTTTTTCTGGTATAATGACTCTGCATTCCTTCCATGCTCCTTTGATGCTCCCTGAGTGGTTTAATAGTTTCCCTGTAGAATCCCTCACTATGGCAACTCAAGGCTTGAATTTTTGTCTTCAGTTTATCCACCTTGAGAAATGAAGAATGTGTTCTTCCTTTCTGGCTTTCCATTTCCATTTCTTTGTACATGTCATTATAATACTTTATTTTGTCTTCTTAAGCCATTCTTTCAAATCTTCTATTTAGGTCCTTTACTTCACCATTCTTTCGTTTTTCTTTAGCTTCTCAACACTTGAGAACAAGTTTCAGAACCTCCTCTAACATCCAACTTAGTCATTCCAGTTTGTCTGGTCTTTAGTCATTAGTGATAAATACATCAAATCTGTTCTTGGGATGGTATTAAACTCAGGAGGGATATACTCAGGGTCATACTTTGGCTCTCATGAACTTGTCCAAGTTTTCTTCAGTTTCAATTTGAATTGGGCACATACAGGAGACTAACTGGACAGCTCCTGCTTGGAGGTGAGAGGGAAATTCATAGAGGTACAGGGAATTGGTCAAATGGATATGAGAAGTATGGCTTGGAGGGAAGGAGTACGTTACAACAGTGTTGGGACAGCTAGGGTCACATATCAAAGTGAGTGTAAGTTTTTTTATGAGAAACTGACTGCAATATAAACTTTCACTTAAACACAACTAAAAGAAAGAAGAAATAGTATTGATCCAGTTTTATTCGAGAGACTAGAACATAGGTCTAGAGTAACTTTCCTAGCTTCATCCCATAATCTGTTTTTCTGAACTCATTAAAAACATAGTACCTTATGCTGAGTTCGGAAATTGCCACAAAACTTTAGCAAGAGATACTGACTTGGCATCGATGAGATGTGACACTTCATTGTCTTTGGGATCCCAGTAGTTACAATGTTTGATAGATAAATATGATTTAATGTAAATAATATATTACCATTCAGAAAACCCAAATATGTTGCCATCAATTCAATTCCAACTCATTATAATCTTACAAGACAGAGTAGAACATCCTCAAGGAGTGGCTTGTATGTTCAAACTGCCATCCTTTTTGTTTAGTAGCTGACCTCTTAACCACTGAGACACCTGTGGTTGAGATCATTTGTATTAGATCACTTGTGTAAGTGATTATGAAAAAATCATTAATGAAAACCATTAATGAAAAAAAAAAAGAAAACCAAACTTTTTGCTAGTGAGTGGATTATGGCTCACAGCCACCACAGAAAATAGAGTAGAATTGCCCCGTGGAGTTTCCAAGGAGTGGCTTGTGAATTCAGACTGCATCCTTTTGGTTCACAGTCAAGCTTTTAACTACTCTGCCACCAATGCTCCAAAATTCCCATTAGGAGTTTCAAATTAGATGCTCCATTCATAAAAATCAGCAGCAACATCGATAATGAATGAAGAAATGAGGATATGCTAGGCTCTATCTCTAAGAGTTAGGAATGGCTTTCAGACATAAAGTATTTCCAAATATATACACAGATATGTATTTGGAATACTCCTTGCCTTTGGGTCAAATGCAAGTCATAGTGACCTTATGTAAGAGTAGAACTGCCCCTCAAGGTTTCCAGGAGCTGCTTGTGGATTTAAACTGTCAATATTTTGGTTAGCTGAGCATTTAACCATTATTCTTCCAGTATACCTCAAGTTATTACCAATTTTTATATCTGTCTCAAATTCCTTCCCATCTCAACTATGTGACGTACTACACTAAAATAATGCTTATAATCATTTGTTTATTATATATTTTATACTTTTCTGATATATATGAATCTGAAACATCCTCCAACTGGATACACATCCATATACCTACAACAAAGACCAGTCAATATGACTATTATTCAAATTTATATACCAACCACTGAGGCCAAAGATGAGAAACTCAAGATTTTACCAATTTTTGCAGTCCAAAATTGATCAAAGATGAAATTATGATATATTGACAATTACTAGAGATTGGAATGGAAAAGCTGGAAACAAAAAACAAGGATTGGTAGCTAGAAAATTGGACCACAGTGATAGAAACAAAGCATGAGATAGCATGATTGAATTTTGTAAGACCAGTGACTTTTTCATCACGAATACATTTTTTCTTCAAAGATAACAGAAACCATATACTTGGACCTTGCCAGATGGAATACACAAGAATCAAATCACCTTCATTTATGGGAAGAGATGATGGAAAACCTCAATAATGTCACTCAGCACAAGGCCAGGGGCCAACTGTGAAACAGACCATGAATTGCTCATATACAATTTCAAACTGAAAAGGAAGAAAATCAGACTATGTCAAATAGAGCCAAAGTGAGAACTTGAACATATGCCACATGGATTTAGAGATCAACTCAGGAAAAGATTTAATGCATTTAACACTAGTGACTGAAGAACAGATGAGTTGTGGAATGACATCAAGGGCATCGCACATGAAGAAAGCAAGAGGCCATTAAAAAAAAAAAAAAAAAACAAGAAATAAAGAAGAGACCAAAATAAACGTCAGGGGAAACTCTGAAACTTGTCCTTAAATGCCCATTAGCTAAAGCAAAAGGAAGAAGTGATGAAGAGAGCTAAAACCAAGGATTCAAAAGACAGCCTAAGATGATGAAATACAGCATTACAATGACATCTGCAAAGACCTGGAGATAGCAAACCAAAAGAAAAGAACATAATTGACAATTATCAATTTGAAAGAACTGAAGGAAAAAAGTCAAGCCTCCAATTGCAAAACTGAAATGATTCTACAGGGAAAATATTAAATGACTCATGAAGCATCAAAAGAAGATGAAACGAATGCTGGTATACCAAAAAGAATTGGCCAACATTCAACCATTTCAGGAGATACCATATAAGAAGGAAGCTATGGTACTGAAGAATGAAGTCCAAGATGAACTGAAAGCATTGGCAAAAAACAAGGCTCCTGAAATAGACACAACACCAATTGAGATGTTTCATCAGAGATGCAGGGTTGGAAGCAGTCACTCATCTACACCAAGAAACATGGAAGACAGCTACCAGGTCAATCAACTGAAAGAGATCTATGTTTATGCCTACTCTATACTAAGGAAAGGTGAAGAAAAATGCATAAACTATCAAATAATACCACGGCACTTGGCTTCGTCCAAGTAAAATTTTGTTGAAGATTATTTACAAACAGCTACAGCAGTATATTTAAATACAAGAACCTTCCAGAAATTCAAGCCAGATTCAGAAGAGAACATGGAATATGGGTATCATTGCTGAGGCCAAATTGATCCTGGCTAAAAGCAGAGAATACAGAAAGATTTTTACCTGTGCTTTATTGACTATGCAAAGATATTCAACTTCATGGATGATAACAAATTATGGATAAGACTTCAAATTTGGGGGGCAGAGTCAAGATGGTGGACTAAGCACACGTCTCCTTATATCCCTCTGGAAACCAAGACCTGAACTGACAATCAAACAGAGCCTTCTGATCACCTAATCAGCCTCAGGACACGGCATAAGGCTGTTAATTGGGACTTCATACTACTGAGCTAAAACCTCTTCTCTTTCGCTGACTCCCGCTCCTGGCTAGCCTGGGCTCTCACGGACGGAAGGTAAACGCACCTCTGTGACTTTTTTTTTCTCTGTCTTGGCCAGCGGGCAGAGCTGGGTCTTGCCCAGTGGCTAGACGCAGACGTTCTGCTGGGGAGACAGGCAGGCGAAATTCCCATATTCTGAGAGCCAGGCTTAAGACACTGTTAATCTAACCACTTAGAGCCTTTCGCTTTATATCTGCGTCAGCAGGGTTTGAACACAATTCTGCAGTCAGTGTGCGAGATGTAATGTTGGTACCAAGATTTTAGCGGGACCTAATTCTTAGCCTGGGAGCCAGAGCCTGCAAACAGGACAGCGCTTCTCCAACAGAAAAGCAGTAGTTTTCCCAGTGGCACCTACGTTAGCAGCCCTGCAACAGAAGCAGAGGAATCACTACTACCTCTCAGCACCTTTAGCCCCTCTGTCTGCTGCCTGTGTGGAGGAAGCCATCTTGGATACGGTGGCCGCAGCTGGACCTAATTCTTAGCTTGGGAGCCAGAGCCTGACCACAGGAGAACGCTTTTCTATCACAAAACCAGTACTCGACGCAGTGTCGCCTAAGGCTAGGTTCTGTCAGCATAGGCCAACAGGGCAGTAGCATTGCTGTATTCTGAACTAGTCTGTTATCATCTGGGGTTGGATATAGTGGCGCTTACTTTGTCAGTTGAGAAGAGGGACCTCTACACCTGAAAACCTAACTGAGTTGTGAAGTGGTCAGATACTTTTTGCTTTACATTTGAAGACAGGCTAGAGAAACACTTGCAATCCATCCTCTCAGTACCTCTTCCAGCCTCTACATACTCACATGGGACCCAAAAAGCAACAGACAGTTGTGGCGTACAAGCAATCACTCATGGCTGCAGAAGGCTCCCAAACAAAGCAACCAAGGAGTTTTCCAGATGAAGAAACTTTTATGAAAGCATCAGGAAGTGAATACAAAATGATTATATACTGAGCCCTTCTAGACCTTATACAAAATGCAGCAGAACAAAATGAAAAATTAAGCAAGCTGTTCGATCTGATGGAACACCAGTACTCTGAAATTCAACAGATCAAGAAGAAAATCAAAGACCTAGAAAATTGAATGCAAAGCCAAGAAAACAGAATGGAACCAATACAAAAAAGAATTTCTGATTTGGAAGACAGAGCTACTGATGCCAGCGTCTATGAGCAGAAATCAGAAAAAAGAAGCAAGAAAAATGAAGAAACATTAAGAAGCATGTGGGACTCTATTAAGAGGAACAACCTTCGATTAATTGGAGTCCTTGAACAGGGTGAGACATCTGAGAACACAGAGAGTATTGTTGCTGAGCTGCTGAAAGAAAACTTCCCAGAAATCATGAAGGAAGAGAATATAGACATCTCAGATACATATCATACACCACCCCATATAGATCTCAAAAGAAGGACTCCAATACATATTATAATGAAGCTTAACAAAATGAAACATAAGCAGGAACTCTTAAAGGCACCAAGACTCAAAGCAAAGCTAACACTCAGAGGGAAACCCTGTAGGCTCTCGTCAGATTTCTCAGCAGAAACCATGTTGGCAAAGAAACAGTGGCATGACACATTCAAAGCCTTGAAGGAATAGAACTTCCAGCCAAGAATTATATATCCTGCAAAACTATCTTTCAAATACAAAAATGAAATGAAGACATTCCCAGATAAACAGAAACTCAGAGACTTTGTAAAAACCAAACCCAAACTACAAAAAATACTGAAAGAAGTTCTTGGCTCTGGCTTAGAAGAACGAAACCATTAACTTTATATTTTAGAACGACACACTACTCAATATACTACTCTTTTAGGGAAGTCTCCAAAGTCAATCACAGCTTTGATATGGAAAGAAGAAATCCAGTGATAATCGTGAAAACTATGGTGTCAGCATAATAAAAAGAGGGATGTACTACAGTTGTTACAGTCCTTCCAGATGGAGAGGAAGATGGCAAGACTGGTAGTAATTAAAATTGGGTTTATATAGAGTTTATTAAGTGGGATAATAGGGGCATCTGTAAAGCAAAACAAAGATGTATTATACCATTTCAAGAAATGTAATACACGAGTCTCAACAAATAAGAAACCAGATCTGAAAAAGGTAAAAAATCAACTCACAAAAAAAAATTTCCCAGAAAAGACAAATAAGAACAACAGAGAAAACATCAACATAAAAATAAACATATCACAATGGCAGCAGTGAACACATACCTATCAATAATTACATTGAATGTGAATGGACTGAATGCTCCAGTAAAGAGACACCGAGTGCCATCTTGGATCAAAAGACATGACCCATCCATATGTTGTCTACAAGAAACTCACTTGAGATCTAAAGATAGGAACAAACTGATATTTAAAGGATGGAAGAATATATATCAAGCTAACAATGAACAAAGAAGATCAGGGGTGGCAATTCTAATCTCAGACAAAATCAATTTTAATGTCAAATCCACCTCATGGACAAAATAGACTCTATTTATTGCTGAAAGGTTCAGTACACAAGCAAAACTTAACTATATTAAATACTTATGCACCTAATATCAGAGCACCCAAATATGACGAAGAAAAACTGACTATGATCAAAAGAGAGTTAGATGACTCCACAATAATAGTGGGAGACTTTAACACTCCACTCTCATTACTAGACAGATCATCTAGAAAAAAGCTCAGTAAAGATACAGAAGACCTCATTGCCACAATTAACCAACTAAACCCCATTGATATATACAGAACTTTCCACCCATCAGCAGACAACTACATCTTCTTCTCCAGTGCACATGGAGCATTCTCCAGAATTGACCAAGTGATAGACCATAATGCAATGCTCAACAAAGTCCATACCATTGAATTACTGCAAAGCATCTTCTCAGATCATAAAGCCATCAAAGATGAAATCAATACCAGAAAAAACATAGGTAGAAAGTGGAACTCTTGGAAACTGAACAACATCTTGCTCAAAAAAAACATGGGTTATAGAGGAAATCAAGCATGAAATAAAGAAATTCATGGCTTCCAACGAGAATGAAAACACTTCCTACCAGAACCGATGGGATACAGCCAAAGCAGTGCTCAGAGGTCTGTTTATCTCCATAAATGCACACATCTGGAATGAAGAAAGAAACCAAATCAAGGAACTAACCCTACAGCTTGAACAAGTAGAAAGAGAACAACAGAGGAACCCTTTGGGCACCAGAAGAAATGAGATCATAAAGATTAGAGCAGAGCTAAATGAATTAGAGAATAGAAAAAAAATTGAAAAAATTGAAAAGACCGAAAACTGGTTTTTTGAAAATATCAACAAAATAGACAAAACAGTGGCTAAACTTACTAAAGAAAAGCAGGAAAGGAAACAAATAACCCAAATTAGAAATGAGAAGGGAGTTGTCACCACAGATACAACAGAAATCAAAAATATCATAACAGAATACTATGAAAAACTGTACTGTAACAAATTTGAAAACCTAGAGGAAATGGACAAATTCCTTGACTCATACCACCTACTCAAATTATCACAACGTGAAGCAGAACAACGTAATAAACCCATAACAAAGGAAGAGATTGAAAAGGTCATCAAAACACTGCCAACCAAAAAAAAGTCCGGGCCCCGATGGCTTTACGGAAGAATTCTACCAAGTATTTAGAGAAGAGTTATCTACAATACTACTGAGACTATTTCACAGTATAGAAAGGGATGAAGTACTCCCAAACTCATTCTATGAAGCCAGCATAACCCTGATACCTAAACCAGGGAAAGATCCAACAAAGAAAGAGAACTACAGACCGATATCACTCGTGAATCTAGATGCAAAAATCTTCAACAAAATTCTTGCCAGTAGAATTCAACAACATATCAAGAAAATAATCCATCATGACCAAGTGGGATTCACACCAGGGATGCAAAGCTGGTTCAACATCAGAAAAACAATTAGTGTGATTAACCACATAAAGAACACAAAAGACAAGGATCACTTGATTTTGTCCATTGATGCTGAAAAGGCATTTGATAAAGTCTAACACCCATTCATGCTAAAAACTCTTAGCAAAATGGGCATAAACAGCAAATTCCTCAACACAATAAGGGCCATTTATACAAAGCCAATTGCCCACATCATACTGAATGGAGAGTGACTGAAAGACTTTCCCTTGAGATCAGGAACTAGACAAGGCTGCCCACTCTCACCTCTCCTATTCAACATTGTGCTAGAAGTCCTAGCCAGAGCAATTAGACAAGATCAAGAAATGAAGGGCATCTGCATCAGCAAAGAGGAAGTTAAAATCTCCCTGTTTCCAGATGATACAATTGTATATGCAGAGAATCTCAAGGAATCTATAAGTAAGCTACTCAACCTGATAGAAGAGTTCAGCAAAGTCTCACGATACAAGATAAACATAAGTAAATAAGTAGGATTCCTTTATACTAACAACGAGACTGTTAAGGAAGTAATTATCAAATCAGTAGCATTTATGATATCCCCTAAGAAGATAAGGTACCTAGGAATTAAACTAACCAGAGAAACAACAGACCTTTACAAAGAGAACTATAAGCCCTTACTACAAGAAACTAAGAGAGACTTAGATAAATGGAAAAACCTACCCTGCTCATGGATAGGAAGACTTAACATTGTGAAAATGTCTATTTTACCCAAAGCAATTTATTTATATAATGCAATCCCAATACAAGTTCCAGTGTCATTTTTTAATGAGATGAAGAAACAGATCACCAATTTTGTTTGGAAAGGGAAGAAGCCCCGGATTATTAAGGTACTACTAAAGAAGAAGAACACACTGGGAGGCCTCTCATTACCCGACCTTAGAACATACTACACTGCCACAGTGGTCAAAACATCCTGGTACTGGTACAAGAACAGACAGATCAATCAAAGGAACATAATTGAGACCCCAGAGATGACACCATCTGCCTATGAACAATTGATATTCGACAAAGATCATAAGACATTAAACTGGGGTAAAACAGTCTCTTCAACAAATGGTGCTGGCAAAATTGGTTATCCATCTGCAATAATCTGAATCAAGATCCATATCTTATACCTTATACAAAAAACAACTCCAGCTGGACAAAAGACCTAGATATCAAACCTAAAACAATAAAGCTCATCCAAGAAAAGGTAGGAACAACAATGGAAGTTTTAATACACAATGAGGACAGACTCCAAAATCTGCCAAAGAATCCACAATCAACAGAAGAGAAAATAGATAAATGGGAACTATTAAGAATCAAACACTTTTGCTCATCCGAAGACTTTATTCATAGAATTAAAAGAACATCCACAGAATGGGAAAACATATTTGGCAACTCTATGTCAGACCGACGCCTGATCTCCATAATCTATAAGATGCTACAAAATATCAATAAGAAGAAGATAAACCATCCAATTAAGTGATGGGCAAAGGAGACGGACAGACATTTCACTGAAGAGAAGATCCAGGCAGCCAAAAACACATGCAGACATTTTCATGATCTTTAGTTATTAAGGAAATTCAAATCAAGACGACAATGAGATACCATCTAACCCCAACAAGACTGGCTATGATCCAGAAAACACAAAACAACAAATGCTGGAGAGGCTGTGGAGAAAGAGGAAGCCTCCTACACTGTTGGTGGGGTTGCAAAATGGTCCAGCCTCTTTGGAAAGCAATCTGGCGCCTCCTTAAAAAAATGGACATTGATATACCATTTGACCCAGTAATTCCACTACTTGGAATATATCCTATAGAATCAAGGCCTTTCACACCAGTGGACACATGCACCAGAATGTTTATCACAGCACAGTCCACGATAGCAAAAAGTGGAATCAACCCAGATGCCCAACAACAGAAGAAAGGATAAGTAAACTGTGGTACATATATTCAAGGGAGCACTACGCAATGATAAAGAATAACAATGATTCCAGGAAACATCTCATGACCTGGTTTCAACTGGAAGACATTATGTTGAGTGAAAGTAGTCAACGACAAAGGGACAAATACTGTATGAGACCTGTACGATAAGGTCTCAAAAACAGACTTGTGTATAGAAGAACAGACTCTTTGACAGCTGCAAGGAAGGGGAGGGAGAGAGGGTAAGGAGGGGAGGGTTTAGTTTAGATAGTTGCTAGAAATCTGGTTGGGAGAAAGCGGTGATAGCACACTTTAGAAACAAGAACAACATTAAGTGGACTTCAGCATAACTTGAGTACTTCTTCCATCTTAACCCCATATTGCAAGGATAGAGTAACTGGGGCAGGGGTTAGGGGACCATGCTCTTAGGCGAAATTGAAGCCAATTGGCACAGCTAGCGTTTTTCTAAGAGTGCTCTCTGCACCCCACATTGCTGAGTTTCGTCTGGGGTCTTAAAAGCTGTCAAGCTGCCATCCCAGGACACAGCAAATGGTCCCAAGTCAGCAGGAACGGATGCTCACCAAGGACCAAAATGACATGCGGTAAAGACAACCTAGAAGACAGAGAGACCTGCAAGAGTCGGTGCCTTCACCGACTTGGGACCGGAAGAACCGGATGGTGTCCGGCCACCACCAGTGATAGCCACGATGGAGCACACTGGGTTGAGTCTCACTGGCAACACAAGAATAAAAAGGGGTGCATCCTGAGTTCTCCACTAAAAGACCTCAATTGATGGTCCAGCGGTTTCAGGGTTCCTCTGAGAGCATGGCCCCCAGCCCTGATGCTGCCCTTACCCATAAATTATAACAAAGGTCCGCTCTTTGGACAGGAGTGGATTGGACTTGGCAATGCACAGTGACCATATATTGGATGCACTTTATGGTTCTGTAGATCTACAGGATATCATCCTGCTGACTTCTGGCTGGAGGAAGGAGAGTGGGTGGAGAGGAGGGGAAAGGAGACTGTTGGGAGGGTGAGACATGTATGGAGCAGAGAGGAATGGTGTGTTGTCACCGGACAGGGAGAGCTGTGGAAGCTGCATATAGGTGGTAATGTAAATTTATATGGGAATGTACATTTTCACTCAGTTATGTTAAATGAAAAAGAAAAAAAAAAGACTTAAAATTTAATGGGAAATTCAGAGCACTTAATTGTGTTCATGAGGAACCTGTACAAAGTTCAAGAGGTAGTTGTTTGAATAGAACCAGGGGATACTAAATGGTTTAAAGTTAGGAAAGGTGTACCTTGGGGTTGGATTAATGCACCCTACCTATCTTCTAACTGGATAGTCAGTATTTCAAATCCACCAGGCACTCCTTGGAAACTGTATGGGGAAGTTCTATCCTGACCTATAGTGCTGCTATGAGTCACAATAGACTCAACAGCAATGACTTTGACTTTTGACTTTGATTCAATATGTATACTGAGGAAATAATCTGAGAAGGTGAACTATATGAAGAAAAATGGGTATCAGGATTAGAGAACATCTCATTAACTACTTGTGTTATGAGATGACATAACCTTGCTTGCTGAAAGTGATGAGGACTTGAAGCACTTATTGATGAAAATCAAATACCACAGCCTTCAGTAAAGACTACACCTCAAAATAAAGAACACAAAAATCCTCACAAATGGACCAATAAGCAACATCACGATAAATGGGGAAAATACTGAAGTTGTCAAGTATTTCATTTTACTTGTATTCACAATCAATGACCATGGAAGAAGCAGTCAAGAAATCAAAAGATGCATTGCATTAGGCAAATCTGCTGCAAGAGGACTAATCTTTAAAGAGTTGAAAAGCAAAGATGTCACACTGAAGACCAAGGTGCACCTGACCTAAGCCATGATGTTTTCCATCACCTTCTGCATATGTTAAAAATTTACAGTGAAGAAACAAAAGAGGAACTGACATCTTCAAATTGTGGTGTTGGCGAAAGAATGTTTCTTCAAACAAATATCTGAACTGACAAAAGAATGAACAAATCTGTCTTGCAGGAAGTACTACTCCAACACTCTTTAGATGTCAGGCTAGTGAAAAATACATCTCACATACTTTGGACATGTTAACACGAGTGATCAATTCTGGAAAAGGACATTACGCTTGGTAAAGTAGAGGGTCAGCAAAAAAGTGGAGAACCCTCGATCAGGTGGATTGACATAGTGATTGCAACAATGCGCTGAAGAATAACAATGATTGTGAAGATGGCACAAGACCAGGCAGTGTTTCATTGTGTTGTTCATACGGTCTCTAGGAGTCAGAATCTACTGGATGGCACCTAATAATGACAAGGCTTACATATATACATACATATATATATACACACATACATATGTAATATACACACACACATCATATATCAAGAAAATATAATACATATAATGTAGAAAGAATTACACATATCTGAAAACAGAAGGAATTTAACAGATTTGAGAATAGGTAATATCTTGAAAACCAAGGACAAGGAGATTGCTAGAGGTCAATCCAGAAAGAAGGGAATGATACAAGTATAAAGAAGCACTCATCTAACATTTCTAAAATACCAAAAGTTCTCATAAAGTGAACTAGGCTCTGTATGTTTATATCATATCATATCATATTATACTAAGTTCTTAATAAAAAGCTGTAAAGTATACATCATGCTCATTTAATACTTGTATAAATTGAGGTTTATAGAGATAACATAACTTGCACGAATCATACAAGTAGCATGTAACAGACAATTGGTAATCAATTGCAGACACATAAGTAAAATGACAGGATAAGTAAAAGTGCGATGTGTGTAGAAAAGTCATCATCTTTTCTTGGATTGGTTTCTTGAGTTGGTGAGACACAAAAATTATTCCTTGTTTGTTCTGGTGTGCTCTCTGCTTCTTATTTTTAGAAATAAAGTTACTTTTTGCATATTAATGTTTTGAGAGCACTGGTATATTTAAACCATGACCAGAAGGGTGTGATATACGTGGACTTATCAATACAGGGGATTGGTGCCTTATTTCTAATGCCTTTCTTTCAAATTAGATGTTGCTGTTGAACTGTGACCATCTCACAAAAAATAGACACTCAGATACAATTGGTCTCCAATTCTTTTCCTCTGGCAGTGGTAAAAAGATACAAAAATAATCTAAAGTAAAAAAGAAGTTATAAAGATGTAATTAAATTGTAGTTGGAACAAGGTAATGAGAAAATACATGTTAAGTGGTCTCAACTCTTTCAGTGTTGGAGAAAAGCAAATCGTCTCCTAAATGTGAAGGCATCTTAGTCAGGATACCTTTGGATGTTCTTGGGCAACAAACATTCCTAACATCTGAGTGGCTTAAAATGATAGAATTCCTACCTAGCTCATGAAAATTTGATCTGCTGATGGTCCATGGGATGACTAGCCTCCAAAGCTTCATGACAACTCAAGCTGAAAGAAGCTCCACTACTAGCTTCGTAAGTCAGGTCATAATGTTCTCAAGTCAAAGCAACGGGGAAGGAAAACACTGGTTGTCCTCCACTGATAGTAACTTGGGATCCATTTCTTCTCAGAACACTCTATCCCCACCTAACAGCATAAAGGTAGGAAAGAAGATAAATGAATGTGAACACTAGAAATCTCTAACATAGACTACCAGGAGGTGGAGTTTTTAATTTGCTAAGTGTGAAAAGTGATTGTTACAACCACTAAGAAGTACAAAAGGGAGTCACGAAAAGTTTAATGAAAACATCCTCAAGGAACGTTGAAGCTCAAGGATCATAGATTTTTTGGCAGTTTCAGCCCTTATTTTGTTTTGATCCTCCCATAATTGGAAGTTGGGAGAAAATTACATTGCAATATGGGGAGAATTTGCATAATTTCCTTATTAAAATATCTAGCCTGAGTTGAAAGTCAAGTAAAACCAGAGGGTCTAAGAACCTAACCAAATATATTTCCGTGGTGGCGATGTTATGGGTACCTAGACCTAGGAATAAGTATACTAAAGTAAAGCAGTTAGAAGAACCAGCCTCAGCATCAGCATCTTTTCTGATCAAGTGTCGATGGTATCTCTGAACTCTTAAATTTAGAGATAAAACTGTTCCATTAATGAATTGTCAGTGACAAAGAAGCTTTGTATTCATTGCTTATCCCTATGAGCCTAACTACGACCTCTTGCTTAAACGGCCTCCTTTGAGTAATGTCTTACTTTTTGCATCGCAGGCTGCCTCAGATCTAGCTGCTGACTCTCTTCATATTGGGCATGAATTTATGGTACTATTTCACAGGCCACTAAAAAGGAACAGATCACACTTGAAGTTGATGTTCATATGAACAGAGAAATACATCTTCCAAATTAATGGAGATAATAGCACATCTAGAATCATATCCTGATCTCTAGTTATATTTTAGCCTGTCATATGCAGTAACAACAAAAATGATAATCATATAGGAAAGAAATAAATGAGAATAACTTGATAGCCTCATACTCATTATAAGGAAATAGTGAATTAGAATCAGTGATAGAGCTATTTTGCCTCCATTTTATTAGAAGGAGTGACACCCAGATCTGAACATGAATTATGATCTTGCAGTTAATCATGAGAAACCACGTACAATGCTGACAGTCCCCTGTCAGCTGAATGTCACTACTGGAGACTAAATAAATAAATAACAGAGAACACACATTAACAATACAAAATCAAGTGGTTTGCTATTTTTCCAATCCAAAAAAAAAACTACTCAACAAGTAATTTGATTAAGAAGGAGAATGTTCACCATTTTAGGAAAATACCCACAGTTTCAAGTTAGAAATACATCTTTGAAAATCAACTTTTGAGATTTCTTAAGTTAGACACACTTAATTTGGAGTTTTTAAGCTTTGAGTTCAGTCTGTTATGTGACTTAAAATTTCCCCCAAGAGATGCTTCATCAGCATCCTTCTTGTCAGCTACGTCTATCAAAATCATGTTCTGGGTTTGGTATTTAATTTCCCTACTAGATATTGGGTGATTCAAAGCAAGTTCAATATCATTGTTTGTGATCTTGTAACTTGACCCATCCTGTTAAGTAATTATAATAATAAAAACCTGAGAATAATCTAGGTCATATAACAAAACACCACATGTGAAAGATAAACAATTCCACAAATTGTCATGCAAATTTGCATTATTTAAGATATTCATTATTAAAACTTCAGTTCATTAGGGTTTAACATTTAGAAAAACACGTGACGCGAACAAAACTTGTCCTTTGAAATTTGACAAAAAATGTACAGTGAATGGATATTTTAAACAGTGAGTGTGATTCAAACTTTTCCATGCCTTGCTCTCTTGGTACCTTGTATGAATTGGGAAGGTGCTTTCTTTACATCTGTGGCTCTTGCCACATAATTGATGCTAAATAAATATTGAATAAAACAATTGTTATCAGTTGAGAAATCCTGCCAGAACTGTATCTATTTATTACTATTCAAAACCTATCTTTTTAAAATTAAAATTGTCTAAGGAAACATTTTACTTGTATTCCATATTTCAGTACATCGTACTCACAATGTCAGTTGTGCTGCTAGAATAAAATAAATTATGATGCATAAACTATGGCTTTGTAGCAGACTCATTATATTTGAACTGCCTGAAAAATAGAACTTAGTCTTGTTTCTTTATACTGAATTATCATTATGAATCATGTTTTTCCTTATATTTTCAGCATCTAACACATTTTGCATTAATAAAAAACCAAAAATGAAACCCTTGCGGTTGAATCAATTCTGACTTGCAGTGACCCTATAGGACAGGGTAGAACCGCCCTGTAGAGTTTCCAAAGACTCTGATTTTTAAGAAGCAGATTGTCACATCTGTCGCCCTCAGAAAGGCTGGTGAGTTGGAACTGTTGATCTTTCGGTTAGCAGCTGAATGCTTAACCACTGTACCACCAGGACTACCCTAGCACATAAGAGACACAAAAAATTCTGTTTAATGGATGAATAAATTAACTTACCAAAGGCACTTAACGAGTACATCTAGAGTCATTGCAATACTAGCAGACTATCAGCACTGGTGAATTTTAAACTGAAATGGATTACTGGGGGGAGAGTAACTCAATTGTCACATATCCTTTTCATAACATAGATTAGTCCTTGATCATATTTGACACACAAAAAGTTATTAAAGTATGTCCTGTTGGGAAATCAATTGTGTTCACTAAATATGTACTAGCAAATGGATTGTTAATAATTCCCTTTCATTATTTTTGAATTTACTCGATTCCACATTAAAAAGAAGGTTTTGTTCTTTTGTGCCAGTTATGAAATACAAGTGAAGAAAAATAAGAATAATCATAAAATTTAGTTTTTAAAATGGACTTTAAATTAAATAAACAAAACAATAATTTTCTTGATGCTTCCAGTAATGTTGGCTATCTAGAAACATTATTTCCACGAAAGTAATAAAGGTATTTGAAGAAGAAAACTGAAGAGTTAAGGAAACGCATGTAATATAAGATTTAGCTGTAAACATGAGGGAATAGGAAGGTAATTGTTACATACATAGCTCATAAGAGTGTATATCGTAATCTGGTCAGATGTATGGGAACATCAGTTTCATAACATACTCTCAAGGTTGCTTGGTCAAGAGATCATCCATCCTAGAATGCCAGCTAAATCCTGGCCTCATTTTGAATCTTAGATTCTTTCAGGTAAAGATACTACTCAAAATATTTTATGCTCTTTTGATTCTAGACTCTCTGAGGCTTCTTGTGGCAACTGTGTGGACTGTGTTTCTTTAAAGAACTGGATGTTTCTTTAAGAAAAAAATAATTCTAAAATTAGTCACCGATTTCCCCTAAACACACACATACACACACACACTAGTGATAATATCTCAGACACACTTGAAAAGGTTCCTTAGTGTAGTTTAATGACATAAATAAGTGTTCTTATTTGCATTTATAAGATAACAGAAAATTATAAAAATATGGAAAGTTGCAGATAGAATTCCATGGACATAAAACTTCACCATTTGGGCCCTCAATGTTAAGCCATATTGTATAGTTACTGATGAATGCGTGTTGTGAACACTGTATAATTTATCTGAACTAGAGGCATAAAATATGCAGTGGTTTTATATTCTAACAATAGACTATGCAGACCATTAGGAGTTAACAGCACTGGGCCAGGTCTAAGCCAGTATTATGTTCACACATCTTAGCTTTTTCTTTTTTTCAAAATCAATACCTGCACATAATAAATGAGATCCCAGCGGGCTGAGTCAAGCTCCAACCACCACAGAACAACTCTGCAATTGGTCATTGACTCAATAATGCAGGTGAATGCCACACTATAGAACATCTTTAGCACACTATAATAGAAAATTAATAGTGTTCAAATCAGCACTGGGGTTACCCTAAGGATTACATAATAGCTTGGGTTAAAACTATCATGCAACTCCAAGAAGTATAAAATGTCATAAAAGCTGAGAAAGTCACATGAGCCCAAACATTATGGTTAATTTGTACCACATACACCATACTCTACTCAGATATCAAAAGGTTCATGATAGAAAAGTGCTGTGTTGGAAACAACGTGCTGACACACCGCATTGCAGTGGTGGTTGTCCATATGAAGTTCATATATCACTCTATAGTGATTTATCTTCGTATCAGTATCAGGAACCTGTGCCTGGTGAATATTTTTCTCTAAAAATTAGTAATGAGTTAAACATTCCACACAGGTCCTCACGCCATGTTAACACTTACTGAGGCAGCAACATTTCCCCACGAGAAGCACAAGGTTTGTGTATTTCCTCGGTCATGAGAACGTCTTATCCACAGAGTCCTGAATGATAACCTGACTGCAGATTCTCAAGCTAAATTCAGGAAGGAGAGCATAAAAAATAAATCAAGGGTAACTTACTTATTCATGTATACATTAGTCTACCGAGCTGAGAGCCAATGGCACCAAAGACTAATAAGCACCCAGAGTTGAGAATCTGGATCCCTACCATCCTAAAGCGATGTCACAAAACTTCTGAGTTGCACAGCATAAAATAGCCTCTGTAAGGAGACAGTAGCATGGGATAGAATATCAATTATTCATTTATACATTTTTCCCGTGCCAGAGAAAGCTGTGGATACTGAATGGCCCCAAAATAAAACGTAGAAGGCTTTTGTTTCTACAAGGAGCTTGTTAAAGACAGGTATAGAGAAACAAAGTATTTCTACGCTTTACAGAGTTAGCCTATTTCCTTTCATTACTTGACATTTTAAATACAGATCAGTTCACACTTTTACAAAAATACTTTTATCCCCTCTCGACAGAAAAGTACAAATAAGTAAGATTGTTACAGGAACAGATCTATTCCCTGATACATCCTGTGAAGGAAAATGTGTGGCTGAAATGCATAATTTCTAAGTGTTGAATATGGCAGCCAAATTAGGATAACCATTTCCCAAATTCTAAGCTAAGCATTTAATGCCTTATGTCATAAAAGAAAATTAAACAACAGAGCAACAAATATACTTGACAAACAAAGCAAATACACTTAAGAATAGGAGAGACTTACCCAGAGGCTGCCAACATCCCAGTCATTTGCCAAAGCTAAAAGCATATGGCGTCTTCATGTAGGTTACTTATCCCCCCCAACCAAAGGAGTTCATCATCTACTTTAGCACTACCTGCAAAGATTTGTGGTAGCAAATAAACTCTTCTTTTTTTCTTTTTTCATTCTAGTTCTTTCTCTTAGTGGCTTGTGCCACACACGCAAAATGGCACCTCTCTTTCCACGCAGAGGCAGGCTTTATATACTAGGCAATGGCATGTGAGTATGCCACAAAACTCCGATTCCTTGTCATGCGCTTGTTAGCTTGTCCAATCTATGGCAATCACTTCAGTCCCAGGGGTTGAAAGACACAATATGCAGGAAAAAAAGGAAGCAAAAGCTGAAGAAAGATCAATACTGCACTGCGAAACAAGAAGTGTAGGCTATTTACTTTTCATTGATCTGATGATGCAGGAGAAACACCTCAAACTGGCATTAAATTGAAGGAATACATCTTCTGTGTTTTTTCACCTCGAGGTCAGGAAGGAGCTAAAAAGAAATTAGAACAAACAGAAACTAATCACAGGAGTACAATAAAACTATTAATCCACATTACAAATCCACATGGTAATGTAATTAAATTTCAGATTGAACAAGGTTCATAATAAAACAGGCCTGGTTGGATTTTTTTTTCCACTTTGTTGTCTCATTTTTTAAGTTGTTGCAAGTTGTCCCTGCAACACCTGCAAAACAAATAGTAGGATTGGATCAGGTCAACATGTGACACATATCTAGAGGCCTAGCAGTATTTCGCAAACATCCAGAAGTCCAATAACTGCCTAGAAAACAGCTGGAAACAATTCCATCCCACCCACATTAAAAAAAAAGTGCTCAACTTCTAGTTTTTAAGTTTAAAGCAAAAATCTACTCTCAGAAAAGGTTTCACCTGTTATTCAAAGGAGTTTACCACAGAATTCTGTGCCAATTTTCCTTCACATCAGAAAACCCCCAGTGTATTTCTGTAAAAGAGATTTAGACACATGCAAGTAAGTACTGGAATAAAGTATTTGAAACATCTACACTGACATGGGATGACTAGACAGACCACGTCTACCGCCTGGACATCAGTGTTACATGAAGAACATTCTAAGCTTTCCTTTATGTATCTATTCAGTCATTAATTTACATAAACACTGAGACACATACTTTAAATGTGACATTCAGGAATATCCTGCTTCCATCTGGGTCAAAATTTTAGAATCAGAGAAACCAAGGCTTAGACACAAAATTTCAAAGTTTGTCGAGTTTCCCCTATATCACTCAAGATATTTGTTCTCCAGTAGTCTCAATTCATGTTTTATAATATTTAATCAATATTATGATTCAAGTACTTCTGTAAAAGGAATTCACTAAATGGGAAATTCATCATCTTACGAATAATGAATGACAAGACTGACAACTATAAAACGTTTTGGATGAGCCAGAGATACGCTTTCTCCAAGTAAAGTAATCAAATTCACCTCAAAACTGGAAAATAAATATGGCCAAATTACTCAATACAATTGACATTTTCTTTCCTCTGACCCATAGTTCAATGCCTTGAAATGTATTTAACCAAACAAAAATATAGCGACATGGTGTCTCAAATCCCCTTTGTCCAAAATTTCATAATTTGAATAAAAAAAGCTGTCATAGATGATATTTTTCTGTCCCTGCATGATAACATTAAATCTTATGTTTTGCATCTAACTATCTTATTTATTTTGCTAGGTCCCCATAGGAAATAAGATTTCTTGCATTTTGTGCTTACTATAAAAATTAAATTTTTCATTAAAAAGATTTGAAATATTTTTGTCACTGTTAATTATCCCAAACATAAATGAGTCTAGAAATAATTAATTATAAAGGTAAATTTACATATGAGTAATCACAGACATGCTCAGAACTATTTAAATTGCATATTTGTTATGGACATCCCAAACTTTCTTTCCATATTTGGAATAACCTTTGGACACGTATTTCTATGTTGTCATAAAAATCTTGATTTAAGTACTAAGTCTGTTACCAAAAAATTGAAGAGATTTACAAGTAATCCCCTGCCCTCTCTCCCTTCTTGTCCTTATTCTCTCCTCTCCCTTACTTTTCCGTCCCCAGCTCTCTTCTCCTCTCATTTTCCTCTCCTTCCTCTCCTCTGCCCCATACTACTCTTTCCTCTACTTTCTGTCTTCCTTTCACTCTCATATATATAAGCATCTTTTTTAAAGCTAAACATTGTTTAAGCTGGCCATCATTTTACCTCTAAATTTTCTGGATTTATCAACATTTAGTACAGTAACCAAACAAATCAAAATAACCTTTATAATGTATTTTGGAAGACACAGAATTAATTCCAAAAGCCCAGATTACCTGGAAATCAATCATGAATACATCTTTTGAAATAACTCCTACTATTTCAAGATCACATGATACACATTCTAGGATAAAATTTAGTATACGTATGTGTGCATTTTTTAAAACACAATATCACTTGGAACTGAGTTGCTTTTTTTGGGAGCATGTCATTATTTCTTTCTGTCTGGCAGAAGTCTAGAAACCTGTCCGTTAGGACAATCTTGTAATTGAATACTCTGTCAGGAAGCTGTTTTGGGGTGGAGGATACAAATTTAATACACTAACAGAAGCAAAGATGGAAGTATAAGAAACAGCCAAGTATAGACTCAGTCTCAGAAATAAATGTGCATTATGGTTGGCAAAAGGACCAAAGTGGCAATATAGTCGTTACGGAATGTGGTTACAGAATGTAATTGGAAACTGTCATTTTCTCATAATTTCTATTTCTGATTCCAATTCACTTGGAAAGGTGATAATTGACAAGTTTTTCTTTTGTTACATAATCAAAAATTATTCAGTGCTTAGTCTCAAAAGAGATGAGGGAGAAGTTATTGTTCTTTCTATGCATTCTAGATTATTCTTTCCCACATTTATTTCTGAAATACCATCCCCACAGATCTGAAGTGCTTTGAAGAATCTGCATAACTCTTTCAGTCTCAGCTTTCCTTTAAAATATTTTAGAAGTTGAAGCATTTGGTTTTGAATATTTTATTAAAATACCTTAAACCTCTTTTACTTAAAAAGGAGCTAGGATTCACTAATGAAATGAATTCAAAGATACATAATTATGTTAGCATATGTTTATTGTTCTGAAATCAACATACTTTCTCAGTTTTACTGAGGTAGAACCCTTGATAGTGTAGTGATTAAGTGCTACAGCTGCTAACCAAAAGGTCAGCAGTTCAAACCCACCAGATGATCTTTGGAAACTCTGCAGGGCAGTTCAACTCTATCCCATAAGGTCACTATGAGTCAGAATCGACTTGGCAGCAGTGGGGTGTTGTTAGGTATGGAAACCCTTGTGGCATAGTGGCTAAGAGCTACACCTGCTGATCAAAAAGTCACAAGTTCCAATCACCATTTTTTACTCTGGACTATAGGTTGCTATGGGTCAGAATCAACTCCACGGCAATGGTTTGGGGTTTAAAGTACATCAGAAGTACATTAAGAACATTAGAATACCTGTGACAGCATTGTTTTTGTTTACCAAAATTAACAGGAAATACAAATGAAACTAATTACAGATTAACACATAAGGCATAATTTGACAGATAGTAACACTGATTTCTAGTTATATATAATCATCTAACTGAAGTACTATATTAATTTCACATATGGCACAGGATCTTCAGACATTAGGAGTTATTACAAGGCACTTGACTGAGGCTCAGACCCTTCAAGCAATGAGGAACTCAGAAGGCTTCTTTCTTGGTAAAAGACAACTCCGAAGTAACTTTATTACATTTAATATTTTACATAATAGCATATGATTCTGGGTGTCACTCTTACCCTGCTTTTGGATGCTACCACAAATATCCTTGAATGGAATATGTTAGCATGTAGTTTTATTTTTTATTTGTAACCTAATCCCTAAAATCCCTGGTCTACATCTGCCTAAAATCATATAACAGAGTTGTTGTCAAAATCAGATGTCTACTTAAATACTTTCAAGCAAATAGTATAATTCTAAGTTTTATTTAAAGAGAATAAAAGATAGAATTTATATGGTTTACTTTAAATATATAATAGCATAATGAAACAAAAAAGGTATTTTTGTAAAAAAGAAAAAAACTACAATGGGAACAAATTTAAGTTATACAAATCTTCATTACTTATGACAAGCTCTCAGAGTTTTTACAACCTCCTCATATTGTTGTAGTTGTTAGGCACAATTAAGTCAGATCTGGTTCACATTTACGCCATGGATGACCAAATGAAGCATTACCCAGGGCTGCACTGTTACACTTGAGTCTACTGTTAGAGCTATTAGGCCAATCCATCTCATTGAGGGTCCTTCTCCAGGAACTGATTACTCAAGATGAAATCTCACCATTCTTGCTTCCAAAGAGCATTCTGGCTGTATTGCTTCCAAGGTATATTTGTTCATTTTTTTGGCAGTCCATGGTATAGTCAGTGTTTTCACCAGCACCATAATTCAAATGCATCAATTCTTCCTTGGTCTTACTTATGTAGTGCCCAGCTTTTGCACGCATGTGAGGTGATGGAAAACACCATGGCTTAGGTTAGGTGCAACTTAATCTTCAAAACCCAAACCCACTGCTGTTAGTCAATTTTGCCTTACAGTGACCCTATAAGACAGACTAGAACTGCCCCATAGAGTTTCCAGAGAATACTTGGTGGATTTGAACTGCCTACCTTTTAGTTAGCAGATGTAGCACTTAATCACTACACCACCAGGCTTTCCTTAGCCTTCAAGGTGGCATCCTTCCTTTTCCACAATTTAAAGAGGTCTTTTGCAGCAACTTTGCCCAGTGCAATGCTTCTTTTCATTTCTTGACTGCTGCTGTGGGTGTCAACTGCGGATCCAAGTAAAATAAAATCCTTGATGACTTCAATCTTATTTCCATTTATCATGGGATGTTGCTTATTGGTCCAGTTGTGAGGATATTTGTTTTCTTTATATTGAGGTACAACCCATACTGAAGACAGTGATCTGTGACATTCATCAGTAAGTGCTTCAAGCCCTTTTCAGTAAGCAGGGTTGTCATCTGCATAATGTAGGTTGTTAATGAGTCTCTCCAATCCTTTTGCCCTGTTCTTCCTCCAATCTTTTTGTCCTGTCCAGTTTCTTGGATTATTTTCACAAAATACAGATTGAATAGGTATGGTGAAAAGATACAATCCTGAGGCACATCTTTTCTGACTTTAAGTCATGTATATACCCTGTTCTGTTCAAACAATGCCTTTTGATCTACATGCAGGTCCTTTACCAGCATAATTATGTGTTCCAGAATTTTTATTCTTTGCAATGTTATCCATAATTCTTTATGATCCACTGTCAAATGCCTTTTATAGTTAATAAAACACAGGTAAACATTTTTCTGGTATTTTCTGCCTTCAGTCAAGATCCATCCGACATCAGCAGTGATATCTGTGGTTCCACATTCTCTTCTAAGTCCAGTTTGACTTTCTGGCATTTCTGTGGATATACTGCTGCAGCTGCTTTTGAACGATCCTCTGCAAAAGTTTACTTTTGTATGATGTTGATCATATTGTTTGATAATTTCCACATTCTGTTGGATCATCATTTTTTAGAATAGGCATAAATAGGAATCTCTTCCAGCCTGATGGCCAGGTTTTCCAAATTTCTTGGCATACACAAGGAAGAACTTGCAGGACTGTATCTGTTTGTTAGCTTATCCCAATATAATGCCCAGCGGGTAGTAAAGGGGAAAAGACCTTAATTAATGACTGGATTATTTCTCAAAGTTCCAGGAATTTTTTCAGTATCCTTTGTTGTCTAAAATCTATTAAAGAAAAGAATAAAATGTGCTTTTTATAACTTAGTGTTTTTATTTAAACACTGACATATGCCTGTCAAGCTTGACTTTTCCATTTTTAATAAAGTGAATAATGAGAGATAAAGGTTGCTTAGAAATGAACTTGGAGATTCATTCTATTAAGATTTTTGCTTCCTTTTATAGATAAACAACCTAATTTTTGTATGTGTGGCTATTTAGAAGTCTCACAAAAGGAATATATTGGTTTTTAAGAATTTCAACAGAATGTATTTTAAGCTATGTGATGTTGGGTCAAATATAACAGGACATTGAAATTAAGATGGATTTCCATGTCAAAATAAGTGCACATCAAAAAATTTAAATTATTTTCTTTCGACTATTTCTTTTTTTTTTGAAATTAGGAAAGAAATTCTGTCTTTTGAGATAAAAAGATAGAGATAATTTTGACTGTTAAATATAATAAATTGGGCATTTATGACTTTCCATAGCATGACTTCAAAATTCATCAGAATTCATTTCCTATAAGGTTATTTATTTAAATGTTTAATATTTTTAATAAACAGACTTTTAAGTGATACAAACAATTATTATACCTTCTACAACATTTGTACCTGACATTTTAATTGAAATACTCTTTGTTACTACTAGAAGACAGATCTATATGTTATCTTCCTTAGTGTCTGAGTGGAAGGCAATAATAGAATTGCTGAGGGCTGGTGTCAATTACAGAAGAAATCTGTTTTATTGTGATAAAAATCAAACAATAGAACTCTAACCAGATTCTCAGAGAATGGGGAAGAATATTCTCAATCTGGAGGTAGATGCTAAAGAACTTACTTGTATTGGGCAAGAAGAAAAACAGAATGACATGATTATTTTCACTCCCAAGAAAGAAAGCAAGCATTGAGAAAGGAGGTATTAGAACAGAAAAGACAGAGAGGAGAAAAAGCAGCAGATTCAGAACTGCTTGTTAAAAGAGCATTTTTAGTAGTAATGTAATATTAAAACAAAGGTCTATACCTTTGCCATCAAGTTTGGTTTTTTTGCAGTATAAGTCCACTGTGTTCACAAACTTTTAGTAAATTCTGCCGATTGTGTAAGATACCAGTACATGTGCACACATGCACATGTGTGTGTTAATTAGGAACAGAGAAGGCATTCCGTGTAACGTTCAACAGAGTGCAAAAGAAGGATGACAAAAACGGAATGTGTGCACAAGAACATATAAGTTAGCTCATAATTGAAAGAAATTTTCCTACATATATTTGGAAACAGTAGGCACAAGTTTTCCCAAATGTATTTTACCAAGATCTCAGTAGGCTGTCTGACTGCTAATAGTAATTGGACTTAAGTAATCGGCTAAAATTCTGCCGTAAGTAGTCATGAATACGGATTTACCATATTAAATTTTAATTTTATTCTTATGACAAAAACATATCATTATACCTCTGCTTCTGCTTTCCAAGAAGGATACTGATGTTACTTTCACAGAAGGTGGCAGGAATCAGCAGGAAAAGAGAGTGTCATGAATATTTCTAATGCCCATTTGTATTTGATTCATCTCCTTTTCTGGGCAAGATTATGAAATTAATGAACTTGTACTTCTCAAACACATGTTTTGAAAGCTGAATATTAGTCATCTGTATTGATTTTTGTTATTTGAATTTTCTAGGACATTATTAAAAGTTAATAAGCTTGGATAAAGAAGTTACAAGTTGAAATGAAAAAATTAGGAGACTTAAAATATATTTGTATTTATAACATGGGAAAATCCAGCTTCCCTGAGACCTAAGCACCAGGATTAAAACTGAGAAACTAAATTTGGCGATAAACATAACTGTAGCAGAAAAAGAAAAAAGAATAAAATATGACCTACATTTCTTCTGTTAAAAAATTTCAATGGATTAAGAAGAATTAAGGCAGAGATCATATTATAAATGTGGCAAACAAAAACCCTATCACAATGGCATTTCATCCATAGGTATGTTGATGTTGTTAGGTTGCTAGGTGCCTCACATTTGGTTCTGACTCCACCCAGTGTACAACAGACAAACACTGCCTAGGCCTATACCAACCTCCAAATGGTTACTATGTTTGAGCTCATTGTTGCAGTCACTGTGTCCATTCTCTCTTTATGAAATTCTTCTTTTTTGCTGACCTTGTGCTTTACCAAGAATGACGTTCTTCTCCAGGGACTGGTCCTGCCTCATAAAATGTTTCAGGTATGTGAGATAAAGTGTCACCATTCTCGTTTCTAAGGAATATTGGAACCACATTTAAGGAGAGCTAGGGGTCCACAGGAACAGGGCTTAGGATTCTAATACATATTTTAGAGAGACGCAATTTAAACCATATTACACATTAATAAGAAATGAACTTAATGGGTACTTAAAAAATGTTCATTTTTAATCTATTACTATTCTACTGATAATATAACTTTCCAGTACCACTAATCAATAAAAATACTTTGCATGATTAAGTGATGCAATTGATTTTAGCTAAGAGATTTAAAACATGTCCTGTAACATAATTTTCACCATTTCTAGGTATCGTCCATTCCTTTTATCATTCCTATTTTCTAAATGACTCTTCCATGTTGTTTTTATAATGGCAAAACAGTCATCTTCATGACTGCTAGCCAAAGGGTTAGTAGTTTAAAAGGACCTAGAGACATCTCACAAGACGGACCTGGAGATCTCTTTCGATAATTCACAGCCTTCAAAGCCGTATGAAACAATTCCAGTCTGCACTCAAGGACTCCCCATGAGCAGGAATTGACTGAACGGCAATTAATAACAGCAATCACAGTAAAATCTATCAAGCAGGGGGAAACGAAATATACATGACATAATAAGATTATTAAAACTAACAGATATAAAACAGTTGTTCAGTCGTTTCACATGGTGGAGGTGCCACTGTGTACTATTTAAAGTAACCTTTTCTTTAAGAAAAGACAGAGGTTAACAATGACACAGATAAGTAACCAGCAAAAAGTTCTTTGTTGCCTTGATTTAACACTGTATTTAACACTGGTTCCTCTCCAGCACAGGAAAAGGACAGGTTTGGAGAGTTTCAGTTTACAAGAATCTGTTTCTTTTTCTTTTTTTAAATGTCTAGTGTCGATTTTAATTAAGATACTAAAGAGCAAAATGTTTACATTTAAATCTAGGAACTAACCATTCTGTGTATATGCTTCTATCAATTTTAGCCTTTCAAATACATTTTTAATGCATGGAAATTACTTGTAAAAGAAAAAATAAATCACAAATAGGCATAACATTTGCCTTAGGGACCATTGAGAATGGTGTATAGGGGCTGTGTGTGTGTGTGTGTGTGTGTGTGTGTGTGTGTGTGTGTGTCTTGCCTGGGTCACTGGCAAGACTGATAGCAGGATTTACAAAGCAAAAGACACAAACCCAATCGGCCTGACTAACATGCCACTGAACCAAAAAAAAATCATAAAAGATGGATATGTCTGTGCTTTTCAAGTGACTATTTTTCATGCATGAGGCCTTCTATATTTACCATTAAAATCAGTCAGCATTTAAATTACAGGTTTATTGATTTGAAAACCTAATTTCTAATTTCAAGTATTCAACTTTGTAAATTCACTGTTTCTAAGTAGTATTTTTATATTACAAAAGAATGAAATTCTTATGCAGAATAGATACAGAGGAAAAAGATATATAAAAAGTTTTAACAGAACAAAGTTTATTGATTTGATTATTAGATAACCACATTGACCAGTATAATAAGGCATTCTAAATAACTTTGTATGATTTGATGACCACATTTGATCTGAAGCTAGGATGGAGAATTAAGTAGACAGAGCATAGAAAAATTAAGGGAACACAAATATTAAATTTTTCCCATTTTGATCTCTTTTTTGATGATTGGGCACAAAACAAGGAGAACTGGGATCATAACTTTGATTTTAAAATTTATCACAAGAATGGAATGAATGCAAGGAGAACAATACACAGCTTATTTCAAGTACAGTTCAGACTGAAATATAATTATCTCTAGCCTTAGAAACTAATAATTGAGTTAGAAGCTTTGCTGTAGATAAAACGGTGAAGAAAAGTCAGGCCCAAAAGTTTAAGAAAATTTTAAAGTAAGCTTCGAAACTACCAAGAGCAGAGATATGGATAGTTGCTTACCCTGTATGCTTTCTAATATATCTTACTAATAAAACCATGATTATATATGGAACAGTTCCATGTCTAGTTAAGTAGTACTTGCTTTCCAGAATTTTCTTGTAGCTGAGGTATCCATGTGATATACCTTTCTATATTCCACTGCTGTCTGCCTTTTCCATTTGATTTCTGCTTGGCTTATAGATAAAATGTTTGGATACGAAACAACCATCTTGTGTCTGTCGGGGAAAAGTACATGTTAAAAATGTTCAAATAATAAGGAAAAGAAGTTGGATTTCTGATGCTATACCTCTGGTCTTCTTATTCAAGCAGAGTTATAGACTCCATGTGCACAAGCCATTGTAGTGGCCGTTTTCTTTTGCTTTCAGAAGAACAAATTGCTAATTAATATACTATGAAAACTATGGCATATTTTATTTATGCAAAGTAGCCTTAGAAATATATCAGCCCTACATATTCTTCCAGAACATTGCCATTCCCATCAAGAGGCAATGCATGTTTCCTTTCACCATGAACTTTGCAAACCTTTGTGACTGCTTTGCAAATGCAATGTGATAAAAGTCACACTGAGTGGTTTACTAAGTTAAATCATAAAGGATAATATGATTTCCTCTTGGTTCTTTTCTCTCTTGGGATGCTTGCCTTTGCAACCCAGCCACCACATTATAAAGAAGCTCAAACCACACGGAGAGGCCACATACAGGTTTTCAGGCTGATGATCTTATCCAAGACCTCAGTTACAGCCAGTTTAAACCACCAAATGTGTGAATAAACTGGTCTTGAGACAATTTTTATGCCAATTTGAATCTTTCAGTTGAGGACCCAAATATTAGGGAGCAAAAAATACAGAGAGCTGTACCTTCAGTACCAATCAAAAAATAAATCTGTGGCTGTCAAGTGGATTCTGACACATAACAATCCTGTAGGAAAGAGTAAAATTGCCCCACACAGTTTCTAAGGAGTGTCTGGTGGATTCAAACTCTTGACCTTCTAGTTAGCAGTCATAGCTCTTAATCCTGCACCACTAGGGTTTCCAGGTACGTTCTAATCTGTCTGAATCACAGAATTTGTGATTATAATGTATGGATGCACCATTAAATTTTAGGTTAACTTCTTACCAGCCATAGTAACTGAAACACAGTAACATCAAGTTTTTGAATATTGAGATTAGGGAAATAGAAATAGTACAGCTTCAGAAGAAACCAATGAACAAAGACTGAATAATAGATTTTAGGCAAATTGTCCACAAGAAGAATTCTTATCTAGGTCGTACTATATTTAAAAGCTTGTTCTTAATGCCTTGGAAAAAGTTGATGTAGTTGTATTTAAATTTGCCTGAAACTACTGGTATTACCTGGATTTAAAACCTGTGATTTTTGAAAAGGAGACCAACCTCATTAAATTAAAAAGTGGTTCTAGTTTCACTCAGCATTTTGAACATTAAACACATGGGAACAAATGGGAATCTGAAGAACTGTGTGACTATGCAGGAGGTCTGACAGTTAAGTTTGCAAATTTGCCACCATGCACTTATGTTGGCCATACTGTACAAACAACTTAGTCAAGTTCCATAACCTTGGTATGTCAGTGTCTCAGAGTTGTGTTTGTGTCGGTGGGCGGCCATGCCTTGCCGAGTGGGGTTCATTTTGTTCTTGCATGTTTTTGTGTGCTGTGGTGAGAATGTTGGAGCTTGAATTAGAGCAATGGACAAACATTAAATTTCTCTTTAAACTTGGCAAGAGTGGAAGTGAAATCAGGGACATGTTAGTCCAAGTTTATAGGGATAATGCCATGAAGAAAATGGCAGTGTACAAACGGATTAAGCGCTTTTCTGAGGGGAGAGAAAGAGTAGTGATGAAGAGAGGTCAGGGCAGCCAGTAACGAACAGAACTGATGAAAACATTGCAAAAGTTGGCCGAATTGTATGTCAAAATTGTCAGCTGACTGTGAGAAGCATAGCAGACCAAGCAAACATCAACAGAGAAACAGAAAATCTTAACTGAAAACACTGGCATGAGAAAGGTGTGCGTGAAGACAGTCCAGAAGGAGCTTCACTGACGGACAAAAGCAAAGGAGAGTTGAAGTTTTCCAAGACCTTTTGGAGAGGCAAGATGATATTTTGAGTGGTGTCATCACTGGTGATGAAACAAAGGTGCACCAATATGACCCTGAAACCAAGTGTCAAAGTGCACAATGGAAGTCAGCCAGTTCTCTACAACCAGACAAGTTCCATCAGTCCAATTAAGAGTCAAAATGATGTTGCTAACTTTTTTGATATCAGAGGGATTGTTTATTATGAGTTTATACCAACTGGACAAATAGTTAACCAAGTTTGCTATATGAAAGTGTTGAAAAGGCTGCATGAAAAAGACCAAAATGACCTGAACTTTTCACGAACACCTCACAGCTCTTGTATCTCTACAATGTACCAGCTCACACGGCATTATCTGTGAGGGAGTTTGCAGCCAGTAAACAAGTAACTGTATTGGAACACATTCCCTACTCCCCTGATCTGGCCCCAAGTGACTTTTTCTTTACCTGAAGATAAAGAAAATATTGAAAGGACGACATTTGAATGACATTCAGGACATCAAGGGCAATACGATAACAGCTCCAATAGCCACTCTAGAAAAGGAGCCCCAAAATTGCTTTGAAGGTTGGACTAGGCACTGGCATCAGTGCATAGCTTCCCAAGGGGTGTACTCAAAGGTGACAGTAGTGATACTCAGCAGTGAGGTACTTTATCTAGTAAGAGTTCACGAACTTAATTGTCGGACCTCATGTAACATATTAAGCAAGTTCATAACAAGTTTCCCAGCTTTAGAATCTCATAATCTTGGAAATAAAACACAGATCAATGGAATTTTTGTTGCACAGTTATGGACTGAACTGTGGTTCCCAAAAATTTATGCTGAAAACCTAAACCCTGGTATCTATAAATGTGGATTTATTTGGAAATAGTGTCTGAAGAGCTTATGAGTTAACATGATTCCATACCAGAGGAGGGTGGGTTATAACACTGTCTGAGTAGTGCCCTGTAAAAGACTAGAAGAAGCACAGGAGAGCCGAGGGAACATAGTCATCCCACAATGGAGTGATTCTGAGACTGCACAACACAAATCATCTTGGCTAACAGAAAATAGAAGAAACAGAAAAAGATCTTCCCTTCAAATTTATGGAGACAGTAAGGCCTACCAACACCCTGAATTTAGACTGCTAGCCTCTAGAACTGTGAGACAATAAATTTTTTTTCATATAAGTCTCAAAATTAGCAGTACTTTGTTACGGAAGATCTAGAAAATTAATACCATATTTTTATGCCTGTAGTGAGTGTGTTTTATATATATATATATATATATAGCCAACTCTGTCCTTCTCTCACCTTAACTCACTTACAACACTACCTTGTAGGGGAAAAGATTGGCAAAGCAAAACAAAAATCTTCTGTTACTTGGGTAAAAATACAGTACACAAAATTAATTTGAGAATAAAACTCCCAAATGAGATTTCACTAATTACAGTTGTAGAGGCAGCTGGATCAAGAAGTGTCAGTTTTACAAGCTGTGTAGAATGTACTCTCACACAGCACAGAACTGTGTGTTGTACAATCTACAAGTTAAACAGACAAGAAGCCCAAGATGCAAAAAACTATTCACAGGAGTGTCCCACCTCCTAAGGAAATCATTTGTGGTCCTTCTGTCGTACACTTGACTGTGAGAACTCTTTCCATCTAGCTAGTACCTAGGCGCATTCACCAAGATGTTTCTATATCTAATCTATATCTATATCTAATATCTAATCACTCAAAATTTCAAATAAATTGAATTTCAAAGATTTTCCACAGAAACAACTGTATTCTCTAGTGAAGGGGAAATGTGAACCTCGTGTATAATATATGTATATGCTCACCTTTAGTCAGCAGATTATTTGAGTCACTATTCGATATTTGCTCTTTTGTTAGTTGCCTTCCAGTTGGTTCTGACTAATGGTGACCTTAATAGTGACAGAAGTGTTGCTGAGTCCTGCATCTTCTTCATGACCATTGGTATCTTTAAGTCTATTGTTGCAACTATTGTGCCAATTCACCTTGTTGTGAGTTTCTGTTATGTCTGTCAGTCTCTACTTTCCAAACATGATGTGCTTTACCAGCATTTTTTTTGTTGTTGTTTCCTGACAATTGTCAAAATTTAGCCACTAGAAGGCCCACCACCCTCACCCCAAAGAGCATTTCAGCTGTATTCCTGCAAAGACTGATTTGTTTTTTGGCAGTACATAGCATATTCAATATTCTTTGCCAACACCACAGTTTGAATACATTTACTAGTTACAGAAATCTAAATGAAACAACAAAAACAGCAAGTATTAGAAAGAAATGAACTAAGGCACGCTACTGTGTAAGCAAATCACTGGATGATATGAATACATAACAAAAATAATAGACAGAAAAAGAAAAGACAAAATTTTAATTTGTAATTTGAAGACCAAATATGGTTGGGTCTGTTAGTCATTAGTGGCTATTTTTTACAAGTAGAAAGAAAACAAAAAGGAAATGATTTCACATTTTATTTATATATAAAACTAGTGATATTACATAAAGTCCCTTAATCATTCTTCCACTTCATTTACAAAAAATATAAATTATTTAGAGATTTAAGACTAAAGAATTTATCCCTGACCTTTAACCATTAGAATTTAGATTTCTTATAGCAGAAAAAAGGAAAAATGATCAAACAACCAAATAGTCAGTCAGCTCGAGTCTTTTGTATTTCTTACAAATGAAGATTAATAGTTTCCTCAACCTATCTTACTACTGATGCCAAGAGTCCTACTTAAATGATGAGCCACTGACAACAGAGACAAGCGGATTGTATTTGGTGAGGCAGCACTATAATTTCAGCTTCACCTCAGAACATAAGTCAAAAATTTCACAGGATTTGAAAATGCACTTATCTTTGCTGTAACTTTCAGCTTCAGGTGAAATAAAAGGGAAAAAACAGCCCAGTAACTTTCAGTTTTATAACTTCCAATTTTATTAGGTTGACTGTGTCAAAAACAAGTCAGAATCACTGAGATTTTCTTGAAAATATATCAGTACATATGAAAAACATTTATTGCAATGGAAGTGTAGGTACAAAATAATAATAGAGGAACGAAGGGTCTTTTTCAGAGAAGAAAAGTAAAAAGTCAGAAAAAGGTAGAACTAAATGTGATTGTTACTTTCCTATCTGAAAACAGTATTCTAAATAAAGAAATGTCTTTGAAAGTTTGGGCACAAACAGAAAAGACAAAAGGCACTACCAACCAGGTTACTTGCAAGTTTATCAGTATAAAAACATCCATTCACAGAAAGGTGGTTCTGACAAATGAGCCATTACTACTAAATCAGTGAGACAAAAATAGTTTGCCTGCAGTGAAAATTAATGAGCTGACACCTGGCTGCTTATAACCATATTTGCATCTTATTGACTTCAACTCTGGCATTCTCTTCTTGATGACATTATACTTGATCAACATGAGTTGATCAAATTTAGGGTATATGGAATAAGAACAATTCGGAAGCACATACCATATACTGTCAAAAATCAGTGAAAGATAAAATTGAAAGCTTTGCATTACCTACTATTAAGTATACCTACTCAACCCACTGTGTTTTCAGTCACCATAGATGCATGCAAAAGCTGGGCAATGGATAAGGAAGACCAAAGAACTCATGTTGTCGAATTGCAGTTGCAAGAGAATGGCAAACATACCATCCGCTGCCAAAAGAATGAACAAATCTATTTGGGAATAAGTACAACCAGAATGTTACCTAGAAGCAAGGATGATGAGACTATGTCTCTCGTACTTTGAACATGTTATTAGGAGGGATCAGTTCCTGGAGAAGGTCATCATGCTTGGTAAAGTAAAGGGTCAACAAAAGAGAAGAAGTCCTGCAAAGAGATGCAATGACACAGTGGCTGACTGTATACAAATGACTGTAAGAACGGTGTAGGCATTTTTTTCTGTTATACATAGGGTTGCTGTGAGTCAGAAGTGACTGAAGGGCATCTAATAACAACAACAACAAAATCAGGAACTTTTTCAGGATTCCTTTGTTTTTTTAGGGATCTGAATTCCAATGGCTAACCCAAAAGAATTTAGAAGTTTGTTCTGGGAGAGAATGCAATCCATTACAATTGAGGCAAAAAAAAAAAAAAAAAAAATCCACCTGGAATCAACATTGGGGGAGGTACAATTTAGAAGGCATATTTTCTAAATCCAATTCACATACTAGAATGGAACATTTGAAAGTTATATAGTCATGCAAGAATGAATTATTTGATAAATTATTTACTGAATTTTTTTTTTCATTTCATTGAAAAATATGTTTTAAAAAATGTTTAATCTAGTAACATATGGCTGCTGAATTTTATTTCCGAGGTGCAAAGATTTGGGAGTCAAGCAGTTGTAGATTTGATTTCAGCCTCTTGCCACTTTTACAAATTGTGTGACTTTGAGCAAGTTATTAAACCTCTTTCATCCTCTGATTCTTCTTTCATAAAATGGGATTTTTAAAAATCTCTGTTTCAGGTTTCTTGTGAGTATACAATGTAAATATTTTGCTAGTTCTGGCTATAAGTCCTTGATACTATTATTTTCATCATTATAACAAAATTATTCATATGGAAAACAGTGTCATTGAGGTAAATATTATTATTACATTATAATTTAATTATATTGGACTCCATAAAGATTGATTATGTAGCTGTCATTTTTTTTAATTATCATACTTCCTTTTTGGTGTATTGTATAGAATTTTTGAATAAATATTACCTGGTACTTGAAAACAATGTACAATCTCTGGAAAAGATTTCCTATCTCTTTGTCTCTCCCCCTTGTTCATTAAAGATATTTTTAAAATATTCTCTAACAATTCTGATTTTTTTTGTGTGTGTTTGATCAGTTTGGTGATACATGTGTATTAAATTTACAATTACTATTTTAGATATAATTCTTTTTTTTATGACTGAGTGAAAATATACATTCCCATATAAATTTGCATTTCCACCTGTATACAGATTCCACTGCCCTCCCTGCCCGGTAACGGTACACTAATCCTCTCTACTCCATATGTGTCACATCCTCCCAACAATCTCCTTTCTCCTTCTCTCCACCCACTCCCCTTCCTCCAGTCAGAGGTCAGCAGGATAATATCCTATAGATGCATAGAACCATAAAGTGTACCCAATATATAGTCACTCTGCACGACCAGTCCAATCCCATGCTGTCCGAAGAGTGGACCTCCATTATGATCCACAGGCAACGGCAGCATCAGAGCCAGGGGCCATGCTCCCAGGGGAACCCCGAAGCCACTGGACCATCAGTTGTGGTCTTTTAGTGAAGATCTATGGGTGTACCCCTTTTTATTCTTGTGTTGCCAGTGAGACTCAACTTTGTGAGCTCCATCGTGGCTATCACTGGTGGTGGCCGGGCACCATTTGGTTCTTCTGGTCCCAAGTTGATGTAGGCACCCACTCATGTGGGTCTCTGTATCTTTTGGGTTGTCTTCATCCCATGTCATTTTGGTCTTCAGTGAGCATTCATTCCCGTTGAGTTGGGATCATTTGCTGTGACCTCGGATGGCAGCTTGGCAGCTTTTAAGACCCCAGACGCCACTCATCAAAATGGGGTTCAGAGAGCCCTCTTAGCAAAATGCTAGTTGTGCCAATTGGCCCCGATTTCGGCTAAGAGCATGGTCCCCTGCTCTCCGCCCCAGCTACTCTGTCCTTGTATTAATTGGGTTAAGATGGGAGGAGTAATCAAGTTATTTTGAAGTACACTTAATATTGTTCTTATTTCTAATGTGTGCTGTCACTAATTTCACCCAACCAAATTTCTACCAATTACCTGATCTTAAGCCGCCCCACCTCACCCTCCCTCCCTCCCCTTCTTTGCAGCCCTGAACGAATCTTTTCTTCTATGCGTAAGTCTGTTTTTGAGTTCTTCTTGTAGGGATCTCATACAATATTTGTCCTTTTGTTTCTAACTACTTTCACTCAACATAATGTGTTCCAGTTGAAACCAGGTTATGAGATGTTTCCTGGAATCACCACTGTTCTTTATCATTGCATAGTGCTTCATTGAGTATGTGTATATATATATATACATACATATATGTATATATATATGTATATCATAGTTTACCTATCCATTCATCTGTTGTTAGGCATCTGGGTTGATTCCATCTTTTTGCTATCAAGGACTGTGCTGCAATAAACATTCTTGTGCACATATCCGTTGGTGTGAATGGCCTTGATTCTGTAGGATATATTCCAAGTAGTGGAATTACTGGGTCAAATGGTATATCTATATCCATTTTCTTAAAAAAGCATCAGATTGCTTCCCAAAGAGGCTGGACCATTTTGCAACCCACCAACAGTGTAGGAGAGTTCCACTTTCTCCACAGCATCCCCAGCATTTGTTGTTTTGTGTTTTTTGGATCACAGCTAACCTTGTTGGGGTGAGATGGTATCTCATTGCAGTTTTGATTTGAATTTCTTTAATAGCTAATGATCGTGAGCATATCTGCATGTGTTTTTTTGGCTGCCCTGGATCTCCTCCTTAGAGAAGTGTCTGTCCATCTCCTTTGCCCATCACTTAATTGGATGATTTATCTTCTTCTTATTGATATTTTGTAGTACCTTATAGATTATGGAGATCAGGAGTCATTGTGACATAGAGTTGCCAAGTATTTTTTCCCATTCTATAGGTGGACTTTTAACTCTTTTGATAAAGTCTTGGATGACCAAAAGTGTTTGATTCTTAATAGTTCCTATTTATCTAGTTTCTCTTCTGTTGATTGTGGTTTGTTTGACAGATTTCAAAGTCTGTCTACACTGTGTATTAAAACTTCCATTGTTGTTACTACTTTTTCTTGGATGAGCTTTATCATTTTAGGTTTGATATTTAGGTCTTTTATCCAATCTGAGTTGGTCTTTGTATAAGGTGTAAGATATGGATCTTGTTTCGATTTATTGCAGATAGATATCCAATTTTGCCAGGGCCATTTGTTGAAGAGATTGTTTTATTTCTTCAATGTCTTAGGGCCTTTGTCAAAAATCAACTGTTCATAGGCAGATGGTGTCATCGCTGGGGTCTCTATTCTGTTCTACTGATGGATATGTCTGTTCTTGTACCAGTACCAGGCTGTTTTGACCACTGTGGCAGTCTAATAGGGTCTGAAGTCAGGTAACAAGAGCCCTCCCACAGTGTACTTCTTCTTTAGTAGTACTTTACTTATCCGGGGTTTCTTTCCTTTCCAAACAAAATTGGTGATTTGTTTCTCCATCTCATGAAAAAATGACACTGGAACTTGTATTGGGATTGCATTATATAAGTAGACTGCTTTGGGTAAAACAGACATTTTCACAATGTTAAGTCTTCCTATCCATGAGCAGGGTAGGTTTCTCCATTTATTGAAGTCTCCCTTAGTTTCTTGTAGTAAAGACTTGTAGTTCTCTTTGTAAAGATCTCTTATTTCTCTGCTTAGATTAATTCCTAGGTACTTTATCTTCTTGTGGGCTATAGTGAATGGTATTGATTTGATGATTTCTTCATTAACAGTCTCACTGTTGGTATGAAGGAATCCTACTGATGTACTTACGTTTATCTTCTATCCTGAGACTTTGCTGAACTCTTCTATCAGTTTGAATAGTTTACTTATAGATTCTTTGGGATTCTCTGCATATACAATCATATCATCAGTAAACAGGGAGATTTTGACTTCTTTTTTGTCGACGCAGATGCCCTTTATTTTTTGGTCTTGTCTAATGGCTCTGGCTAGACCTTCTAGTAGTATGTTGAATAGGAGAGGTGAGAGTGGGCATCCTTGTCTAGTTCCTGTTCTCAAGGGAAACCCCTTCAGTCTCTCTCCATTCAGGATGACATAGGCAGTTGGTTTTGTATAAATGGCCCTTATTGCTTTGAGGAATTTTCCATCTATGCCTATTTTGCTAAGAGTTTTTAGCATGAATGAGTGTCGAACTTTATCAAATGCCTTTTCTGCATCAATGGACAAAATTAGGTGATTTCTGTCTTTTGTGATATTTATATGGTTAATCACATTAATTGTTTTTCTGATGTGGAACCAGCCTTCCATCTCTGGTATGAATCCAACTTGGTCAGGATGGATTATTTTTTGGGTATGTTATTGTATTCTATTTGCAAGAATTTTGTTGAAGATTTTTGCATCTAGATTCATGAGTGATATTGGTCTGTAGTTCTTCTTTTTGGTTGGGGCTTTCCCTGGCTTTGGTATCAGGGTTATTCTGGCTTCATAGAATGAGTTTAGGAGTATTCCATTCCTTTCTAAACTGTGAAATAGTCTCAGTGGTGAAGCCATCTGTGGTGAAGCCATCTGGGCCTGGGCTTTTGTTGGTTGGCTGTTTTTGATGACATTTTCAATCTCTTCCTTTGTGATGGGTTTATTAAGTCGTTCTGCTTCACCTTGTGATAATTTGGGTAGGTGATACGAATCAAGGAATTTGTCCATTTCCTCTAGGTTTTCAAACTTCTTAGAGTACAGTCTTCCCTAGTATTCTATTATGATATTTTTGATTTCTGTTGCATCTGTTGTGACCACTCCCCTCTTGTTTCTAATTTGGGTTCTTTGTTTCCTTTCCTGTTTCTCTTTAGTAAGTTTAGCCAGTGGTTTGTCAATTTTGTTGATCTTTTCAAAAAACCAGCTTTTGGTCTTTTCAATTTTTCCAACTGTTTTTCTATTCTCTAATTCACTTAGTTTTCTCTAATCTTCATCTGTTTTCTTCTGCTGCCTGAGGGATTCCTTTGTTGTTCTTTCTACTTGTTCAGGCTGTAGGGTTAGTTCCTTGATTTGGTTTCTTTCTTCCGTCCAGTTGTGTGCATTTTTGGAGATAAACAGACCTCTGAGCACTGCTTTGGCTGTATCCCATAGGTTCTGGTAGGAAGTGTTTTCGTTCTTGGAATCCATCAATTTCTTTATTTCATCCTTGATTTCTTCTATAACCTATGTTTTTTTGAGCAAGATTTTGTTCTGTTTCTGAGAGTTCCACTTTCTATCTATGTTTTTTCTGCTATTGATTTTGACTTTTATGTCTGAGAAGATGCTTTGTAGTAATTCAATGGTACGGATTTTGTTGAGAATTACATTATGTCCTAACACATGGTGAATTCTGGAGGATGTTCCATGTGCACTGGAGAAGAAGGTGTAGTAGCATGCTGATGGGTAGAATGTTCTGTATATATCAATGAGGTTTAGTTGGTTAACTGTGGCAATGAGGTCTTCTTTATCTTTACTGAGCTTTTCTCTAGATGATCTGTCCAGTATTGACAGTGGAGTGTTGAAATCTCCCACTATTATTGTGGAGTGATCTAACTCTTTTTTGAGTGTAGTCAGTGTTTCTTCAACGTCTTTAGGTGTTCTGATATTAGGTATATAAATATTTAATATAGTTGTCTTGCTTGTGTACTGAACCTTTCAGCAATAAATAGTGTCCATCTTTGTCCATGATGGTGGATTTGACATTAAAATTGATTTTGTCTGAGATTAGAATTGCCACACCTGCTCTTCTTTGTTCATTGTTAGCTTGATATATACTCTTCCATCCTGTAGGTTTCAGTTTGTTCCTATCTTTAAGTCTCAAGTGAGTATCTTGTAGACAACATATATATGGGTCGTGTCTTTTGATCCAAGTGTCACTCTATGTCTCTTTACCGGAGCATTCAGTCCTTTCACATTAATGTAATTATTGATAGGTATGTGTTTAGTGCTTCCATTGTGATATGTTTATTTGTGTGTTGATGTTTTCTCTGTTGTTCTTATTAGTCTGTTCTGGGACATTTTTTGTGTGTAAGTTGATTTTGCACCTTTTTCAGAGCTGGTTTTGTGGTTGTTGTGAGTCCTGTGTCACATTTCTTGATATGGTATGCTGCATCTTTGTTGTGCTTTACGGCTGCCCTTAAGATCCCCCTTAATAAACTATATTTAAACCCCATTTTAATTACTACCAGTCTTGTTGACTTCCTCTCCACCTAGAAGGACTATAACAACTGTAGCACATCTCTCATTTTAGTATGATGGCACCATAGTTTTCCTGTTAATCAGTGGATTGTTTCTTTCAGCATTAAAGCTGTGATTGAGTTTGGAGTCTTCCTTAACTGAGTAGAATTCTGGATGATGTGTCATTCTACAATATAGTTAGTGGTTTTTTTCTTCTAAGCCAAAGCCAAGAACTTCTTTCATTATTTCTTGTAGTGTTCATTTCTTTTTTAACAAAGTCTTTGAGTTTCTGTTTATCTAGGAATGTCTTAATTTCATTTTCATATTTGAAAGATAGTTTTGCAGGATATATAATTCTTGGTTGGAAGTTCTTCTCCTTCAAGGCTTTGAATACATCATACCACTTTCTCTGTGCCAGTGTGGTTTCTGCTGAGAAATCTGATGAAAGCCTACAGGGTTTCCCTCTGAATGTTAGCTTTGCTTTGAGTCTTGCTGCCTTCAAGAGCTGCTGCTTATGTTTCATTTTGTTAAGCTTGATTATAATATGTCTTGGAGTCTTTCTTTTGAGATCTAGATTGGGTGGTATACGTTATTCATCTGGGATATCTATATTCTCTTCCTTCATCATTTCTGGAAAGTTTTCTGTCAGAAGCTCAGCAATGATACTCTCTGTGTTCTCAGATGTTTCATCCTGTTCAGGGTCTCAAATTCATCAAAGGTTGTTTGTCTTGATAGAGTCTCACATGCTTAAGCTCAGCAATGATACTCTCAGTGTTCTCAGATGTTTCATCCTGTTCAGGGTCTCAAATTCATCAAAGGTTGTTTCTCTTGATAGAGTCTCACATGCTTCTTAATGCTTCTTCTTTTTTCTTGTTGATTTTTTCTGATTTGTCCTCATAGACACTGGCATCAGTAGCTCTGTCTTCCAAGTCAGAAAGTCTCTTTTCCATTTGTTGCATTCTGTTTTTTTGGCTTTGAATGGAAGTTTCTATATCTTTGATTTTGTTCTTGATCTGTTGGATTTCAGAGTACTGGTGTTCCATCGGGTCGAACAGCTTGCTTAATTTTTCATTTTGCTGTGCTGTATTTTGTATCACGTCTAGAAGGGCTCTGTATATAATTCTTTTGTATTCATCTTCCTATGATTTCAGAAAAGTTTCTTCATCCGTAAAACTCCTTGGTTGTTTTGTTTGGGAGCCTTCTGATGCCATGGGTGATTTCTTGTTTCCCACAAATGTCTGTTGTTATTTAGGTTTCATGTGAGTAAGCTGAGGCTTGGAGAGATACTATGAGGATGGACTGCAGATGCTTCTCTAGGCTGTCTTAAATTGTAAAACAAGTTATTGGACCACTTCCCAAGTTCAGTCAGGTTTCCAGGTGTAGAGGTCCCTCTTCCCAGCTAGCAAAGTAAGCACCTCTATATCCAACCCCAGGTGATACAAACTGGTTCAAGATCCAGCAATGCTACTGCCCTGTTGGCCTTCGATGACAGGGCCCAGCCTTAGGCAACACTGTGTAAATTACTGCTTTTCTGGTAGAAAAGCGCTCTCCTGTGGGCAGGCTCTGGCTCCCAAGCTAAGAATTAGGTCCAGCTGCAGCCACTGTATGTAAGATGACACCCTCCATGTGGTTGGTGGATAGAGGTGCCAAAGGTCCCAAGACATAGTAAGTCCTCAGCCTCTGTTGCCAGGCCCCCACCATAGGTGACACTGTGTAAACTACTGCTTTTCTGTTAGAGAAGTGCTGTGCTGTTTGCAGGTGCTGGCTCCCAGGCTAAGAATCAGGTCCCTCTAAAATCTCTGTATCCAACATGGCATCCCACACATAGGCCCCGCGGTTCTGTACAAATCACGCTGTGGCAGAGATAAAAAGGGAGGCCCAAATTGGCTAGGTGTACAGAATCCTAAGCCTGGCTCTCAAAATATGGCAATTTCACCCACCTATCCCACCAGCAATGCATCTTAGACTAGCTGCTAGGCAAGACCCAGCTACGCCCATCAGCCAAGACAGAGAAAAAAGTCACAATGATGCATTACCTTCAGTCAGTGAGAGCCAGGGCTAGCTAGGAGCAGGAGTCAACAAAAGAGTAGTGGTTTTTCATTCAGTGATATGAAGTGCAAATGAACAGCCCTGTGCTGTATCCTGGGGGCTCACTAGGTGACCAGAAGGCTCCATTTGATTATCAATTCAGGTCTTGGTTTCCAGAGGGATATAAGGAGAGGTGTGCTTAATCTGCCATCTTGACTCTGCCCTAGATATAATTCTTTAATTTTTATTTTCTTAGGTTTTACTTGATATAGAGTCAATCTACATAGATATTATAAACCTTTACCATATATTTTCAGAAATAACACATGCCTTCTACATTTGTTTGCCATAGCTGCCCCATGAGGTATCTTTGTAAGCGTGCTATGCTAATCTTTTAACAGCAACATGTAAAAAATAAAAATAAAACTGGTATAGCAGTGCTTAAAATAATACCTTGTGGGGAAGAAGGCTGTTGGCAAGCAAACATAGAAGGCGTGTGTTATTTCTGTAAAAATATGATATATAAATACAGTAACACCAATGACAACTGGAACTCAATTTAATGACCTTGTTTTTCTAGGTCTTTGAGATCTTTGGCCTTTGACACAGGATAGTCTTAACCAGTTTTCTATCAATCTGTAATAGTGGAAAATATGAGTTTTCCTTCTCTGACAGGTGTCCATCTTACACAGGTTATAGTTTTCACAGGTTTTATAGTCTAACATATATACATGTATAAATATAAACTTGAAACACAAAGAACAGCTCTAATTCCAACATGTTCCCTTTCTTATATCTAAGCAGAACTATGTTGATTCAAATGCTATATCCAGAGAATAGAACTGGAAAAAGAGAAGCAGTGCCAAGATGGTAGAGTAGTCAGATGCTTCTGGTGATCCTTCTTAGAAGAATCAAATCCACTGCCATCAAGTCAACTTGGACTTGTAGCGACCCCATGGGACAGAGCAGAACTGTTCTAGAGAGTTTCCAAAGAGCACCTGATGGACTTGAACTGATGATCTTTTGGTTTACAGCTGTAGCACTTAACGACTACACCACCAGGGTTTCCTCTTACAAAAAAGGCACACCCTCCCTCCCTCCAGGAAAAACAAACAAACAACAGATGAATCAATTAAACATGACATTCTGGGAACCCTGACTATCAAAGATGAAGTTGGAAAATTGGACTAAGCAGCAGTGGAGGGTGAGAAGTTGCAGAAGCAGTGAAGCGTTTCCAGAACCGACTCAATGGGAGTCAGCATGCCCCATGCCACATTCCCTGATGCCAGGGTGATTAGGCAAGCAGTGGCATTTGGTATGTATTTCCATATTGGGAGACACCTTGTGGCAGAGAGTCCACTCATGTCCTCAGAATCCACCAAAAGAAACACTTAACTTTATCAAAAGTAATTTCTGTATAAACTACCATGAAGATGAAAAACTTTCCTTCAGGATAAACTTCTCTCTTTTTACCTGCCCTTCTCCCAGACTCTGCATTGTACCAGAGCTGGCTCCAGAGACAATGCATCCCTTGGGCTGAAAGTAAGATCCTTTATGCCACCCTGAGCAGTTTTCCTAGCATTTGACATGGAACAGGTTAACAAACAAGGAAAAAATAATGTACTGGCTCCCTAAGCCAGACACAAGACAGAAATAGTTCCTTTGCCTAGGCATGTTCGTAAGGGTTCCAGGGACTTTGAATGCCTTTCACACCTGTACAGACCTATGTGGGCCAACTGCAACAGTATAGGCCTTCATTAAGATATATACCTGAACCACAAGTTTATTGTATCAGCCACATAGTGAAAAGACAAGATTCTGACATTTGATACCAAGCTGCCTATTAAACAGGGTCTTCACCAAACACAGCAAGGGCCCAAGGACTGGTGTCTCCACCCATGCCACCTAACCATTGCAAGACGGGCCCAAGAATAAGGGGTTCTTCTTGGTCTTTACAGTCAACAGCATTTGTCATCCATAGTCCAGCTGGAAAATCTACCCACTGACACACTTTAAGAAGCAGGGACACGATTTCCTCACAGACATTCAGGGGCAGCTGTCAGTACGCTGCCCTGCTCAGTGTATACAACCAGATACCTGTGCCTACACTAAACACGTCTGTCTGTCTAGAACTGTAGAAGACAGCCTGTACCATACACTTGGTAACAGATTACTTGGTAATGAACCCTTGGACTCACATAGCTATTAACAGCTTTAAACAAACTGGTATCAAGATGTTAGAGCTTCAAAGGTGCCAGTAATGAAACTAGCTCACATGACCAGCCTATCTGGGCACACAAAAAAAAAATGTAACAAGAAAATAGGACACTGTAAGCCAAGACACACAGTAAACAAACATTAATTAATACAATAACATATTGATGACTCAAAGACAATCATCAACATCAAATCACATGAAGAAGATGACCAAGATGGCTTCAGAAAGCTCTCAAAATAAATAATCCTTTATGATGAAGAGAACTTCCTGGAATTATTAGATATAGAATACAAAAGACTAACATGGAGACTTCTTCAACAGATGAAGAAAGAGATCAGGTAAAATGTAGAAGAAGCCAAAAAAGACACAGATGCAGCAACTGGGGAACTTCAGAAGTTCAAAACAGAGAGTAGTGACAAACTGAACAGGCTGAGTAAGTTCACAGAAAGAACGCAAACGGAAATACAGAAGATTAATGATAAAAATTCAAGATTACCCAGTTCCATAAAAGTCAAAGGAGAAGAAATGAGGCAATGGAACTCAGAATTAGTGAGACTAAATATACAATACTTGACATGAACATACTTGGGGGAACAGAAAATTTCCTAGAAAGACGTTACCAAACTAAACTAACACAAACAGGGGTAGAACTACTAAATAAAGCTATAGCAAAAGAAGAGATTAAAAAGGTAATTTAAAAACTCCCTCCCCGTCCCCCCCCCCCCAAAAAAAAGCCCTGGCCTGGACAGCTTCACTGGAGAATTCTACCAAACCTTCAGAAAACAGTTAATATCAATGTGACTAGAGGTATTTCAGAATAAGAAAATGATGGAATAATCCCAAACTCATTCAATGAAGCCAGTTGAAGCCAGTATAACTATGATATCAAAAATAAGTAAAGACATCAACAAAAGAGAAAATTACAGACCAATGGCTTCATGAACTTAAATGCAAAATCATCAACAGAATTTAACATCTCAAAAAAAAAAAATACATGAGGAAATGCTCATGATCGTTAGACATTGTTGTCATTGTGGTTAGGTGTCATCTAGTCAGTTCTGACTCACAGTGACCCTGTGCACAACAGAATGAAACACTGCCTTGTCCTACTCCATGCCGACTATCATTTTTATGCTTAAGTCCATTATTGAAGCCACTGTGTCAATCCACGTCTTTGAGGGTCTTGCTCTTTTTCACTGACCTTCTACTCTATCAAGCATGATGTCCTTCTCCAGGGACTGATCCCTCTGACAACAGCATCTCCAAAGTATGTAAGATGTAGTCTCACTGTTTTTTCTTCCAAGGAGCACTCTGGTTATATTTCTTCCAGAACAGATCTGTTTTTTCTTTTGGCAGTCCATGGTACACTCCACATTCTTTGAAATCACACTTCAAAGTTGTCAGTTTTTCTGTCTGCCTTATTAATTGTCCAGTTTTTGCATGCATATGATGCAGTTGAAAACACCATTGCTTAGGTCAGGTACATCTTAGTCTTCTAGATGACATCTTCACTTTTCAATACTTTCAAGAGGTCCTTTGCAGAAGATTTTCCTTATGCAATGCGTCTTTTGATTTCTTGACTGCTGCTTCCATGGGCATTGATTATGGAACCAAGTAAAATGAAATCCTTGACAATCTCAACCTTCTCTCCATCTGTCATGATGATGCTTGCTGGTTAAGATGTAAGGATTTTTATTTTCTTGATGTTGAAGTGCAATCCACACAGAAGGCTGTGATCTTTGATTTTCACCAGTAAGTGTTTCAAATCCTCTTCACTTCCAGCAAGCAAGGTTGTATCATCTGAGTAAGGCAGGTTGTTAGTAAGTCTTCCTCTAATCCTAATGCCTTGTTCTTCTTCATATAGTCCAGCTTCTCAGTTTACTTGTTCAGCATACAGATTGAAAATGTATGATGAAAGGATACAACCCTGATGCACACTTTTCCTGACTTTAAAACATGCAGTGTCCCCTTATTCTGTTCACACGACTTGTTGATCCATGTACAGATTCTAAAAGAACACAATTAAGTGTTCTGGAATTCCCATTCTCTGCAATGTTAGCCATAATTTATTATGATCCATACTCTCAAATGTCTTTGCACAGTCACTGAAACACAGGTAACCATCTTTCTGGTGTTCTCTGCTCTTAGACAAGATCCATCATTAGACATTAAAGAACTCCAAATCAAAACTACAGTGAGATACTGTCTCACCAAAAAAGGTTGGTATTAACTCAAGAAAACCAAAATAATAAATGTTGGAGATGCTGTGGAAAGACTGAAATACTTATATACTGCTGGTGGGAATGTAAAATGGTACAACTACTTTGGAAATTGATTTGATACTCTCATAAAAAGCTAGAATAAAGATAGCATATGACCCAGCAATCCCACTTCTTTGAATATATCCTAGAGAAATTGGAGCTACCACAAAACATAGATACATACACACCAGTGTTTCATAATAGCAAAAGGATATAATCCATCTAGGTGCCCATCAATGGATGAATGGATGAACAAACTGTGGTATATTCACACAATGGAATGTTATGCAATAATAAAGAAAAACGATTAATTTGGTAAACATATCACAACATTTAGGAATTTGGAACACATTGTGATGAGTGAAATTAGTGAGTGTCAAAAGGACAAATATTGCATGATACCAGTATTATAAGGACTCAAGAAATGGTTAAACCAGTCTTTGATGGTTAAGAGAGTAGGGGGGGAGGGGGAAGGATTTTAAAAGCTAGCAGGCAGCCATCTAAGAAGCATAAATTCATCCTGATTGACATGGAATAGAGGAGAACACCAAAGACATAAGGAAAATATGAATCCAAGAGACAGAAAGGGCCACAAAATCTAGAAACTATGTTAGCATGAGACCAGAGGAACTGGATAGTGCTGGCTACCACCAGTGACTGCTCTAACTTAGAACCCAACAAAGAGTTTCTGATGTAGTATAAGAAAAATGAGGGGCAGAAATCTTAACTCTATTGAGGAGATCAGATTTGATGGTCTGATACAAAGGAAGGTCCCAGAAGACAGGGTGCTGGACTCTTTTTTACCCCACAACTGAAACTGTTCACTAAACCAGCTCTTCAGACAAGACTGGACTGGATTATAAGACATAAAATAATACTGATGAAGAATGTATTTCTTGGCTTAAGTAAATACACGGGACAAATTTGGCAGCTCCTGTCTGGAGGCAAGATGAGAAGGCAAAGGAAGATGGGAGCAGGACGAACAGACATAGGAAATACAGATTGGAGAGGAGTGTACTCTCACAGTGTGGGGAAAACAACTAGGGAGGGTTACATGATAATGCGTGCATGTTCTTGTATTACAAACTGACTTAAATTTATACTTTCACTTAAAGCATAATAAAATATCAGAAATTAAAAAAAAAAAAAAAAAAAACACCTAGAAAAGGAAATAGGCAGTGCTGGTGCTCCTTGGAAACTCTATGGGACAATTTACTCTGACTTATAAGATCACCATGAGTCATAACTGATTAGATGGCAGTGTGTTTCGTTTTGCGGTTTCAGTTGTAGAAAAAAAATAATTAGATAAGACGTAGACTTTTATTTAAGAGTTTCAACAACATGTGAATGTCAGCAAGAAACACTTAGAGCTGAAGCAATGGATGATCTAAGCTCAGTTTACAACACAATTATATGAATTGCAATTGAGTCTTACGATGGTGATTCAGGCTAAAAGATGAGAATATGAACCATCCGCAATTCAAATAAATAAGGACAAGAATCATGAGGCATGGCATCTACCCTGAAGGCAAATACTCTACCCATTCAAGACAAATAAAAATACATCTAAGAAATATTGTTTGTTGTTGATAGATGACAAAAAGTCTCTTACAGCTTATAGCAACACTGCTCAAAACCGAATCAAACACTGCAGTCCCGTACTGCCATTACAATCTTCTCTGTTTGACCTCTCTGCTGCAGCCATTGTGTCAATATGTCTTACTGAGAGTTTTCCTCTGTTTCATTGACCTCCTACTTTACCGAGCGTGGTATCCTTCTCCAGGGACTGATCCCTCCTGGTAACACACCCATAGTAAACAGTAAGAAATCTCTCTATCCTTGCTTCTAAGTAGCATTCTGGTTGTGCTTCAGAGACAAATTTCATTCTTCTGGCAGTTCATAGTTTATTCAATATTCTTTGTTACCCTACTATTTCAAAGTTATTAATTCTTCAGGCTTTCTTATTCATTGTTCATGTATATAAAGCTATTGAAAACATCATGGCTTGGATCAGGCACATCTTAGTTCTCAAGGTGACATCTTTCCATTTAACACATTGAAGAAGTCTTTTGCAGCAGATTTGACCAATGCAATGCGTCTTTTGATTTCTTGACTGCTGCTTCCATAGCCAACATTGCACAAAATGGGAATTCCAGAACATTTAATTGTACTCTTAAGGAATCTGTATTTAGATTAAGAGGCAGTTGTGTGAGCAGAACAAGGGAACACTGCATGGTTTAAAGCCAGGAAAGGTATGTGTCAGGGTTTTATCCTTCCACCATACATTTTCAAACTGTATGCCAAGCAAATAGTCCAAGAATATCGATTATACGAAGAAGAACAAGGCATCAGGATTGGAGGATGACTCACTTACAACCTGCATTACACAGACAATATGACCTTACTTACTGGAAGTGAAGAAGATTTGAAACACTTACTGATGGAAATGAAAGATCATAGCCTTCATTATGGATTACAGCTCGCCATCAAGAAAACAAAAATCCTTACAACTGGGCCAGTAAGCAGTATCATGATAGATGGAGAAAAGACTGAGGTTGTCAAGGGTTTCATTTTACTTGGTTCTGCAATCAATGCCCATGGAAGCAGCAGTTATGATATCAAAGGATGCATTGCATTGGAAAAATCTGCTGCAAAAGACCTCTTGAAAGTATTGAAAAGTAAAGATCTTACCTTGAAGACTAAAGTGTGCCTGACCCAAGCCATGGTATTTTCAGTCACATCATATGCACAAGAAAGCTAGCCAGTGAACAAAGATGACAGAAGAATCAATGCCTTTGAATTATGTGGTGTTGGAGAAGAATATTAAATGTACCATGGACTACCAGAAGAATAAACAGATCTGTTCTGGAAGAGGTACAACCAGAGTGCTCTTTGGAAGCTAAGACAGTGTGACTACATCTTACATATTTTAGAGATGTTGTCAGGAGGGATCAGGAGAAGGACATTATATTTGGTAGACTGTAGGGTCAGTGAAAAAGAGGAAGACCCACGACAAGATGGAGTGACACAGTGTCTGCAAGGATGGGCTTAGGCATAAAAACAACTGTGAATATCGCGCAAGACTGAGTATTTCGTTCTGTTGTACACAGGGTCACTGCAAGTCAGAACTGACTCGACAGCACCTAACAATAACAATAATTTTCAAGAATATTCACTGTGGATCCAAGCAAACTGAAAACCTTAATAGCTTCTGTCTTTCCTGGTTTTCATGATGCTGCTCATTGGTCCAGTTGTGAGAATCTTTATTTCCTTTATGCTGCATTTTATCCATACTGAATATTGTAGTCTTTGATCAACAATAAGTGCTTCAAGTTCTCTTCACTTTCAACAAGATTTTGTCATCTGCATGTTGTGGGTTGTTGACAAGGCTTCCTCCAGTCCTGATACCATGTTCTTTATCTAGTCCAGATTCTTGCATTATTTACTCAGCATACAGATTTATTAGGTATGTTGAAAGAATGCAACCTGTACACCTTTCTTGATTTAAAACATGCAGTATTCCCTTGTTTTGTTCAAATGGCTCCTTCTTCATTTACATACAAATTCAGCATAAGCACAATTAGGTGTTCTATAATTTTATTGTTACCGATGGTATCCACAATATGTCATGATCCACATGGGTGAATGTGTTTGCATTGCTAATAAAACATAGACAAACATCTTTTTGTATGTGTGTTTGCTCTCTGCTGTAACTCAAGATTCATCTAACATTAGCAATGATAATCCATTTTCTAATTCTTCTTCTGATTTCAGTACAAGTTTCTGGCAGGTTCCTGTCAACATACTGCTGCAAACTGCATTTGAATTGACTTCAGGATCATTTTACTCCCATGTGATATTTATAAAGTTGTTTGATAATTTCTACAATCTTTTGGATTGCAGAATCTTTTGGATAAGTCTTCTCTGGAATGGCCACAAGCATGGATCTCTTCTAGTGAGTCAGTCAGGTAGCTGCCTTCACATAGATTACTGAGTATTTCCAGCATTGCCTCAGTTGTCGAAACACCTCAACTAGTAATTTTCAGGGCCTTGTTTGTCACCTAGGCCTTCAATGCACCTCAGGTTTCTTCCTTCAGTAGTATCAATATCAGCTCTTAATTATATGCTACATTGTGAAATGGTTGAATGTCAAATAATTCTTGGTACAGCGACTCTGTATTTCTTCCATCTGCTTTTTATGCTTCTTGTGTTGTTCAATATTATTCCCATAGAATCCTTTAATGTTGCAGCTCAAGGCTTCAATTTTCAATTTCCTCTTCAATTCTTTTAGCTGGAGAACTCTCCAGGATGTTCTTCTCTTTATGTTTTCTAATCTTAGAATTTTGTACATTTAAGTATAATGTTGTGTTTTCTGGAGATACTCTTTGAAATCTCTGTTCAGCTCTTTATCATTTCCTCCTTTCATTTAGCTAGTCTATGCTCAACAGCAAGTTGCAGAGTCTCTTCTGACATTCATTTTAGTCTTTCCTTTCTTTTCCATGTTTTCAATAATGTTTTACTTTCTGTGTATATGATGTCTTTGATATCATCCTACAACTTGGCTGGTCTTTAGTCATTAGTGTGAAATGCATCAAATCTATTTTTGAGATGGTCTCTAAATTCAGGTAGCATATACCTAGACGGTACTTTGCTCTCAGGGACTTGTTTTAATTTTGTTCATTTTCAGCTTGAACTTGCATACAGACACTTGCTGGCCTGTTACACAGTCATCCCTAGGTCTTATTCTGACTAATGTTCTTGAGCTTCTCATTCATCACTTTCCACAAATATGTTCCTGTAGGATACAAAGTTAACTTGATTCCTGTATATTTTAGATAGCAAGTCTATCTATATACTCAACAGTTCTGATTTTAAAGAAAGATATTTGCAGTGAATCAATTGCTGTTCTTACAAAATCCACCATGTGATTTGCAGCATTACTTCTGTCACCAAGTCCATATTTTCCAAATAGTGATCCTTCTTCTTTACTTCCAACTTTCAGATTCCAATCACCAGTCATTATCAGTGCATCCTGATTGCATGTTTGACAAATTTCTAACTGCAGAAGTTGGTAAAGACTTCAATTTCTTCATCCTTAGCCTTAGTGGTTGGCACATAAATTTGAACAACAGCTGAATAACTGGTGTTCCTTGTAGGTACATAGATGTAATTCTATCACTGGTAGTGTTTTATTCAGAATACACATTAAAATGTTCTTTTTGATGATGAATGCAATGACATTTCTCTTTAAAGTTGGCATTACTTAAATAGTAGATCATGATTGCATGACTCAAAATGACCAATACTAGTTCATTTAACCTCACTAATATCAATGCTTATGAGTTTAGGATATTGATGTTTATGAGTTCTATTTTTTTTTACTACATCCAATTTCCCCATCTTCATACATTGCACATACCTGATTTCAATTATTAATGGATGTTTGCAGCAATACTTCTCATTTTGCATCATGCCACATTAGCAACTGAAGGTCTTATAAACTTGAATCCATACAGGTCATTAAAGTTGATCCTACTTTGAGTAGGTAGCACTCCCCAAGTTGTATTTTGAGTGCCTTTGAATCTGAGGGGCTCCTCCTTCAGTACTATATCAAACAATATTTCACTGCTATTAATAAGGTTTTCACTGGCTAGTTTTTTACAGTAGTAGACTGCCAGGTCCTTCCTAATGTGTCTTAGTCTGGGAGCTCAGCTAAAACCTGTCCACCATGTATGACCCTGCTGGTATTTGAATATCACTTGGGATAGCTTCCAGTATCACAACAACATACAACCCTATAGTACAACAAACTGGCAGCATTAGTAGTTGGAAACCATGGCCTTGGTGATAGAAACACTGCTAGAGATCACAAGATAGAGTTGGGTGAAATCAATGACTTCTTCATCACAAATACCATTTTTCAACAAAATAAACAGTGACTAATCACACAGACCTTACCAGACAGACTATGCAGGAATTGAACCAACTATACCTATGGAATGAGATGATAGAGAAGTTCAATATCATCAATCAGAGCAAAGCCAGGGGCTGAATGGTAATGAGATTATCAATTACTTTTATGCAAGTTCAAGTTTACAGTGAAGAAAATTAGAACAAGTCCATGAAAGCCACAGAAAAACCCTGGATATGTCCCCTCTGAATTCAGAGACCATCTCAAGAATACATTTGATGCATTGAAAAGGAAAGACTGAAGACCGGAGGGGTTATGTAGTGACATAGAGGACATCATGCGTAAAGAAAACAAGAAGTTGTTCAAAAGACAAGAGATAAAGAACAGACACAAATGGATGTCAGAAGACACTCTGATACTTGCTCTTGAATGTTGAGTAGCTAAAGCAAAAGTTAAAAACAGTGAAATAAAAGAGCGGAACAGAAGATTTCATGAGTGGCTTAAGTAGACAAAGTAAAGCATCATGACAACAGGTACAAAGACCCAGAGACAGAAAACCAAAAGCAAATAACACGTTCAGCATTTCTCAAGCCAGTATAACAGAAGAAAAAATTCAAGCCTATAGTTGCAATATTGAAGGATTCTATGGGGAAAATGTTAGATGGAACAGCAAGTATTCAAAAATGATGGAAGCACTGCACAAAATCACAATTATAAAAAGAATTGATTGACATTCTAACCATTTGAGGAGGTTACATATTACGAGGAACCAGTGGTACTGGAGGAAGAAGTCCAAGTCGCACCGAAGGCATTGGCTAAAAACAGAGCTGATGGAATACCAACTAAGATGTTTCAACAAATGAATGCAATGCTGGAAGTGCTCCCCTGTCTATGCCAAGAAATCTGGACGATGGCTACATGACCAACCAACTGGAAAAGGCTTGTATCTATGTATATTCCTAAGAAAGCTAATCCAATTAACTGTGAAAATTATCCAACAATATCGTTAACCTCACATGAAAGCAAAATTTTGATGAAGATCATTTAAAAGTGACTGCAGAAGTATACAGACAGATAATTGGCTGAAATTTAAGTTGAATTTAGAAGAACATGTGGGACCCAGGCTATCATTGCTGATGTCAGACGATCTGCTGAAAGCTGAGAATATCACAAAGTGGGTTATCTGTGGTTTATTGACTGTGTTAAGGCATTTATCTTTGTAGATCACAACAAATTATGGATAACATTATGGAGAACAGGAATTCCAAAACATTTAATTGTGTTCATGAAGAACCTGTACTTGGAGTAAGACCGTTAGTTCAAGCAGCACAAAGGGATACTACATGGTTTCATGTTAGCAAAGATGTGTGCCGGGGTTGCATCCTTTCACCATCATTATTTAATCTCTTTGCTGAGCAAATAATCCAGGAAGCTTGACTGTATGAAGAACAGTTCATCAAGACTGGAGGAAAATTGTGCCAATGACACAACCTTGCTCGCAGAAAGTGAAGAAGATTTGAAGCATTTCTAGATGAAGACCAAAGACCACAGTTTTCTGTATGGATTACACTTCAATATAAAGAAAACAATTATTCTCACAGCTGGACCAATAAGCAGTATCATGATGAACAAAAGAATGATTGTGGTTGTCAATTATTTCTATTTACTTGGACCCACAATGAACACCTATGGAAGCAGCAATGAAGAAACCAAAAGGCCCATTGCACTGGGCAAATCTGCTGTAAAATAACTCATGTTGAAAAGCAAACATGCCACCTTGAGGACAAAGATGCCTCTGATCCAATCAGTGGTGTTTTCAGTCACCTCATATGCATCTGAAAGCTGGGCAATGAGTAAGGAAGATGTATGAATATGACTTTGAATTGCAGTGTTGTTGTAAAATACTCGATATGCTATGGACTGCCAAAAGAACAAACAAATCTGTCTTGGAAGAAGTATAACCAGGTGGTACCTTAAAAGCAAAACTGTGAGACAATGTCTCACATACTCTGGACATGGTATCAGAAAGGATCAGTCCTTGGAAAAGGACATCATGGTTGGTAAAGCAGAAGGTCAGCAAAACAGCAGCCCCTCAACAAGGTAGATTGACACAATGGCTGCAACAATGGGCTCAAGCACAGCAGCGGTTTTGAAGACAGTGGACTGAGCAGTGTTTTGTTCTATTATGCATAGAGTCACTATCAATCAGAACCAACTCGATGGCACCTAACAACAACTACATATCACATAATGTTCAATTGCTATTCATAACATTTTCAGTAGTCATTTCCATTTCTTCAGAAATAGGTAGCCAAGTTCTTCTTTCCAGTCTTTCTTAGTCTGAAAACTCCAGTGAAATCTGTCTACCACAGGTAGCTCTACTGATATTTGAAATGTCTGTGGCATACTTTACATTGTTACAGCACAAACAAGGGGAAAAAATCCATCTTTGAGAATAACCATGAGGGGGGAAAGAAAAAAACAATATCTTTAATTGCTTAACTGCTTGTTGTCATTAAAATTACACAAGAGAAAATGAGTTATATAAAACAAAAGCAAGAAGTCTTAAAGAGAGCTGACTGATTTAGGATAAAAAGGTGGTTGGCGGGATAAGATGGCATAATAAAATTCTCCAGTGGAAGCATGCTTAATAAGACTAAATTATATAAAATCAACTCAGTGTATGGAGGAAAAACTTGAGAAATTTATCCACAATGTAAAGAAAAAAGGACAAATATTAAGCAATACTTCCTACAGAAAGAAAACAGAAATATACTGTAAGAACTACCAATCGTTAGTCTTCTAGAGGAAGAAATAACATAATTACAGAGATAGAGACAGAATTATACTTAGAGCTTAAACAAAACTTGACTCTTTCTAACTTGGCCTATCAAGTTGAAGGATATCATAGATAGGCTAAATAATGACCCCAAATATATTTGCAATCTAAGCCTCCCAATGGACAATGAACAAAGAAGACAGAAGAAGAATTGATGCCTTTGAATTGTGGTGTTGGAGAAGAATGTTGAATGTACTGTGGACCACCAAAAGAACAGACAGACTTGGAAGTACAATCAGAGTGCTTCTTGGAAGCAAAGATGGCAGGACTGCATCTTACATACTTTGGACATGCTGTCAGGAAAGATCAGTCCCTGGAGAGGGACATTATGCTTGGTAGAGTGGAGGGTCAGAAAAAAAGACAAAGACCCTTAACGAGACGGATTGACACAGTGGCCCCAACAATGGGCTGAAGCACAAAAATGATTGTGGACATGGCGCAAGACAAGGCTGTGGTTCATTCTGTTGTACTTAGGGTAGCTGTAAGTTGTAACTGACTCAAAGTCACCTAACAACAACAATCTTCCCAGAATGGATAACACAACTGTATATGAATTTTGTGTATGTTATTAAATTATGAATCTTGTTATAGAGGGATTATTTTAAACTATCCAGGTAGTTCTAAAATGCCATCACAAATGTGTTTAAAGGAAGGTACAGACAGATTTGACTACAGAAAAGAGGAAGAAAAGAAGGCCACGTGACCAGGGGAATCAGAGACAGGAGTAGAACAGACACAAAGCAAGGAAGGCCAGAGGTGGAAGAGATAAGGAAGCAGATTCCTCCTCATTGGCTTCAGAAGGAATCAGTCTTGCAAATACTTGCTCAAAGTAACTAACGTTCAACTTCTGACATCCAGCATTGTACGATAATAAATTTGTGTTGTTTTCAGTCATCGAGTTTGTAGTAATTTATTAGGAAATAAACAGAACAGAAACAAGTCATACACTGAAAATAATAATAATAAACATAAAAAATACTTGAAATTCAAAAGAGACGTACTTCTAAAAGTGCCTGAGAAGAAAAACAAAATGGAAATAAACCATAAACATGATCCCAGAATTTTCTTTCCAAACATCAGCATCACAATACAATGAACAAAAGTTTACCATTATAAATAACTAGAAATATTCTATTCATAGCTAAGTAATCATTTAGTTTGTTTGTATAAAAATCCAGCTGAATCTGTCCACCACGGGTGACACTGCTGCTATTTGAAATATCTATGGCATAGTTTCCAGCATTACAGCAACAAATAAGTTTCCAAGTATGACAAGCTGATAGACAAGCTGTGGTTTGAAAAGGTATGTCAAATATTACCCCAGTATAAAGAAAAGGGCAACTGTGCTTCATATACCCAGGAAACACGCATCTTTGAGAATAACTGTGAGAGGAAGATCTCAGAATATGTATTCCAACAAGTACAAAAAATTATACTTTTAAAATCTGATAGTTGTTGTGTAAGGTGCTTTCACCAGAAACTGTTAAACCAAATCTTATTCAAACAATTGCAATAAACAAATGCAAAACTCAATAAAAATTTATTCTTAGCAATAAAAATCTAGGTACCAAAGCTCACATTATATTTATATGATGGGTAAAGCAAGGGAAGATGATAAAAGCGTGCTAAATTCCTTATATTATTATGTATCTTTATGGTTTATAGTAGCAGTAGCATGTTCATTATTCTCCCCTTTATTGTATTTAATCATATCTGCTCTGAGGCATGGTGACCTTATTTCTGGAAGAACCTAATTTTGCCTACTCCAGGACTATCTTCGTAGTCACTGACAAGTTTGAGTCCCTTGTGACTATAGTGCCAGTTCATCTGATTGAGGGACCCCCTTGTTTACTCAGACTCTGTCAAACATGATGTTCTTTTCCAGTGATTGGTCACATAGAAAGATGTACTCCAGAAGATCTACTGACATCCCCATCCCAGCCACCTCATTTCCCCTAGTCACACATACGTAACTATATGTAATCGCTTTGGGTCTATAATTTCAGTGTGCTTTTTAACAACCACAACTGTACACACACACACACACACACACACACACACAAGTATATATACAAACACATGTATATAGACTTGTCCCTTCTTTCTTAATTTTGCATAGGCTAATCTCTATCTTTAAAAATGATAATACCTGATGATTAGCCCATAACAATAAAAGGAAACTCTGCAACATTTCTATGGCTCCATGGTACTTCTACCGTGTGAAGCACACACATTCACGAGGATGTATATTCAGATTACTTTTAAGTAAAGATCAGTGTATTGTTAGATAATTTGACATAAGTTATTTTACTGTTCATGCATGCTTTAAAAAGAAATATTCCTTCCTCAAGAACCTACTGAATTAATTTTTTTATTATGATTGAATGAAAATGCACATTCCCATGTAAATTTGCGTGCTCACCCATATGCAGCTCCCACTCTCCCCCTGCCCGGAAACAGCATACCCTTCTTCTCTGTTCCATATATGTCATATCCTCCCAACAGTCTCCTAACCCCTTCTCTCCACCCACTCCCCTTCTTCCGGTAAGAGGTCAGCAGGATGATACCTTAAAGATGCATAGAAACATAAAGTTACCACAAGATATGGTCACTCTGCATCGCCAAGTCCAATCCATTGCTGCCTGAAAAGTTGACCTTCACTATGATTTATGGACAGGGGCAGCATCAGGGCCAGAGGCCACACTCCTAGGGGAACCCCAAAGCACCTAGACCATCAGTTGTGGTCTTTTAATGGAGATCTCTGGGTGTACTCCTATTTATTCTTGTGATGTCAGTGAGACTCAATTTTGTGAGCTCCATTGTGACAATCACTGGTGGTGGCCAGGTACCATCTAGTTCTTCTGGCCACGAATCGATGTAGAGACCCACTCATGTGGGTCTGTCTGACTTCTGGATTCTCTTTCCCTCATCCCCATGTCATTCTTGTCCTCGGTAATCATCCATTCCCGTTGAGTCGGGACCATTTGCTGTGTCCTCAGATGGCAGCTTGGCAGCTTTTAAGACCCCAGACACCAATCACCAACATGGGGTATAGAGAGTCCTCATTAGCAAAATGCTAGCTGTGCCAATTGGCCTCAATTTCCCCTGACAGCATGGTCCCCAGCTCCCCACCCCAGCTACTCTGTCCTTGCAATATTGAGTTAGATGGGAGGAGTACTCAAATTGTGTTGAAGTCCAGTTAATATTGATCTTCTTTGTAATGTGTGCTTCACCAATTTCACCCAACCAACTTTCTATTAACTATCTAATCTAAACTCTCCCCCCACCCTCCCTCCCTCCCCACCCTTGCAGCCATCAGAGTCTTTTCTTCTATGCATGAGTCTATTTTTAAGTTCTTATCATAGGGGTCTCATACAGTATTTGTCATTTTGTTGCTGACTACTTTCACTCAGCATAATGTCCTCCAGTTGAAACCAGGTTGTGAGATGTTTCCTTAAATCATCGTTGTTCTTCACCATTGCATAGTGTTACACTGAGTATATATACCATAGTTTACCTATCCATTCCTCTGTTGTTGGGCATCTGGGTGGATTCCATCTTTTTGCTATTGTGGACTGTGGTGCAATGAACATCCGTTGGTGTGAACAGCCTTGATTCTGTAGGATATATTCCAAGTAGTGGAATTACTGGGTCAAATGGTATATCTATATCTACTTTTTTAAGGGAGTGCCAGATTGCTTTCCAAAGATGTTGCACCATTTTGTAATCCCACCAACAGTGTAGGAGAGTTCCAATCTCCCCGTAGCCTCTCCAGTATTTGTTGTTTTCTGTTTTTTTGGATTATGGCCAACTTTGTTGGGGTGAAGCAGTATCTCATTGTCATTCTGATTTGAATTTCTTTAACAGCTAATGATCATGAGCATATCCGCATGTCTTTTTTGACTGCCTAGATCTCCTCTTTAGAGAAGTGTCTGTCCATCTCCTTTGCCGGTCGCTTAATTGGATGATATATCTTTTTCTTACTGATATTTTGTAGTACCTTATAGATTATGGAGATCGGGTGTAGGTCTGACATATAGCTGCCAAACATTTTTTCCCATTCTGTAGGTGGCCTTAAATTTATCATTAATTTTAGCTTATTCAATCTTGCAAGACATAGTTCTCCATTTGCTGTACTATTTAAATGTTACTCACAGAATTTGGTGAAAACAAATTTGTAAGTTGTGACTTTGCTGTTTCTCTGTCATTGCTTTATCAACTCTTTGATCTTTGGTGGAATAATGTCTTGCTCTTGCATGTTTATTCCTTTGTGGATCACTCCTCTAAAGTATCAGAATGTCATTTTACGTTCTCATTTGTTCTTAGCCCTTTTATGTACTCAAAAGCTCATCTACCAATGAGTAATTAGATACATTTTCAAAGATTGGCAAAGTCCAGTTTTGCCTCAAAGAATCTGCCAGCTTATGCTTACTTTCAGCTATAATCATTAGCTGGAGGCATAAATCTTACATACATTTAATTTCATTTCAACCAGATAAAGTTCTAAGAATGTGTTAACAGATATGCTAACTATTCTTTGAGTAAGAAATTAGGCTTTCTAGGAAGGTGTAACAAATTACCCATCCGAGATATTAACAGAGATTAATGTATCAAGCTAAACTGCAAGTGATACTAGGGGTGATGCTTCTTGAAGACTATTCAAGTATAAAAATAATTCAAAACAAATTGTGGAAGTGCTTGCTTGTTTCTTTTAATGGTTATTGGAGACCCTAAGACCATATTAAATAACTGTCTTCATAGAATTTCTGCTGTTGGATGTGCTCTAGGTCTATTTTTCATGTTTTTTGTTTCTCTCAATTTTTCTTTAGAGTTATGGTTCATTGTTTTCCAGTTTCCCACAATGAAAATATATTCAATAAATTGACAATTTAGTTTTTTTCTTGCAATTTTCAAAACCTTCACCTTTATCAAAGTTAGTTTTTTTCCAAAATTATAACCATTCTTTAAAAATTCTAATACTCCATGGCATAACTTCCTTTGATTCATTATAACTTCTTTATATTGTTCTGCTTATTCCAATTACCTTATTAAAAATTAAATAATAAGTATATGGTCACTAAATAACTTAGTAAATTTATAGTGTTCTCTACTATTCTACCACTACCCATCTGTTGTTCTACAGTGGTAGCTTGTATGTTACTGTGATGTTGGAATCTATGTCACCAGTATTTCAAATCCTAGTATGCTGATGCATGGTAGATAGGTTTCTTGAAAGGTTTCTAGACTAAGTCAGACTAAGAGGAAACACCTAGTGACTTGTCTTTAAACATTAACCAATGAAAACCTCGAGGGTCACAACAGTACATGGTCCAACTTGCCTGTCTGAGCACATAAAGAGGAGGATCAGTCACTGGAGGAGGATATTATAGTTGGTAGAGAGCCAGCGAGGCCAAGAGTTACATTCTGAGACAGATTCCACTAATCTGGTGATTATAAGACTGGTGCAGTATTAGGCAACTTTACATTATATTGTACACAAGGTTGTTGCAAGTTAGAGTCTATTGGACAGCACCTATTTATCCACACAATTCCAAAAGAGATAAATCATTTCTAAAAAGCTGATAATTATGAAACACACTGGAGAAGCCCCAAAAATATGGCCTCCAGACTCCTGTATAGCTGAATAATGAAGTCATTCCTGAGCTTCACCTTCAGCCAAAGATCAGACAGACCTAAGACTGAATGAATACCCCAGACCAGAGGCAAGGATGAGAAGTCAGGAAGAGGCTAGAAAGCCAGTAGTGGTGAACTCACAGATAAGAAGGAGAGAGTGTTGATATGTCATGAGTTCAGTAACCAACATTGTTGGCTAATACACAACAATGTATGTGTTAATTGTTTAATGAGAAACTTGTTTGCTCTATAAACCTTCATCTACAGTACAATAAAAACATAATCATTTCATTCATGTATTTCATTTTTGAATGTGTATGTTTTAAAACCAAATATTAGTAAACTGATATAGTAAAATGTCTTTTAAAAAATAGAAATAGAAATAATTAGACATGTATGTTACGGACATATACTACTAGGTTGTGCTTTTTCTTTACCAAGGTTTCAAACAATATTTCATGAAGTTTAAACACTTCCAAAATAATTTCATGAACAAGACAGATGCTCAGCAAAATTGGGTTAATTAGAATTAAAATTTCCTAAATACTAGGTATCAAATGACAGACTGTCTGTCAGATGTGAAATGTAAATAATTTTGGATGAAACTTTGGACAAAATAATTTTTAAGCAATGCAACCATCAAAATTCATTTAGATATTTTAACTGAAAATAATCCCAATTCCTTTATGCATGACTTGTAATGAATTTTGCTACTCAGACTATATATCTAATCATGGTAAAGGTAGCAAAAAGCTTACTTTGAAGTTTATTGGATGGCATTTGGGGACTGAATAATTACCCAAATGATGAGTCATTATAAGTTTATAAGTTTTATATATATACATATATATATATACATATATACACAGCATAGACAGATACAGATAGATTAATAGACTAAGACTTATTTAGTGTTGATTATTCAGGTACTACGCTAGATTTTTTATGTATTATCTTATTTAACCATATTTCAAATTAAGACGTATCTTGACAGCACTTGGCTTGGCTGGCATAAAATACATGAATACTATTAACAAAAGTTGTATACGTATCAGTACTTGATACTTCTTTCATGTAATGTTTCATGCTGAACCTGAATACAGACAAATGTGTAATGGCGATGTCACAGTTTCAGTTTTGCATTTGTATTATTGTTTGATTAGAGTCTATGTCTCCTGACTGGCTGTGAACTCAAGGAGAGTACAAAGCATGCCTGGTTTTGCTCATTGCAGCTCCAGTGCTTTGACTAGTGATATACCAGATGGCAGACACATAATAAATACTGATTTATTCAGGAGTAATGATGAGTAAATTAATTAGTGAATAATATAAATAGTAATATTTATACTTGAAAAAGAATTGCGTTAATTTCATCTTAAGTACATTGTAGTTTCTCATTATTTTTTCCTCATAAAATTTATTATCCTATTTCTGTTAGCTATTTAATGATCATAAATGTCTAAAACAAACAAACAAACAAAACAGAAAATAAAAAGAGAATTAAGAATATGTTATCTGAAAGAAAAGGGAGTTATATTAAATTTCAGAAATTATCTGAGTGCCTTCTAGGATCTAGGCATTCATGATTCATTTCATTTAGTGAGCAAGACTGCCTTGCAAAATTGCAGAAAACAAAAGCCAGTTACTGCTGAGTCAGTGTGGACTCGCAGCGACCCCATGTTAGAGTAGAACTGTGCTCCGTAGGGTTTTCAGTGGCTGATTTTTGGAAATAGATCACCAGGCCTTCCTTCTGAGGCCTTTTGGGTAGACTTAAACCACAGCCTTTGAGTAAGCAGCTGAACACTTAACCATTTGCACAACACAAGGATTCCCTTTGTAAAATAGATCATGGTGTTGTTCCTAGTGTATTTTTTTCTCATACATTGAATTTTAGAGAAGTTGTTATAGTCCCCAGATTTTACAGCCCCGGTGATATAGAGGCTCAGAGCAACTGCTGCTAAGTAACAAGGTTGGCAGTCTAAACTGATCAGATGCTGCTTGGAAAGCTTACAGAGCAGTTCTCCTCTGTCCTTTAAGGATGCCAGGAGTCAGAATCTACTCAACAGTGGCAGTTTTTTTGTTTGTTTGTTTTTTAATCAATAAAAATGGCATTCAGACTTCCGAGGTTTAACTTCCAGTCAGGATTAACCACTTACAATATTTTTTGTTTGTTTGTTTGTTTGTTTGTTTTTGTATTTATTGTCTTAGGCAAGATTGTAACATGTGTAACCATATATATCTCCCAATTGTTAGATTAAATATTCGGGATATTCCTTTCTTTCTTTCTTTTTTTTTTTTTGTTCTGAACAAAGTAAAGGAGGCTAAGACTTAAAATTTAATTACTAGTATATTTCTGATTTATTTTTAGAACTTTCTTAATCTCTGCTAAGAACTCTATGAACTCAGTGTAACTATCCAGCAAATTACAAGTTTTATTGTCAAAGTTGAGGTTATTTGTCAACAGATAGATAGATGATAGAGAGATAGATTTTTTTTAATATGCATGTAAAAATACAAGTTTAAAAAATTCTGGGTTGTCTAGGGTAATAATTTAAAGTATTTTCTGTAGGGATGTAATAAATCATTTTTTGAGACTCACTTATTCCAATCTTCAGTCACAGAGGATACTGGTAAAGTGCTAAAACGTTGTGCAAAGTATACCAATCAATGAATACGATCTGTGTTCTCACAGAGAAACTAAGATTTGATGTCTATTTTGTTTTTAGCTTTACTCGGCAACACAATATTACTTTGCTTTGGTTCTATTACAGGTACCATTTAAAGTCAAGACACACTAAATAACAGGCTCAACTTAATAATGCAACTAGTATTATCTGTGGATTTATATTATCATTCATTATTTCCAGATTTGGAGAAACTAGAGTAAGAGGACTCCCTGGTATCTCTCAGCTTGTCATACTGTAGGGGCTTGCATGTTGCACTGATGCTGGAAGCTATGCCATCAGTATTGAGATGCCAGTAGGGTCACCCATGGCAAACAGGTTTCAGCTGAGCTTCTGTACTGAGACAGACAAGGAATAAGTAGCTGGCAGTCTACTTCTGGAAAGCATTAGCCAGTAAAAACGTTATGACTAGCAGTAGAACACTGTCTGCTATAGTGCCAGAAGATGACCCCCTAGGTTGAAGGGGGGCACAAAATACAAACAGCGAAAGGCTGCCTCCTCAAACTATATTCAACCTTAAGGACATGGATGGAAATAAGCTTTCAGGACCTTCATTTGCTGATCTAGCATGACTCAAAATGAAATAAACAGCTGCAAACGTCCATTAATAACTGGAAGATGGGACACGCAAAGTATGAATCTAGTAAAATTAGAAAACATCAGAAATGAAATGACATAAACATCCTTATCCCAGGAATTAGTGAGCTGAAATGGATTGGTATTAGCTATTTCGAATTGGAGAATCATATATATGGTCCACTATGCCAGGAATGACATCTTGAAGAGGAATGGTGTTGCATTCACTGTCTGAAGATATAGTCTGAAGTACAATACTGTCTGTGAAAGGATAATATACATACATCTATAGGGAACATCAGTTAATATGACTATTGCTCAAATTTATGTGCCAACCGTGAAGACCAAACATGAAGATACTGAAGCTTTTTACCAGTTTCTGCAGTCTGAAACTGATCGAATGTGTAGTCAGAATGTGTTGATAATTACTGATGATTGAAATACAAAAGCTGGAAGGGAAGAAGAATTGATAGCTGGAAAATAGGCCTTTGGTGATAGAAAGGATGCAGAGATTTCATGACAGAATTTTGCAAGACCAATGACTCCTTCATTGCAAACACCTCTTTTCACTAACTCAAACAGTGACCATACACATGAACCTCATGAGATGGAACATACAGAAATCAAGTTAACTACATCTGTGGAAAGAGGTGACAACAAGGATTAGTATCATCAGGCAGAACCAAGACCAGGCGCCAGTTGTGACACAAACCATCAATTGCTCATCTGCAGGTGCAAACGGAAACCAAAGAAAATTACAAAAAGTCCTTGAGAGTCAAACTGCAACCTTGAGTACATCCCACGTGTGTTTAGAGAACATCTCAAGAATAGACTTGATACATTGAACACTAATGAATCAAAGTCATCATACAAGAAAAAAGTTAGAGGTCATTAAAACTACAGGAAAGAAAGAAAAGACCAAACTGGATATGAGAAGAGACTCTGAAACTTGCTCTTGAATGTCGAGTAGCTAAAGCAAAAGAAAGAAATGATGAAGTAAAAGAACTGTATGGAAGATTTCAAAGAGCAGCTTGAGTAGACAAAGTAAAGATTTATAAGGACATGTGCAAAGAGCTGCAAATAGAAAACCCAAAGAACATGTTCAGCATTTCTCAAGCTGAAAGAACTGCAGAAAAATTCAAATGTTGAGTTGCAACAGTGAAACATTCTACAGGGACAATATTAAATGACACAGGAAACATCAAAAGAAGATGAAAAGAATATACAGAGTCAATTATACCAAAAAGAATTTTCCAACATTCAGCCACTTCAAAATGTAGCATATCGTCAGGAACCAACGGTACTGAAAAGAAGTTGAAGCTACATTGATAGCAATGGCAAAAACGAGTCACCAGGGACTGATGGGACATCAATTGAGATGTTTCAACAAATAGATGAAGTGCTAGAATTGCTGGTAGTCCATGGTTTACACAATATTCCTCATCTGTGCTGTAATTCAAAATCACATCTATGATAAAAAATTTGGAGGACAGCTACCTGGCCAACCAACAGGAAGAGATCCATATTTATACCTATTCCTAAGAAATACAACAAAATGCAAAAATTATTGAACAATATCACTAATATTACACACAATAAAATTTTGCTAAAGATTATTCAAAAACATTTGCAGCAGTATATTGACAGGGAACTGCCAGAAATTCAGGCTAGATTCAGATCAGGAGGTGGAATTAGGGGTCTCATTGCTGATATCAGATGGATTTTGACTAAAAGTAGAGAGTACCAGAAAGATGACTACTTTTGTTTTATTGACTGTGTAAGGCATTCAACTGTGTGATATTTCTTATAATAACAAATGGATGCCACTGAATGTATGTTTAAAAAAACCACCAGAATGTATCCATTGTTTAACAATTTTTGAAATATAAGTACACATCACACAAATGATATCTATTGTAGTTAGGTGCCATCAAGTCAGTTCTGACTCAAAGAAATGCTATGTACAATAGAATAAAATGCTAACTAGTCCTGGACTGTCCTCACAATAACTGTTATACTTGAGCCCACTGTTTTAGTCATTGTATCAGTCCATCTCTTCAAGGGTCATCATTTTCTTCATTGACCATCTACTTTACCAAGGATAATATTCTCCTCCAGGGACTGGTCCAAAGCTCATGAAATTAAATCTTTTCACCCTTCTTCTAAAGAACACTCTAGCTGTACTTTTCCCTAGAAATATTTGTCCATTCTTCTGGTAGCCCATGGCTTACACAATATTCCTTATCAATGCTATAATTCAAAGGCATCAATTCTTCTTCTGTCTTCTTTATTTATAGTCCAGGTTTTGCATGCATGTGAGGCAATTGAAAGCACCATAGTTTGTCAAGTGTTATGACTCGTAATCAAAAGGTCAGTAGCTCCTTGGAAAACTCTATGGAGCAGTTCTACTCTGTCCTGCGGGGCACTTTGCATCCGAATCAATATAACATGATGGCAGTGGGTTTGGTTTGGTTTGGACCCAGTTCATTTTGGTTTGGCTAGGCTAGGTGTATCTCAGACCTTAAAGCAATAGCTTTCTTTTTTTAAACTTTAAAGAGGTCTTTTGCAACAGAGTTGTGTAATACAATCCATCATTTGATTTCTTGACTGCTGCTTCCTTGTGCAGTCGTTGTGGGTCCAAGTAAAATTAAATCCTCCTCAACTTCAATGTTTTCTCCATTAATCATGATGTTTTTTCTTCATCCATTTATGATAATTTTTGTCTTCTTTATGTTGAGTTGTAATCATACTAAAGGATGTGGTCTATGATCTTCATTAGTAAGTGCTTCAAGGTCTCCTTAGTTTCAGCAAGTAAGGTTGTATCATCTGCATTATTTCAGATTGTTAATTATCCTTCCAACAATCCTATGTCATATTCTTCTTCATACAGTCTAGCTTCTTGGATTATTTGCTCAACATGCAGACTATGTGTGATGAAATGATAGAATCTTGATGAACACCTTTCCTTCTTTCAAACCACACAGTACCCACTTGTTTAGTTCTAAGGGCTGTCTCCTGGTCTATATACAGGAGCACAGTTCAGTGTTCCGGAATTTCCATTCTTCACAATTGTAACCATAGTTTCCTATGACCCATGTAGTAAAATGCCTTTATACTGTAAAATGTAGATATACACTTTTACATTATTCTCTGCTTTCAACAAGGATCTGTCTTACATCAGCAGTGATATCTTTTGTTCCACATCCTCTTCTGAATCCTGCCTGAATTTCTGGCAGTTCCCTTTGATGTACTGCTGCAACAGTTTTTGTAAGGTCTTCAGCAAATTTTGCCTGTTTGATATTAATGATGTTATTCAATAATTTCCACATTTTGCTAGATCACATTTCTTTAGAATGGGTATATCTTAGTCATCTAGAGCTACAATAACAGAAACGCCACAAGTGGTTGGTTTTAACAAGGAAAAGTTTATTCTCTCACAGTCCAGTAGACTAGAAATCTGGATATATTTTCTCACAGAAAAGTCGACTGAAAGTCCAAATTCAGGGCATCAGCTTGAGAGGAAGTCTTTCTCTAGTGGCTCTGAAGAAAAGTCATTGTTGTAAATCTTCCCCTGGACTGGGAGCTTCTGGGGCACAGACACCTCAGATCCAAAAGACATGCTCTGCTCCAGGTACCTCTTTCTTGGTAGTATAAGTTCCCCAAGTCTCTAATTGCTTCCCTTTCCTTTGTACCCCAAGAAATTACATGAAGGCACAGTACAATCTCATAGATTGAATCCCGTCTCACTAACATAACCACTGCCAATCCTCCCTCATTAACGCCATAGAAGCAAGATTGACAGCACACAGGGACATCAGAAGTACTGGAAATCATGTTGCAGTCAAATTGCTACACACATTTTAGGTGGGACATAATCCAATCCATGACATTCCAACATGAATCTTTTTTAGTCAGTTGGCCTGGTAGTTGTCTTCCAAATTTCTTGGCATAGAAGAGTGAGCAAGCACCTCCAGTGCTTTATCTGTGTTAATCAGTATTACATCTGTTCTTGGAGTATTTTAATGCCCTCAGTGCAACATGGACTTCTTCCTTCAGGATCATTGGTTCTTGATCATATGCTACCACTGGAAATGGGTAAATGTCCACCAATTTTTGGGGGGTACAGTTGTACTCCTTCCATCTCCTTTTGCTGTTTTCTGTGTCATTTAATATTTATCCCATAGAATCCTTCAGTATTGCAACTCGAGGCTGGAATTTTTCTTCAATTTTTTTCAGTTTGAGAAATAACAAGTGTGGTCTTTTATTTTGTTTTCTGTATCCAGGTCTTCGTGTATTTCATTACAATACTGTACTTTGTTTCTCAAGCCACTCTTTGAAATCTTCTGTTTAGCTCTTTTACTTCATTGCTTTTTTCCCCCCTTTTTACTTTATCCACTCAACAATTACAAGCAAGGATCAGTCTTTTCTGACATCTACTTTGATATTTTTAACTCACTGTCTTCTTAATGACCTTTTGCTTTCTTTGTATATGATATCCTTGATGCTATGCCACATCTCATCTTGTCTTCAGTCATTAGTGTTTCACATCAGTGTTTCATTCATCAAATCTATTCTTGAGATGATCACTAAATTCAGGTGGAAAATATCCAAGTCATGTTGTTTTTAGTCACCTCGTACATGTGCAAAAGCTAGGCTATGAATACAGAAGACCTAAAAATGATCGACACCTTTGAACTATGGTGTTGGTGAAGAATACTGAATGCACTATGCCAGAAAACAGTGAACAAATTCATCTTAGAAGAAATACTGCCAAAATGTTCTTTGGAAGAAAGAATGCCAAGACCTCACCTCACATACTTTGAGCATGTTATCAGGAGGGAACAGCCTGTGGAGGAGGAAACCACCCTTGATAAAGTGGAAGGTCAAGTAAAAAGAGGAAGATGGGCTGACACAGTGGCTGCAATGGTGAGCACAACCACAGCAACAGTGGTTGAGGATGGTACAGTGCTGGGTAGAGTTTCATTCTGTTAAACATCAAGTTACTGTGAGTCAGAAGTGACTTAACAATATCTTATAACAAGCAATAGTGTAGGTTGTACTTTGGCTCTTGTAGACTTGTTCTAATTATCTGCAGTATCAACTTCGTGGGCAACATTACCACAGCTGTGGCTGTGGGCAACTTGGCCAGGGTTAGGGCAAATATTGTGGCCTGGGTGCAGTGCTTGAGAGTCTGGAATGAAGGAACGCAGAACAGCCGCAAATGGCTGGAATGCATGACATCAGACCCTCCCAAATGATGGGCCTAGTCCGCTGAATGTGATATTGGTACCCATGCCAGGCCTAAGTACTTTACCTCCTGGAGAGGTGAATTCATCTGAGAAAGTGGCCTTTGTTATGTTACACAGAAAGACACCCATTTACTTTGTGGGGAACTATCCACACCCTATTCAAATTAATGCCTGCTTTACTGTACATACACCTGTTTTGTTCACTAAATAAAAGGGAGCCAGATGATCCCCAAGTTGTTGATGGGGCATCAGAGATATCAGCTTCCCTCTTCACCACCAGTGCTTCCTGTGTGGCATTCTTCATTGGCACCCATCAGCCATGGGCAACACAGACTCTCAGAACTCAACAAACTTAAACTTGCATGTGAGCAATTGATTGTTCTGCACTTTGCCCCTTGCATTGTTGTGACTGGTGATAACTGAGTTTTTCCATCCAGTCTTTCCACAAGTGCAAATTTGATTCTGGTATATACCATCTGGTGAGGTCTATATGTTTAGTCAGTGTATTATGTTGATGAAAAAAGATAGTTTCAATGAAGAAGTCATCGGTCTTGCAAAATTCTGTTACATGATCCACAGAGTTGTTTCTACCATTAGGATCTTATTTTACAACTACCAACCCTTCTTCTTTCTGACTTCTGCATTCCTATTATTAAGACATCCTGAGGGTATAGTATAGTTGGGTCAGCTCTGACAACAAAAGTTGGTACAAATCCTCAGATTTCTCAATCTTTTTCCAATATACAATTAATAGAGACTTGTCTATTCTAGAATTTATTTTTAGGTATACTAAAGCTTTTTCACAGTTTAGTTTTTTTTTTTTTTTTTTTTTTTGGTAGCATTCAGCCTACTTGTTGAGGATCCAAGCTATAAATAATGATAACAATATAAACAGGACAAAGATGAGCAATTTTGCTTCCTTTTCCTGAAACTCAAATCCTTTCTCTAAGGGTACCATTTTACTCACTATACTGTAACCCAGCAATGCTCTTTGATCCTCTTTTACTATCTTATATGCAGTTACCACTGTAGTTTTTATCTACTTTCCTACTTGCTCTATTTCACATCATTGTTTCTATGCATACTTCTTTAGTTCATGTTTGCATCATTTTTGTCCTCTGTAATGGCAATAATCCCTGAACAGCCCTAGATCTAAACTTTAGTCTGCACACTGTAGCCAGTGTTCCCTTTCTAACTACCAAAGGGAGCAGGTTACTAATTTACTTATAATTCCTAGTGCTTTCCTAAATTATAAGGGTAGAGCTAAAGTCCTGAAGTTTAACACAGAATTCTAGGCTGTGTCAATTATATAAACCTCAATTCTTGCCTTTTTTTTTTTTTTGGTATTATAGTTTATTCTAAATAAAACAATCAGCCTGTAGGTTACTTTCAAATGTTCTTATATACAAATGATACTTTCTATCACTGCACATCCACCACTGTTGGTCTTTCTAAACTGTTTTGATCATCCCTGGAAAGCTTAATGTACTCAGTGTCTTAATATCTCCCGGATTCAAGTACACCCCATTCACCTTTATTGTGATACCATATTCTACTACTATAGTTGACTGTCTGCTTCCTTTATAAGCTTTGTGGTATGGAAACCTCTAAAACGGTCCACAATAATATCTGCCTCCTGGTGTTCATGCCCCAACTGTGAACTGAACTTATTGTCTCACTTCTAACAAAGTAACAGGGTAGAAGTAATGGTATGTCACTTTTCATACTAGGCTATGACGAGATTATAGCTTCTTTTGGAGGGTGATTGCTCCCTTGTTCTAAGGGAAGCCATTTGCTGTGTTGTAAACTACCTTACCGAGAGGCCCAGGTGGCATGGGAATCCTATGGCTAACAGACAGCAAAGAACTGAGCCCTGCCAACCAACATATGAGTGTAAAAATGATGTGAGGTTGGTGTCTGACCTCTTCTAACATCACAAGAGGGAAGGAAAATCAAAAGCAACAGCCCAAGGCTCTTCCTATGAAGTGAAAGTTAGGTATAACTCCTCTCTCTGCCATCTTTACCAATGCTGACACCAGCAATGCTGCCCACAGTGCTCTTTACTTCTCTGCTAGGTTCAATAATCCATTGCGTTGTCCACCCAGAACTCACATACAATAATATCTCGGGGTTTTAGGGAAGCAGCAATGAAACTTCAGGCTCAGGAACACTCAGGGTATAGTTCTTCCATCAGGACAGCCTCTTCCCAGATATATTTGCAAACTTACCGCTCCTTAGCCCTAGGACTCTGCCCATGAGCACTCAGCTTTTTCTCTCCATGTGCCAGGAAGCCTATCACACATCTGGCTTCTGAGCCTCTCCTGCCAGGTCTGTACTGCCACTGCTTGTTAGTGTCTTCACATTTACATAGCTCTCTCTCTCTCTCTCTCTCTCTCTCTCTCTCTCTCTCTCTCTCTCTCTCTCTCTCTCTCTCTCTCTCTCTCTCTCTCTCTCAGTTCTACTTTCAAGAGCTTCTCAGTACAAGGATCCTGAGTCTAAAGAACAATGCTGGCTCCTGGCTGTTATTCCTTACTGTTGGTGGGATTCTATTTCCCACCTCTTGCTCATTTCAAACCCAGTGGGATGACAAAACTGACCGATCTCTTTGGTGGGAGACAATTACCCTATTCCCACCCAATCACCTGGGAGGAAGTTACAAGCCCATGGCTAGAAAAGCCATACAAAAGTGATTCATCACATTGCAATGAGCAGGAAAAAGGGTCTTCACCCAACCTCTCAGTTGGACTGCAACTCTATGAGATTCCTTCAGTCTGAGTTACCAAGCTAAGCAGTATCTAGATTCTTGACCACAGAAACTGAGATAATAAATGTTTATTATTTTTCAGCTACTACATCCCGGGGTAATTTATTATGCAGCAATAGATGACTAACAGAGGCTCCTTGAGTACAGGGAACATAACATATTTCATTTTCACTTATATATATCTACTATCAACAAAATTCTCAAAACTGAGCATTTGCTAAATGAATTAATGCTATATTATGAAACTATTATTTCCAACCACTACTAAAATGTTTGAGGTATTTGAAAACTTCAGACATTCAGAAAAATAGCTTGCAACTTAGCTCATTAGTGGAGTGAAAACACTCTTTTCAAAACAAAAAAGTGAGGTGATCCAATCAGGCCAATTAGTTATAAACACTTGTCAAGAGGGCGATACGCACATCTAGTAGCATATATGTAGTCTGATAAATACAAAATTAGGGGAAGTGTTCTAAATGCTTTCCTCTAGGATAAAGCTTTGAATTCAAGTGTCATAATATTAAAACAAGTTTTAGTTTAGATTTTTAAAAATCAAACTACTATCACGTAAGTGGTACCATGTCTACATATAATAAGGGTGCCCTATTTCCCTAGGCAATAATTTGACTTCTTAAGTTCAGTAAACCCATCTTTCTCCTAGAAAGGGAACCCCACCAATTATCCTTTTATTATATTTTCATAATAACAAATATTGCCTCGTGCAAGATTTCCCTATTAGTATTTTATATTTAAGTGCAGTCTGTTTAATCCTTCAGCTTTATCATACTGCACTGCTTAATCCAGTTTAAATACCATAAAAGTCCATAACCACTGCTATAAAAACTTATGCTTGCTTATTAAACTAGCTACTTTGTCTCTGTCAAATGCAAGCAATAAAGTTGTGCATAAATATGATAGAAGCAAACATTTTTGCAATTTTCTAAACAGATTATATCCTCTACATATGAATGTCTTCAATTTAATTCAGACTTACACGATGAGCACTTAAAACATATGTTTGTATAAATATCCTTTAACAATTAAACTGTGCCCCCATGCTAGCTGGTGGGCACCTCTTCACTGAATAGTCCTTAACACAATATTTTTAAGACACACAGACATTGTTTCTAAAATGTTCTTCAAGATTTTCATAGGGGAAAGTCAAAAGACCCAAAGCCACCACCGTCCAGTTGATTCTGACTCCAAGTGTCCCTGTAGGTCAGAGTAGAACTGCCCCATAGAGTTTTCAAGGAGTGCCTGACAGATTTAACCGCTGACCTCTTGGCTAGCTAATGTAGCACTTAACCATTATGCCACCAGGGTTTCCATGGGGGAAAGGGAACTTCTAATTTAAAGAAATTTAAAATGGTAAAGTGTACCAAGTTTTTATAGCGTATAACTTGAGTATATGTGTCATATTTAGTCCTTAAATAAATAATCATGGATGGTAAAAGTGATTATTGTACAAAGGCTGAAGATGAAGATGGGAAAGAATAATACTTGACACTTGGCCCTAAACACCACTGCTTTCAAAACACTCACACTTATTTATTTATTTCTGGCCAAGTTATTAACAAAGCTTTGAATATAGATTACTTTATGGAAAAAGTCGCAGAACTGAAATACGGAGTAGGAGCTCTTCCAAGTCCACTCAAGGATGTGCTCTTATAAGCAACAGCAGCAGGTCATATTGCTGCTCAGACTGGGGCTTGCTCATCACTGTAATGACAGATTGCTTTTAAATTTCCCAGCGCTGGATTGAGATGAATGGACTGCTTGGATTCTTACCCAGCAGTCTTAGCCACTCACGCACACACACATGCGCGCGCGCACACACACACACACCTCCCCCCACTTCGTTTAGTTTATCACTGCATACTGTTCACATCCATAAGGGCGATTAGTGTTCTTTGGGCAATGGAAATTGTTAATATGCATCCATCAACGAGGGGCAGAATGAGCAGAGATAAATACAAAGAACATAATTCATTTTTCATCAAATTCGGAGCAAAGATTATCTATTTTTCATTCAATCATTGGATGGTTAAAAATATCTTGGACTTACTATTCTTCCTACTTGTGTCTAAACACAATTCATAAATCTTAATTCATTAGACTAATGTGTTTATAAGGCAGTTGAAATGTCAAAGCTCTGCTGGATTTAGTATAAACCTAAATTCCATTACCTGGCAGGCATTAATTGCTTATGGAGCATAGGGATTCTTCCCAAGGGTCTTATATGTTTCCTTTTGTCATTTTGCTAACTATTCTGTCTAGACGAACTTAAAGCCCTTGATCTACCATAGGGATCAATAAACTGCACAATAATTCAGTCCTAATAATTAGCTTTCACTTAAACACAAATGGTCATTTCATTGTGAACTGCAGTACAAAATGATAATGAAATAATTAAAAAGACAGATGAAAGAGTGACTTAATAGGGAAAAGGCCTTACTGTTCAATTAGAGGCATTACCATTCAACCTTTTTATTACTGCCACAACCTTTCAATTTTTTTTGAAAAAAATAATAGTTCAAACTATGCTAATTTAACCCATAGCAGTATCACTATTATACGCACAGTCTTATGATGTGATCCTTATCCTACAGACTGATTATGAAGCAAGAGTCTCCCTGAAATTATTAATATGGTGAATATTTGGTTCAAGGGTCTATATACTGTGTATGTTATTAGCACTATATTGTGCTGATTTTTCACAGAAGGGATTTTCCTGAGCCTTCCCAAATTCTTTTCAAGCAAGATTAGTTATACGTAGTTTCTTCAGAACAGCTTTAAAATTGTACAGAATAGTTTTCAAATGCTGAATGTTCTGAAACACATTGTAAAGGCATCTCAATTTTTTCTCCAAGAGAATTTTCTAGGATATTCTACAGTACAAAAATTCTTCATATTTGCTGACCTGACAATTTAGTTCTAAGTCCAATAAGGTACAAAACTTAATTAACCTTTTAATACACTCTCACAGATGTAGAGTGATAGATATGTTTGAATCTTTTTGATCAAAGCACTAGCCTAATAGCAAAATCTTTCACTTTCCCTTTGCCCTCTTCTGCTTTCATTTTAATTCTTTCTCCATCCTCACACAGATATGGCTAGACTGTACTTCAGCTTTGCCATAGCTGGAAAGATTTATAATCAAGTTCAGCAAAACTTGCCACTGTTTCTTGCTATAGGAACCGAGGACAGAGTGAGCTTCCCAAGGCTCTCTGACAGTAAGATAAAAACCTATGTGAAAACTCAGCTCATTAACCTCGATCAAATTAGAAACACACATCATAAGACAGACAACCCAGGTGAGACACACTGTATTTTTTCAAATGCAAAGAGAATGCATAACCCTAGTGGCGTAGAGGTTAAAGTGCTACCTCTCCTCACCAAAAAGTAAGCAGTTCGAGTCTGGCAAGTGCTTCTTGGAAACTCTGCGAGGCAGTTCTGCTCTCTCCTGCAGGGCTGCTGTTAGTTGGAATCAACTTGATGGCAGTGTGTGAGAAAACGTATCTTCTAGTGAAAAAAATAAAATTATTCAAGTTTTGCCAATAAAAAAATATGACTACATAGAATCGTAATATATGTTTAAAAGTAAAGATGCATATATCTGTTCAAGACACATTTTATGAATGAATAAATAAAGCCTTTAAAATTTGGAAAATCACATTTTACTTCTCTTATCCCTCTCATTACTGCTGTATGGGTCTGCAATCACTCAGTTGTTGTTCCTAAATTTAAAAAAAAAAAAAACCTGAGCAAGAAAGGAAAGAAAAAGAGATTCTGCTCCCTCAAACCCAAGTATGACACAGATTTACATGGTGAAAACTGGATCTCAACCTGCAGCAGAAAGATAACCCCCCCACACCCACACCCACATGCTTGTTTTTTACCCATTTCTGTATATTATAAATCAGAATTCAAGCCACACTGGATATATTATGTAGTATACATATTCCTTGTTTCTGATTTCAAAATCTGAACATCTAGAATTTCAAAACATATCCAATTTCAAGAGCCTTTTCTAAACTGCAAGTGTGAGATTTCCTAGACATAGACTGTAGTAAAATTAATGTGCATCTAGGCACAGGTCACACAAAATTTACCTTTGCGTTTAAAGTGGATAGTGTCCATCCAGATTAGATATGACCAATCATCTGCACAATAATCCCTTCGATCGATGGTGTGTAAATGTGGTACTAGAGAGACCACAGCACTTCTTGAATCTCTGTAAATTAAGAGTTATATTTATTTCTCAGACTAACCACTGCAGCTAAGGAGTGTTCTCAGGATTGAAATATAAATAAAACAAATTTTAACCCGAGCAAACTGGTTATAGAGTCACAGATATGAATGGACCATATTTAAAAAGAACTAAGGAGTAAGCCCTGATTCATTACAGCAAAGTTTTCCCAAACCTATATCTGAGTAACAATCAAAATATTTCTGATCCCACTGAAGAAATTCATATTCACTGTATCTGGAATAAGCCCCAACAGTGGATATATAGATAAAATTATCTCTGGAAAAGATAACATTTCAAGTTTACCTACTTAGATGAAAGTTGCAAGTTATGTTTAAATTATTTTAGTTTATTTTATTCATTTTTGTATGATGCTCATAAAACAATATCCTACTGTATAAGTTTTGTTTTGTTCAGTTTGATCATGAGGAAGGAGTGTCCTATGCAAATAGCACCATTTTGAGACTGAATAAATGGGTATCATGGTTTATAGATTCGTTTCTTTTTTAAGTTTAGTTGCTCACAGCTACACATGCATCAGCCTTTGAGCAATTAATAAATACTGGATACCTTTTCAAATTGAAATTCTGAAAACATTAAGCTGTGAATCTGACTCCTGTTTGTGATAAACTAATTAAGACCTTGCTGACATGTTCATTTCTGTCCAAACTAGCCAGCTGGCCTTCTTCTCTCAAATCTAGAATAACAATGTTTTCTTTTATAAAATTTTATTCTGTTTCTTATGTTACCATGAGATGAGAATCCAAAAACCTGATGCTATAGAGTCAACTCTGACTCCTAGTCATCCTATAGGCAGGACACAACTGTCCCCATAGGGTTTCCCAGGCTATAAATCTTCATGAAAGCAGACTGACACATCTTTCTCCCTCAGAGCATCTGGCCTGGTGGACTCAAATTTCTGAAGTCTTATTAGCAGCTGAGTATTAACTATTATATCACCAGGGCTTCTTAAAATGAGAATACCATAGAATACTTACAATATTGGTACTGACTCTGTTTATATCAACTAAATCAACCAATGAAATGATCTACATAATCATTAAAGTTAATTTGATACAGAGACTCAGTACTAATTTTTCTGCATGTGACAGCTTCAGCTTTCTTATAACATATACTATGGGATACTATGACATGTACTGTACATATTTTATACAAGCAACAGAAAAAAATACTGCCAGGTCCCACACCATCCTCACAATTGTGCTATGTTTGAACCTATTGCTGCAAACACTGTGTTAATCCATAAAGAGTGCTACTCTTTTTCACTGGTCTTCCCTACTTTACCAGGCATGAAGTCCCTCTCCTAGGACTTGTCCCTCCTGATAATATGGCCAAAGTAAATGAAACAAAGTCTCACCATCCTAGCTTCTAAGGAGCATTCTGGTGCACTTCTTTCAAAACATATTCATTCACTCTTCTGTCAGTCCATGGCATATTCAGTTGTTTTTGCCAACACCATAATTCAAAGACATTAACTCTTTAGGACTTCTTATTCACTGCCAGCTTTCACACGCATATAAAGCAATTGAAAAGACCATGGCTTAGTTCAGGTGCAACTTAATTCTCAAAATAATATCTATCTTTTTCTTTTTTTCGACACTTTAAAGAGGCATTTTGCAGCAGATTTGCCCAGTGCAATATTTGTTTGATTTCTTCACTGCTGCTTTCAAGTGAATCCAAGTAAAATAAAATCCTTGATGACATCAATCTTTCCTCTGCGTATCATGGTGTTGCTCATCGGTCCAGTTGTGAGGATTTTTGTTTTCTTGATGTTGAGGTGAAAGCCATACTGAAGGCTATGATCTTTTTAATTTCTTTAGTAGATTTTTCAAGTCTACTTAACTTTCAAACAAGCAAAGCTACATCATCTATGTATCACAAGTTGTTAATGAATTTTCCTCCAATCCTGGTAGTACATTATTTCTCTCATAGTTCAAGTTCTAGGATTACTTGCTCAGCATATGAATTCAATGAATATGATGAAAAAGGTACAACCCTGACACACATCTTTGCTGATTTTAAACCACTCCGTATCCTTTTCTTGTTTGAATAATTGTCTCTTGGTCTATGTACAGGTTCCTCCTGAGCACAATTAAGTGCTCTGGAATTCTCATTCTTCTCATTATTATCCATAAGTTGCTCTAGTCCACAGAGTCAAATGCATCTGTATAGTCAATATAGTCAATAAAACACAAGTAAATGTCTCTCTAGTATTCTCTGCTTTCAGGCAAGATCCATCTGACATAAGCAGTGATACCCCTCTTGCCACATCTTCTGAATCAGGCTTAAATGTCTGGCAGTTCCTTGTGTTGTACTTGCTGCCACTGCTTTTGAGTGGTCTTCAGCATGATTTTACTTGCATGTGATAATAATGGCATTGTTTGATAATTTCTGGATTCTTTTAGCTCATTCTTCTTTGGCATGGATATGAACATGGATGTCTTCCAGTTAGTTTGCTTGGTGGCTCTTGTCCAAATTTTTTGGCATAGACACATGAGTGTGTGTAGCCCTAAATTTAAGTACTCTAGAGCCTCAATTTCCACATCTTAAAAGGGAAGTGTTTAATCAAACACTACCTATGTGAAGTCTGTTTTAGAAAAACCAAAAAGCATGTCAAAAAATAAAAATTTAATGATCTGTATTAAATTTTAATTCCATAGTAACTGATTTTATTGGCTTGGTAATTGATTTTATTAAGTTCTGCCAATTTTTAGGCTATATGTCTCTGAACAATGCTAGATGATGAATGTCACAGATTGATTTGTGTTCCCCAAAATATATGTATAGAAATTTGGCTAAGCCAGGACTCCTAGTAATGTGTGATGTGTCTACAGGTTGGAAATTCTGCCTCCATGATGTTAATGAGGGTGGATGGGTGGCAGCTGTGTTGGCAGGGGAGGACTCAATGTGTAAGATTGCATAGTGCCTTGAGGCAGTCTCTTGACATATAAAAGAAAGAAGCTAGCAGAGAGAGTTGGGAATCTCATACCATTAAGGAAGCAGCGCCAGGGGTACAGCACATCTTTCAAATCTGAAGTTTCTGCACCAAGAGGGTCCCTGACCAAAGACTGATGAAACACAAGGACCTTCTTCCAGAGCTGGCAAGAAGGCATCCTGGAGTGGACTCCCTGAATTTGGACTGGTAGCCTACTGGAGTGTGTAAGAATAAACTTTTCTTTCTCAAAGCCATCCACTCAGGGTATTTCTGCTGGAGCAGTATCACCTAACTGAAACAGTGAGTCTTTTCCTCATCTCATAGGCCTGACCAACTCTCATCTTTGGGTTCACGTGGCTTCCAAGAACTAAGAAATGCTCTGGAAAAAAAAAGTGCTTCTCTTTGTTTAGTTCATGGAAAAGCCCCATAACTAGTTAACAACTGTGAGATAAAAGTGTTCAGTTTTATGTGGAGTAGAAATGGTTAAATGAAAAATGATAATTCTTGCAACAAATATGCTCTAAAAATTCACTTCCTCTCAGATGATCTCCTCTGTGTCTGAGTATCTCTATATTCCTAAACCAAATGTAAGACATTTTCTTCATTCCTCAATATATTTTCAAAGAAAGCATAATTATATTTTATATGTACCCAGAAGCAAGAACATTTGAAATATTCCATGCATTAAAAGAAATGTAAGGTCATGGAACTGAGCGTATTACTGTTGCCTCCTAGGAAATTAAAAACGTACTAGAGGAAAAAGGGAAAATGGCTTGATATTAAGAGAGTGCTAAAAAGGAAACCATAATCTGATTGTCTTAAATGAGTGTAGATACCGCTTTTGTTCATTGTACAAATGTGATGTTTAAGCACATAGTGGCTCATATTATAAAGGGAACTGTGGCAACATATATTTGAGCAGAAAAAAATAACTTAGTTGACTAAAAATAATCTAAATTACTTAAAAGGTCATTTTGTTGTTTGTATTTGGACTGTTTTCCCCTCTACCAATGTGTAAACTATGTTTTCTTATTTCACTACACAACAATTTTACAGGCAATTAGGGAAACACATTCTCTATGAGAACTACCTAGTTATGTAAGTTAAATCAATGTGTTTTACCCCTAGGTGTCTAATTTATATCCAATGAGAGTTATTAGATAAATTTTTTTAATGAAAAATCTGTGTATCTTACTTCATACTATTAATTTACCCCATAGAATTGGGAAAAATTTTGTAATAAAGAATAATCAATGCCCAAAACATCCTTGAAACTTTATCCTTTAACTGAAGGAGATACTTCAGCAGTCATATTTGGGTTCATGGCAATTACAGAAGATTTGTATAAGCTATTTACAATAAAACACTTTATATAAATTCACATGCAACTAGTACTCCACTGAAATACTTTTTTTTTTTCCACAATCCTTAGAAAAATGTTGTAAACTAGAAATGTACGAAGTATTCAGCCCATGGTAAGCTAGTGTACTTAATTTTTTTCCTAGGCAAACCAGTTCTTCCGTGTTACCCTTAAAAATGGTCCATAATTACACATGATAGAAAAGAATCATGTTAACACAAATATAACTAACAATAGCAAGAATAGGTTTGTGTGAAAAACTTTCTGTGAAGGTCAGTTGCTATCACTGGAATTTTCTGCGTTTGCATCCAAAGACCACTGGAAGACAGATTCTGTATTTCCCTGTCAGCTCATGTTTGACTTTTGCCATTTATATAAATACAATGTAAAAAGTCATAGAAGAGGTAATGGGTGCTTCCAGCTTTTCTAGTAACATAAGAAAGACGCAAGAGAGCTAATGTTCTTAGTCACTGACATTTACAACCAGGGGTTTGTTTTTAATACAGGGCAGTGAGCAATGGACTCAAGGCCTCAGAGAATGCTTTATGGCATACACTAAAGGTGAAGTGCTTTTTTACTAGATTTGTTAGCTAGAAGAATTGCAATCTCAAGAGGAAATTTAGCCAGTTTTAACCCAAGGAGTGCTTCTTATAGTTATTTCCTCTCAAATTCTCAGCAGGACACAGGCATTCTAAATGTCCTATTCAGGGATCTTGATTTCCTTCCCCCAGCTGGTTTCTGCTACCTTGGGTACTGACAGAGTACTCATTAACAAACTAATTGATTTTTATTAATTATCTGTGGTGTAATCTTTCCACTTCCCCCGCCTCCCAGTATCTAAGCTTATTAACTCCAAACACATACACACACAGACACAACATAATTAGTCCTGAAGAAAGTTTGGAATGAGAATGAACTCAAATACAAAGATTTATCACATAAATAGAAATGTGATTTTAAAAAGCTAAATATTATATTTCAAAAATTCCACTCCAAAAAAAATTAGAGGAAATTATAAATATTGACATAAAAAGAACTGGAGAATTGGGAAGAATGTCCATTAAAATGGCTTTAAAAGGTAGATGAAATATCAGACAACACATTTTATATACTTTTCAATTTAAATTATGGGTATTATGATATAAATATTCAGAAGAAAACGTACATGAGTAGAGCAAAAGCTCACTAGGAGAACAGTCTCTTCTGTATCCGTTTTTAGAAGGATGGGACAGAATCTTCAACAAAATATCAAGATATGAATCAACTCAAAAGGCATTACTAAAATAAAGTACTTAGAAATCATTAAAAAATAATTAAAAGCAAATGTAGAAGAGTCATCCTAATAGCTTCATAAAGAATCAATAGAAGACATTGATTGAAAGCATGGGAGATGAAATAAAAGAAGCATGTTCAAATCCTTACTTTGCCTCTTTCTAGATGAGTAATTTGGGGCAAATTCTTTAACCTCCCTAAGCCTCAGATTCCTTACTTGTAGTATGGGAGAAACAATGGTACCTATCTTACAAGACTGTTATGTAGTTAAAGAAGAAGATGCTTAACATCATGCTTTGCATATAAAGGCTGAAAAACGGCATACATGTGATGACCATCCCATTGTCCTTTTATTATTTATTTCTGTATTTATTCATGCACAGAAATTTAGTTTAATATATAATGATATTTAACACAAACTTATCATTCTACACTAACTCATTAGCTTATCAAATATTTTATGCTGAGTCTTTCAAAGGGCCCAATAAAGATTTCATTATCCTAAGAATAATATAATTGTACCTCCCCCAGCACACAAACACACTCTCATCATCACCCGCAATACTGTGGCAGCAGAGCTGTTGGCTGTGTTTTCCCACTTCGGTATCATTAGTTCCTCTGTTTATCACTTGTCACATCCAAACAGCACTGGATCCCAGTACTTCTTTCCCACTAAAGGTCTAGGCGCTATGTTGTCCTAATTGTTTCTAAGACTGTTCCAGGCTGTAATCTGTTTTGTATTGTTGCAGTATCTTCTCTAGTGGATTGCAAACCAATTATACAGATCTGACTCAACGGCATGGTTTTTTTTTTTTTTTTTTTAAGGTATTTTTTACTACTCGTGGTAAAATGGTTAAGTGCAGAATCAATCTGATGGCAACAGGTACAGTAGATAAGTACAGTACCCTTAGTCGAATTTTTTTAATTACAAAAAAAAAAACCTGCTATTGAGTCAATTCCAATTCATTGCAATTATACAGATGAGAAAAATAAATGGCCCAGAAACAAGTCTGGGCACAAGACCAATGGTCTCCCTCTAGCAGTGTATGGATAGCAATTACTCCTCCCCTCAGAAGATACTAATCCATTCTTCAATCATTTAGGACCTCATGTTTATAAACCAAAGAACTCATTCTTTGATCTAAAATAGTTTACTGTTTTTCACTCTCACCAAAACTAATGTGATAAATATGTTATTGGCTAAAAAATAATCTTAAGATTATAGACAACAGTGTCAAGTTGCTGTTAGATGTCACCTAATCAGTTCCAACTCATAGCAACCCTATGAACAGCAGAGCAAAACAATGCCCAGCCCGGTGTCATCCTCACAGTCATTGCTGTGTTGAAGTGTAATCCATACTATGGACTGTAGTCTTTGATCTTCATCAATAAGTGCTTCAAGTTCTCTTCACTTTCAGCAAGCAAAGTTACATCATGTGTATATTACAGGTTGTTATTAAGTCTCCCACCAGTCATGATACCATGTTCTTCTTCATATTGTCCAGATTTTCGTGTTATTCGCTCAGCAAACACATTGAATAAGTCTAGTGAAAGGAAGCAACCCTGAGACACACCTTTCCTGAATTTAAACCACACAGTATCCTCTTGTTCTTTTCAAACAACTGCCACTTGTTTCATGTACAGTTTGTTCCACAGCACAATTAAGTGTTCTAAAATTCCCATTAGTCACAAAATTACTGATAACTTGTTATGATCCCCACAGTTCAATTTTTTTGCATGGTCAATGAAACACAGGTAAACGTCTTTCTGGTATTCTCTGCTTTCAACTAAGACCCACTTGAGATAAATGACGATATCTCTGGTTCCAAGCCCTCTTCTAAATCTGGTTTGAATTTCTGGACTTTCTCTGTCAATGTACTACTTCAACTGTTTTTGAATAATCTTCAGCAAAACTTTACTTGCATATAACATTGATGATCTGTTTAATAATTTCTGTATTCTGTTGGATCACTTTTCCTTGCAATGGAAACATGCATTTTTTTCTTGTCAGTTGGCCAGGAAGCTGTCATCCAAATTTCCTGTTACAGACGAGTCAGCACCTCCACCACTGCATGCATTTGCTGAAATGTCTCCGTTGGTACTCCACCACTTCCCAGAGTCTTGTTTTTCACCAGTGCTTTCAGTGCAGCTTGGACTTCTTCCTTGAACACCCTCAGTTCTGAATCCTGGGCTACCTCCTAAAACGGCTGAATGTGGACCATGTCTTTTTGGTGGTGTCTCTACTTCCTTCCTCATTAAGTATTTTGCCCACAGTTTCTTTCAAAATTGCAACTTGAGGCTTGATTATTTTTTCCTTATTTCTTTAAGCTTGAGAAATTCTGAGTGTGTTCCTCCTTTTTGGTTTTCTAACTCCAGGTCTTTGCACATTTCTTTATATTATTTTGCTGTGTCTTCTCGAACTGTCCTTTGAAATCTTCAGTTCTTTTACTTTTTCATTTCTTCCATTCCTGTTAGCTAAGCTATGTTCAAGAGAACATTTCAAAGGCTCCTCTGACATCTGTATTGATATTTTCTCTGTTTTTATCGACCTTTTGCAGTCTTCATGTACGATATTTTTGATGTCTTCTCATAATCTGGTTTATAGTCATTAGTGTCCACTGTGTCATATCTATTTTTGAGACAGTCTCAAAATTCAGTTGGGATTTACTCAAGGTCCTATTTTGGCTCTCACAGACTTCTTTTAATTTTTTTTTTTTTAGCTTCAATTTGTATTTGAACAATTTGCATATGAACAGTTGATGGTTTGCTCCACCGTCAGCCTCTGGCCTTTTTCTGACTAATGATAATGAGTTTTCCAGTATCTCTTTCTACAGAAGTAGTCAGTTTGATTCTTATGCTTTCTATCCAGTAAAATACACATATATAGTTGCATTTTTGTTGTTCAAGAAAGTATTTGCATTGATCTTGCAAAATTCTGTCTTGCAATCTCTCACACAGTTTGTATCACCAGGCCATATTTTCCAACAACCAATCTTCTTTTTTTCATTTCCACCTTTTACATGCCAATGAACTGCATCTTGGTTGCATGTCCAATCAATTTCAGACTTCAGAAATTGGTTTAAAAAATTGTCAGTTTCCTTATCTTTGACATCAGTGGTTGGCATGTAAGTTTGAATAACAGTGTTATTAACTGATCTTCCATGTAAGCCTTTGGCTGTTACCCTGTCAGTGACAACATTGTACCCCAGGGCAGATCTTGAAATGTTCTTTTTGATGAAGAACATGGTTCTATTCCTCTTCAATTTGTCATTCCCAGAATAGTAAATCATACTGTTGTCTGATTCAAGTAGTCAGTACCATTTCATTTTAGCTCATTAATGTGTAGAAGATTGATGTTTATGCATTCTATTTCACTTTAATAACTTCTGATTTCCCTAGATTCACACTTTGTACATTCCAGATTTCAATTATTAATGGATGTTTGCGGCTTTTTTTGTTTGTTTTATTTTGAGTTCTGCAAGGTCAGCAAAAGAATGTCTCAAAATCTTGACTCCCTCTACGTCAGTCAGGTTGACTCTACTTTGGGAAGAGAACTTTTACCCAGATCTATCTTGAGTGTCTTCCAACCTGGGGGAGGGGGGGCTCTACGGTATGTCTGTCAGTTGATGGCTTACACGTTGGTGTGAAATTGAAAGTTTTGTCACCAGTATTTCAAATACCAGAAGATATGGACAGATTCCAAATGAACTCCCAGACTAAGACAGACTAGGCAGGAGGACCTGGAAGTCTACTTTTGAAAAAATTAATGATTGAAAAAGTTATGAAAAGTAGACTGATGTCACAGAGGTGAGAAATGCCATTCCAAATTATTTAACAGCCGGTACAAAGACAAAGAAAATAGTTAAGAAGTAGAAATGTGGGATATGGTAAAAAGTCTGATACGTCCAGGAGATAATGTATTTAATGGAGAAAAGGAAGAAATAAACTGTAGAAGAAAACCTGACCACCTTATATTTACATCTTTAGGCTATAAGGAGCTTGTATCATGTTGGTTGATGGTACTTTATTATTATTGTTTTGTGGGTCAAAATCCTATATTTCTCTCCCACTAATGTGCGTACATATATATACACACACATATGTATACACACATACACATATACATACACATTTGTTTATCCATTCTTGTGGGGTTTCACAGAAACCTGAAATCCATTTAGTATCCCAGGTTATGGGTTTCTTTTTAGGTGATAAAGATATAAAAGAGAATTTTAATCAGTAGAGCTAAATGATTACATTGTTCCTTTAAAAGGATATTCTGGTTGCAATATGAAAGAACAAAGGAGAGTGAATAAGAAGAAGAAACTTTGCTAACAAGAAGAGAAGTGAGAAACCTATTTCAATAGTCCAGATTAGCAATGATTAGAAATGATCATCTGTCTTTCAAAAGTACCTTGTCCTAACATCTGTGCACATTATTACTAGTTAATATGTATCTCCCCTTGGCTAGCACTCAGAGTCATCCAGCCAATGCTATAAGTAGGTTCCCTATAAAGAAAACTTTAACTAGATTTAGGACATTGACAATAAAGGAGAGGAAGACTCATATATAGGTGACATTTCTGTGGTAGAATCAATAGTACTTGGCACGTTGTTGAACATACAGAAGGAAGGAGAAAATTAGCCAAGATGACCCCCTTCTGTGTAGCTTTAACACAGAATTCAGGAAAACTATTTAATTTTGTTAGGGGAAATGCATATTTTTTTTCAAATGTAAGTCATACCCTGTCTTGGTGGAAATGCATATATTGTGTTAGTGAGAGTGGTGGATACAAAAGAAATAGAATCTGGTATCCTTGGTGAATACTGCAAGTGGATGAGATCTCAAAGACAGACCACACACATCTAGAAAAGAAGAACAGATAAAGACCCAGAAATCATTAATCAGTACAGAAATTTGAAATAGCTAATAAAAAAGAAGAAGCCATGAGAGAAGGCTGAGAATGAATGAACAGGAGAGTAAAATAGAAGCAAGAGATAGTGATGACTTATCATAAGCCAAGGGAAATGAGAATTCTAAGAAGTAGTAGAAGCGTAGAAGAGAATGCAGAGACCCACTGCTGTTTAGTTGATTCTGACTTATAACAACCCTATAGGACAGAGTGGAACTGCCCACAGAGTTTTCAGGGAGTGCCTGGTGGATGTGAACTCCTGACCCTTTGATTAGCAATCATAGCTCTTAACTATTGTACCACCAGGGTTGCCATGGTTAAAGGGCATTCAAGGGATATTTGACCTGAAAATGATTGACAATTAGAGATATGTATAATTTCATGGAGTTCCCAGGTGATGCACAGAGTTAATGCACCCAGATAATAACCAAAGTACTGAAGATTGAAGAAGCCCTGAGGCTCTTCAGACAAAAGTGTGGGGATCCACTTTCAAAAAATCGGAGCACAGTTCTACTCTGACACATGTGGGGTCATGAGTTGCAATCAACTAGATGGCAATATTTTTTTCCAGTTGTTTCATTAAAGTATTTTTAGAGGCAGTATGAACCTTAGTGGGAAACTGAAATGTCACTGAGAGATGAGAAAGAAAATTGAAAGAACATACACAACTTTTTCAAACAATTTTCACTGAAGGTAAAGGATGACTTTAAACAGCGGACTTTTGATAGAATGGCAGGGCCAGCGAATGATGTTTCCTAGTGTTGTGTTTTCTTTAGGTTTCTTGTTTGTTTGTTATTTAAGGAATTCTCAGAGAAACAGTCCAAAGATAGGAAATGGTAAGTGATGGAAAACAATTCTAGAGTCAGTGGAAGATAGGGATCAAGTGCACAGCACCAATCTGGGAAATGAAGGAGAACACCTATATAAACATCTGCCATGACACTGACCATTAAACATACATTAGAGATGTATATTAGTCTACACTGCTATGTAGATATACGGAGGGTTTTTTTACACTTTTATTATTGACCCACATTAGATAAAGAGCACTACAAAAAGCAAACAGTGTATTCTTTTCATATCCTTAGATAGTTCTCTCAGACAAGCAGAAGCAACTTTCACCAAAAAACAAATGAGCAGATTCATTGTTGCTGCTGTTTCTGTTGTCTATTTGTTTTGTATGTCGTAGGAAATCTGATTTCCCTTATACTGAGGTTCAGAATTTTCCTTTTAGCTAACAATATAGACTCTTCTTGTTAAGTGTCTTCCTTGCCAAAGCTCAGCAAAGTAGAGTAAAATCGATGTCCATATCTGAACACAAACACAGTGCCCTCAGGTCAATCCCAACTTTCAGCCACCCTGCAAGGTAGAGTAAACTGCCCTGTAGAGTTTACAAAGCTATACATCATTATGGAAGCAAACTTCCTCATCTTCCTGCCACAGAGTGGCTGGTGGGTTCAAGCTGTTGGCATTTTAGTTCGGCTCTCAGCAGAACACCTAACCCCAGTGCCACCGGGTCTCCTTATATCCGTACATAGAAACTGAAACTTCCCTTTTCTTCTCATTGATTAAAGGCCCATTCCTGCAGTAGTCTCAATTATACCTGTTTGTCATGAAGAAAAAAAACTGAATAATTTTTACTAGTATATTACTGAGTGATAATAATTTAATGATACAACTGCAGGAGCAGTATTTTAATCTAGAAAATGATTCCTTAGTGATAGAATTTCAGGCAGTACAAGATAATGCAAATAGCATACAAGCAGTTCCTGAATTTCTCAAATAACACAACAGGAGTTTCTAGTGTACTTGTACAGAAGGTTGGCCCTGAATGCAATTACATTCAAATTTATATCTTTAAAATAGTGCATTAAGTTATTTTGTATTGGGGTATAAATATTTATAACTTCTTTATTTAAAAAAGGTCATAAACAAAAATGAAGCCCAACAAACGTGAAATACCTGTACAACAACATAATGCATGCCATAAATGGGTAACAGCAAACCTGTGAAAACAACTCAAATTTTAAAAATTACTTCTGTGTGACAAATGCTGTATTCCTACTAAAAATTCACTCTATTAAGTTACTTTCCACAAGTTGGCTATTAAGTGTACTGCAAAATCCTATGAAATGATATATTAAAAAGAGGAAAAAAAGAAAAAGAAAGAAGTTTTGACTGGTAATTTCTAGGTAATAGGGTGCCCTTTCTTTTCCTTTAACTTTTTCTAAAATGAACCAGTATCATTTTCAACGTTATAAGCATTTAGAAGCAGTGTCGGATGGGAAAACTAGCAAGGCAGAAAGGCAACATCTTTTCCAGCTCTTATTTGAGTGTCTAACTTGAAGGTAATATTTTTATCAGGTTTCTTTTTCAATTCATTTTACATCAGTTCACACCTTTACCTTTCTTTGTGACATCTTCAAAGGACTGAATGTCAATAACCAAACCTTCTCAGTCTCAGAACTGTTTTAGCCTCTGTATATAGATCTCCTGGGGGCGGTGGTGGGAAGCAAGTAAGCATCATGAACAATTTTTTACATGTATGTATGGCCTTTAGGTATATTCATAAAAATTATTTCCCTACTTTTAGATCTATTTCAGCAAAGTTCATTGGACACTTAGTGAAAATAGCTCATCCTGATTCACATTAAATGAGACAATATCATACCCTATTCAGTAATCTTCCTCCAATAAATCAAAGACTGGTAACTATTGGCCAAAGAAAAAGAATAATAAATATTTTTAAAAGTGGGGCTGTACGTATGTCTGTAACGGTCATTAATTCTCTAACCCTTTTCTCATAATGTTCTGCTTGTCCTCACTAACCTTGTTCTATATACTAGAGAATGTTAGGAAAAATCGCACATCTCACAGATTTTTCCACTGAATTTATCAGTTGTGCAATATACTCTTAACATCCTCTAGCTGCTAGTGTTGGTGGATAAGTGGATTTCTTTCTTGGCTAAGATGAGGTCCCTGAGAGAGTCATGAACCAGAGCTCCTTATGGGTATCTCAGTGTTTTTTCTGGTTCAGCTGAAACACTCTCCGCCACTGGCAAAGTCGATGTCCAACACACAGAATCCAGAGTGACTGAGCTGAAGTAATTAAACCCAACACAAAATTCAAAATGCATCTTGTCCACTGGACACTTTGCATACTGCTTATTGATGACTTTCACCTGAAGCTAAATAACTATTTTTGAGGGTCAATCTTCAAGATTATAAAAACTCATGAGCTTTTTAAAATAAACATCTATTGTCTTAGAAGAACGAAAACAACTGGCATTTTATTCCATTTTCACTCTATTTTCTTATTTTAAAACCAACTTTGATACTTCTTCTGGAAGAAAAAAAGTAAATGAAACAAAACAACAAACAAAATCAATTAAAAGACCTACAGAAAGTATAAAGAGTGTGTAAAAGTAATTACAAGATTCAATTTTGTAAAACAAGGCATTTCATTTAGTATAAGGAGGTAACCATATTATATAATTTTCCAGTCAACATAGTAGTAGGAAATTGAAGAATTGCAACCAGACTGAAGGTATAAGCAAGATCAATTCTCAGTGTTATGATGAGTTTTATTTAGGTTTACTTTTGCTTTTTAGATTATCAATGGAAACTTCAAGTCAATGATTTTAAAACAAAGAAATAATGCACATGTGCACATTTCTTTTGTTAAGTATGCCAAATTCCTGCAATAGCAGGGAAAGAGGCACAATACAGTCAGAGAGATCATATGTACCTAAAATAAACGTGCAATGACAATTTTGTCAGACCTAATGAGCAACATTTCCATAAAAACTGCAAGTTGTGATTTGTAGTACTACTGAACTTCCATTTAATTTCTCACTAGATATGCTGTCTCTGTAGTAACTGAAATTTCACTGAGTCATGCTAATAGGAATAAGCTCAAATCTTAGTGACAGTCAGAGTAGCAAAGAGGAAAAATCTATGATTCTAACTAGTTAGCTCTTTTGAAAACTGTGCACTTGAGCAGGGAGCAAGGGAATTAGACACCTACCTTTGAGTTTTCATCCTTGCACGTCAGCTAATAGTCCTATCCCAGATCCAATAGAACTCTCGATTCTATTTTATGGGTGACTACCAGTCAGGTATTATATTGCTATTTAAATTCCAACAAATCATTCTGGTCTTCATTGTGCTTAATTTGAAAGCAAATTTACTACTCATAAAAATACACTGTTCACAGTGATTGAATATCCACAAAGACTGCTATTTGCCTGTTTCTCTATGCATTCCCAGTTGCAGATACATTAAGTAAAAGAGTACTCCAGAACTTTGTGTGCATAGGAAATAATCATTTACAACCTACTTTGATAATGCAAACACTTTCAATAACATTTTATTATTTCTTACACAGTCTGCTCTTTTCCATTTTGCTTATGTTCACAATATAGGTAACAAAACCAAAAAATCAAACCTGTTGCCATCAATTCCAACTCATAGCTACCTAACAAGAAAGACACTGGCTCTTAGCATTTCCGGGGCTGCAATCTCAACAGAAGCTGCCTGCCACATCCTTCTGCAGCAGAGCAGGTGTGGGGTTTAAATTAACCTTGTGATTAACTTCTGAGCACTTAAAGCACTGTGCTAGCAAGCCTCCTTTAATAAAACAAAAGAATCTTACGATATTCAAATTCTTTTCAGGACCTTTTAAGAGTGACCAGCAAATTATTTCTATAAAGGATTCTCAAGAGATGAAGCCAATATCAAAAAGCCAACTAAAGAAAGTCATGAAGAATAGGTTTATACCTCTTTGACATGTGTGAGACCCTTCTATGTTTCCCAGATATTCAGAAGTTTGGTGCTAAAATCATTGTGGAATCATTGCCCTGCACAGCTAATCTTCAGAGCCAAGACTGCCTTGATATAATTAACAGGCAGAATTCAGACCAATTTCAGTGAACTGAAACATCACATTTTCAGCACAATACTAGGACACTGCAGTAGCTTGATACTTATTTCATCTTTTTAAAGAGGGGAAATACTTGTAGGAATACCTTCTGTGAAGAAAGATAGTTTAGAAAGTCGATAGTGATTGATGTAGATTTGCACACACACACATACATATAAATACATACACAGAGAGAGAGATAACAAGTACAGTTCCACATGTAAGAACACATTTTTTTAAAATGTCAGCTTTGCTTCCTTCTTCAGTAGAAAATACAAGCCATGTCTTAAACAGTTTGCCTATGGCATAATATAGGAGAATGAGAAACAAATAGAAATATATAAAAGAAAATAGCCTTGGGAAAACTATGTGTATTTACATTTACCTCTTTCAATAATTTGTTTAACGCACACGTAACAATCTCTGCTGCTGGCTTTGGAAACCAGGCAGTCTTTGGAAAGTCTATGGTGGAGTTCTACTCTGCCCTTTTGGATCACTGTGAGTCAGAATTGGCTCAAGGGCAGTGTGTGTGTGTGTGTGTGTGTGTGTGTGTGTGTGCACGCACATGTGTGTATGTGCTTGTGTGTGTGTGTGCTGAATTGGTTTCATTACCCACATTTTGAAATGTAAAATAGAAGTTAATTAAATTTCTGTAACTCGGGGAAAGTCTATTCATACTAGTTTTGTGGAACAATTAGAATCAATAAATACCAAAAAGCAACACAAATAGGACTTCTGGATAAGTTGGAAATATTTATAAATTTCTCAAGTTATTTAGTAAATGTTAAGAGAAAGGTGAGGTACGGTGAAAGTATATTTATTGAAAATTAATTAGCAGGACTATATTAGATACAATATTATAAAGAAAAATTATTGGATGAGGATCAAAAGTCCTACATCCTAATTTTGTTCTACTTTAATAATCTTGGATAAATCACTTAACTTCCCTGAAAAAAAAGTGAGATATTTTAATTAATCCGGATCTATAATTTCATATATGCTAAAAATACCATTGAAAGTAAAACATCTATCTGTTCAAAGATACTATATTTTAAGATTTAATTCATAAATTTGTATTCTAGTTACAAAATATAAATGTGGGTTTCCCGATAATCAGGCAACTGACAAGGGAATGTTCATCTCATTCAGGGAAAAGATGAATCTGCAAAAACAATTTCTCAAGAAGAAATTTTAGAAGATGTAAAACTAAGTAAAATGTCAGCTTTTCTACATAACCACCAGAAATGTAAAGAGTTCTTATTATTTTTGCCAGTTTTAATGGTAACACCTAGTTTTCATGACTTAGTACTAACAGATTACTTGCATGGTAAAATGCATTTTGGCAGTTTTGTGTTTAGATAATTTCTGGAAGTGATTTGCCATTGAAAGTCAAGCTGAAAAACAAGGTACATCATTTTTATCTTTTTCCTTTTTTTTTAATAGGCTTTACAGTACTTAACCATTTTAATCCATGATGGAAGAGAAAGAATGTCAAGCCTGATGTGCTGGATTCGTAGTATATGAATTTGATCTCTGTTATACACACAGTGTGTAGGGAGTAGAGGAGGGGAGGGGAGATTTCTGTAGCTGTTTCAAGAGGAGGAAAAAGATAAGGAAAGGTGTGTAATAAAGTATCTTAAATGTGGTGCTTTTATGAAACAGCACCCTGATAGATTAAGCTGATTTGTTCCTTTACTTAGCAAATTCTGACAGAATGATAAAATTTGTATTCACTCACAAATGCTGAATAACACTTTCAGCATCTGACCTAGTACCACTCAAGCTCCAACATAATCTCTTGATTTTCATCAGGTAGCAATCTGGCTAAAAATTTGTCTCCAATATCAAGAGACAGACCTATATCCTAAAGCATTCTGTATAGACTGGATTGATTCTGGGAGTCTCAGTGACTGCCCTTGTTCGTTTGAGATAGCCTACCTTTTTTTAAAAAAAAAAAAATATACCTAAATTTCCAGTTGGTTTGGTCTTATCAACATCCACCTGAAAGTAAAATAAATCCCTTGAGGACCCCACTGGCATCCTTCTTCAGGAAGTATGTATACTACCCCTTTCCTTAAGGTTTACCCAGGAAGTGAATTGCCTCTTACACGTGAATCAAATAATGCAGGAAATGATTACCAAAATTAAGCAAACTTGACTCATAGCAACCCTACAGGACAGAACAGAACTGTCAGATAGGGTTTCCAAGGTGAGTCCCAACTGCTTACCTTTTGGTTGGTAGCCGTGGCATTTCACTACTACACCACCAGGGTTTAGGAGATGACTGCATTCAGGTAATCCCATTTAGTTCTTTGAATTTCTGTCAACACAAAAGCAATTACAGTTAACTTTTTCGACTTCCGTTAATGTCAGAAGAGTTCGTCTCTGCTTGCTTATTTTTTTTTTAAAAAAAAAAACATTTTTAGCATTATGCTACACTGTCAATATTCTCTTTTAATTTAAGTGTTTTCTTCCTAGCCTCATATCTCAGAAAGAATCAAGATAATTAGCTCAAGATCACTCATGTTTTTAAGCTGTTTATAACTGAATGTGTTTGAGATCTGTTATCTAAACCTACCCCATCGAGTCGGTTCTGACTCACAGCAACCAAAGGACAGAGTAGAACTGCCCCATATGGTTTCCAAGGCTGTAAGTCTTTGCAGATGCAACTACCACATGTTTCTCCTGAGGAACAGCTGGTAGGTGCGAACCTCAGCTGAGGGTTTCACAAGTGCATCAACAGGATTCTCTACTACCTGCTTGTGCTAAATATTCACGTCAAAGTGCTCACAGTAACTTCTTTTTCCAATCATAGATGGAGTCTTCACTTTAACTATTAAAGGAATACAATGTTATTTACAGAGGTATTTATGCATTTAGAGTTCAGTTACAAAATAACTGTAAAACTAAAATATCCCTTATAAATTTTGTCCTGTTTAAGAAAGTCATCAGTTACCTTAAGTGAAATAGAAAAAATAAAATATAAATAAACAATAAACTTTGTATTTGAAGAATAAGTTTTACAAAATAAAAGAAGTCATTGTAAATGGCTTAAAGATTTTTCTGGTCTTTCTTAGTGACCAGTTTGCCCAAGCAGTTTAAATATATTTAAAAAATAAAGACAATCAATATTTCCTAAAGTGAAAGAAAAGATAAAATGATGAAATACAGTAAGTTGAAAAGATCTTATTTAAAGAACACAATAGATGAGAATGACACATTCTGTGGAGGGCGAGAAAAGAAATGAAAATTATGTGTCTCCTAGGAAATATCCTGGCCAAGTAGATTATACCTGTATCTTGTTTTATGGTATAAACTAGTCTGAAGTTTTATAATGAAATGACCTTGACCTGAAGCCTCTTTTGTAAATGACTAGTGCCTTAATTATTTGCATCTGTGAACTCAAATGAACATACTTAAGGATATATCAATATGCTCATAAATCATCTGCAGGCGATAAATAGTCCAACATAGATAATTAGAGAATTTACGGAAGGCTTACTCCCTCTGTTTATCTGCTTATGACATTTGCGGTACAGCCCTAACAGCAGGATAATTACTAGATTTATTCATCAAACAAAATCACGCCTTCTGGGAATGCACAGGGACTCCGGTTTTAGGACTAATAAAGACATTTTTCACCAAAACTCAAGTACTAATTTGCTCAATAACTAGCTGCAATAAGCTTTTATGGAAGCACTCAAAGAAAAGACTTGGCACCAGAGGGCAGATAATTAAAGGTGCAGTATCCCCATACAAAAGGATCTGAACAATTCCCTGACCATATTAAAATTTAATTGTTGAATGTTAATTGAAAAAAATATAAGTCACTTCTGTTCTCCGCATTTCAGTAATTATTCTCCTCAGATCAAAAACATACCTTTATTTTTACCACAAAACAGAATAATAACCTCAAATAAAGTGATTTTAAAACTTAGAGTAGAATTAATACCCAAGTAAATAATAAATAATTTTTTTTAACTGTTCTACCACAATTATGCTATCTGGAGCCCAAATACAGTTTCTCTGAGTTTCCTTTCTCTCTCCCTCTCTCTGTTTTTCTCTCTCTCTTTCTCTGTTTCTCTCTCCCTTCTCTACCCCAACAAAATGAAGCAATTATGATTTTTCATTAAAAGTTTCAGTAACTGTGAATGATATGGCCTACAACAATTTAGTTATTTTAAAAAGATTTTAAGTACTCCTTAACTGTGTTTTTCCTTTATAATTTTCTGAAAGTCAATTTTTCTTAAATGGGTTCTTTAGGATTTATGTCCTGTATTCACAAAAAGAGTCCTGATTCTTAATCAAACTCATTAAGCGTTAAGTGATCACAGTGTAGATTGCTGTTCCGTATAGAACATTGTTTCTCGAGGAATTGCAGAGCCAAATCAGTTATATTTTAAATATTTACAACATTCTACTACAATAAATCAGCATTTTTCAGTATACTATTAGTTTTGAATTTTTTCCCCATGGAGCAGCTAGGGTTCTCCCCTAGAACTTAAGCTTTGGGTATACCAGAATCAGAAATCTTTAGGCCCTTGGGCTCACTTTGCTGCTGCAGAGGAATGATGAACTACACAAAATGCAGACTTTTAAACTCATATTTAATTGTTTAATGTCATGGCTCTTGGTAGAGCATTGTTGCTTGAAAAATAAATTGGGTAATTCAATTAAATGGCTACAGAAGATACATCATATCAGATGTAGAAAGGCACTAACCCCAGCTTGAACTTGACGTCCCACATCGCTTCACTTATTTGACAAATGGATTCTTGAAAATAATTGAAACACATGGCTGCCAGCATAGGTCAATAATACTTTTTTGCCATTCAGCCTCTTAACAGCTTCCATTTTTTCTTGCACTGTGCCATTCAGGGCAAAGATTGCATTTGCCTGGTAAATCATGCAAGCATTATTACTAAAATGGGACTAAATGCAATGAAAATGGACTACATAAAAATAATGGCACTTAAGTAAAAGGAAGACCATCTACTAGGGCAAACACTAAATGTCAGAGTTAAATACTATATGACATTACTTCCATTACAAGCTCATATTATGCACATAAGAAAGAAAACTCACTAACTACAGCTGCGTACTACATTTTCATATTGTTAACCAGTGTTTTCAAGAAAACTACAGTTCATCCAGATTAAAAGCAAAGCTACACATCTGCTATTTCATTTTTTTTTTCTATCACGCATTTTAAGGTATAATACTATATCTAGACAAAAACTGAACCATGGCTTAAACCTTTAAAAGAATATCATTAACATATTTCAAGAGATACAGTTGGCTTATTTGAAAACAGGCACCAAAAAAACTAAATTATAAACATCAAAGCGAGTTAAGGTTGTTACTCAAATAAAACAAGGTTTTAGTGGGTGGTTTGTTTGTTTGTTTGTTTGTTTGTTTTGGCTTTTTCATTTGTTTATTTTTAATTTTTCCTTTTGGTATGGGAGGAACGGTATATTTTAAATTACTGTAGACAAAATGGAAGCTATATTGAAAAAATCATTAATTACTTTTAAATCTCAACTTTATTGCCTTGACACATTCAATATTTAAGAGGAAGCCAGTAGACAAAGCAAGATATAAAGATCAAATAGAAGCAAATAGTTTATTTTTCCTTTGGACACAAAGGCTGCCAGTTGGTGTTTGGGGTTTGGTTTGGTGCAGGTCTTGATAAGAAAATGTGTCCCAATTTCTTAATGTTCAAACATTCAGCAATCATTTTACAAACAGGCAATACTGCGTAAGAGATAAGAGCACAATCCCAGTGCCTAGGTTTGAATCCTGCCTTCACCCCTCTAGCAAGGAACAAGCTACTTAACCTCTTTAGGCCTCAGTTTTTACATCTGTAAAATGAAGATAAAGATAGTTCTCATCCTCCTGAGTTTCTTAAGAGGATTAATTAAGAAAATGCTTAATGTAGTGCCTTACAAAAAAGACTCAAAAAGGTCTGCAGGCATTGTAAATAATAAGGTATGCATCAATTACACGGTGTTTTCACAAGAGAGACTGTTCTTAAATGAACAAGTGTGCATTCTGAAGCTGGGAGTACCATTTACATATTCTCCAGTCATGTTTGATTTTTGACCTTTGTTGAACCACAGAGCCCTTTTAACTTTCATTTCATTGATCTAACTTCCCTTCCTTTTGAAATGATAACTGCTAAAAGTTATACTGAAACCACCAGCATTCATTGATCTTAGACTTCAGATGAACCCAGCTCTCTTCCTTAAAGAGTTGAATAAGCTACTTTGGATTCCCAAATTTCATTAGACGTCTTTCTTCACAGGGCAAGATTTGTAACCATTAGGAAAGTGAGCTGCTACCTGGAGTGTTGAAAGAATGTAACTATTTTCCAGGTGACTTCTCCTTTTTCTAACAAGTCACTCATTTTTCTTCTTTTGTCTTTTTAAGCAGCTCCCTTCTCCTATCCCTGGTTACTTAACTCCAGTACAGTCCTATCCTAAATCTATATAACACAGCTAAACACATATGTGTATGGTGAGGAAAGCAGGGATTATAGGAAAGATTACAATCAGCTCTCCTGTTTTGCTGGTTTATGTGCCACAAAATTTTGCTTCTTACATAAAATGATTCAGTCAAGGAAAAATTTAATATATTTGTGGAAGTAGGCTTCTACACTTTGAGCTTTGCTTGGGCTTTCAGTGAAGTAAGCTTTCTTAAAAAATAAATAACACTCAAATGCCAAAGCTCTGGAATGGAAAGAAAACAGAGTAATCTCATTTTTCAGAACTATTCTTCATACAATGCAAAAAAAAATGTAAAAATATTTAAAACTCCACATAGAAAAGATAAACCACAGATTGTATACACAATTCTATGTTTCAAGCATCAGGATTATATTCTTGGTGCTTTTTGGAGGCCATAAAAAATCTGAGGTTCACAGAATCAAATTTATTATTCAAGAGTGGTCAACAAAATTAAGGTAATGCTATTAAAATTAATAGACTGCTGCTATATTTACCCTTATAAACTGTATTAAATATTATTATTAGCCTTGCATTGATAATTGCTATTTCTATGGCATTCACTGTTTACTTCAATGTGATTCTATTTTCTATAATCTTTTTGCAAAATATTTAGTCTTCTAATATGAGTATCAGAGACCATAAATCAAGGACATTTAATTCTAAATTGTCACTCATACAAAATAAAAACCACTTAACTATATGCTTTTTTTTTTTTTTTTTTTTTTTTTTTTTAGTTTCCTTCTTTTTTAAAAAAATAGATTTCTAAAGGGAAAACATTCCAGCCCTAGAGCTTGATTTAGGCAGTGTATTTCAAAATTCTTAAGGTTTACTTTTCTCAATTAAGGATTATGGATACAATCCTGGTAAGCCTAAAGGGTTTTGAATTGTGCTTGTAGAACATTAAGCAAACATGGGTATCTCCAGATTCACAAAGCTCCAATAAAACCATGTGTATATAATTAGATCAATCAACAGGAGCCATTATGAAATGTATGTCGGAGGAAGTCTCATAGCAAGCAGCATAGTGAAAGAATTAACCGTATCCACCTAAGGCCTGATCCACTCAATAAACAGACATCAGTTAAATCTATGATACTAAATCTATTTATTAAAGGTGTGGGGGATAAATGTTAAAACATATACACATACAGACATATTATTAAGATTTCTCTTTGAATTTGGATTAGTAAGACAAAAGCAATGGATATCTTACAAAATAAATTATGTGTTTTCCAATGAAATCTTTACTTCGTTTCTAACAAAGTTCAAGTGCTCTCATTGCTACTGAAAAAATAAAACCAAAGGCATAAAACCAAGAGGATGAGGTGATATAAAAGTAAGTTTTAAATGAGAAAAAGATAGGAGGTGAAAGACTAACTGCAGTCACAAACTTTCTGCTGATTTTTGTGCGTTATGCAAAACAACAAAAGCAAATCCTTTGCCCTAGATTTAATTCTGACTTGTAGTGGCCCTGTGGAACAGAGTAGAACTGGCCCATAAGGGTTTGTAGGCTATGACTTTTATGAAAGCAGATACCACATTTTTCTCCCCTAGGGTGACTTGTGCCTTAGAACTGCCAGCCTTTAGGTTACAGCTGAGCGTGTAACCACTGCACCACCAGGGATCCTGTACCCCTAAATAATTAAACAATTGTAATAATGCTTTGTATCACTTCCTCCTAAATGTTACATTTGCGAAGTTCCCTGCTGCCATTGTAGTTAGGTGCCACTGAGTAAGTTTTGACTCACAGTGGCCCTAAGTACAACAGAAAGAAACACTGCCAGGTCCTGCTCCATCCATCCTCACAAATCACCGCTGTTTCAGTCCATTGTTGCAGCCACTTGGTCAACCATTTTTGTTGAGGGTATTCCTCGTTTTTGATGACTCCTTACTTTATTAAGTATGATGTCCTTCTCCAGGCGCTGATCTCTCCTGATAACATGTCCAAAGTATGTGAGACCAAATTTCGTCATCCTTGCTTCCAAGGATTACTCTGGCTGTTCTTCTTCCAAGACTTGTTCATTCTTCTGGCAGTTTATGGTTTACTCAACATTTATCATCATCATACTTCAAATAGATCAATTTTCCTTCCATTATCCAACTCCTTTTTTACTGTCCAACTTTGGCATACATATGAGGAAACTGAAAATATCATGAATTAGGTCAGTTTCACTTTGGTCCTCAAAGTGGTATCTTTGCTTTTCAACACTTTAGAGAGATCTTGGCAGCAGATTTATGCAGTGTGATGCATCCTTTAATCTCCTGACTGCTGCTTCTATGGGCATTTATTGTAGCTCCCAGAGAAGTGAAATCATTGACAACTTCAATCTTTTCTCCATTTATTGTGATGTTGCTTATTGGTCCAGTTGTAAGGGTTTTTGCTTTCTTTCTATTGAGGTATAATCCATACTGAAGGCTGTATTCTTTGACCACCATCAGTAAGTTCTCTTTGTATTCAGCAAGTAAGGGTGTGTCATCAGCATATTGCAGGTTATTAATGATGATTCCTCTAATCCTGATGCCACATTCTTCTTCACATAGTCCAGCTTCTCAGATTATTTGGTCACATACAGATTGAATAAATAGGATGACAGTATATATAATTAAACAATTGAATAAATAAGATGACAGTATATATGATTAAACAATTGTAATAATGCTTTGTATAATTTCCTCCTAAATGTTACATTTGTGAATTTTCATAAATATGGTAAATTGCAAAATGAAATAGGAAAAGGTCCCTTTGAACAGAATTGATTCTAAATTTAACAATCTAATTATTTAAATATATGCTTTTTACATTCCACCAGCCATTCTTTTTAATGACACCTTCAACTTTGCATCCAATTTAAAATATTTATACTGATTATTGTGGTCAGTTTTACAGTGATCTAACATAGTCAAGTGTGGTAATCATCAGCATCACCTGGAGGGCTTACTACAACACAGTGGGCTGGACCCCCAACCAGGGTCTCTGATTCACTGGATCTAGAATGGGACCTGACAACATGTATTTTTGATAAGTCCTCAGATAGTACTAATGCTGCTGGTCCTGGGACCACAATTTTAGAATCAGTGGTCCTCACAAAGTTTCCAAAACTGTGTTCTCATGCAATTAGTGTCTCACGAGATGATCGTAGGAATTCTTGCAGAAAAGGGGTTCAATAGTAGAATTATCTTGGGTTATGCTATACATGGTAGCATCCTTCTATAAATTTTAACATGTTATTAAATATGAATAGCATAAGAATATTTTTGCATTTTAAAGTTTCCAGGAATTCCTGCAGGAAGGCAAAATTACTGAACTCTGTTAATTTTCTGTACTTATTTTACTTTGCAATTCAGTTTTTCAAGTGACAACTTTAAACTATCATATATGTCTTTAAAAACATTGGCTTGACACTTCCCGTTGCCTCTCACCAAGCCAACATTTATGTTGCATTCCATGGAGCTAAAACTGTGTTCCAAGGAACACCAATGGGTATTTCATGGAGTTGTCTCAGAGGAGAAGAAATATATTCTGTTGTTTGGTAAATCTTTCACTACAAATGCATTATACTTTACTAAATTCTGAATTTTAAAAACATATATAAACAATTAATATATTTTATAATCCACACCCTGTGTTCCATAGAACACAAACTGGGAAAAGTGTCTGGAAAATGGGTGTGACAATCACCTTATGTAGAGAACTTGGCTCATTTCGACTGCTAAACGAGCTATGCATTATCATTTTTATCTGAGATATGAGTCCAAACATAGCAATAATATTTGTAAAGAAGTTTTACACTGAAGTAAAATTAAACAAAATTCCTAATTTAAACATTATACCTTGTTGATTTCCATAAATAAGCTGTACAGGTTTACACTGGGAAGGCCTATAAATATAAACATACGTGCACACACACACAAGCTTATACACACATGCAATACCTCATCTATCATCAATCTCCACTAGTGTGTGAGTCTCACAAATCTATAGTAAGTAGATGAAAAACATAGATGCTTAGTGAAGATAGGAACAGTATTTATGGTTGCCATATGGAAAAAAAACTAGGACATACATTCAACTGATTGCCCACCAAGTGCACTCTACATACGGTTTGAAATTTTTCATAAATAAGAAAATTGTGCTGCTGTGCTTTTCTCCCTACAAAAATAATTTTCCTAAATTCTGAAGTATAGATTATTAAAGAAGGGAATAATAAAATTAATATTTATGGTGCAGCAATTACATCTTAAGAAATATGTTCGCTATTTTGGATACATTATCACAGTTACACTTTCCTTAGTATTATGAAGTGGGTATTGTCATTTTTATGACAATGAAATAAGGAAACTAAAGCTCATAAATGCAACTTATTTACACCAAGGTAAAGAGATAAGAAAACCTCTGTCCTTGATATCAATGAATCAAAGTCTTGTAAGCCAAGGAAGAAATATATGAAAAATTATATATTAGATTCAAGCCCAGAGAAAATATAAAAAAGAAAAAGAAAATGGAGGTATGACTCTCATTCTGGAAGCGTCAGGAAAGGCACTTAGGGGAAACAGGAGGACTACGAAACAGAGGGACTGTGACAGAGTGGCTGAGAGCCAAACTCATGGGTTCAAATACCTGCTCCACTGTGGATCGCTTGTCTTAACTTAGCCATATTACTTAACCTCTCCAAACATGACTTACTTTCTTCATCTCTTACATCAATACCCTAGTTGTATATGCATCCAGAACAGAGGTGAAGATCAAATGAGTTAATACAGAGAGCCTCGTTCATGTCAAATGCTAGATAAGCTATGTATTTTTATTTGATCTGAGATGAGTGCAAACAGTGGTAACATTTTTATAGATTTTTACATAAAATTTACACTTTAAGAGTAAATTTAATTCTGATAAAAATAAAGAACACTACAGAAATGTGAAATTCATATAAATGGTAGGTCATGATCATAAGGTGAGGTATTAGGAAGCATATCTGAGTATTTTTAAGTAAAGATAAGTAGCTAAGTCGTGGACGTTTTCTCCATTTATAGGCATTTCTCAAGACGAACTCTTTTTAGAAAGCAATATTACTCCAAAGAAGGACTTGAGATGATTACAGATGAAGGTAGAAGGTCATGAAAATAATTGTTTAAATGTAGACAACAATTTAGTTTTTAAAATACAGCAACTTACTAAAGGAAACATTAGAGCTTCTCTCTGTATTTGGTCAGCACTGATTCTACTGTGTTTGAAGTTCATGTTGTGGGTCCTGTGGATACAAGCAATCAAAAGGTGAATCAACTATTTCCTTTTGTCTATAAAGTTACATTTTATAGTCCAAATCCATTGTAGTCACATTCTGACTCATAGTGATCATCCAGGACAAAGTAGAACAGCTCCATGGGGTTTCCAAGGCTGCAAATCTTTGCAGAAGTTGGCTGCCACATCTTCTGTAAGACCAGCTAATGGGTTCCAAATGCCAACTGGTTAGCAGCTGAGCCCTCAACTACTACGCCACCAGGGCTCCTTACACTCTGTAGTGAGGAAGGTATAATCGGTTCACAAGGAGCTATAATGAAAGTGGAAGTAGATTTTTTTGACCTTAAAATCAAACAAAAGGCCAGAAAAAATAACATGTAAAGCAGATTCGGGCTTTGAGATAGACGAAGATAGGAAAGACAAGTGCTGTTGGGAGGATCAGCATAGTACTTTCACTAACAATACAAATCCATATTGTTTAGAAAGAAAAAAAATACTGCTTGGTTAAAAGAACAGAATCATATGGGAATGTTAGAGGACATGGTTTGCATATACTTCATTTTGTGGAACACCAAACACAGCAGCTACAGGCAGAAACCTGGTTAACCTTTTTCCATAATTTTTGTATTTTAATCTCTATAAATATTATTGATTTGTATTTACTAGATGATAGAGTGAATGTATGATTTACTAACCTTTAGTTTCAATAGTCTGGGGAAGAAGGTATTAGATTAGTAGAGGATGATTATAGAGGTAAAGATTATTTCATTTATCGAAAATATTTACAAATTATAATTATTGTTGGTTATCTGTAATAATGAGAAAAGTCTGAAGTAATGAGTAAGGGAACTGTGACAATTCTGTACTGTTATTAATATCTAATTGCTTTTATCAACTATTTTGATTGCAAACATTTTAACTTTAAACTAGGCCATGTCTCCTCATGTAATATATCATTTTGACAGACAATAAAAAGTTTTACATGCTACCTCCTTGATTTTGTTGCTATGGAACTAGTCAAGAATGATTATGAAGACCAACAGCAAGTTAAAATGAAATTATTTTCATTTTGTTTCAAAAGTTTGAATAATGCCATGGATCCTTATTATATTATAGTAACTTATTTTTCACTGGTTTTTAAAAAAAGCAGGGGTATGTTATTACCATGAAAAACACTCTGAAGAGACATTTCCTTAAAACAACACAGGGAAAAAATCTGCATATGTAAAATAAAACGACTATAAAGGGAAATATAAGTGAGACAATAAAAGTACACAAATACAAAAGTAGCTGAAAGTACAGCTGTCAAATCTGTTTGTTGTGTCTTTAGCAACTTAGTGTAAGAGGAACCAAGATAAATCATCACAGTGAAATGGCTATTATCTCATGTAATTAAAACAACTCAGTAAATAAATTCCAAGACACACACTCTCTCTCTCTCTCTCTCTCTCTCTCTCTCTCTCTGTATATCCTCTGGGCTCTATTCCCTCACCTAACTATAGTTCTATCTCTCCTCTTTTACATCCAAGGGCAGTGTACTAGTTTATCTATTCATGCTTTGACAATTTACAAACTTAGTGGCTTAAAACAGCAGAAATCATTTCTTAGAGTTCTAGAGATCAGAAGACCACAATGGGCTTTACTAGACTAATCAAGCTATCGACAAAATTATCTGTCTTCTGGAGAAATACCCTTTAGAGAGGATCCATGTTCCTATCTTTTCCACATTCTAGAGGTTGGCCATGTTCCATGACTCCCAGCTTCCTTCTGTCTTCAGAGTTAGCCGTTACACCTGTCTAACCTCTGCTACTGTGGCTAACCCAAAGGTCAGTAGCTGGAATCCACCAGATGTTCCTTGGAAAGTCTTTGGGTCAGTTATACTGTGTACTACAGAGTTGCTACAAGACAGAATCAACTCCCTAGCAGTGGGTTTTTGAGTTTTAATCTCTGCTCCCATCATCACATCTCCTTCTCTTATTTCCCTGCTTCCCTTTTGCCTATAAAGATCTTTGATTACATTGGTTCTGCCTAGATAATTCAGGGTAATCTCCCCATCTCAAGATTCAATTTAGTAACATCTATAATGCAATATAAAATACTTACAGGTTCTGGAGATTAGTGACATGAACATTTTGGAGGGCGCATTGTTGTGCCACCAAGGTAATACATTCTTGTTGTTGTTAGTGGCCGTCGTTTCAGTCCCCACTCCGGGTGACCCTTGGCACAACAGAACAGAACACTGCCTGGTCTTGCACCATGTCCACAATCATTTTTATGCTTAAACCCATTGTTGCAGCCACTGTGTCAATCTTGCAAGGGTCTTCCACTTTTTCACTGACCCCTCACTCTACTAAGCATGATGTGCTTCTCCAGGGACCGATCCTTCCTGAAATCACATCCAAAGTATGTAAGGTACAGTCTTGCCATCTTTGTTTTCAAGAAGCACTCTGGTTGTACTTCTTCCAGAACAGATCTGTTTATTCTTTTGGTGGTCTGTTGCACATTCAACATTCCTTCTAATCTCTTTTCTGTGTCAGAAGGTATAAGTCAAAATGCTCTCTACATGAATCCCGTCTCATTATCAAAACTAAGACAACTCAGTCCCAAATGACATTAGGTTAAGACGTAGAGGTTAAGATATACAGCAATTCATAGAACATATTTGGTGGAAAAGGGGGGAATACAGTTTAATCCATAACACAGTGATCCTTTCATAATGTAAGTCAGGTATAAATCAGGTTTCATCACTCCTCTGCTGTCTACTTCACTCTGAATTTAAGCCAGCATAAGTTTTACATAATCCTACCATAAGTGGTCAAGCATTGGGCTGCTAACCAAAATGTCAGCTGCTAATTCACCAGCTGCTTCTTGGAAACCCTATGGAGCAGTGCTACTGTTTCCTATGGGATCACTGTGAGTCAGAACTGACCCCATATCAACAGACTACCACAGCTGACAGGATCCAACCTCTGGTAACTTGCTGATTTTTCCACCACCAATACCATCCTCATTCACTTCATTCAAGTCTCTTTGGTCTTGCTCTTCCTCAAATGTGCCAAATATGTCCCAGATGAGGGCATTCACTCTCTCTTCTGCCTCAAGCCTGCTTTCCTTCCTCCTTCAGGTCTTTGTTGACATTGTCACCTTTCCAGCCAATCCCTCCCTGACTGCTCTAAAAATAGCTTCAATGCCATTTTTTTTTTTTTTTTTGTCTTGCTTCCCATCTCTCCTTAATGTGGGGATGTACACATTTGGAAAGAATGTAAAATTCTTCTTACCCTAACCTAGTCTTTGTCAAGATAGGGACTTGTCTTGAGAATGGCAAAAGCCCTCAAGGCAAGGTTATCTCAGTATACTGAAAAACAGTACACGCTGAAAAGAAGATTCACTGAGAATAGTTCAAGGACTTTCTTATCCCCATTCCTGGGAATGTCGCTTCTACTTTTGAAGTAAAGAACACTGATAAGATGTCTTTTCTCAGTTTTCCAGCAGAGAACTTTGTTCAATAAAAGCTGGTGGGTTAAACAAACTGGTGTCAGTCTCTACTCACAGGAGACTGTCCTTTTTCTGCCCACAGCAAATGAAAAGTATGTTGTCAGTGTGATTTTTTTCAACCTTAGCCCCTCACATACATCACACCAGTAAATGATGTCCCATGTAAATCACACCACTAAATAGTGTCCCATGTTAATCACACCAGCAAGTGGTGTCCTGTGTTAATCACACTAGCAAATGGTGTCCCGAGTTAATCATACCAGCAAATGGTGTCCCATGTGAATCACACTAACACTTAAGCCCTATTTTAATGTCTTAATTTTGAGTTTACCTCTTTGTTTCAATGTAAGAACTATAAAAACAGGTGATTTTGGCTTTTCTTTTTCCTTCGCTATTACCTAGTACCTCAAAATGTGCCTGATACAAAAATGCTTAGTATGTTTGTATAATGAGTTTCTGGAAGATGTCAGATACAACATCTTTTCTTCCACTTGCTGTCTTAGTTATCTAGTGCCACTATTTGCTCATGATTTAGGGGTCTAGAAGACAAAATCCAGAGCATAGGATCTAGAGGAATGCTTTCTCTCCTCTCGGAAGATTCTTGTCCCTTTCCACTTTCTGTTCCTTGGCAATCTTCATGTAGCATGGCAGCTGTCTTCCCCTATCTGTGCTTGCTTCTTTCTGCACCTTATCTGCTCCCTTTATAGCTCATAAATTATTGGCCTAGTACAAACCCCATATTAATATGGCCTCATTAACACAATAAAGAAAATACTCTTCCCAAATGGAACTATGTCTTAGTCATCTAGTGCTGTTATAGCAGAAATACAAGTGAATGATTTTAAAAAGGGAAATTTATGTTCTCACAGAAAAGTTGGCAAAAATTCAAACTCAGGGCATCAGCTCCAGGAAGGCTTTCTCTGTTGGCTCTGGAGGAAGCCAGAGGCTCCTGTAGTAGGAGCTTCTGAGGCTCAGGAATCCCAGGTCCAGAGGATACACTATTCCCAGCACTGCTTATTTCATAGTGGTATGAAGTACCAAACTCTTTGCTTGTTTCCCTTTCCTTTACATCCCAAGTAACTGCCACAAGGCACAATCTAAACCAGTAGACTGAGTCCTGCATTACTAATACAACCACAACCCATCCTCCCTCATTAACATCACAGAGGCAGGATTTACAATATATGCGACACTAAATAATACCAGGAATCACGGCTGGATGATACAATTCAATCCATGACAGACTACATCTCACGTACAAACATCAGGATTTTCAACACATATTTTAGAAGGATCCAGTTCAGTTCCCAACATTTGCCATTGTTTTTTCAATTCATTGTGGTTACTTTGAAAGGCACCAGAGGTTTATCAAGCTGGCACAGAAAAACCTAACGAAGTACATTTCCTATTTTTGCCCAGAGCCGTCCCTAATTGATGTAATCTGGATGACGTAATCTGGATTCAGTATTTGAACTTAAAAATAAAATAAAACGCATCCAGTCAGTTTTGCTTTTGTTTTTGTTTTTATTATGATTGAGTGAAGATGTACATTTCCATATAAATTTTCATGCCCACCTATATGCAGCTCCCACTGCTCTCCCTGCCTAGTGACAGCACACTCTTCCTCTCTGCTCCATACACGTCATATCCTCTCAACAGTCTCCTACCCCTCCTCTACACCGATCCCACGCCTGCCAGTAAGAGGTCAGCAGGACAACATCCTATGGATGCACAGAACCACAAAATGCACGCGATATGGTAAGTCTGTGTCGCCAAGTCCAATCCATTCCTGTCCGAAGAATTGACCTCCATTATGATATACAGACAGGGGCCACATCAGGGCCAGGGGCCATGCTCCCAGGGGAACTCCAAGGCCCCTGGACTATCAATTGCAGTCTTTTGGTGGAGATCTCAGGATGTACCCCTTTTTATTCTTGTGTTGTGAATTAGATCAACTTTGTGAGCTCCATCACGGCTATCACTGGTGGTGGCCAGGCATCATCCAGTTCTTCCAAGTCACATGTTGATGTAGTCACCCACTCATGTGGGTCTGTCTGTCTTCTGGGTTTTCTTTCCCCCATGTCGTTTTGGTCCTTGGTGATCATCTGTTCCTGCTGAGTTGGGAGCATTTGTTGTACCCTCAGATAGCAGCTTGGTAGCTTTTAAGACCCCAGATGCCACTCACCAATGTGGGGTGCAGAAGACTCTCTTAGCAAAATGCTAGTTGTGCCAATTGGCCTCAATTTCCCCTAAGTTCATCATCCCCAGTTCCCTGCTCCAGCTACTCTGCTCTTGCAGTATTGGGTTAAGATGGGAGGAGTAATCACGTTATGCTGAAGTCCAGTTAATATTGATCTTTCTAATGTGTGCTGTCACAAATTTCATCCAACCAAATTTCTATCAACTATCTAAGCCCTCCCCCTGCTGCCCTCCCTCCCTCCCCACACTTGCAGCCATCAGAGTCTTTTCTTCTGTGTATGAGTCTGTTTTTAAGTTCTTATCATAGGGGTCTCATCCAATATTTATCTTTTTGCTGCTGACTGCTTTCACTCAGCATAATGTCCTCCAATTGAAACCAGGTTATAAGATGTTTCCTAAAATCATCACTGTTCTTTATCATTGCATAGTGTTCCACTGAGTATGCATACCATAGTTTACCTATCCATTCCTCTGTTGTTGGGCATTTGGGTTGATTCCATACTTTTTGCTATTGTGAACAGTGCTGGGATGAACATTCGTTGTGCATGCATCAGTTGGTGTGAATTGCCTTGATTCTGTAGGATATATTCTAAGCAGAGGAATTACTGGATCAAATGGGATATCTAGATCCAGCTTTTTAAGGAAGTGCTGGATTGCTTTCCAAAGAGGTCACACCACTTTGCAATCCCACCAACAGTGGGAGAGTCCCAATTTCTCCACAGCCTCTCCAGCATTTGTGGTTTTGCGTTTTGGTGATCATGGTCAACCTTGCTGGGGTTTAGATGGGATCTCAATTTAGTTTTGAATTGAATTTCTTTAATAGCTAATCAATGTGAGCATGTCCCCATGTGTTTTTTTGTTGCCTGGATCTCCTCTTTAGAGAAATGTCTGTCTATCTCCTTTGCTCATCGCTTAACTGAATGATTTATCTTTTTCTTATTGATATTTTGTAGTACCTTATAGATTATGGAGATCAGGCATCCATCTGACATATAGTTGTCAAATATTTTTTCCCATTCTGTAGGTGGCCTTTTACTTCTATTAATAAAGTCTTTGGATGGGCAAAAGTGTTTGATTTTTAGTAGTTCCCATTTATTTTCTCTTCTGTGTGCATCCAATCAGTTATATGAGACAAAGCCCCAAACAGGAAGATTGTGTCATGTTTCTTATCCATATGTCAATGAATGCTTACTTTTCATAGATCTCAGTAACGCATGAATTATAATATTTTAAGGCAGTGTGATATTAAAATCTTGATACAAGGATTTCTTAAGGAAAGATTTTAAGACATTTAATATCTCATGTTAAAATTACATTAAAAAAAGGCATGCACCCTGAGATCTCCACTGCCAAGTGCCGTCGAGTCGGATCAACTAAAAGACCACAATTGATGGTCCAGCGGTTTCAGGGTTCCCCTGGGAGCATGGTCCCTGGCCCTGACGCTGCCCTTGCCTATAAATCATAACGAAGGTCCACTCTTCAGACATGAATGGATTGGACTTGGTGATGCAGAGTGACCATATATTGGATGCACTTTATGGTTCTAAGCATCTATAGGATATCACTCTGCCGACCTCTGGCTGGAGGAAGGAGAGTGAGTGGAGAGGAGGGGAAAGGATACTGTTAGGAGGATGAGACATGTATGGAGCAGAGAGGAATAGTGTGCTGTCACCGGGCAGGGAGAGCAGTGGAAGCTGCATACAGGGGAGCATGTAAATTTATACAGGAATGTACATTTTCACTCAATCATAATAAAAAAAATTACATTATAAAAAAGAACACCTTTTTAGATCTTCAACCATTCTCCATGGATCTTTTTAAAGCAAAACACTTAAATGTTTTTGGCATGTATTCAGCTCTCTATAAATCCGTCTTTAAATTTCAGAGATGTGGAGATCTCTTTGTTGTTGTAATGTATCAAATGTTTTCATACTATCACTAATAGCTAAGTTCTATAAAATTCCTCTCGTATTATCTTCTCTATATTTTATTTGAAGGACTCAAAGATATTATGTAGATTACAATAATAGTTGGGCAGTCATAATTATTCATGTGTGTCTTTCTTTCAAAGGTCATTGTTGTTGTTAGGTGCCATCAAGTCAGTTCCAACTCGTAGTGATCCTATGAGCAACAGAACGAAACACTGCTCAGATTTGTACCATGTCCACAATTGTTTTTATGCTTAAACCTATTGTTGCAGCCACTCTGTCAGTCCATCTTGTAGAGGGTCTTCCTCTTTTTCACTGACCCTCCAGTCTGCCATGCATGATGACCTTCTCCAGGGACTGACCCTTCCTGACAACATGTCCAAAGTATGCAAGACATAGTCTTGCCATCTTTGCTTCCAAGGAGCACTCTGGTTGTACTTCTTCCAGAACTGATCTGTGTGTCCTTTTGGTAGTACATGGTACATTCAACACACTTCTCTAACACCACAATTCAAAGACATCAGTTCTTCTGCCTTCTTCTTTAATAGTCCAGCTTTCTCATGCACATGATGTGATTGAAAATACCATGGCTTGGGTCAGACATACATTCATCTTCAAGGTGACATCTTTACTTTTCAATACTTTAAAGAGGTCCTTTACAGCAAATTTTTCCAATGCAAAGGTCATTAGTGTATTTTTTATTTTTTACATAAAGTCAAGGAATTATAGGTAAACTAACAACTAAACTAAATGAAACCTTGAAATGTTGTTAGTTGAAAAAGTATAACAACTAACATCTGAGTTTTTCTAGTTAATCAAGCACCAGATTCAAATGATTTTTATGTTCACCCCCCAAAAACAAGTCATAATAATGATAAAAATGGCTTCAGTTTATTTCAGGTGGGAGGGCACTGTTTAATCTAAGTCACTTAACAAGATACAGGGAGTTGGCAATACTTTTCTCGTCCTTTAAGGAAAACAAAGTTAATTCTTTCTAGGCAGTGAAGAATCTACACAATTTACCAGCAACAGTGGATGACAAGAGAAGTCCTGATGAGGATATTTAGCTCTCAGCTGCTAACCAAGAGGATAGCACCCAGTGATTCCCTGGGAGAGAGATCCCATTACCTGCTTCTACAAAGGTTGCAGCTAAGAAAATACTAGAGGAGAGCCCTTCTCTGTCCCATGGGGTTTCTGTGAATAGGAACTGACTCCACAGCACCCAACAGTGGATGATGAAATTCACACAGATTGAACCCCCTGTTGCCCTAGAAGACTTTTCACCAAAACTGCAACCTGCCATAACCACATGTTAATAAAGTTGTTGTATACAGTGATGGTAAGTCCTAAGACTTTTCTTCTAATAGGCACACATTCACCTTGATACCTGAATCTAATAAGATATTTGCAGAGAATTCTTACATCATATTGCATACCTACATAATTTTCCAAATACAGTCAGAAAAGTTCATTAAAAATAAACCCTATTTGCTGTCTTAGGTTGGATTCTCTGCCAAAACAAGCAACACATATAATATGTACAGAAAAAGATTTGTGCAAAGGAAACAGCTCATGCAATTGTAGAAGCTGAAATGTTCCAAGTCCTGGATCCGAGTACAAGCCTCATTCAGCAGGGAAAGTTGGAGAATTCTAAGATGGCGACTGAGACTGTGAGGTTTCTGCTGATTCACAGAGCTGCAGGGGCTGGAAAACCCAGGATAAGCAGAAGTTTTAATTGTAGGCTGTGAGGGACAATGACACCCAAGAGCTGCTAGTTGAAGTCCCAAGACCCAGACATAAGAAGATAAGAGACCAGGAGCTCCTGGCAACATAAGCAGCCAGACAGGAAGTAGGCAGTGGTAAGTGGAGACAGGAAGGCTGAGGGAGAGGAGCCACCACAGGCCCTGCCCATGCCATGTTGTACAGCTGCCAAAACATGGAGAATCATAGCCCAGCCAATTTGCTGAGAAACCTAGGGTTAAATATCTTCATGGAAAAGAACATGATAATTAAATATTGCCCTGGTCCTATTTCCTTGACTCCTCATAGCTATTTAGAATCGAGGAATGTAAGAGTAGGATTAGTCAGGTTTGGTGGGTTTAAATGGAAAAATATATCTAATGTGCTTATAATCCCATTTCTAGCTTTTTTCCACAGGTATACCTTTAAAGATAAAACAGATTTCAGGATTACCCTTCCATGATGTATCTGTTACTTTGAAATCTTTACCAATCCAACCAAGTTCATATTTCTGTGGATTCTTAATTCAGCCTTATAGAGTCCCTTGGTAACGCAAATAGTTAATTAATGCCCTTGACTGGCAACAGAAAGGTAGGTGATTGAGCCCACTCACAGACATCTCAAAAGAAAAATCTGGTGATCCACTATTAAGCATATTTAATGTGCTGTCTCACATAATACAATGTTCCTAAGAGGTACCCTTAAGATTGTTACACCCATATTACAGATAAGTAAACAAGTTTAGAGAGTTTGAGTAGCTACCCAGGAACCTACAGCTAGCAAGTTGTGGAAGAAGAAACTTAGTTCTCTCTGGTATCTGGGTCACAGTCACTTAATGACAATATTATTACATTATCCTTTAATTAAGGAAAGTTTATCATAATTATCATAATATATAGAGATTTTCATTATCATTTGAAATATATTTAAAGTATAAATAATTGGCAATTATGTGGTTATAAGAGCATATTTTAATTCTAGCAATTTATGGTTTTCTTGCTTTATTCATATCTGCGGTTATCATCATATGTTATGTCATTTATTCAGATTAAGGGTGTAGATAATGTTTCTGTAAAATTTATCTTTTTTTCCTGCTTGTCAACTAAGGATTATTTTGTTGATTCATTGGTACCAATTTTATGCTGATAATAATAGCTGAGTAGAATGGCAGGCAAAATATAATTCCTTTAAAAATTGAAGTCATATTTATAAGGTCATGTTTGACACAGTACTAAAGAAGAACTAAAGAACTGAGAAGCATATAATTTCTAAAATGTCTTACTTTTTGTACCTTTAACATGGTGTCATTAGCTCTTCGAATTATAAGTCATATCTTAATAGTTTTCATTGTGAGTTAAACTACTGTGCATATTATATACTCATAGAGCTAATGCACTGACACTAAGCTATGCCAAAATACAGAATCCTCTAAAATGTCTAAAATTAATTTGTAGAGTAGAAAAAAATAAAATTTTAGCTAATAAGAGTATGTGAACTTTTTTGTGCTTTGCATCTCTAATTGTCTTAAAAATTTTATGTGTCAAAACATGACATGCTATAATCCATCAAGTGATATAATACAGCAGAGTAAATCATGATGTAATAGATCATTTATTATGGCTCGGTGCTTTCAATAATGATATAGTGTAGATTTATACGAACGTATGTTAAATATATATACACATATTTTAAATTCAACTGTCACATTTTCATTCAAAATGAAAACACACTGTTATTCTGAAATTTTTTCATAAAAGATCAATATAATATTCTAAAGAAGAAAAATCAAAGAATACTGTTATCTTTTTATCATTAGATTTTGCCAAGATTTCAATCATGTACCCTTCATACATCATAGTCTTCCACATATAATAATAAAAATCTTAATGATCTGTGCATAACTGGACTGGATACATATGATCAACCTTGGATTATAATTGCAAAGGGAAGAAAGAAATCACACAGACAAGCAAATTCTCAGATTTTACAAGAATCAGAGAATTTAGATGTGAAAGGGACCACGGAGATCAGGTAGCCCAACTCCCCCATTTTACAGAAGGAAAAAATGTGACCCAGTGAAACAGAATGACTTTCAACAGGACACAGAGCCAGGTTAGTGACAGAGCAAAGCCAATAGGACTTCTACTCCGGGCTCTTTCCATAGTCCTATATTCCATTTTTTAAAGAAATCCTTCCTGGTTGCATAGTGGTTAAGTACTACAGCTGCTAACCAAAAGGTCAGCAGTTCAAATTCATCAAGAACTCCTTGAAAACTCCATGGGGCAGTTCTACTCTACTCTATTTATAGAGTCACTATGAGTTTGACAGATTCAACTCAACAGCACTGGGTATGAGTTTGAGTTGACTCAACAACAGTAGGTTTGGGTTTGGTTTCCAAACAGCTGAATTTGAACCAGTAATGTCAGGATGTCTGGGAATACCCAATAGAGTTTTCCAACTCTATGAATCAAATTAATTTAGATATTTGTCTATTTACTAAAAATGTTACCCACAGGAAATCATTGTTTTTAAGAGTTACAAAAAATGCCCAAACTATTGTCGCTATGTGCCACTGAGTGACTCTGGACTTACAGAGACCACATTGCCTGGAAGGAATAGAAGGAAACATTGTGTGCTCTTGTATGATCTTCATAATCCAACTGTTTAGAGAGTTCAAGAATTATTTTATTAATGAAAGATTTAAGATAACTTTAGGTTTATTTTGTTGGTTGTGACATAAACTAGAAAAACTGTTTTGAAAGATAATTTGGCAGTATCAACCAAATTTGAAAAATTTTTATCCCGTTTGATTCTTTGACAGAAAGTGATTCTATAAAATAGCTACACACATACACAAAAATACATGTTCAATAATGTTAACTGTAATTTTGCCTTTAGTAGGAAAATACTGGAAACAGCTCAAACACATGCTAATTGTATAAAGTATACTTCATCTACACATTGGAATACTGTGCAACTGTTAGCCAAATGAGAAAGAACTGTAGAGACTAAAACACAAAGGGTTTATAATATATTGCCAAGTAAAACAATCATCTCCAAGCTGTCTAACTGTATCTCTAGTCTAATGTACTGTTTGCCTTATATATGAAGACTAACAATTAAGTTTGCAAACTCATCCTAGAAAAAGTGCTACATACTTCAATGCTGAATATCACTATGGTGACCTTCAAAGTACTCCTCTTGGGAAGCTACACACCAATGCCAGCACCTAGTCTATACTTCAAAGCAATTTTGGAACTTTTTTTCTGGAATGGTCATCAGAACTCTTGTCATATTACCTTGGATATCTTGAATGTCATCCAAATGTCTTCCTTGCAATATTTCTTTTCTCTTTGGATAAATACAAAAGTCACCGGGGGCCAGAACAGGTGAACAGGGTGAGGGGAGGTGTTCCAGTGGAGTTATTTGTTTACTGGCTAAAAACTCTCTCACAGACAACTATACAATGAAGTCTGCGAACTTGCCACCTTGCCACTGTGTGCAATGGCCATTCCAGAAAGAGTTCCAAAATTGCTTTGTAGGGTGGACTAGGCTTTAGTATTAGGGCATAGCTTCCAAAGCGGAATACTTTAAAGGTGACCATAGTGGTATTCGGCAATGTAGTATCCGGCATGTATGACAATTAAGTCCACAGATTTAATTGCCAGGCTCTGTACACATCACCTGTTGTGTGTATGTGTGTGTGTGTTTGTGTGCCCCTGTGCATGTGCGTGTGTGTGTGGTTGGGATGTTTACACCAAATGTTATTAGAAACTTTTTCTGAGAAATTCGATTATGGGATTTTTTTTTACATTTTACTTTATTTATTTCTGTATTGTTGTATCACACACAAAAGACAGTAAGATGAAGCTCTCATTATTTGGGAGAAACCATGCAAGCAAGAAGACAATGGTAAGGCATATATAAAACCTTAAAAGAGAAAAATACGCTAACCTAGAATATCATATCCCACAAAACTCTCCCTGTACTATAATAGTGACATTAGAACATTTCCAGATAAACAGAAAGTAAGGGAATATGTGGGAACCAAACCAAACAGAATAATTAAGAGGACTCTTTGAATTAGAAAACCAACAACATCAGACAACAACCTGGATGTAGGATACAAGACAACATCATCCAGATACCAATCCTAGGTAATAAACTCTGAAGGATAAAGCACAACTAAAAGACATACAGCAGGGAACCAGAGAGATCAATCACTAAAAGACTACAAAGTCAGAAAAATAAAAGAACAAATAAATGGTGGAGCTATAGAATTTTCAAATTTAGAAGAAGTCAAGGTGATATCAAATAATAAGACACTGGTTTAAACTTTAGGAACATAGGGGTAAATTTCAAGGTAACCACACAGAAAGATAACACACCTAGTTATCAAAGAAAAAAGAAGAAAAGAAAGTCTCAGTAAAGGCAAAATATACAAAAATGAAAGTCACTCAAAAAATACTTATAAACAGGGGGGCGGAGTCAAGATGGCGGACTAAGCCCACTTCTCTTTCTATCCCTCTGGAAACCAAAACCTGAATTGACAATCAAACAGAGCCTTCTGGTCACCTAATCAGCCCCAGGAAACGGCACAGGGCTGTTAATTGGGACTTCATACCACTCAGCGAAAAATCTCCTCTCTTTCGCTGACTCCTGCTCCTGGCTAGCCCCGGCTCTCACGGACAGAAGGTAAACGCACCATTTTGACTTTTTTTTTCCTCGGTCTCGGCTGGCGGGCGGAGCTGGGTCTTGCCTGGCAGCTGCACTCAGACGCGCTGCTGGGGGCATAGGCAGGCGAAATTCCCATATTCTGAGAGCCAGGCTCGGGAATCTGTTAATCTAGACACTTTGAGCCTTTCCTTTTGTAGCTGCCTCAGTGGGGTTTGCGTGGAGCTCTGTGGTCAGGGTGTGGGACGCCATGTCGGTACCGAGATTTTAGCGGGACCTCGTTCTTAGCCTGGGAGCCAGCGCCTGCAAACGGGACAGCGCTTCTCCGACAGAAAAGTAGTGATTTTGCACAGTGCTGCCTATGATGGGGGCCCTGCAACAGAAGCAGAGGAATCGCTGCCTCTGGGCACCTTTAGCCCCCCCCCCCCCGTCTGCTGCCTGTGTGGAGGACGCCATCTTGGATACCGTGGCCACAACTGGACCTAATTCTTAGCTCGGGAGCCAGAGCCTGCCCACAAGAGAGAGCTTTTCTATCACAAAACCAGTACTCGATGCAGTGTTGGCTAAGGCTAGGCCCTGTCAGCAGAGGCCACCAGGGCAGTAGCAGTGCTGTATTCTGAACTAGTTTGTTATCATCTGGGGTTGGATATAGTGGCACTTACTTTGTCAGATGAGAAGAGGGACCTCTACACCTGAAAACTTAACTGACTTGTGAACTGGTCAGACACCTTTTGCTTTACATTTGAAGACAGCCTAGAGAAACATTTGCAATCCATCCCCACAGTACCTCTTCCAGCCTCTATATACTCACATGAGACCCAAAAAGCAACAGATAATTGTGGCATACAAGCAATCACTCATGGCTTCAGAAGGCTCCCAAATAAAGCAACCAAGGAGTTTTCCAAATGAAGAACCTTTTATGAAAGCATCAGGAAGTCAATACAAATTGATTATATACAGAGCCCTTCTATACCTTATACAAAATGCAGCAGAACAAAATGAAAAATTAAGCAAGTTGTTCAATCTGATGGAACACCAGTACTCTGAAATCCAATAGATCAAGAAGAAAATCAAAGACATAGAAATTTCCATGCAAAGCCAAGAAAACAGAATGGAACAAATGGAAAAAAGAATTTCTGACTTGGAAGACAGAGCTACTGATGCCAGTGTCTATGAGCAGAAATCAGAAAAAAGAAACAAGAAAAATCAAGAAACATTAAGAAGCATGTGGGACTCTATTAAGAGAAACAACCTTCGATTAATTGGAGTCCCTGAACAGGGTGAGAAATCTGAGAACACAGAGAGGATTGTTGCTGAGCTGCTGAAAGAAAACTTCCCAGAAATCATGAAGAAAGAGAATATAGACATCTCTGATGCATATCGTATGCCATCCAATATAGATCTCAAAAGAAAGACTTCAAGACATATTATAATCAAGTTTAACAAAATGAAACATAAGCAGCAACTCTTAAAGGCAGCAAGACTTAAGGCAAAGCTAACATTCAGAGGGAAACCCTGTAGGATCTTGTCAGATTTCTCAGCAGAAACCATGCTGGCACGGAGACAGTGGCACGACACATTCAAAGTCCTGAAGGAGAACAACTTCCAATCCAGAATTATATATCCTGCAAAATTATCTTTCAAATACGAAAATGAAATTAAGACATTCCCAGATAAACAGAAACTCAGAGACTTTGTAAAAACCAAACCCAAACTACAAGAAATACTGAAAGAAGTTCTTGGCTTTGGCTTAGAAGAACAAAACCACTTACTTTATATTTTAGAACGACACACTACTCAATACTCATTTAGGGAAGGCTGCAAAGTAAATCACAGCTTTGATTTGGAAAGAAGCAATCCAGTGATCATCATGAAAACTATGGTGTCATCATAATAAAAGAGGGATATACTACAGTGGTTATAGTCCTTCCAGATGGAGAGGAAGATGACAAGACTGGTAGTAATTAAAATTGGGTTTATAAATAGTTTATTAAGGGGTTTCATAGGGGCAGCTGTAAAGCACAACAAAGATATATCATACCATTTCAAGAAATCTAACACACGAGTCTCAACAACTATAAAACCAGCTCTGAAAAAGGTGAAAAATCAGCTCACAAAAAAGAGTGTCTCAGAACAGACTAATAAGAAGAACAGAGAAAACATCAACATAAAAATAAACATATCACAATGGTAGCACTGAACACATACCTATCAATAATTACATTGAATGTGAATGGACTGAATGCTCCAGTAAAGAGACACCGAGTGTCATCTTGGATCAAAAGACACGACCCATCTATATGTTGTCTGCAAGAAACTCACTTGAGACCTAAAGACAGGAACAAACTGAAAATTAAAGGATGGAAGAATATATATCAAGCTAACGATGAACAAAGAAGAGCAGGGGTGTGAATTCTAATCTCAGACAAAATCAATTTTAATGTCAAATCCACCATCGTGAACAAAGATGGACACTATTTATTGCTGAAAGGTTCAGTACACAAGCAAGACTTAACTATATTAAACATTTATGCATCTAATGTCAGAGCACCTAAATATGTCGAAGAAACACTGACTACACTCAAAAGAGAGTTAGATGGCTCCACAATAATAGTGGGAGACTTTAACACTCCATTCTCATCACTAGACAGATCATCTAGAAAAAAGCTCAGTAAAGATACAGAAGACCTCATTGACACAATTAACCAACTAAACCTCATTGATATATACAGAACTTTCCACCCAGCAGCAGACAACTACACCTTCTTCTCCAATGCACGTGGAACATTCTCCAGAATTGACCACGTGATAGGCCATAATGCAATGCTCAAAAAAATCCATACCGTTGAATTACTGCAAAGGATCTTCTCAGATCATAAAGCCATAAAAGTGGAAATCAGTAGCAGAAAAAACAGAGATAGAAAGTGGAACTCTTGGAAACTGAACAACATCTTGCTCAAAAAAACATGGGTTATGGAGGAAATCAGGGATGAATTAAAGAAATTTATGGATTCCAATGAGAACGAAAACACTTCCTACCAGAACCTATGGGATACAGCCAAAGCAGTGCTCAGAGGTCTGTTTATCTCCATAAATGCACACATCTGGAATGAAGAAAGAAACCAAATCAAGGAACTAACTCTACAGCTTGAACAAGTAGAAAGAGAACAACAGAGGAACCCCTCGGGCACCAGAAGAAAGGAGATTATAAAGATTAGAGCAGAGCTAAATGAATTAGAGAATAGAAAAACAATTGAAAAAATTGAAAAGACCAAAAGCTGGTATTTTGAAAAGATCAACAAAATTGATAAACCACTGGCTAAACTTACTAAAGAAAAGCAGGAAAGGAAACAAATAAAGCAAATTAGAAATGAGAAGGGAGTTGTCACCACAGATGCAACAGAAATCAAAAATATAATAACAGAATACTATGAAAGACTGTACTGTAACAAATTTGAAAACCTAGGGGAAATGGACAAATTCCTTGATTCATACCACCTACCCAAATTATCACAACGTGAAGCAGAACAACTTAATAAACCCGTCACAAAGGAAGAGATTGAAAAGGTCATCAAAACACTGCCAACCAAAAAAAGTCCGGGCCCAGATGGCTTCACGGCAGAATTCTACCAAGCATTTAGATAAGAGTTATCCCCAATACTATTGAAACTATTTAACAGTATAGAAAGGGATGGAGTACTCCCAAACTCATTCTATGAAGCCAGCATAACCCTGATACCTAAGCCAGGGAAAGATCTAGCAAAGACAGAGAACTTCAGACCGATATCACTCATGAACCTAGATGCAAAAATCTTCAAAAAAATTCTTGTCAACAGAATACAACAACATATCAAGAAAATAATCCATCATGACCAAGTGGAATTCATACCAGGGATGCAAGGCTGGTTCAACATCAGGAAAACAATCAATGTGATTAACCACATAAAGAACACAAAAGACAAGGATCACCTGATTTTGTCCATTGACGCCGAAAAGGCATTTGATAAAGTCCAACACCTAATCATGCTAAAAACTCTTAGCAAAATGGGCATAGACGGCAAACTCCTCAACACAATAAGGGCTATTTATACAAAGCCAATTGCCCACATCATCCTGAATGGAGAGAGACTGAAAGACTTTCCCCTGAGATCAGGAACTAGACAAGGATGCCCACTGTCACCTCTCCTATTCAACATTGTGCTAGAAGTTCTAGCCAGAGCAATTAGACAAGACAAACAAATAAAGGGCATCTACATCGGCAAAGAGGAAGTTAAAATCTCCCTGTTCACAGATGATATGATTGTATATGCAGAGAACCCCAAGGAATCTATAAGTAAGCTACTCAAACTGATAGAAGAGTTCAGCAAAGTTTCAGGATACAAGATAAACATAAGTAAATCAGTAGGTTTCCTCTATACCATCAATGAGACTGTTAAGGAGGAAATTATTAAATCAATACCATTTACGATAGCCCCTAAGAAGATAAAGTACCTAGGAATTAATCTAACCAGAGAAACAACAGAGCTTTACAAAGAGAACTACAAGCCCTTACTACAAGAAACTAAGAGATACTTAGATAAATGGAAAAACCTACCCTGCTCATAGATAGGAAGACTTAACATTGTGGAAATGTCTATTTTACCCAAAGCTATTTATTTATATAATGCAATCCCAATACAAGTTCCAGCATCATTTTTTAATGAGATCGAGAAACAAATCACCAATTTTGTTTGGAAAGGGAAGAAGCCCCGGATAAGTAAGGTACTACTAAAGAAGAAGAACACACTGGGAGGCCTCTCATTACCCGACCTTAGAACATACTACACTGCCACAGTGGTCAAAACAGCCTGGTACTGGTACAAGAACAGACAGATCGATCAATGGAACAGAATTGAGACCCCAGAGATGACACCATCTGCCTATGAACAGTTGATATTAGACAAAGGCTGTAAGACATTAAACTGGGGTAAAAACAGTCTCTTCAACAAATGGTGCTGGCAAAATTGGTTATCCATCTGCAATAAACTGAATCAAGATCCATATCTTACACCTTATACAACAACCAACTCCAACTGGATAAAAGACCTAAATATCAAACTTAAAACAATAAAGCTCATCCCAGAAAAGGTAGGAACAACAATGGAAGTTTTAATACACAATGAGGACAGACTCCAAAATCTGTCAAAGAAACCTCAATCAACAGAAGAGAAAATAGATAAATGGGAACTATTAAGAATCAAACACTTTTGCTCATCCAAAGACTTTATTAATAGAATTAAAAGAACACTCACAGAATGGGAAAAAATATTTGGCAACTCTATGTCAGACCGACGGCTGACCTCCATAATCTATAAGGTACTACAAAGTATCAAGAAGAAGATAAACCATCCAATTAAGCGATGGGCAAAGGAGATGGACAGACACTTCACTAAAGAGGAGATCCAGGCAGTGAAAAAACACATGCAGACATGTTCACGATCTTTAGTTATTAAAGAAATTCAGATCAAGACAACAATGAGATACCACCTCACCCCAACGAGATTGGCCATGATCCAAAAAACACAAAACAACAAATGCTGGAGAGGCTGTGGAGAAATTGGAACCCTCCTACATTGTTGGTGGGGCAGCAAAATGGTCCAGCCTCTTTGGAAGGCAATCTGGCACTTCCTTAAAAAAATGGATATTGATATACCATTTGACCCAGTAATTCCACTACTTGGAATATATCCTACAGATTCAAGGCCTTTCACACCAACGGACACATGCACCAGAATGTTTATTGCGGCACAGTCCACAATAGCAAAAAGATGGAATCAACCCAGATGCCCAACAATAGAAGAACGGATAGGTAAACTGTGCTACATATACTCAATGGAGCACTATGCAATGATAAAGAATAACGATGATTCCAGGAAACATCTTCTAACCTGGTTTCAACTGGAAGACATTATGTTGAGTGAAAGTAGTCAGCGACAAAAGGACAAATACTGTATGAGAGCTCTACGATAAGATCTCAAAAACAGACTTGTGTATAGAAGAAAAGACTCTTTGACAGCTGCAAGGGAGGGGAGGGAGGGAGAGCGAGGGGGGAAGGGTTTAGTTTAGATAGTTACTAGAAATCTAGTTGGGAGTAAGCAGTGACAGCACACATTAGGAAGAAGAACAACATTAAGTGGACTTCAGCATAACTTGAGTACTCCTTCCATCTTAACTCGATACTGCAAGGGTAGAGTAGCTGGGGCGGGGGGCGGGGGACCATGCTCTTAGGCGAATTCCAGGCCAATTGGCACAACTAGCATTTTGCTAAGAGAGCTCTCTGCACCCCACATTGGTGAGTGGCGTCTGGGGTCTTAAAAGCTGCCAAGCTGCCATCCGAGGACACAGCAAATGGTCCCAACTCAGCAGGAACGGATGCTCACTGGGGGCCAAAATGGCATGCGGTAAAGACAACCGAGAAGACAGAGAGACCCACAAAAGTGGGTGCCTACATCGACTTGGGACCGGAAGAACCAGATGGTGCCCGGCCACCACCAGTGATAGCCACGACGGAGCTCACAGAGAGGAGCCTCACTGGCAACACAAGAATAAAAAGAGGTGCATCATGAGATCTCCACTAAAAGACCTCAATTGATGATCCAGCAGTTTTGGGGTTCCTCTGAGGGCATGGCCCCCTTCCCTGATGCTGCCCTTTCCCATAAATTATAACAAAGGTCCACTCTTTGGACAGGAATGGATTGGACTTGGCAAAGCAGAGTAACCATATATTGGAAACACTTTATGGTTATATACATCTATAGGATATCATCTTGCAGACCTCTGGCAGGAGGAAGGGGAGTGGACGGAGAGGAGGGGAAAGGAGACTGTTGGGAGGATGAGACATGTATGGAGCAGAGAGGAATAGTGTGCAGTCACCGGACAGGGAGAGCAGTGGAAGCTGCATATAGGGGGGCATGTAAATTTATACCTGAATGTACATTTTCACTCAGTTATGCTAAATAAAAATAAAAATTAAAAAAAAAATACTTTTACAAACAGTTCCCCTGGAAGCATGGCCCCTGGCCCTGATGCTGCCCCTGTCCGTAAATCATAATGGAGGTCAACTCTTCAGACAGGAATGGATTAGACTTGGTGACACAGAGTGACCATATCATGTGTGCAGTTTATGGTGCTATGCATCCACAGGATTTCATCCTGCTGACCTCTTACTGGAGGCTGGGGAATGGGTGGAGAGGAGGGGATAGGATTGTTGGGAGGATAAGTCATGTCTGGAGCAGAGGAAGAGTGTGCTGTCACCAGGCAGGGAGAGCAGCAGGAGCTGCATATAGGTGGGCATGCAAATTTATATGGGAATGTATATTTTCATTCAATCATAATAAGAAAAAAAAAAACTCACAAACAAAAGGAACTTATCACAGAAGACTAAGAGAGACAAAGAAAATGTCAGCACCATACACACAGAAAGGTACTATCTAATGACAGCAGTAAACTCACTCCTATAAATAATCACACTAAAAATAGTGGCTTAAATACACTCGTAAAGAGATAGTGACACAATGAATGAAAAAAATTCATCAATATGCTGTCTATGAGAGATACACCTTGAAAATAAAGACATAAGTATATTAAAATGAAAGGATGGAAAAATACATCAAGCAAACAATTACCAAAAAAAAAGAACAGGAGTGGCAATACTAATTTCAGACTGAATAGACTTTCAAATAGAATTCATCATAAAAGACCAAAAAGGATATTACACAATGATTAAAAAAAAACTTACCATGAAGACATAACCACAATAAATAGCTACATATCTAGTAATAATGCTCCAAAATACACAAAACAAATTCTAATAGCACAGAAGTGAGATCAGCTGTTTTACATTAATAGTAGGAGACTTTAACACATACTGTCAATAAAGGACAGAGTATCTAGAAAGGAACTCAGCAAAGATACAGAAGATCTATAGGCCACAATCAACCAACTCATCCTCATAGAACATTTTACCTAACAGCAGCAAAAATACACATCCTTTTCTAATGCACAGGGAATATTCTCCAGAACAGGCCACATCTTAGGACACAAAGCAATCCACAACAGAATCCAAAACACTGAGATAATACAAATCATCTTCTCTGATTGCACCACCATAGAAGTACAAATTAATAAGAAGACCAAGGGAAAAAAAATCAAATACATGGAAATGAGTAATACCCCTGGTAACAGAAGAAATCAAAGATAGAATTAAAAAATTCCAAGAATCAAACAAGAATGAAAATATATCATACCAAAACCTTTGGGACACAGTAAAGACAGTACACAGAGTTCATTTTATAGCAATAAATATATGTATCAAAAAAGAAGGAAAGGAAACAATTAAACATTATCTGTACAACTTGAACAAATAGAGAACAGCAAAAGGAACCTATAGGCATCAGCAAAAAGGAAATATAAATACCACAGCAAGAATAAATGAAATAGACCAAAAAAGATGAAAGTTAAATAAGCACAGTTTTCTATCATCTGTACCAACAACAGGACACATTTCTTCATGTTTTTCAATTCGTATGTAAAATATTGGGAGTATACAGTGAGAAAACATAAGAATTTCAATAAGTATATTATGGAATGAGTTTATTTTCTAGAGAGAAACATGGAAAAATTGGGGAGAGATTTGTCCATGTTTTTAATACCTATATGAGGAAGGAATGAAAAGGAGATGATAAAGATACAGTTGGAATGGAGAATAACAGACAAAAACTGGTTTGTTGTGGATCTAGTGTTTTGAATAGAAGTCATCTCTTACTCTTTGCTGGAAGTGGAATAAGAAGAGTGGGTTTGCTAGTGCAGGCAGTTATTATTTAACATCTACTATTTTCCATGAAAAGTAAAAGTAAGTAAAACCACTTGTAGTGTAAAGAATGATGTAGTTGCCTGTTTGGGAGAAAGGCAGTTTCAAAATAGGTACAACAAGCAGGAAAGAGAACCACCTGAGGAAAAGAGGACAGCTAGACAGCAGTGAGGATTCATTTGAGAGTGGCAATCATAGGTTTGTGGTAGTTTTGCCTTTGGATTTGTTTCATCAGAAAGCAGCAGCCCCAGTGTAGACTGCAGAAAGATAAACAATTAGACTGACCTAGAGTTGGAATTTTGAAGAGCAGACAGAAACGGGAAGGGCGGCAATTGGTAAGAAACTGGTGGAAGTGATATGTTATGAAAGTTTTATTTTGGATAGTAGAACAAATGTAGGCAGGAAGATTTAATCTTAAGGAAGAAAAGTTTAGGGGTCAGATATTAGAAATCCTAGATTTATGGAAGAACAAATATAGAAGGAAAAATTTCTTTAGCAAGTCTATTGACAACTCTGGTTTAGAATAATTTTAGAATCTAAAAGTATCTAGTAAAAATACGCAGTTCTGCAGGTAAAGTTTTGGATTTGGCGACATGAGCCTAAAGACACAAACTGGATGAATTAAAACTTATTAGCTGTATTCTCTATACTATATGAAACCATTAAGCCTTTGGAAAACAGTTAAAAAATCATAAATGGGAATTGTGTATCCATTTGATTGTAGATGCTCAAAACCCTAACACTTAAAATACCTTTTAGTAGAACCAACGTAACAACGACTTTCAAAATGTCTTTCCTGGACAAGCACAGGTATACTGTAGGAACTTGTTATGGAGTCCTCAGACAGTAACCCCAAGCCCTATGCATTGATTTCAACTCACAGCGACCTATAAACAGAGTACAACTGCCCCACAGAGTTTCCAAGGAGCACCTGACAGATTTGAACTGCAGACTTTCTGTCTGGTAGTCACAGCACTTAACCACTCGGCTACCAGGGTTTGGTACAAACATTTGAATGCTCAACTACTAGCCGATAGGCTGGCCTTTCAAACTCAATAAGATGTTTCCTGGAAGACAGGCCTATACATCTACTTCTGAAGCATCATGACCTTGAAAATCCTGTGGACCACAGTTCTACCCTGACATACATGGGGTGAGCACAAATCAGAATCAACTTGAGGACAAACTCCACCACTACCAGGAACTTGTTATAAATGCAAATCCTCTGACATCTATCCCCTACTGAATTAAGACTTTTAATAAACCCTCCAGGAGATTGTGATGCACACTAAACTGTAAGAATCACACAAGACAGTAATCTCATAGGTATAAATTGAGTTGTGAAAAAGATCCACCTGAGTTTTTCTCTAATAAATACAATTTGCAACTTATGCTGTCTGGAAAAGTTGTACTTTCAAAAAAACATACTCTCAGACCACTTTCCTAACATCAAGACAGATTGACTAAGTATGAGAAAGATGCCTGTACAGCCCAAAACAAAAAGAAGTACCAGAGTGTTCTCAACAAGGTTGTAAAGAGTTTTATAAAACTATTCTTATGAATATTCTTGGATTGTGTACCCATAAACATAGGTGAGTTTAGTATTGTTCTTGTTGTTTTTGTAGCTGAGTTCTTTACTGAAAGTCAAGATTGCCAGTCAGCCAAGTGCCGTCGAGTCGGATCCTACTCATGGCGACCCTAAGGGCCAGGGTGGAACTGATTAGCATCCATTAAAAAATAAAAATGAAAAAAAAAGAAAAAACGGCTTTCATGACTAGGTGAATTCGAACTGCCGGTCTTTTGGTTAGCAGATGTAATAGTTAACCACTACCTGACGAGGGTTTCCTCATGGATACTAGCAACGGTTATAGAATTTAAACAAAATACAACAGTCCAGCATTAATCAAATAGGCCCTGCATTCTACCTGCAAAGTAAAGCTGTAATGAAATCCTGAGACTATTACTCGTTACACTCTAGTTTACGTTGTTATTTGGCCTCTAAACTTCGCCCTTGCAGGCGCAGATCTCAGGCCTTGCTTTGGAGGCACCTTTGGAGGGTGTGAACCACCGACTTTCAATTAGCAGTCCAGTGCTGAACCACTTGTACCACCGAGCTGTTAAGCGGCAGACCAACTCTACCAGCCTCTCCTTAGAAATCTAATGGGGCAGTTCTGCTTTGTCCTAGAGGCTTGCTATTAATCAGAACTGACTCGGCGGCACCTAGCAATAACAAGAGCTGATAGAAGAGGAATCCCAGTGCCACAGTGGTTAAAGTGCTCCTTTGTGAAGCAGAAGTGTTATAATGCTACCACTGTCAGCAGTCAGCTTCCCTGAAGGTTTACAGCCTCGGAAATAACTGCGTGAGTTCTGTTCTACCCTACAGCATTGCTAAGAGTTGGCGATGGGGGGGGGGGGGTTTAGTGCTGTTAAAGAATTCTGGTAGCCTAATGGTTAAACACTCAGTTGTCTAACCAAAAGGTCCGGGATTTGAACCTACCGGTGACTCTGGGACAAAAAAAAAAAAAAAAAAACCTGATCATCTGCTCTTGGTAAGGATTCCATTCTTGGAAGCCCCGGGAAGCAGTTATACTCTGTACTTACAGGGTCTCAATGACTCAAAACCAATTTCATAGGTCACAAAAATAGTAACAGCTGTGTTTCTTGAGATCCAGAAGAAAAGGAACTCTTGGTCCTAAACATAGATTCTCTATGAAGCTAAACGGCACTTTAAGACAATTTAGCATTATTGTTGTCTTGGCATGAATTTTATCTTCTGCTTTTTCTTTCTTTAGCAACTATGTAAGAGACAAAAATGAAGAGTCTAACGTAAAACAACTTGCCGATTTTCCCTAAAATTAATTACATTGAACTAGTTTAAAGTAAAACCTAAGTAATCCAACTAAAAAACCCACAGCCATCCAGTCACTAGCAACCCTATAGGGCAGACTAGAACTGTTTCTTAGAGTTTCCAAGGAGTGCCTGGCAAACCTGAACTGCCAACCTTTTGGTGATCAGCCCTAACACCTATCCACTACACCACCAGGGTTTAGACACCTTAATAAAACTTGTTTTCCCACTATAAAATGTAGCAGTTAACTCGGTACATTACACTGACTGGGAACTAAATGGAGAAAGTGAAAGGAAATCAGAGAGGCAACAGTTTCAAGTGTTATTTAATAATATATCCATTAAAATATTTAATTTACAATAGGGTGAAGTAAAGTGTTCACTAAGGTTTACATTTTCATTACAGGAGTACTTTTTCATTACACTTTTTCAAATTAATTGCTATAAGTTTAAAAAAAGGCAACAAAAAGGTGGTCTTTCATTTCTTCTAACATCCAATTTACAATGCTATTCCTATGACAGGGTGGATTAACTCATGAGCATGCTGTAAATTCATAAACAACTAGTATTACGAACACAAAAGTTTCAGAATTTAATTAGATGATAGGTGTGTAAATTGTTGTAAATTATGAGCTATGCATTACTGTGATGTCCTGTGTTCTGTAATAAAACTATTCTCACAGCCATTTATACTGCAGAGTGTCTTGGATGCTAAGACACTTCATTTGCATTTCTGTAACAAAGGATTTCATTTTCCTGAAACATGTTATGGCCTGGCCTCATTAATTCAAAAAAAACGAAAATACAATTAAAGAAAGTCTTCAGAGGTTCTAAAGGCATCTGAATTTGGGGGGTGGTTAATGGCGTAAGTATTATTAATTTAAATTTATCCTGTTACTCTGATGGATTATATAGGAAATGCATATTTAAGAATTTTTTTCTATAATTTGGTTGGATATCTGAGAGAGAAATACAAGACCAAAAATAGTATTTCCTATATAAACTGTATGAAAATGAACTGGGTATCTTAGTGTTATGCTCTAGTTTGGCCAGAAAACTTGCAAAATCTTTTTTTTCATGTGAAATATCAAATATCAATTTCTTTTAGTTGAACATAAAATATCTATTCAGAATTTATCTGTAGCTATTCATATAACATCCTGATCTCATTTTTCTAGTATGGAAATTTGCATTGAACTTTTGAACTTAAATTTGTTATGTTTTGCATGATGTTTACAGATTTCACATTTTAAAATATATGGATAAGTTCATATGTTTAAAATAGTCTACAACATAATTATCTCATTTTAGAAAAAATATCACACATATTATAAGATAATCTTAAATCTGCCGTCCTTACATGATGTTATAATACATGGATCCCATATGGTTTTAAAACATACAAATACAAAGGTTTATACTTCTGAAATGTGATATGTTTCAATCTACACACAGTTATAAGACGATAGCATGTTAACACTGAGGCTACAAAGTTTTGTCACTAAGGCATTTGAAGCATTTTTTAACATGTTTTCTTATTGTTTTCTTAAATGCAAAAGAGTGTTATTAGCAATTATTTAATATTTATATAGATAAGTTAAAACCCAAACTTCATTTTTCATATTAATGCACAGAGTTTTTCGAAGTTTGGTGAATTTACTGATTTGAGCATGTAAAGCTATTCCTGTTAGTTAAAGAAGCTTTTTGTTGTTGTTACGTTAAGAATGGTAATTTTATGGAGAAAAGCACAATAGAAGATGATTGATTGTCTGCTTTTGTAATGGAGATGAATTATTGCAGAATATGTGCATAAAAAAAAGCATTGTGCTATAAATTGGCCATTGATGCTTTGTTCATTTGAGTTCATTGTTTGCAGACTGTAGCATAAGCTAATACTAAATAATATAGTAAATAAAAGCATTTTTGCTAAAGCAAAGTTGCTTTGTTCACTAATGAAATTCAGCTTTAAGAAATAACAGTGCCTGCTAGTGTATTACATGTAAAATGTATAATTTAATCTAGGCCAAAAGCTGAGTAGTAACAAAGTTTGCATAGCTATTATCATTTTATTAAATTAGTAATAAGAGTGCATAATGAAAAATTAGAAACTTTTTTATTTAAAACTTAGTGGAAAAGCAGCTCACAAGCAATGCAAATTAGAAAGTGGCACATTTCTTTTTAGACAGCTGAATAAAATCTATTAAGGAAAAACATAATTGTCAGTAACTGTTGAATGACTTCAGTAACTTTCTAATAAAAAAAATTAGAATCATGACTATCAAATTTTATGACTCTTAAAAAGATAAAATATTAGGATACAAAAGAAAAGTTTCATCAACTATTATGCCTTTAAAACAAGACATAAAATACAGCTTTTAAATAAGATTAGCACCTTGCCCAATTACTATTTGCTGCATGGAGAAATTTGTTCTTTCTCTGTAGTTGAGGCATAGGTAACATCTAACATAATTAATCTGCTGTTTTAATAAGTTTAGTTTTTAGGTATGTATTAATGGCAGTAACAATCAGATATTAAAGACAGTAACAATTCTAGCCATGATACTTTTAATCTAGTTGGCTTTTTCCAATGCACCGCTATTTGCTAAGAGACAGAACACTTCATTCTAGATACAGCTATCACCTGGTGTTTGCTAAATCACTGTGAAATTCTTGCAACAGCTGTTTGTTCCTGGGGAAACATTCACTTCATATTGCAGCAATAAACTGATCATTGCCAATTAAATGCCCATTAATTGTGTAAGCAAGGATTACTGCCAGATGTTTACATTGGAAAGAAAAATATCCTTTGCTATTTATTTTCCACTTATAGCTTTCTCTTTTCATGTAGATAATTACTTGTAAAACTTTTGTTTCTTATAATATGCTGCAAATTTGAATTAAAAAATTATTAAAATACGTTCTCCATAAGTCTGATTTAACAGAGAACAGGCAATGGTGCATTATACATATAACACATAAACTTAGATAATTTTTTTTTTTTAGTGCAAAGCCAAGTGCTCAAATCTTTTCATGTTACCTACAAGTTGTCTTTATTTTCTCTTTATTCCACTTGGAATAATAAACCTATGAAATTGTGTTTCGAAAAAATTGCAGTAGAACAAACACTCTTACATTGTCTATTATGGAATAGAAAACTACAAAATAAAAAAGGAATTCATATGAAATAAAGGCATGTGGTGTTTTTAGATGTTTTGCTAAGTCTCCCGCCATTATGTTACCTGAAACTTCATTCTACACCCAAAATTTATTTAAATTCTGCTCCAGAATGTACTAGTAATGAAATGAAACATGCACTTAATATAATTTATTTTGCAACACCAAAACAAAGTGAAAAATAAGCACCAGCCATAATGAATATATTTATTACCTCTTGTAGTATCTAAATAAATAGCCAAAGATCAGGAGAAAAAAGTGCTTCCATGGTAATACATACCTATAAATCACTCTTTTTAGATAGCAGAGCTTTTACAGAATATATCATATCTATATTTCCTTGCAGTTGTGCCTTCATATTTTTATAATGAACAGAAAATTCATATACATATCTTTCTTGTTAGAATCACTGCTCCCAGCCACTGACACCCCAGCCATACAATGGCTGCAAACAAGAACAACGAAAAGATTAGGTTGTGTTCTGTCCCTCACCATACTGAACCACACCTCCTCTTTGGAAGGTGATCACAGGACCCATTCAGAGCTGAGGAAGACACGAAACAGTAGCATCTGGCTCCTTAAATATCTCCACAGGCATTTGTAATGGCATCTTTGAAGTTTTCTCTGCATCTGTCACATGTTTAGACTGCACATTGACTGCCCCAGCTGAGCACGATTTTGATTCTTTGAGAGTTTGAATAGTGTAATCTGTTTAAGAATAAGGCTCAGGAAAATCCCTCATAATATCCATACACAAGCTCTTTTATGATTAAAAAAAGGGGGTCCTCATTCCCATAACTGTTATTTTTTTAATGCTGAAATGATGCCAGTCTTTGAATTAATCATACAGCCTACAATTACATTCCAGTTTTGCACATTTTTTGAGAACCTGTACACAAATTCACATCTTGTCTACTTTTTATTTTTTCTAACCAGTATTATAGAAATTACTGCTTGAGAGGAAGGCCTCTATAAATGTGATGTGTGCATAATCATCTTGGCACCTGATTGTAAAAAGAAATCTGACCACTATCAAATCACTTTGAAAATTATTTGTTATTCAACCTATTGAGCATCAAGAGCCAACATAGAGTGATTTGACTTAAATGGTAGTTTGAGTACTATTGACTTTGCATCAACTAAATGAATATACTCCAAGCAATTAAGTCATAAACACTCTTAGTTAACCCACCTTAGCTGTGTGTAGATTATTTCTACTGTTAATAGGATCTTCAAGATATATCAAATAGCACCATCGATGCAAATTAGGGGCATTATGTAAAACTTCATCCTTCCCAATTCTATAGTTCTCCTATTTTTAATGTTGATGTAGACTAACTCTTTCTGTTACATCTAGAAATTCAATATTATATTCTGTTTTTCCTCAATTGTAGAAACATACCTAATACGTTTACTGACAGTAGGGCATCAAGAGCTTAATACTTTACTCTCCACTTAGTTTTCATTTTAAAAGAAAACAGCATGTTTCACAATGAACGATGGCCATTTCAGAGGACACACACATATGTAAAGCAACACAAACAAAATCTACAGCTGTCTTGAGGCAGTAGATTTTTCTAACCATGCTAAATTATATCATTTCTACCCCAGTTTTCTGTTTGTTTATAAGACTACCCTAACTGTATAGATCACATCATAAAAATCATGAAGAGTTTTTTTCCCTTCTTTAGCAACAACAAAAACACTGCTGTTTAACTTTTTAAAACGCAAAACTGAAATTAACATCAGGAAAACATTTCCTTTACCACATAAGTTAGATAATGGAATAAGAATTAGGACATGAGTTAATGATTTTTTTGACTGTGTAAGAGAAACTTGGCTAACAAATTTACTTTCTTGATATCAGAAGAATTAAGATTAAAACACTTAGACTATCAACAGTACATATATAGCCTAGGTGGCATAATGATTAAGTGCTATGTCTGCTAACCAAAAGGTCAGCAGTTCAAATCTACCAGGCACTCCTTAGAAACTCTATGGAGCAGTTCTACTCTGACCTACAGGGTCACTACAAGTCAGAATTGACTTGGCAGAACTGGGTTATATATACTATATAATGTACACATACACACACACAAATGTATAAATACTAACTTACTAATGGTTTTAATTCTGGTTCTTCTCCGAACTGGCTGTCAACCAACAGTAGACCATGGTACATTTCTGAGCACTAATTTTTCTCGTTTGTAAAATAAGAAATGTGAAATAGATATCTAAGTATCTTCCAGCTTTGAAGATCACTACTGATTTTTTTTTTTTTTCATTTTTCAGTCTGACAGTTTGCCATATTGTACACATAGCCCACAGGTCTGCAGATTGCTGCTCCTGTCTCCTCAAACTGAGCACCCTCCCATTCACAAAGCCTAGTTCACATTATGAGATTACTCTGATATTATTCCTCACATATGTAAATGTTAGAAGAAGAAAACCCCTACTATTTAATTGGAAAAAGAGTCCCCCCAAAGAGATGACTCAGAATGCAGACAGTGGAGGCTCACTTTCAGAAGAAAAATACTCTTCCACATTTAACACAAGAGTCTGCCCAAATCCCACATTGTGTTCTATGAGTCGCTGTTGTTAGCTGCAATCTAGTTGATATTGACTCATGGTGACCCCACGTGTGCAGAGCAGAACTGCTCCATAGGGTTTTCAAGGCTTTGAACTTTCAGAAGAAGATCATCAGGCATGTCTTCCAAGGCAGCTATGAGTGGGTCCAAGCCACCAACTTTGCAGCTGATAGTAGAAGATTTAAGTCTTTGTGCCATCCAGGGACTCCATGAGACATTAACCCCACAATATTTTCCAGAAAGTAAGGGTTGGGAGATTAAAGGAATCGAAAACATTCTATACACTTACCATCTGTCTTGGTCATTTGGTACTGCTCTAATAGCCAAGTGCCGTCGAGTCGGATCCGACTCATGGCGACCCTAGGGGCCAGGATAGAACTGACCACCAGAGTATTCCACAACTGGACGGCTTTAGCAAAGTACAGTTTATCTTTACAGAGTCCAATAGACTGGAAGTCTGAACTCAGGGAATACACTCTCTCTCTCTGTTGGCAATGCAGAAAGGTCCTTATGTTGCATCAGTCTTTCTTTGGTCTAAAAGCATCTCAGAACAGGATGCTCAGGTCCAAAGGAAGCACTCTCCTTTCAGTGTGGCTTTCTTCATGGTATGCAATCAACAACTCTCTGGTTGCTTCCCTTTCCTTTTATCTCTTGTAGGATAAAAGGTGGTGCAAACCACACTCCAGGGAAACACCCTTTACACTGGAGCAGGGAGGCAACCTTAATAAGGGTGTTACAGTCCCACCCTAATTTTCTTTAACACAATCCACTCTATTAACCACAGGCAGAGATTAGGATTTAGAACATAGGAACATCACAAAATGGAGGTCATTCACATAATACAGGGAATCATGGCCCAGCCAAATTGCTACACACATTTTTGAGGGGTGCACAATTCAATCATGACACTTTCTTAAAGACTCGGAAATGATAGATTAATACCTACCAATTAATACCAAATGTGTCTGTGCACAAGACTACTGAATGCAATTTAGAAAAAATATACCAGAAAATGAAACCAAGGTTTTTTTTAGTAGGTTCTTAGAAAACTGTTTAAGGCATTTAAGGCTTAGATACCAATGAAGATTTTATAACCTTTTATTTTACATAAAAGCGTACAACTGAGAGTGTGTTGTTTGTTGTTAAACTTACCAGCCATCCATAAGCATCAATACTTGTCACAGTATTCAAAAGGGAAGCACAGTGAACAACACCATAGGCCCCTTAATTTCTAGGGAGGATAGAAGGTGTTCAGGAGTAATTTCATTGCTGCCAAGTACAGTGGAATCTGAAGTACAGACATGGAGGACAATGAAACCCCAAGATAAATCTTCCTAGAAAAGTGATTTTAGACATATGCGGATTAGGTCTTGGCTTTCATCCTCCACCCAAGTAAGTGCAGACTATACTTTTTTCTTCCCTGGCTTGTAAAGGAGTGTCTGCACAAAAAAATGTGAGGTTTGGAGGGGGCAGGAATGCTGGCAGCCTCTTCTTCAGAAGCAAAGAGGTAAAAAAAAAAAAAAAAAAAAAACTTTTTTAAATGCATCCCTGCATCTGTGATCCCTTTCTATCCCATCTCTAGAACGAGGCAAGGAAACAAGCGCCATGTTTAATTTCACGAGTCACTTCCACAGTTGCCATTAATATGAAAAACAAGAGAGATGAACACCAAACCACGTCCAGGAGACATTCTAAACTATTCAAATACCCAAGGAAACTCCTGGCGACCTAGTATATATGTCTGACCCAATGACTTCATTTTTCTTACAGAAGCATGAGGTTCCCACATCCATTTTACCTAACTGAATTTTTTTGAACCAGTGTTATTACTTAATCATAGGATTTTACTGTAAATAAACTTGACGTTCATGATAATGAGATCAATGGTCATGACCATGCTATACAACTTCTCTGAGAAGAGTTTTTTGAATGATTGCTTAACAATCACTCCCTAGCTTTTTACATCATTTTGGAACACTTTTGCTGCAAACAAGTAGAGGTACTGAAGAACAGTGTCTCAAAGAAGTGGTATATTTTCCTCAGAAAGCAAGAAACAAACAACAACTACTGACCCAGAATACCTTAAAAAGTATAATAATATCAGATCCAAGAATTCCATAATTTGTTGACCTTTCTTTTACAGATCCAAGAGGCCCCTATAACACAGGCATCTTTCCTACACTTAAAGATGAGCAATGAGGAACAACATTCTTAATCACGCCTCTAACTTTCACGTTGAAAGTAACAGGCTCCCACCAAGCTGTGTAGCTGATTTCTGTTTTAGTCTAAACTATCACTCAATAGAAAGGGATTCTGGAAAAGCATTTGTCAAAAGCAAGGGAAGCAAGAATGGTCAACAGGTGTGAAGAGGCGAAAAAGAATGAACAATTCTCACTTTGTTTTTCTCTCATTCTTTGGCTATAGTTACAAAAGCCTTAATAAATTCAGAAAGCTGAACCAAAACATCTAAAGAGTGACCCTAAGTCATTGTTTCTTCTTCTTTCCTCCTGCCTCACAACGCCATCGAAAAATGAAGAGCTTTTTAACTTCAGTTTAAAACAATGTTTTATTTCCTCTTTGATTGGATTATGAATAACAGTGATCTGCATATAGCAATGTTGATAGAAAACAATAGCAATCTCTACTGATGAAACCTCTGTGAAGGAACTAGAGAAAATTTCATTCAAATTCAAGGCTTTTCTTTTTTGAGGGAATAGAGGGGCAACTATACTTCTTAGTGTTTCTGGAACATTCTCAATCACCTGCACTCCTGGTATGACTATCAGCAATACTTCTTTCACTTTCAAAATTGCCCCCCCCCCCCAAAAAACAAAAACAAACAATGCTGTGGGGTTGATTCTGGCTCCTAGCAACCGTATATGTCAGAGCAGAATTGCCCCATACAGTTTCCAAGGAGTGCCTGCTGGATTTGAACTGTCAGCATCTGATTAGCAGCCATAGCAACTTAACCATTACTTTCCCAGGTCCTAGCATGGACAAATCATATGGCCACTCTATTACTCTCCCACACTGATTCTCTAATTTATACCATTAGCCCAAACCTCATACTTGAACTAAAGAATTCAACTAAGAGTGGTCTCTTTGACATCTCCTCCTGACTGCTCCACCAAAAATTCGACTATCGGAAAGTCAACCAATACCATATGTTCTCTCGCATCTTCTTTCTCTCGGTGTTCATCAGTGAGGAGCCCAAGGGCTCAGCTAAGAGTTCCAGCCCTTTCCTTTAAGTACATGTTTAAATTGTCTGCTCTGCTCCATGGGCTTCACAATTTTCCTTACCTTTAAGTTGTTGAAGAATGGGTAAGCAAGTTTAGATTTGTCCTGCCAAGCCCAAAATTATGAGAATACACTGATACTCAAGTAAGAATGCTTGCCCAGAATCTCAGGTAATTTAAATGAGTTGATTCAATATGAGAACCACAGACTTAGAAGAGACTCTTGGTCTTCTAAAAAGAATAGCTGGAGAAGTGTAAAAATGCAAAAAAGCCTTATTAAAAGTTAAAAAAAAGAAAAAAAAAATCTCTAGCAATTTGAAGGCAGCTCTGTACATCTGTGACACCTCCACTAATTTTTAGTCCTGACTGCAACAAAGGATATAGTGTGAGAATAAAACCAAGCTTACCAAACAGAGAAAAACACACCTATCAAGAATGAATGCTTTAGTCATCTTATGTTGCTATAGCAGAAATATCACAAGTGAATAGCTTTAGAAAGAGAAATTTATTGTCTCAAAGAAAAGTACGCAAAAGTCCAGATTCAGGGCATCAGCTCCACAGGTAGTCTTTCAATGTTGTCTCTGGGGGAAGGTCCCTGTTGTCAATTTTCCCCTGGACGGGGAACTGTCGAAGTGTAGGGACCTCAGTTTCAAACAATGTGCTCTGCTCCAGGAACTGCTTCTTTCCTAATAGTATAAGGTCCCCAACTCTGTGCTTGTTTGCTTTTCCTTTATATCCCAAGAGATTCCCTCAAAGCATAGTCCAATCTGACACACAGAATCCTACCCCATAAACTGCAATCCTTACTCCCTCATTAATATCATAGAGGCAGGGTTCACAGTATGTAGCAATACCACACAATACCACACAATACCTAGAATCATGGCCTAGCTAAATTGATACACACAGTTGGGGGGAGGGAAGGGAGAGACACAATTCAATCTATGACAGTGAGCCTCTATTCAACAGAGCAAGAAGTGCAAGATTTATCTTTGTCCTTACCCATGAGTTGAAATTAACTGGGTAGCAGTGGGTTTGGTTTGGTTTGGTTTTGGTGGCCCCAATACCTAACCCACCATTTCATCCTTATCATTTACTCTTCATTTATCTTTTGAAAAATCTATATACCTTCTGCAATTCCCAACAACTCCCTAGTCTAAACTCCTACACTTTCTTTTTTTCATAACTGTAGAAAACTCTTCATTACCTTGCAGTTACCTACTATTGCTTCACCTCAGTCTCTGCTCAACAGAAACCAGAGGGATGCCAGCCAGCCAAGTGCCACTGGGTCAGTTAATAATAAATTAAAAAAAAAAATCGGTAACATTATTTGTCTGCTTAAAGCTCTTTAATGATTTCCTACTGCTTTTAGGATAAAGATCAAAATTTTCATTAAGGCCTATAAAATTCCTCAATGAGCTGGCCTATGCTTACATCTAAATGATGTAATGCTTTCAGCCACTCTCATTTTCAAATAATTTTCACAAATCCTCTACTTCTCTGGACTTCGTTAAATTTTTTGGAAGCATCATTTTCTGTTCTGTCTCGTCCTCTATGCACCCTATTCAATCTGCTCAAAATAGTCTGTACTTTGTTCTTGATTTTGATACCTGCCTTCTTTCAAATTACAACTGAAGTAGAAAATTCCCCTGAACTCCCAGAATGAATCTTTACACCTACAATATGTTCTTGTGTGTCTATGAACTTTTCCTCCTTACTACTCAACATAAACTTTATATTTACTTATTTAGCTGCTTGATCTTAATTATCTCCTCCACTGAATTTCTCTTTTTCTCACCATTGTATCCTCAGCTCTTATCATAGTTGTTCTTTATAAATATTTATTGAATGAATGAGTGAATGAATGAAGGCAAACATAATACCTGTAGCATGATAATACCATGTTGTGCTGAAAATTCTATTGCCAGGAGACACTCCAAGTGAAAGACATCCTTCCAGAAAATAATCTTAAAAGGTTGATTCATTACAGCTTCCTGTCAAAACATTTCTGATAATTTTCATTCATACAGTTAACCAAACTTTTCTTATTATATTGGTTCACTAAGGTGTTACTAGATTGATGATTATTAATGATTACTCATTGTGTAGAATAGTATTTTTAAAGTTGTCTTAAAACTGTTCAAATTTTCAAAAGCAATTCCTCATCCTAGTAAGTTACATTTTTTTCTTTTTTAGAACTACTTTATATGATTTTGGTGATGTTTTTATATCTCTTTGCAACTGTAGTAGGCTTTATGGTGCTCTGCAGAGCTTCCCCTTATTGGGCTGGTACATCTATCTATCAGCTACTGTGAGTGTTGGCTGCTAATAGCTCACAGCTGATTCTTTCACCAGAGAATTGCCCTGGGCTGATTTGCCAAATTAACTAGCACTTCCTGACAGAGGTAAAATTACTGGAAAAAAAATCAGCATTTCAAGGAAAGAGTTTTTGTTCTAAACAAAGTATTTGTAATTACCATTATACAACTGCAAAATCTGATAGCATTTTAAAATTTAGTTGCAGTATTGAGCTTTACAAAGACAACTATGTACATCAGAAGAAATTCTCCTACTTCCTCCATACCAGTGTAGATTAAAAAATTAAATTATTCTAAGTTCATGTTACATTTGTTTTAAGTAGGCAGTAATTAGGTCATTGGTTAATATAAGAACAAAATCAACATGGTACTATACATGAAAAACTTTGTATTAAAAAAGAACTAGATAGTTTTGATTGTTCAACTCTCATTTTAGAAACCAAGAAGAAAAACAAAATGACTAAAATTTACTGACTTAGTCTACTACTTTGGACCAACTAGCCTGTTTTCTAGAGATCCATTCATCAATTAAAATAAGAGAACAAGATGAACAATTCATGTCAAGATAACTCTTAATGTTCAGAAGTATATAGCAAGCTACCTTGTCTCAGCTTGATCCCTGGTAAATAGAACTTCTTGGTATATAACTGATCATAATTCACATAGTGTGGCAGCTTTGACCCTCCCAGGTCTAAGATAAAGACTACACAGATTTCTAACATCAGAGATTGTAGCCTATGGTATTCTCCAGGGACAGTGCTTGGAAATCAACTGCAACTGTCAAATTGAAAGAAATCACAATGACAAATGCATGTCAAATACTCTTTTTAAAGCAAGAGTGTTTGTGTCCCATAAGTCTGTCAAGGTATGTGTATTGTAATGAAAACATATTGAATGAATTAACTCAAAATTTTTTTTATTATATTTTCTCTTTTGATTCCTAACATTTTCATTTAGGAAAAACAATTCTACATTAAATATATTTTATTTAATTAGATTCTGTTATATTTTTAAATTATGTTGCAGTAGAAGAAAATGAAAACAAAGTAAGCTCATTATGATATGAATACAATACAATCTTCTTCATAATTTGGCTTCTCATTTATACTATATGTGATGTTGGTTGGATTCCTAGTGGCAAAAATGGTTAAGCACTTGGTTAAAGGTTGGTGGTTTAAACCCACCCAAAAGTGCCTCAGAAAATAAACCTGGAGAGGCAGGGCTAAGAGGGTGGAGTAGTCAGATCCCTCCTGTGATCCCTCTTACAACAAAGACTCAAAAAAACAAATGGATCGATTATATATGATCTTCTAGGAGCCCTGAACATCAAAAGTAAATCTGAGAAATTGGACTGAGTGACAGAGAAGGGAGACAAAATCCAGAAGTACTAAGGAGTAGCCAGACTTGACCCAGTGGAAATCAGCATCCTGCAGGCAGACAGCTGGTGTGAGATGGTGAGGACAGCAGTGGTATTTAGGTTTTCCACATTGAGAGAGACTGAGAAATAGCCTACACACACTTCCAGATTAACTGAAAAATGGCATTCGATCATCAAAAGGTATGTAACTTGCATCTAATCAACCTCTTGAGGATCTAAACCTTCCTCCCTTTTACCTGCCCTTCCCCTCCCTCCTCTGCACTGGAGCAAGCCATTTCCAGAGACTGATACATCTTGTGGGCTGGAAGTAGGACCTCATATGCTCCCTGAGCCATTGTCCCAGCTTTGGAGAGGAAATGAATAAAAAGATTTAAAAAAAAAAAATCTGCCAGCTCCCCTAAGCCAGGAACTCAGGGCAGAAAGAGATCCTTTCCCTAGGTTCAGGCAAAAGGAGTTCACAGACTTGAAATGCCATTCACCTCTTCATAGACCTGTGTTGGCTCACCACAACATGGTAGGCCTTGATTAGCAAAGTATAACAGGGTATATACCTAAATTCTAATTTTACTGTATTTGCTATATGGTGGTAATGCAGATTCCTGACATTTGGCACTGTTCTTTCTGTTAAGCAGGAGTCTCTCTACCCATAGAAGGAGCCTGAGGACTAATGGTTCCAACCATACCAGCTAGCAAGCCATACAGGGGTCCAAGAATAAGTCGTGCCTCCCACTACTTGCAGCTAACAGCAGGGGGCAGCCACAGTCTGTCTGTATAAGGTATGCATGTACGTACTTTAAGGAACAGAGATACACTTTCCTCACAGACACACAGCGTTGTCTGTCAATCCTGACTGACTTAGCAAGTACAGGCAGAAAACTGTGCCTGTACTAATCAATGCATCTACATTTAGGACTGCAGGTCAGAGCCTAGACAACATACATGGCGACTGACAACCTAAATACCTGAGTTGAATCTACACAAAAGAGGTGAACTCCTGGGCTCACATACCAAGGAACAGCTCTAACTGCTTGGTGACAGAATATTAGAGCTTAAAAGTTACTGATAATGAAAATAGCTCAAACAACAGCTTATTTGGGCATTTCAAAACAAGAATCTAGAACCTCATAAGAAAAGAAAAAATAGACAAATACAACTATTTGCTGATGGCTCCGAGACAATACTTAATTTCAAATCACATAAAGCAACAGATCATTATGGCTTCAGAAACTTCAAGAACAATGAATTATGAAATCTTCCAAATGGTAAGAACATCCTGGAATTATCAGCTGTAGTATACAGAAATTAATACACAGAACTCTTTAAGAAATTGGGAAGGAAGTCATGCAAAGTGCAGCAGAGCCAAATAACAAATTAAACAGGCTGCAATAAACCACATAGAAACAGCTAACAGAAATTCAGAAGATTAACAATAAACTTCAGAATTAGACAAATCCATAGAAACTCAAAGGAGCAGAAGTGAGGCAACGACATGTAGAATTAGTGAGACTGCAGATAAAGCACTTAACACCAAAATATTTGAAGGAAAAATCAGATAAAAGAATTCTTAAAAGTAAAGAAACATTAAGATTCATGTGGAACTCTATCAAGAGAAATGATCTATGAGTGATTTGAGTACTAGAACAGGGGAGGATAACAGAAAAAAACAGAATTGTTAAAGATTTGGTCACAGTAAACTTCCCTGATATTGTGTAAGATGAGAAGATATCTATCGAAGATGCTCACTAGACTCCACATACAGTAGATTACAAAAGAAAGACACCAAGACCAATTATAATAAAGCTTTCCAAAACCAAACATAAAGGAAGAATGTTGAGTAGCTAGGGATATGGGATACAGCAAAAGCAGTGCGCAGAGGTCAATTTTTCTATATGAATGTACACACTCAGAATGAAGACAGGGCCCAAACCAATTAACCCTACACCTTGAACAAGTAGAAAAACAAAAGAACCCCTTGGACTACAGAAAAAAATAGATAATAAAAATTAGAGCAGAACTAAATAAATTAAAGAACAGAAACCAATTGACAGAATTAACAAAACCAAAAGCTGGTTTTTTGAAAAGATCAGTAAAAATGATAAATCATTAGCTAAACTCATGAAAGAAAAGCATGAGAGAAAATAACAAATAACAAATGACACAGGAGATGTCACAATATACCCAAATGAAATTAAATGTAGTATAGTGGAATACTATGAAAAGTTGTACTCTAACAGATTTGAAAACCTACGAGAAATGGACAAACTTCTGAATTCATATCACCTACCAAACCTATCACAAAGAGAAGTAGAACAACTTAATACACTAATCACAAAAGAAGAGATTGCAAAAGTAGCCAATAAACTACCAAGCAAAACAAGTTCTGGCTGCTTCACTGGAGAATTCTAACAAACTTTAGACAGGAGTTAATTCCAATACTACTGAAGATATTTCATAACATAGACAAGGATAGGACATTCCCAAATCCATTCTATAAAGCCAGCATAACCCTGATACCAAAGCCAGGAAAATATCAGACAGAAAAAGAATTATTACCGAGCAATATCACTCATGAACCTAGATGCAAAAACCTTCAAAAAAATTCCTAACAAACAGAATTCAACAACACATCAAGAAAAAAAAAAATCATCATGACCAAGTAGGATTTGTACTAGGGACCCAGGGTTGGTTCAACATCAGAACATAATTAATGTTATCAACCGCATAAATAACACAAAGGATAAGAGTTACTTGTTTTTATCAATTGATGCAGAAAAAGCATTTGACAAAATCCAACACTCATTCATGTTAAAAACTCTCAGCAAAATAGAAATAAAAGGGAAATTCCTCATCACAGTAAGGGGCATCTATGCAAAACCAACTGCCAACATCATCTTGAGTGAAGAGAGACTGAAAGAATTTCCCTTGAGAACAGGAAATAGACAAGGGATGCCCACTGTCACCACTTCTAGTCAACATTGTGCTAGAAGTTCTGGCCAGTGTAATCAGACAAGACAAAGAAATAAAGGACATCTATGTCAGTAGAGAAGAAGTAAAAGTATCCTTATTTGCAGATGATGTGATCATATACACAGAGAACTCTAAAGAATCCATAAATAAACTACTGGAATGAATAGAAGAGCTCAGAAAAGTACCAGGCTGTAAGATAAACATAAATAAATCAGTACGATCCCTTTACACCAACAAAGAGACCATCAAAGAGGAAATCACCAAATCAATATCACTTATAATAGCCCCTAAGAAGATAAAATACCTAGGAATAAATCTAATCAGAGATGTAAGATACCTATACAGAGAAAATTACAAGACCCTACTGCAAGAAATCCAAAGAGACATAAGTGGAGAAATTAGATATCCATCTGCAAAAAACTGAAACAAGACCCATATCTCACATCCTACACAAAAACTAACTCAAAGTGACCAAAGACCTAAGTATCAAATCTACCTTGCTCATGGATAGGAAGACTTAAATTTATGAAACTGTCTGTCATACCCAAAGTGCTCTACATATACAATGCAATCCCGATACAAATTCCAATGCCATTTTTAATGAAATGGAGAAACAAATCACCAACTTTGTCTGGAAAAGGAAGAAACCCTGGATAACACTACCGAAGAAGAACACAGTAGGAATCTTCTCATTACCCAGCTTTAGAACCTATGACACTGCCACAGTTGTCAAAACAGCCTGGTACATGTAGAAAAACAGATATATTGAACAATGGAGTGGAATAGAGAATACAGAAATATCACTATCATCCTATAAACAATTGATATTCAACAAAGTCCCAAAAGTTGTAAACCAGGGTAAAAACAGTCTCTTTAACACAATGGTCTTGGCAAAAATTAGATATCCATCTGCAAAAAACTGAAACAAGACCCATATCTCACACCTTACACAAAAACTAACTCAAAGTCATCAAAGACCTAAATATCAAACCAAAAATGATAAAGATTATGGAAGAGAAAGTAAGGACAACAATGAAAGTTCTAATACATGGCTTAGACAGACTATAAAATCTTACCAACAATGCACAAACAGGAGGGAAAAATAGAAAAATGGCAACTACTAAAAATCAAACACTTATTATGCTCATCCAAAGATTTTATCAAGAGAGTTAAGAGTCCCTACAGTACGGCAAAAATTATTTGGCAACTACATGTTGGATTGATGTCTAACTTCCATAATCTACAAGGTACTGCAAAATATCAACAAGAAAAAGACAAATAACCCAATTAAGCAAGGGGCACAGGACATGGATAGACACTTTACCAAAGAGGATATTCAGGCAGCCAAAAGACATGTGAGGAAATTCTCATGATCATTAGCTATTAGAGAAATCCAAATAAAAACTGCAATGAGATGCCATCTTACCCCAGTGAGGTTGGCAATAATCCAAAAAACACAAAACAACAAATGTTGGAAAGGCTGTGGAGAAATTAGAACTTTCCTACACTGCTGGTGGCAATGAAAAATGATACAACCACTTTGGAAAGCAACTTGATGCTTTCTTGAAAAGTTAGAAATACCATGTGATCCAGCAATCCTTCTGCTTGGAATATATCCTACAGAAATAACAGCTGTCACAAAAACAGAGGCATTCACCCAAATGTTTATTGCAACACAGTCTACAATAGCAAAAAGATGGAACCAACTCAGGTGCCCATTAACAAATGAGTGGATAAACAAACTGTGATACATATACACAATGGAATACTATGCAATGATAAAGAACAATGATTTTAGGAAATATCTAATAACCTGGTATCAAATAGAAGATATTACGCTGAGCAAAATCAGTCAGCTGCCAAAGGGCAAGTATTGTGTAAGACTACCATTGAAAGGACTTAAAAGTAGACTTACATACAGAAGAAAAGACTCTGATGGTTACAAGGGTGGGGAGGGAGGGAGAGGGTTGTTCATAGTTGATATGGATTTGGTTAGGTGAGGTGTGTAACAGCACTCAGTGAACAACAAGCCAGCATAACTGGATTGCACCATAAACTAAAAAGTTTTCTAAATTCACCCCAACATTTCAAAGTATAGAGTAGCAGGGACAGCAGTCTTACTACTATGTTTTCAGGGGACATCAAGATCAATTGACGTAACTAGCCTTTTGCAAATAGAGTCTTCTGCACCCCATATTAGTAAGTGGCATCTGCAGTCTTAAAAGCCATCTGAGGAACATCAATTGGTCCCAACCCACCTGGAACAGATGATAGCTGAGGACATCAAAGACAAGAGTTAAAATGAGCCCAGGAAACAGAAGGACCCACATGATTGGGAGACCACATCAGCATGAGACCAGAAGAACCAGGTGGTGCCTGTTCACCACAAAAGACAGCCTTGATAGGTGACACAATGTAGAGTCTCTGTTGTAGCATGAGAAAAAGAGGTGTGCAGATCAAGAACTCTACTAATAACGGTCTAATAGCCCCTGACCTGAAACTAGTACAGAGGTCAATACTTCACACAAAGAATGTACTGAACCCAGGGACACACAGTGAACATGTGATGTGTGTACTTCATGATTTTATACATTCATAGAAGGCTGTCCTACTGGTTTCATTCTAGAGGGGAGAAGAGAGGATGGAGAGACAGGTGTTCACTACGAGTGTATTAGAAGTAATCAGTGAAAAGCAGGAGTGTGTTGTCAGGGTGGGGAAAGTAGATACAGCTGTTGAGAGGCAGATATGCAAAATTGACTTGGATTGTATACTTCTATATTGTATATTTTATATACAATATTGTATATTGTATACTTGTATACTCTATACAGCAAATATAAAATCAACAATGAAAATCAATAATTACTCAAAATGTAAATGGAATAAATGCACCAATAAAGAGACTGAGTATGGCAGAATGGATAAAGAAAAAAGACAAGATCTTTCTATATGCTGCCTACAAGAGACACATCTTAGACTTAAAGACACAGACACTCAAAAGATGGAAAAAAATATCAATTACATAATTTTAAAAAGGAGCAGGACAGGCAATATTAATTTCTGATAAAACAGACATTAAAGTAAAATCCAGCACAATGGATAGGGAAGGACACTATATGATGATTAAAGGGTCAATACATCAAGGGTATAACTACATTAAATATTTATACACTCATTGACAGGGCTTCTAAATATCAACAAACAATTGAAAAGAGAAACAGACAGCTCTACAATAATAATAGGAAACTTCGACACATCAATTTAACAACAGAATATCCAGAAAAAGGCTCAAGAAAGACAAGTGCTGCAGGCTGCTTGGAATGTACTGTCCCAGCTATTGTCTTATTGATGTAGATTTAGGCTTTTCTCAGGCATGGTAGAACTTCCAGGAAAGCCTGACATTTGTGTCTCTCTTCTTCTTATCTCCCACCTTACTGATACTTTCGTACAAATGTTTAGGCCTTTTGCAAGTAAGATAGAGCCTCGGAAAAAGCCTGACCTTTGCCTCTTTCCGCTACCTTGTGCCCTGATGATACTTCCAAGTATGGATCAGGCAATCATGAGATGCCCCAATACCATTGTAACCAATTTGTGGAAAATAGACTGCTCTGCCAACCTCCACCTGATTGTAACCCTATAAATAAAGTTTCCTATTGAGGAACGGTGGCCATTGTTCTCCACAGAGACCTTGGTCCCACCTGGCCTCAACCTTATCTCGTGTCTGAGTGACTTGTTTCATGTGTGAGTGTATCATCATCTTTCTTGCCCATTTTCAGCCTACAGACCCTCCCCAGTGCTGGTTACTGTGGTGGCAGATGCTGCAGACAAGGAAGATCTAAATGTCACAGTCAACCAACTTGACCTAAAAGATACATAAAGAACATGCTACCCAACAGAAACCAAATAAACTTTCCTTTCCAACATGCATGAAACATTCTTCAGCACAGAGCACATATTAGGCCATAAAACAAGTATTAACAAAATCCAAAGCATCAAAACATTACAAAGCATCTTTTCTGGCCATAAAGCTATAAAGGTAAAAGTCTATAACAGAAAAAGTAAGGAAATAAAACAAAAAACTATTTGGTTATAGAAGAAAACTTAAGGACACAATACAGAAATTCATAGAATTAGATAATAATGAGAAAACCTCCTACCAGAAGCTTTGGATACAGGAAAAGCAATGCTCAGAGGCAAATTTGTATCAATACACACACACACTCAGAAAGAAGAAAGGGCCCAAATCAAAGCACTAATCTTACAACTCAAGTAAGTAGAAAGAAAACAACAGAAGAAGCCTTTAGGCACTGGAAGAAAGCAAATAATAAAAATTAGAGCAGAACTAAACAACCTAGAAAGAAAAACTGTTGAAAGTGTCAACAAAACCAAAAGCTGTTTTTGTGAAAAGATCAACAAAATTGAAAAACTACTGGGCGAATTAGCAAGGTAAAACAGAACAGGAGGCAAACAACAAAAATAAGACATGAGATAGACAATATCACAACAGAGCCAATTGAAATTCTTGAAAAATCATAAAAAACTACCACTAAAAAAATGAACTGTAATAAATTTGAAAACCTAGAGGAAATGGACAAATTTCTAGAAATGCTACCTACCAAAACTAACAGAAACAGACACAGAACCACCAAATGAACTGATAACAAAAAAAAGATTATAAAGGTTATCAAAAACTCCCAACAAAATAAAAGTCCTGGCCTTGATGGCTTAACTGGAGAATTCTACTAATCGTGCAGAGAAGAGTTAACACTAGTATTATTAAAGGTAATCCAGATCATAGAAAATGATGGAATACACCCAAATTCATTCTATGAAGCCAACATAACCCTGGTAACAAAATCAGGTAGACGTGATAAAAAAGGAAAATCTTATAACAATATTTCTCATGAACTTAGCTGCAAAAATCTACAAAAAAGTCTAGCAAATAGAACTCGACAACATATCAAAAAAATAATTCATCATTACCAAGTGGGATTCATACAAGGTATGCAGGAATGGTTCAACGTCAGAAAAAACAATCAATGTAAAAAACCACATAAATAAAACAAAAGACAAGAACCACTTGATTTTATCAATTGATGCAGAAAAGGCATTTGACATGGTCCAACACCTATTTGTGCTGAAAGCTCTCAGCAAAATAAGAATAGAAAGGAAATTCCTCAACATAAGAAGGGGCACAAAGCCAACAGCCAACATCATCCTAAACAGAAGGAGTCTGAAAGCAATCCTCTTGAGAACAGGAACCAGAAAAGGAAGCCATTTGTCACCACTTTTACTCATGCTTGTGCTGGAAGTTCTAGCCAAAGCAATTAGGTTAGACAAAGAAATATAGTACATCCAAATTGGTAAGCAAGAGAAAAAAATATCTCTATTTGTAGATAAAATGTTGTATACAAGGAATAGCTTAACGAACATGCAAAAAACTACTGAAATTAATGAAAGATTTCAGAAAATCATCAGGATACAAGATAAACATAAAAAAATCAGGTGGATTCCTTTACACTAACAAAGAATGTCAAAGAGGAAATAACCAAATCAATACCATTTATAATAGCCCCTAAGAAGATAAAATACTTATGAATAAATCTAACCAGACACATACAAGACCTAGCTTTGGTCAGCTTGTGCTGTTTTAACAGAAATACCATGAATGGAGTTTTAAAAACAGAAATTTAATTTTGTTGCAGTCCACTAGGCTAAAAGTCCAAGTTCACTTCAGGATGTTGGCTCCACACGAAGACTTTCTCTGCTGGCTCTGGAGGAAGGTCTTTGTTGTCAGTTTTTCCCCAGACTGGAAGCTTCTAAGACACAGGAACCCCAGTCCTTTAGGAAGGACACAGTCAGCTCCTAGCACTACTTCTTGGTGGTATGCGGTCCCTAAATCTCTCTGCTAGCTTCTATCCTTTATATAGAAAGAGATTGGCTCAACGCACAAAACAATCTTACACAAAGAGTTCTACCCCACCAACACAACCGCTGCCCATCCACACTCATTAATTTCACAGAGGCAGGGTTTACAACATACGCAATACTTAGAGTCATGGCACAGCCAAATTGTCACACACATTTCTGTACACATTTTTTGGGGAACACAAATTCAATCCATGGCAGATCTATACAAAGAAAACTAAGGTCACTACTAAATGAAACTAAAAGAGATGTGCCTAAATGGCAAATCCTGCCTTGCTCATTAATAGAAAGACTCAACATTGTAAACATAAATATTCTACCAAAGTGATCTATAGATATCATGCAATTCTGATTCAGATTCCACTGACAAATTTTAAGGAGACTGAGAAACAAATCACCAAATCACCAGCTTCATACAGAAAGAGAAAAAGCCCTGGATAAATAAAGCATCACTGAAGAAGAATAAAGTGGAAGGCCTTACACTACCTCAATTTAGAAGCTATTATACTGGTACAGTAGTCAAAATGGTATGGTACCTGTACAGCAATGGATAGATGTACCTGTGGAACATAACTGAGAATCCAGACATAAAATCAACGACCTGTGAGCATCTGATACTTGACAAAGTTTCAACGTCCATAAATTGGGGAAAAGACAGTATCTTTAACAAATAATGTTAGTATAGCTGTATAGCTATTTGCAAAAAATTGAAACAAAACCTGTATCTCATGCCATGCATAAAAATTAACTCAAAATGAATCTAACACCTAAATATAAAACATAAAATGATATATACCATAGAAGCAAAAGTACAGACAATGTGAGGAACCCTAATACATGTCACAAACAGAATAGAAGTCACTACTTATTGTTTTAGTCATCTAGTACCGCTATAACAGAAACATCACAAGTAGCTGGCTTTAAAAAGAGAAATTTTATTCTGTCACAATCCAGTAGGCCACAAGTACAAATTCAGGCATCAACTTCAGAGGAAGTCTTTCTGTTTGGGCTCTGAAGGAAGGTCCTTGTTGTCAGTCTTCCCACAGACTGGGAGCTCTTGAGGTGCAGGGAACACAGGTGCTTTCTAAAGGATGTGCTCTGCTCCTGGCACTGATTCTCTGCTGCTTTTATCTTTTATATATCAAGAGACTGCATCAAGGCAAAATACAGACTCACACACTGAATTCTGTCCCTTCACCCTGTCCTGCAGCACAACTGCTTCCCATCCTCCCTCATTAACATCATAGAGGCAAAGTTTACAACATGGAGGAACATCACACAATAACAGGAATCACTGTCCATTCAAATTGCTACACGCATCTTTGAGGGGACACAATTCAATCCATGACACTTACAATTTACAAACACCAGAAGGAAAAATAGATAACTTGCAACTCCTAAAAATCAGATACTTAAGTTCATCTAAAGACTTTACCAAAATAGTTAAAAGGCAACCTGCAGACTGGGAAAAATATTTTAAATATGACAAATAAAATCAGCACGTAATCCCTAAAATCTACAAGACACTGCAAAACTTCAACAACAGAAAGACAAATAACTCAATTTAAAAAATGAACACTTTGAGGGGCGGGGATATTGACAGACTAGACACACATCTCCTCAATTCTCTCTGAGACCTAAGGCCTGGAATGATAATTGAACAAAGCAGCATGTACATCCTGGGAGCCCTAGGATCTGGTAAAGTTTGTCAGATTGGACTAGACACCAGTAACAGTGTAACCACCTCTCTCTAAAACAAGGCAGTGGCACGCTGAGTCTGGCTTCGTCTGACTCTATTTGGGAGGACTGCAGGTACTGACACCTTCTTTGTTATCCAGGAGGTGAGGACTAGGCATGAGGCAGCTAATATACTGAACTACATTGTTTAAGTAAAGAGTATACAGGGTCGCCATGAGTCGGATCCGACTCGACGGCCCTTGGCTCGGCTATACAGTGCAGCAGAGATTGTGCTTGGAATGGCCACACAGTGAGAGCCTAGCTGCTGAATGAGGGCACCACTACCCCTCTACCCTCTCTTTTCTGAGCTGTTCCTAGATTCTGCTGTTTCATGGCAGGAAGGGCAGCTCTGGTGGGATACCATCTTGGTCAGCTGGGAGGTAGAGTAACCCTTCCAGATATCTTAGCTGGGGCTAATTCTCTCACAGAGCAGCATCCCTTGTCTAGAAAGTGCTTCTCCAGCAGAAAAGCTGTGCTAAGGTTAGTGGTACCCAGAGTTACAGGTTGGGCCTGGCAGATGATGACAGCAAAGCTGTAACCACTCCCTACTTTGAATCACATTATAGCATCTGGGGACAGCCTGTGAGGTTGTTTCTTGTCAACCACAAGGCTAGGCCTGCCACACCTCAGGGCCTAACTGATTTCAGTAGCTGTTGAACAGTTTCTCACTTAGAAGTAAAGTATCTTTTTAAAATAAGATCACCTGGAGAACTGACTGCTGAGCATCTGGCAGCATCTCCTTTACCCTTAGCTGATTTCAGCATTGGCTGATGGCCCCCCAGTGACACCGTAAGTACAGCACCATCTTTTACAGCTAGGAGGCAGAGCCTGCCACCCCAGAGAGTCCAGATGGCTGCTGACCAACTCCCCTCTTAAAACTATGCTTCAGCTCCTATTGAGGTAACACCAGAGAAACCGAACAGCTTCTAGATGGCATGGAGACAACAATCAATAGCTAACCATTTAAAGAAATATTCCACCATAGCTCTGGAAAACTCCCTAAATAAAGAATTGGAAAACTTCCCAAATGAAAAAGCCTTTATGAACTACTAGAGGTCAAATACAAAAGAACTATGTATAGAGCCCTCCTGGACATAAAATAAAATCCAGGAGAACAAAATGAAAATTTAAGTAAGCTATTTGAACTGATAGAACATCAACACTCTGAAACCCAGAAGATCAATTATAAAATTACAGAATTAGACAATTAAATCCAAAGCCAAAAGAGCAGAATTGAGGATATGGAAGCCATACTTAGTGAACTGACACAAACATTTAGGAGGAGAAATCAGATAAACAACATAAGAAAAGTAAAGAAGCATGAAGAAACATTTGGGACTCTATTAAGAGAAATAATCTGCAAATAGTTGGAGTTCCTCACCGGGGAGGCATAGCTGAAAACTCAGAGAGTATTGTTGTAGAGCTACTGACAAAGAAACTTCCCTGACACTAGGAAACAAGAGAACATAGATATCTAAGACGCATATGGAATGCCCGATAAACTAGACCTGAAAGGAAAGACATGAGACACACTATGATCACACACACACACTCACTGTTGTCAAGTCGATTCTGACTCATAGCACAACCCCATAGGTCAGAGTAGAACTGCCCCATAGAGTTTACAAGGAGCACATGGCACATTTGAACTGCTCAACTTTTGGTTAGCAGATGTAGCACTTAACCCACTATGTCACCAGAGTTTCCTATTATAGTCAAGCTTAACAATAAAATGAAAGATAAACAGAGACTCTTAAAGGCAGCAAAGCTTAAAGCAAAGCTAACATTCAACGGGAAGCCTGGTAGGTTTTTGTCTGACTTCTTGACAAAAACAGTGTCAGCAAAAAGGCAGTAGGATGGCACATTCAAAGCCTTGAAGGACAAAAACTTCCAACCAAGAATTATATGTGCTGCAAAAGTGTCTCTCAAGTATGATGGTGAAATCAAGACATTCTCAGATAAGCAGAAGCTCCGAAACTTTGTAAAAACCAAGCCAAAACTACCAGAGGTACTGAAAGAAGCTCTTTGCTTAGAAAAACAAAAACATCAAGTGTATACTTAAGGAAGCAATGTGAGACACAGCATCCAGAATCCTACTCAGTTAGTGAAGTCACAAAGCTCAATCATGCTACAATATTAAAAGAAGGGAAGCAGTGATCAGAACATGAAAATTATAGCACCATCACACTAAAAAGAGGGATATATAACAGAAGTTATAACCCTTTCAGATAAGGAGGAAATTAAAAAGATATGCAGATGTTAAAGTCTACTTTAAACTTAGAATAGTGAGGTGGATCATAGGGGTAGCCACAAGCAAAATAACAGTGTGACTTTATGGTTCTATACATCTATAGGATGTCATCTTGCTGACCTCTGGCTGGAGGAAGGGGAGTGGATAGAGAGGAGAGGAAAGGAGGCTGTTAGGAGGATGAGACATGTATGGAGCAGAGAGGAATAGTGTGCAGTCACCGGACAGGGAGAGCAGTGGAAGCTGCATATAGGTGGGCATGTAAATTTATACGTGAATGTACATTTTTACTCAGTTATGTTAAATAAAAATAAAAAAAAAGAATGCAGGGGAAAAAAATAACAGTGTGATATAACAAAACAAGAAACATAATACAGCAGTCTCAACAAGCACAAAACCAACAGCTGAGAAGATGAAAAATCAAAGCATAAAGAATGATTCAGAACAGAATATTAAGAGCAAAATAGAAAACATCAACAACACAGAAAAAAATGTGTAAAAAATGACAGCACTAAATACATACCCATCAATAATTACACTGAAAGTAAATGTACTGAATGCTCCAATGAAGACAGTGAGTGACATCCTGGATCAAAAGGTATGATCTATCTATATGTTGCTTACAGGAAACACAACTTTGACTCAAAGATATGAACCAAGTATGACCCAAGTAGCCAAGTGCCGTCAAGTCGAAGGATGGAAAATATATATACCAAGCCAACAACATACAAATAAGAGCAAGTGTGGCGATACTAATCTCAGATAAAATAGACTTAATAATGTAAAATCCACCATCATGGAGAAGGATGGTCATTAGTTATTGCTGAAAGGTTCAATACATAAGCAGGGCATAGCAATACTAAATATTTGTGCACCCAATACCAAATACGTCAAACAAACAGTGACAACACTGAAAAATGAGATTGATTACTCCACAATAATAGATGGAGACTTCAACACTCCACTTTCAGTAATGGACAGATCATCCATAAAAATGCTTATGAAAGACACAGACGATCTTATTGCAACAATTAGCCAACAAGACCTCACTGACATACTTAGAACCTTTTACCCGTCGACAGATGAGTATACCTTCTTCTCCAATGCACATGGAATATTTCCCAGAATAGACCATGCATTATCACATAAAGCAAGTCTCAACAATATCCAAACCACTGAATTATTGCAAAGCATATTCTTGGACCATAAAGTCATAAGAGTTGAAATCAGTAGCAGAAAAAAAATACATAGAAATTTGGACTCATGGAAAATGAACAACACTTTGCTCAAAAAGCCATGGGTTATAGAAGAAATCAAGGAGGAAATAACGAAATTTATGAAATCAATTGAGAAGGAAAGCACATCCTAATAGAACCTATGAGAAACAGCAAAAGTAGTGCTCAGAGGTCAAGTCATCTCTATAAATACACACATCCAGAAAGATGAAAGGACTCAAACCAAATAATTAACCCTCCAACTAATAGAGTTAGTAGAAAGAGTGCAACTGAGTAGCAAGAGAGCAATTGAGGAACCCCTAAGTCATCAGAAGAAAACAGATCATAAAGATTAGAGAAGAACTAAATGAATTAGAGGACAGAAGACCAATTGAAAAAAATTAACAGAATCAAAGCCAGTTCTTTGAAAAGATCAACAAAATTATCAACTATTGGCTAAACTTACAAAAGAAAAACAGGAGAGGTAATAAAATCTAAATAAGAAATGAGATGAGATACATCACAACAGACCCAAGTGAAATAAAAAATATAACAAAATAATATGAAAGACTACATTCCAAAAGATTTGAAAACCTGGAGGAAATAGCAAATTTCTAAATTTATATCACCTACCAAAATTATCACAAGAAGAAGCAGAACAACTTAATAAACTCACCACAGAAGAGGGGGCTGAAAAAGTCATTAAAAAACCACCAACCAAAAAAAGTCCTGGCCCAGATGGCCTCACCAGAGAATTCCGCCAAACTTTCAGAGAGGGGTTAATTCCAAAACGACTGAGGCTATTTCACGGCAGGAAAGAGATGGAATACTCCCCAGTTCATTCAAGGAAGCCAGCATAATAATCCTCATACCAAAGCCAGGGAAAGTTCCCACACAAAAAAGAAAATTACAGCCCAATATCACTGATCAACCTAGATGCAAAAATCTTCAACAAAATCCTAGCTAATAGAATTCAACAATATATCAAAAAAAAAAAAAAAAAGAATTCATCATGACCAAGTTAGAGCCCTATCAGGGATTAAAGAAAAACAATTAATGTGATCAATCAAATAACTAACACAAAAGATAAGTATCATCTGAGTCTATCAATCAATGCAGAAAAGGCAGTCAACAAAGTGCAACACCCATTCATGCTAAAAACTCTCAGAAAAATAGGAATAGAGGGTAAATTCCTCAATGCACTAAGGGGCTTCTATGCAAAACCAAGTGCCTACATCATCCTGAATGGAGAGAAACTGAAAGAATTCCCCTTGAGAATGGGAACTAGACAAGGATGCCCACTCTGACAACTTCTATTCAACATTGTACTAGTGGTTCTAGCCAGAGCAAATAGACAAGCAAAGAAATAAAGGGCATTCAAGCCAGTGAAGAAGAAGTAAAAATCTCCCTATTTGCAGATGATGTGATTGTGTATGCAGAGAATCCTAAAGAATTCACTAAGTAAACTACCCAAACTAATAGAAGAGTTCAGCAAAGTATCAGAATATAAGATAAACAAAAGTAAATCAGTGGGATTCCCTTATACCAACAAAAAGCACGTCAAAGAAGAAATCACCAAATCAATACCATTTACTATAGCCCCCAAGAAGATAAAATATCTAGAAATCTCTCTAACTTGAGAAATAAGAGACCCACACAAAGAGAACTACAAGACGTTACTGCAAGAAACCAAAAGAGACTTATGTGCAGAAACCTACCCTGCTCGTGGATAGGAAGACTTAACATTAAGAAAATGCCTATTTTACCTAAAGTGGTCTACATATACAATACAATGCCAGTACAAATTCAAGTGACATTTTTTAATGAGATGGAGAAAAAAAAATCACCAACTTTGTTTGGAAAGTAAGGAAATCCTGGATAAATAAAGCACTACTGAAGAAGAGGAACACCATGGGAGGACTCATACTACCTGACCTTAGAACCTATTACACTGTCACAGTAGTCAAAACAGTACAGTACTGGTACAAAAAGAGACATATAGGCCAATGCAACAGAGTTGAGACCCAAGAAATGCCACCACCCTCTTGTGAACAGTTGATATTTGACAAAGTCCCTTAGATTGTAAACTGGGGTAAAAACAGTCTTGTTAACAAATGGTGCTGCAAAACTGGATATCCATCTGCAAGACTGAAATAAGACCCAATTCTCACACCTTACACAAAAACTAACTCAAAATAGATCAAAGAGCGAAATATCAAACATAAAACAATAAAGATCATGTAAGATAAAATAGCACAAACAATGGGAGTTTTAATACACAGCTTAGACAGACTTCAAAATCTGACAAACAAAGCATGACCAACAGAAGAGAAAATAGATAAATTGGAACTACTAAGAATCAAACACTTTTGCTCATCCAAAGTCTTTACCAAAATAGTTAAAAGACCACCTACAGAACAGGAAAATAAATTTGGCTACTATATGTCAGACCAACGTCTGATCTCTATAATCTACAAGGCACTGAAAAATATCAACAAGAAAAAGGTAAATAACCCAATTAAGTGATGGGCAAAGGAGATGGACAGACACTTCATCACAAAGGACATCCAGGCAGCCAAAAGACAAAATGTTCACAATCATTAGCTATTAGAGAAATCTGAATCAAAACTACAATGAGATACCATCTTACCCCTACAAGGTTGGCTATAATCCAAAGGACACAAAACTACAAATGCTGGAGAGGCTGTAGAGAGATGGGAACTCTTCTACACTGTTGATAGGAATGCAAAACTGTACAATCTCATTGGAAAGCAATTTGGCACTTCCTTAAAAAGCTGCAAATAGACCATTTGATCCAGTAATTCCACTGTTTGGAATATATCCTACAGAAACAAAATCTGTCCCTTGAGTAGATGCATGCACAGAAATGTTTATTGCAGTACAGTCCACAACTGCAAAAAGATGGAATCAACCTAGATGCCCAACAATAGATGAATGGACAAACTATGCTACATACACTCAGTGAAACACTATTCAATGATAAAGAACAGTGATGATTTTAGGAAGCATCTCATAATCCAATTTCAACTGGAAAACATTATGCTGAGTGAAATCAGTCAGCACCTAAAGGACAAATATTGTATGAGACCTCTATTACAAGGACTTAAAAATAGACATATGTACAGGAGAAAAGACTCTCTGATGGCTACAAGAGTGGGACGGGACAGAGAGGGCTGGTTGTATAAGTTGATAGAAATTTGGTTAGGTGAAAGCAGTGACAACACACAGCAGGAAATAGAACAACTTAACCAGACTTCACCATCAACTGGAAGCTCTCTAATCTCAACCCAATATTGCAGGGTAGAGTAGCAGTGACAGGGTCTGGAGACCATGCTTGCAGGGGACATCGAGGCCAGTTGTTGTAACCAGCCTATTGCTGAGAGATTCTTCTGCACCCCATATTGGTGAGTGGCATCTAGGATTTTAAATGATAGCAAGGTGCCATCTGAGGTACACCAAATGGCCCCAACTCAGTTGGAACAAATGATGACCTAGAACCACCAAGACGTGGAAAAAAAGAGCTCAGGAGGCAGGAGGACCCACTTGAATGGGAAACTGTATCAACATGTGACCAGAAGAACCAGATGGTGCCTGGGCATCACCAAAGACAGCCGTGATGGGGCATACAATGTTGAGTCCCTTCGGCAACCTATAATAATTGATGGTTTAACCACCTAGGGGTTCTATTGGAAGTATCGCCTCTAGACCTGCTGCTGCCCCCTTCTAGAAAACACTACAGAGGTCAACTCTTCAGACAAAAATGGACTGGACTTAGACACACGATTGTGACCACATGATGTGTGTACTTTATGGTTCTGTGCATTCATAGGATGCTGTCCTACTGGTCTCTTTCTAGATGGGAGAGAAGAGGATGGAGAGGAGAGGAAAGGAGTTTGTTACGAGGATACAACAAGTAGAGAATGAAAAGTAGGTGTGTGCTGTCACCAGGCAAGGAGAACAGAAGGAGAAACAGATAGGCAGACATGCAAAATCAATTTGGATTGTATACTTTCACTGAATCACAATAAAAAATGAGCACTTCACCAAAGAAGACATCCAAGCATCTAACAGATACACAAGGAAATGTTCACAGTCATTAGCCAGTAAATACCCAAAACCTAACCCACTGCCTTCCAGTCAATTCTAATTCATAGAGACCCTAAGAAGAGAGTGGAACTATTCCCTAGGAGAGTCAGAGTCAGACAGATTTGAACTACCAACCTTTTTGTTAGCAACCATAGCACTTAAACACTGCAGCACCAGCGTTTCCCATTAGCCATTAGAGAAACCCAAATCAAACTACAATGAGGTACCATCTTACCCCAACAAGGCTAGGATTAATCAAAAAAACACAAAATAATAAATGGCAGAGAGGCTTGAAGAGAGACTAGAACACTTACATACTGCTGGTGGGAATGTAAAATGGTATCACCATTTTAGAAATCAACCTGGCACTTTCTTTAAAAGTTAGAAATAGGAATAACATACAAGCCAGCAATCCTACTTCTTGGAACATATCCTAGATGAATCAGGGCTGTTACACAAATAGATACATACACACCAATGTTTGCTGCAGCACTTACAACAATAGCAAAAAAATACAATCAACCTACTTGCCAATAAACGATGAATGGATACACATACTACGGTATATTTACATAATGAAACAGTACTCAGTGTTAAAAAACAGGGTGAATTTGGAAAACATAACATGAAAGAATTGGGAAGGCATTAGGCTGAGTGCACCAGCTGCAAAAGTGCAAGTACTGTAGCATACCGCTATTATAAGGACTCAAGAAAAAGGGTAAACACAGAAGAAAACAATCTTTGATGGTTACACAGGTGGGGAAATGGGGAGAGGTATTCATTAATTAGACAGTAGATTAGAATTAAGTTAGGTGAATGCAAGGACACAGTAGAGAAGACAGCATAACTGAACTAAACTAAAAGCTAAGAAATTTCCTAAATGTAACAAACACTTCAAAGGGCAAGCAGAGGCAGGAGTCTGGAGTCTATGGTTTCGGGGGATACCTAGGTCAATTGGCATAACAACATTTTTTAAGAACATGTTCTGCATGCCACTTTGGTGAGTGGCATCCAGGTCTTAAATGCTAGCAAGTAGCCATCTAAGTAGCACCAACTGGTCCCAACCTACGTGGAGCAGAGGACAATGAAGGACATCAAACACATCAGGAAAACATGAACTGAAAAGACAGAAAGGACCACTTAATCCAGAGACTACATCATTATCATGAGATCAGAAGAACTATGTGTTGCCCAGCCACCACTAATGACTCACCTAACAGGAAATACAACAAAGAATCCCTGATTTAGCAGGATAAAAATGGGGTGCAGAACTCGAACTCTATAAAAAGTCCAGACTTGATGTTCCAACAGACCAGAGGGCACCTTGAGGCTATGGTCCCTAAACTCTGTTAGCCCAGAACTGAAATCATTCCTAAAGCCAGCTCTTTGGATAAATACTGAAGTGGACTGATACTAGTGAAGACTGCTTCTCGGCTTAAGTAGATACAACGACAGACGGGCACCTCTCCTGACCAGGGGTGAGATGAGATGTCAGAAGGTGGACAGGAACTGGTTGAACAGGCATGGGAAATAAACAGTAGGGAACAAGAGCGTGCTGTCACAGTGTGGGGAGAGTAGCCAGGGTCACTTAACAATGGGTGTGCAAGTTTCCATATGAGAAACTAATTTGAAGTATAAAGTTTCACTTAAAACACAATTAACAAAAAAAAGAAGCCTGGTGATCTGCTTCCAAAATGTCAGAACTTTGAAGACATCATGGCATAGTTCCACTGATGCACACATGGGTCACACATGCACACCATGAGTCAGAATCAACTCAATGGCAACCAACAACAGCAACATGGATAACTATCTATATGCCACATTTTCTCTTTTGTGTATTGTCTATTTTTTAAAAGACAAGACTTGAATATTGAGAAAACTCAACAACTGGAGCAAAATCTTATATAGAATTATATAAATAAAACTTATTTTTTCTGGATCTTATGTAGCTAAGTGACGAAGATTCTTAAACTGAAAACCATTCATTTATGTATTAGGATAAGTTTATATTCAAATAAATCAAGTTTATGGCTATCAATTTATTGTACTTATTTAAGCAAATACTCGATTGAGTGATCATAAACTTAGACCTTAATTTTTTTCAAATATGCTCTAAGTTTATTGTAATCTAGAATCTATAAAAAGACAAAAAGAAATTGTTGCTTTGAGTTTTGGTTATTAAATTCTGCCAGAAAAAATATATCAATGATGATTAATAAAATGATGGAAGTATTGTTTGTGCTGTCTAAATAGTAGCAAATATGATAAGCAATATAAAACTACTATTGTGAACGTTTCTTCTCACCAACATATTTTACTAACAGGGCCAACTTTTACTTTCCTCAGTGAAGCCTTTGGCACAGAGGTTAAATGACTTGACTGCTAAACAAAAGATTGGAGGTCCAAATCCACCAGTAGCTTTTTGGGAGAAAGATAGCTCACTTGGCTTCCATAGACATTCACAGCCTTGGAAATCTGTGGGGTCACTATGAGTTGCAAAGGTTTTGACTGCAGTGGTTTGGGATTTTTTGTTACTCGTTGATACTAAGAATATTAAATAAAAAAAACTTCCTAAACTCCTTATAATGTAACACATGGCCTACAATTGTTCCCATGCCCAAATGCCAAGTACTCATTGCCTACTTGGATACTGAGAGCTGCTAGAACCTCCAACCTCACTCCTCAGTAGAGATCTAAAACTCTTGTTGTAGATGAGTGGATTCTTAGCAATAACCCCACAGGGTTTCCAACGAGCGGCTGGTAGATTCAAACTGCCCTTCTTTGTAAGCAGATGTAGTTCTTACCACTGTACCACCAGGGTGCAGGGGAAATGTGGATGATAATCCAGAGAGAGAGAGAAAAAAAAATTAGAAAAGGGTAAATTTAGCAATATAAGTGAGGATTTTTTTTTTTTTTTTACTCTAAATGAGTTTTCTTCTCTACATATATTTTGGAACTGTAATCTCAATGCTCAAGTGTCTTCAGAACCGGTTTGCACCAAGAAGTGATTCAACTATCACTACCATGTCATCCACCTGAAAGGAAATCCGTCTCAGTAATTGTATAAAGGAGACTTTTCCTAACAATTGATAGATGGATAATTACCTAAAGGGAATTTTCAAAGTTATAAAGGCACGTTAGAGTTTAGAGCAATCTTATTAAAAATCAAATTTACAACATCAGCAGATCCTTCCTGTGCCATATAATTACATTACAGATACTTAATTGAAATAAATTGGAAATGAAACCTGGCCTAGCAGAGGCACGTACTGATGGTTAAGACTCAGCAGGGTGGTGCTAGTTCATTAAACATAATCTTTTGCATGTATATGCCTATAACATTTAAAAATATATTAAAAATTAGAATACAATCTCAAACATTAGCTTTTATGTATGTAAAACACACTTGAAAACAGTAATATAAATAAAAAGACTTCACATAAACTTACTCTGTTTTCTGATTACTTAAAGAAAAAAGATTATATAAAGCAGAATTAAACATTCCTAATGGTAATATTATAAGATGTCTGTGAAGAGGAGGCAACAGGAAGGCAATGAGTTTGGGTAGTGATAACAAACAAATTTAATTATATAAAAGTATTTAAGTTACTATTATAAAAACTTCTATATGTTTGGTTTTTTAAAATAATTGAAATGCAATGCTTAAGACTGTTAACTGTCCAAATGTCACCTTAAGCAGATCAGCAGTCCCTGAAATGCAAGTGCTAGAAAATTAGAGACTGTTGCAAACCCAGTTATCATCTATGCCCAGATTCTGAGGTTCTCTTTGATAGTGAGCTAACCAGGGTTATCACTGTTTCACCAAGGAGAGTAAATTTATACTGGCACAAACTTTATATACCTTAAGGCCAAACCAAGTAGCTAAGAAGTGTGTTTCTATTTGCTTATCTGGGACCTTCCCTGCAAAAGATAAGGATTTGCAAGTCAATGAAACAAATGAGCTTGCATTGAGGAACAAGTCAAGTACAGTTATTAATGAATAATCATGGAACAATCAATCCTTTTATGTAAACAACACACAATCCATACAAAGAAATTCTATTGTGGATGCTAAGTGGCCCTGGCCAGGCCTACCTGCATGAAGTAAGGCTGGTCTTTTCTAAAGTAGACCAAAAACAACAGAGCCAGTTAGTTAACACAGGCTATTAGGGTGGGAGGGGAATAAGGTATAAGCTTCTTGTAACGAGGAAGGTTGTAGGAATATTCTCACAATAGGCAACATTTCTGAGAATTAATTATTATGAATTTTATAACTTGAGTTGCAAATAGTACTGTGGCCTATATATTCTAAGTCGTTTTGATTAGATACAGAATAAGTACTTAATCAAAATCACATCTACAAACTTCAGGTCATATATTGTCCTAACATGTTTATACTGTGTGTATAGTTTTAAAAAAAAAAAACTTGGAAAAAATATTTTTCATTTGGACCATATTTTCTCTTCCTTCTCAAGAGGTTTTATTCTGAAAAGTTATAAAATCTGTGTTTTAGTCAGCTAGTGCTGCTCTAACAGAAATATCAGAGCGGATAGCTTTAACAAAGAAAGGTTTATTCTTACACAGTCCGGTAGGCTACAAGTCCAAATTCAGGATGTCCACTCTAGGAGAAGGCTTTCCCCCTTGTTGGCTCTGGAGGAAAGTTTGGTGTTTATCAGTCTTTGTCCAGGGTGCATCTCGGCGAAGGAAACCCGGGTCTGAAGGACGCGCTCTTCTCCTGGTGCTGCTCTCTTGATGGTGTGAGCTTCCCAATTCTCTGCCTGCTTCCCTTTCCTATTCTCTCTTCTAAGATGAAAGGATTAAAGGTGGGGGAGCCATACTCCAGGGAAACTCCCTTTACCGTGGAGCAGGGAGGTGATTTTATAAAGGGAGTTACAATCCCATCCCAATCCTTTAACATGCAGTACAGAAAAATCGCAAGATGGAGGACAATTGTAGAATAGATGGAATCATGGCCTAGGCTAATGGCTCCACACATTTTTGGGGGGACACAATTCAATGCATGACACCCAGCATAAAACAGAAAAATGACAACTTGAACTCATGGGGACCTTACGTACAATGGACTGTACATTGCCCGGTCCTGTGTCATCCTCAGGATGACTCCATCATTGCACCCACTGGTGCCGATTTATCTCACAGAAGTTTCCATCTGTCTCCCTGGCCTGTCATGTCTTCCCCGGGATGTGACCGATCCCTCCCGGTGATGTGTCCAAAGCAAGCAAGTCTGAAAATGTCCTGTTGGAATTTATAAGGCTTTCCTTGTCTACTTTCTGGAAAAAAAAGAATATGCAAAGACCTGGAGATAGAAAACCCAAAGGTAAGTGTGCTCAGTATTTCTCAAGCTGAAAGAACTAAAGAAAAAAATTCAAGCCTCAAGTTGAAATACGGAAGGATTCTATGGGAAAATGTGGACCAATGCAGAAAGAATCAAAAGAAAAAGGAAGAAACATAGGGTCACTGTGTCAAAAAAAGAATTGGTAAATGCTTATAAACATTTCAGAAAGTAGTTATGATCAAGAGCCCACTGTGATAAAGTAAGACTTAATTCCAAGCCACACTGAAGGCCCTGTCTAACATCAAAGCTCCAAAAACTGTTGTTGTTAGGTGCCTTCAAGTTGCTACCAACTAATAGCAATCCTATAGGACAGAGTAGGAAATCCTGGTGGCATCGTGGTTAAGTCCTATAGCTGCTAACCAAAAGGTTGGCAGTTAAAATCCACCAGGCACCCCTTGGATACTCTATGGGGCAGCTCTACTCTGTCTTATCAAGAGACTATGAGTTGAAATTGACTCAGTGGCAACACGTCTGGGTATTTTTGTTGTTCACTTCTTTCTTTTTGTAAGACAGATAGAAATGCTACACAGGGTTTTCAAGGATCGGCTTCTGGGTTTGAACTGCAAACCTTATGGTTAACAGCTAAGCTCTTAACCAGTGTACCACCAAGGCTCCAGTAAAGAGTAAGTGCTAGAGCTAAACTCTTGCCCTATAGGTTTTTGAAGGCTTAACCATTAGGGAAGCAGATTGCCACACCTTTCTCCAGTGGAAGGGCTGGTGGTTTGGAACAGCCAACCCTTCAGTTAGCAGCCAAGAGCTTAGCCACAGCACCATCAGGGCTCCTCAAAACCAAGCTCATTGCCATCTAGTCAATTCCAACTCACAGTAAGCCCATAGGTCAAAGGAGATCTGCCCCACAAACTTTCTAAGGAGCAGCTGTTGAATTTGAACTAATGACATTTTGGTTACCAGCCAAGCTCTTAGCCACCAGGGGTTCCATTCCAGAAACTGGCGGAATACCGTTTGAGATGTGTCAAGAAATGCATGCATTCAGTTTGACAAATCTATTGCAAAAGGCTTATTTAAAGTGTTAAAAAGCAAAGATGGCACTTTCAGGACCAAGGTAAGCCTAACCCAAGCCATGATATTTTTATTCACCTCATATTCATGAGAAAGCTAGACAATGAAAAAGGGAGACCAAAGAAGAATTGATGCTTTTGAGTTACTGTATTGGCAAAGAAGATTGACTGTACTGTGAACTGCCAAAAGAGCAAACAATTTTATCTTGGAAGAAGTACAGCCAGAATGCTCCCTAGAAGCAAGGGTGGTGAGACTTCATCTCTTGTACTCTGACGTGTTAGCAGGAGAGATCAGTCTCTGGTGAAAAACTTAATGCTTGGTAAAGCAAAGAGATCATGAAAAAAACAAAGATCTTCAGTAAGATGGATTGACACAGTAGCTATGAGACAGAGCTCCCACAGGGCTGTATTTTCCTGGCTTCCCCCTCTACAGTATTGTTTTGAAAAATTGTTTCCTTTGCTGTCTCCTGCCCTCCCACCTCCACCCAGCTATGGATTTGAATCCTGCTTCAGCTTGAGGACTCGGCAGCACTTGGCTTGGCTATTGTACCTGAGTAGTAGTATGATTTAAGATGTTGCTGACTTAATCCTTACTTGTAAAGCCAAAAAAAAAAAAAAAAATCGCTACCATTGAATCAATTCCAACTCACAGAAACCCTAGAGAACTGCTCCACAGAGTATCCAAGAAGCGTTTGTTGGACTTGAACTGCTAACCTTTTGGTTAACAGATGTAGCACTTAACCACTGCACCACCAAGGTATTCTTCTTACTTATAAACTTCTTTAAAAAGTAATTTGCCTCCCCACCCTTGGCAGCAGTGGCTCCAACTGACTCTAGGATGAAATAAAGTTCTCTTTCCTGTTGTCCCACCTCAGCCTCTCCTTTACTGGCCAATAGGAGTGTTGCTAAGCATGAACTTGGGGTTCCTATGAAGTAATAGCTAAATAGCAGGCCCACATCTACCAATGTTTGGGAGGATGCCACAGGACCTGGCAGTGTTATGAGCTGGAATTGACTTGAAGTCACTGACTGACAAAAATTAAAACAATTCTTGGAAATAGATCACAGGCCTTTCTTACTCAGAGAAAGAAGTTAGCTAACTTCATTTACCTCAAAAACATGAAGCGTAGAATAACAGCGATCATATATTTCAGTTATCATTGATAAGGATTCAGAGTTTTTATAAAAAGCTTTCAACTTTATCTTGTACTAAACTTCATGAATTTAATGGAAATTACCTTTTACCCTCTCTAATTTTTTTGTTAAATTAGAAGCTCTCAAAATTTCAAGTGTGATGTGCAGCAAAAAGTAGAATTTTATACAGATTCACTACCTAGTAAGGTTGAACTAAACTCATGTGGTTACTAACTGGAAAAAAAAAAAAAAAAACTCATTGCCATCAAGCCAATTCATGGCAACCCTATCGGACAGAGCACAACCGCTTCATAGAGTTTCCAAGGAGCACCTGGTAGATTTCAACTGTCGACCTCTTGGTTAGCAGCTGTAGCTCTTAATCACTACACCACCAGGGTTTCCATGAAGTTGCAAAGCATGTGAAATGTGACTAGTGACTCTAAGGAACTGGATTTTCAGTTTTATTTAATTATAATTCAATTTAATTCATATTTAAATTTAATTAGAAACTCTTGAAGTATGTGTGGAACAACTAAAAAATGTGAATCTAATTTTTTTATTGTAAATTTTATGAAATTTAAATGCAGATTAAGTATTCCTGATGAAAACATAGTGCCTGAGTTGAGATGTACTGAGAGTATACACACCGGATTTTGAAGTCATAGTAAGAAAAGAGTATACAGATTACTTCACTAACAATTTTGAAATACTGTTTATGCTTTGCAATTGAAGTATCCTGGATATTTTGGCTTAATTTATTATTAAAATTAATTCCACCTGCTCCTTTTCAGATTCTTGCTGTGAGTACTACAAAAGTTAAAATTGCTTGTCTCAATTCATATTTTAGTGGACAGTGCAAGTCTATCACATTGTGTCATTTGAAGTAAGGAAATTCCACACAGCATCAAAACACCAAAAAATGAACCTGTTGACATTGTGTCATTTCTCACTCACAGTGACACTATAGGACAGCACAAAACCGACCCACAGAGTTTCCAAGGAGCACCTGGTAGGTCTGAACCACCTGCCTTCTGGTTAGCAGCTGTAGCATTTAGCCACCATGCCACCAGGTTTAACCTTGTTCATAAAGCATTCACTTGAGACAACGAGTCAACAAACCATAAAGCGTAACACCTAAGCTGGTATAAAATTACTTTTGTCAAGGAGAAAAACCAATTAAAAGTATTTGGAAGCTCTGTATTTATATAGAATAAATTTGAAATCACTGGCTGAGTTTCAATTAATGTAACTAGAATTTTAGAATTCAAAAAGATCTCTGAATTGTTTGTTTTACACACAAAAAAAGTTTGTTGCTGTTGTTTCTACATGTCATCAAGTTGACATTCTGACCCTTGACAACCCAATGTGATACTGTAAAACAGCTTCATGGGTTTTCTAGGCTGCAGTCTCTATGGGAGCAGATCAGTAGGTCTTTTTTCCTAATGAATTCCTGTGTGGGTGCCAATCACCAACATTTTGTTTAGCAGCTGAGTGCTTACCATTGTGCAACCAGGGCTGCCAAAGAGAGCTTGGTTCATATTATTTCTGCAAGGTCATTTATAAAGTTCATGGTAGACTCTGAACTAACGCTTCTGTTTTCTCAACTTATTCTGCCTGAGGGTAAACGACAGCCCTGTTTGTCCAGTGGTTAAGAGCTTGGCTGCCTAATCAAAAGGTTTAACAGTTGGAATCTACCAGCTGCTCTTAGGAAACACTATGGGACAGTTCTACCCAGTCCTACAGGGTCATTGTAAATTAGAATGAACTCTATGGTAAAGAGATTTGGGGTGGGGGGGGGGTTGTTTGTTTAAAGGTGAATAAGAAGAAACAGTAATAATCCAAATAATAATTTGTTTTTTAAATCCCACAAAACAATCCTGCCAAGTCTATCACAAATGGTCTGTCCTCCTCACAATGTTGAGTCCCACTGGCAACACCAGAAAAAAAGGGTGCTCCCTAAGAACTCCACTAAAAGACCACAACTGATGGTTCAAAGGCTTGGGAGTTCCCCTGGGAGCATGGCCCTTGGACCTGATGCTGCCCCTGATCATAGATCATTACTGAGGCCAACTCTTCTGAGAGTAATGATTGTACTAGGAATAGAGTGACCATGTCCTGAGTGCCCTTTATGGTTCTATGTATCTATAGGATGTCATCCTACTGGCCTTTTACTAAAGGGGAGTGGAGACAGTGGAGAAGAGAGGATATTAGATTGTTAAGAGATGTGACATGTATAGAACAGAAAGGAGGAGTGTGCTGTCACCAGGCAAGAAGAGCAGAAGGAGCTGCAGCTAGGCGGGCATGCAAATTTAAATTGTGTAGTAAACTTTCAGTCAATCACAACAAAAAATAAAATAATGGGGAAGTGGGGAAGAAGGTCTGTCCTAAGATACCAAAAGTATTCTTTCTGTATATAAATTATCAAAAAAAAGTTTATCTATAAAAGGAACACCTTTCTTTCAAAGAATGTTTCACTTAGTTTAAAATTAATCAGTTGCTCTTTCCCTCTTTTTCAGTAATCTTCTTGAAAGATGCTTTCCCATTCCATAAAAACAGTCAATTTATTATGACCATTTATTTGACTATGAATAGCTAGAAAGGGTTAAGAATGGAAGCAAATTTAAGGCCAAATAGAATTCAGAAAGTTGCTCATGTAAAGTATCAGCTCTTCTGCGGAAACTATACTGGACTGCACCACTGACTTGTCAGTTAATCCAAGGAGCTACATGACCATTAGTTCAGGAAAGAGATGCTCGCTTGCCTGCTTTCCCAGAGATAAGAGACAGGTTTGCAGCTGCCAAGCAGCAGGACAAATGGGAGGAGAAATTAGGACTAAGAACCTAAGTATTTCATTTTCTTGTTTTGGCTTAAAAGGAAGACTTAAATGTCACGCAAATGACGGTATCTTGTGTAATACACAGAAAAGTCATTTATCATAAGTCTTCAAAGTATAAACATATTATTTGCTGTGTCTTTAGTATAACATTACGTTTTATTATGATACCCTTCATTCTTCAAATTCATTAATGAAAGACCTGCAAATTAGTCCTTTGTGACTTTTTAAAGCTACAAATGTTTTATATAGTACACAAATGCTATTTGCATCAATGATACCAAATGCAATGAAGTAACTAAAACTCTGCAGGTGTACTAGTATCTGTGTATCAGTGTCTTTTTCATGTTTATCACACTAGCCCATTTGCAAAGGTCAGGGTTGGTGATTCGTTTAATTGCTACATGATTAACTTTTCTATGAGAATTGCCATGTATAAAATGATGGAATGAAAATCACTCTATTTGATCTTGACAGTGAGAAATTGCTAGCACTCATACCTGCTCTGAAGTTAATTAAGAACATCCTAGATGTTCTCTTTGAGAATCTACTTCATAGTAAGCCACAGGAGGGGAAAAACATTCAGTGGAAAGCATCCAATAGATAATTGAAATCTCAACTTCTTTCTTTTGAATGTGTCTCAACAAAGTCATAAGGAGGTTGGGTAACGGCATACAACAAAATGAAGCCATTGAAATTACACTAAGAAGAATATTTGTTGCTTCCTGTCATCTGTATCAAAACCTGCAGACCAAACCTGTTATTGCCAAATCAATTCTGACTTACAGCACTCTTAACTGGACAGAGTAGAATTGTCCCACAGGGCTTCCAAGGAGCTGCCTGTGGGTCTGAGTTGACGACCTCTTGGTTAGCAGTCAAATGCTTAACCACAGCACTACCCGACTCTACTGTCAGCTGTAGTTCCTGAGAAATCACTGTACAATAAACACACTATTTTTCAGTACTCTAAGACATTTTATACCAGTGATGACTTGCTCCATTCTGTATTATTTCTTGCCTTGCTGTAACCTGGCTCTTGGTGCCATACTCCCTGGATGCCATGCAGGACTCCTAGAACATAGTTGGTACCACTTTGTCCTGTGCCACCCTTTTGGCACTGATTCAGAGTAAAAGGAATATTGGGCAGTAGACAGCTTCATCACCGCTTCCAAGTTTAGCCTGGCTGGGCTCCCAAATCTCTTGGGGTGTGTTAGCTGCCAAAGCAAATTAGTCTCACTTTACCTTTGGGAAAGTGACTTTGCTAACTTTATTGGCTTTAGGAGGCCTAGGCCTTAAATACATTTTTTTTCAAAAGAAAAAAGAGCAGTTAAGAGTCTCTCTCCCCACCTCTAAAACAGTGACTGGAAAGAATGAGTTGAAAGGAAAGAATCCAATTAGAAAACATGAAAGAAACCAGGACTTAAACTGTACTTAAAAATTGCAGAAAGGCAGTAGAAAAGGTAGCAAGAGATTACTATGAGAAATTGCTAATATTAAGCCTAAGTTTATAATCTAAAAAATATTAATGCTGTTGAATGAGACAGTAGCTCATACTCAATATATTATTAAATATAAGTATTTTTAAAAAGTAATCAAGAGAGGAGAATGAAAGAAGCAATTAAGTGTAGAAATTACAGAAAAATAGAGGATTTAGAAAGTCAGTTAAGAGTTTACGCAATACTGTCTGAAATACATTGTCCACATTGAAATGCATTAGTCAGTGTCTTCATCATTCTCATGAGAAAAATGGACAAGTGTGCATGTATGTGTGTATGTGTTTATAAATAAGTAAAAGGGGTCTGTCATTGACTTACAATGCGTGCTTTCTGGGAAACAGATGGTATTTTTTGTTTGTTTGTTTTCAGTGAAGCTCCCCAAAACTATTAACTGTGCGTGGTTTTTCTCCTATTAGCTATCTCCCCTCTACATCTAAGTCAGAAGTTCAGGTGGCCAGATTATGAGGTACTCTGATTTGGTAGGTCTATGAAGTGGCTCAGGATGATTTTCTTTCTAATAATACTCATCCATAATATTGAGAAGAGGGCTTTGCTACATTCACTGCTATAGCTTTAGTATATTAAACAATACTTGGCAAATGACAACCACTTAGCAAATATTTGATGGGTGATTGAGTGAATTAATAATGAATGAATGAGTGAATGAATGAATGAATGAAATGAATTCACATGATTCTGATGCAAACTCTCCTTGGGCCAACATTTGAGACCCACTTGATGTAACTTCCTGGCTACTTGGACAGGCAACAGACATGATCTTAATGAGAATAACTAAGATCTTACGTGACAAGTTGACAGCAGGACTACTAATAAGATATATCCATGGTCACCAATCTTAAATGTATTAGTTCTGTTTTCAGTGAAAGACAAGGGTAGGATCAGGTGTATAGAGGTAAAGCATTAAGTAGTAGCAAGGCCTCCAAAAAGGAATCCAGGAACTAAAATTGGAGGACTGAATACTGTGGTATATCCCTGTCATGGACTGAATTATGTCTCCCCAAAACTGTGTATCAGTTTGGCTGGGCCATGATTCCTGATATGCTGGGATTTTCCCCATATATTGTAAATCTTGCCTCTAAGATGTTAATGAGAGAGAATAGGTAGCAGCTGTGTTAGCGAGGCAGGACTCAATCTACAGGCTTGGATTGTGTTGAGACAATTCCTTGGGATATTAAAAAAAAATGAGCAGAGACACATGGGGACTTCACACCACCAATAAAGGAGAACTGGGAGCAGAATGTGTCCTTTGGACTTGGAATCACTGCACCTTAGAAGCTCCCAGCCCATGGAAAGACTGATAACAAGGACTTTCCTCCATAGCAGGTAGAGAAAGACTTCTGCTGGAGACAACAGTGAATTTGGACTTTTAGCCTATTTTTCTGTGAGAAAATAAATTTCTCTTTGTTAAAGCCAATCACTTGTGGTATTTCTGTTATAACATTAAATGAATAGTAAAACCTGCACTGTGATTTAAGATACTGGAGGATATAAAAGACTTAGGGTTCTTCGTCTAATTAGACATGCTTCTCAGTAGGCTAAAAACTTGAATAATACTGAACTTAAAAGTGGATTTCTACTACAAACAATATTACTCTAGGGAGTATTTTAACTGCAGACTCAAAAAAACTATGTGAAAGTGGCAGTAAAGAAAAAAAGATGATTTTTCTACTTGTAAATTTCTTTGAGGCAGTCTAAAAAGTGATATGTAGCATAAAAATTTAAAATATACTGTTGAATAAGAGATTTAAATGTAAAACTAAAAAAACTATTAGAATTTGAAAGAGGCAAGTTCGAATGCAGTTTGAAGGATCAAGAAATTCTTAGAAGACAAAGCACTTCAATGCCTTGCATGCTGTTGGTGTTAAATACCTTCCAGCCTATCCATGGTTTACATTTTAATAACTAAAATAAATATTTGTTGTAGGAATGGTATTACAAAAGTAACAGTGCAAGCAACATGAAATATGATTGCTGACATTAGTTGCTATTTAGTGGGCTTCAACTCATGGCTACTTTATGTATGAAAACATTTCGCAGTTCTGTGCCATCTTCCTGATTTGGGGTATGTTGGAGGCTCATTTTGTTGCCTCTACACTTTACCAAACACGTCCTTTTCTAGTAACCAGTCTTTTCTAATGACCTATCCAAACTAACCAAAGGAGTCCCACTGTCCTTGTTGTCATTGTTCCTCTTAGGTGCTGTCTTAGTCACCTTGTATTGTTCCAACAGAAAATACCACGAGTGGAAGGCTTCACAATGAGAAGCTTTTATAGTCACAGTCCGGTAAGTCCCACATCCATTAACAATTTACAAGTCTATTCCATATGAGAAATCATCACAGTCCGGTAGGATAAGTCCGCATCTAGTGAGAGCACGTCAGCACAAGAACCGCAGGTCCAAAGGATGTGCTGTGCTCTCGATGCTTCTCTCTTGGTAGTATGAGGTTCTCATCTTCCTAAGTGCACTTCTCTCCCTTATATTCCACAAGCTTGTAGCTTGAGTCCTGCCTCACTGAGATAACTGCAGACCATTCTCCGTCATGAATATCACAGTGGCAGGATTCACAACACATAGGAGGAACACTACCATATTGGATAGTCAAGTCAAATCAACACATACACTTTAGGGGAGACACAATTCAACCCATAACAGGTGCCTTTAGATCAGTTCTGACCCACATGGTGACTTTGTGTAGAGAAGAGCAAAACACTGTCCAGTCCTGTGCCATCCTCATAATCACTGCTAGATTTGAGCTCACTGTTGCAGTCACTATGCCAGCCTGTCTTGTGAAAGTCTTCCCTTTTTCCCCTGGCATGCCACTTCACCAAGCATGATGTCCTGCTCCAGAAATTATCACTGCTGATAACATGTCCAGAGTATGTGACAGAAGTCACACCTTCCTTGCTTCCAAAGAGCATTATAAGTATACTCCTTCTAAGTCAGATTTATTCATTCTTCCACCAGTCCACTGTATATTCAATGTTCTTCACCAACACCATAATTAAAATTCATCAATTCTTCTTTCTTCCTTATAGAGTGTCTCCACCTCTCAAACATTGAAAATGGTGTGGCTTTTGATGCTTATGAGGGAGGATGGGCAGCAGTTGTGTTGGTGGAGCAGGATTCAATGTGTGTAAGATTGTATTGTTCTTGAGGCAATTTCTTCAGATATAAAGGAAAGAAGCTGTCACAGCGAGTTGGGGACATCATCAAAACAAGGTGACCATATCGTGTGTGCACTTTACGGCTCTATGTATCTATAGGATGTCGCCCAAGTGGCCTCTTACTAGAGGGGAGTGCAGAGGGTGGAGGGGAGGGGACGGGGATTGTTAAGAGGATGTAACATGTATACAACAGAAAGGAGGGGTGTGCGGTTACCAGGCAAGGAGAGCAATACGAGCTGCACATATGTGGGGATGCAAATTTAAACCGATTGTGCACTTTCACTTAATAGCAATAAATAAAAAAAAGAAAAGATAAGAAATTGATTGACTGTTCTACAGTCACCCGCTGGCCTTGTTCTGTCTGAGCTTTTCCTTCTTCTTCTTCTCCACCTCCCCAAAAAATGTAGTTTCATGCAGTAAGGTCCACATATATAGTCTCCATTTACGTTATTGGGAAAAAGTATGTATTTGTTCAACGAATAGGTCATTGTTTTTGAAAAATTCTATCATTCAGTATCCTATGTGGTTTCTGTCACGAAACCTATATTTCCAACTACTGATCTTTCTTTTTTGCTTTCAGCTCTCACAGCTCAATCACCAGTAATTATCAGTACATCTTTGTTTCATTTTTAATCAGTATTAAACTGCAAGAGATGGTAAAAATCTTCACGATCTTCATCTTTGCACTTAGTGCTCAGTGTGTAAATTTGAACAATTGTTGTATTCACCGATCCTCCTTGTGAGTGTATGGATATTATCCTATCACTGATAGCCTTGTACTCCAAGACAGATTTTGAAATGTTCTTTTTGCCAATGAACGTGATGTGATTCCTCTTCAATTAGTCATTCCTGCCACAGAAGATCATATGACTATCTGATTTAAAATAACCAGTACAGTCCCTTTCAGCTCAATAATGCCTAGGATATCTATCTTTAAACATTCCATTTCATTTTTAACACTTCCCAGTTTCCTAGATTCATATTTAATATATTTCATGTTTTGATTATTAATACATATTTGTAGCTGTTTCTTGTCATTTTGAATCATGTCACATGCACCAATGGAATTCCAGAAGCTTGACGTCATCAACATCTAAGGCTGACTCTGATTTGAAGAAACACCTCCCTAGTAGAATTTGAAATGCCTTCTAAAAGAACTCAGACGCTCACCAAAAAATTAGCACAGCAGTTTGAATCCACTGGCTACTTCTTGGAAACCCTCTAGGATAGTTCTACTCCACCCTACAGGGCTGCTTTGAGTGAAAAGCAACTTGATGGCAACAAGCAACGTGGTACTGATCCAGCCTAAGGCAATCATCTTCCAGGAATGTATCAGACAATGTTCTCTTGTTATAAGGTTTCACCGGACAGTTGTTTACGAGTAGATTGCTGAGACCCTCTTCCTAGTGCTGCTGGTGCAGTGGTCAACAGAGTGGCTGCTAACCAAAAATGTCAGGAGTTTGAATCCATCCTCTGCTTCTTGAAGACCCTATGGGGCAGTTGTACTCTGTCCTATGGAGTCACTATAAGTCAGAATCAATTTGATGGCAAGAAATTCAAGAAGTTTTCATCTTAGTCTTCCATACTATAGAACTTCCTCTGAACTTTCTGTTCACCATGGGTAACTCTGCCAGTATTTGAAATACCTGTTGCAGAGCTTCTAACACCACAGCAGCATGAAATCCAACAGCTTATGACAGATGAGCGGCGAACCATTCTTTTTTTTTTATTTATTTAACGTAGCTGAGTGAAAATGTACATTCACGTATAAATTTACCTGCCCACCTATATGCAGCTTCCACTGCTCTCCCTGTCCGGTGACTGCACACTATTCCTCCCTGCTCCATACATGTCTCATCCTCCCAACAGTCTCCTTTCCCCTCCTCTCCGTCCACTCCCCTTCCTCCAGCCGGAGGTCAGCAAGATGATATCCTATAGATCTATAGAACCATAAAGTGCTTCCAATATATGGTCACTCTGCATTGCCAAGTCCAATCCATTCCTCTCCAAAGAGTGGACCTTTGTTATAATTTATGGGAAAGGGCAGCATCAGGGCTGGGGGCCATGCTGTCAGAGGAACCCCAAAACCACTGGACCATCAATTGAGGTCTTTTAGTGGAGATCTCATGATGCACCTCTTTTTATTCTTGTGTTGCCAGTGAGACTCCTCTCTGTGAGCTCCATCGTGGCTATCACTGGTGGTGGCCAGGCACCATCTGGTTCTTCCGGTCCCAAGTCGATGTAGGCACCCACTCTTGTGGGTCTCTCTGTCTTCTCAGTTGTCTTTACCGCATGTCATTTTGGTCCTCGGTGAGCATCCGTTCCTGCTGAGTTGGGACAATTTCCTGTGTCCTTGGATGGCAGCTTGGCAGCTTTTAAGACCCCAGACGCACGTGGGGTGCAGAGAGCTGTCTTAGAAAAATGCTAGTTGTGCCAATTGTCCTGGAATTCGCCTCAGAGCATGGTCCCCCGCCCACCGCCCCAGTTACTCTATCCTCACAGTATTGAGTTAAGATGGAAGGAGTACTCAAATTATGCTGAAGTCCACTTAATGTTGTTCTTGTTTCTAATGTGTGCTAGCACCGCTTTCTCCCAACCAGATTTCTACAACTATCTAAACCCTGCCCCCCTCCCTCTCCCTCCCTTCCGTCCCTTGCAGCTGTCAAAGAGTCTTTTCTTCTATACACAAGTCTGTTTTTGAGATCTTATCGTAGAGGTCTCATATAGTATTTGTCCCTTTGTCGCTGACTACTTTCACTCAACATAATGTCTTCCAGTTGAAACCAGGTTAGGAGATGTTTCCTGGAATCATCGTTATTCTTTATCATTGCATAGTGCTCCATTGAGTATATGTACCACAGTTTACCTATCCATTCTTCTATTGTTGGGCATCTGGGTTGATTCAATCTTTTTTGCTATCGTGGACTGTGCTGCAGTAAACATTCTGGTGCATGTGTCCATTGGTGTGAAAGGCCTTGATTCTGTAGGCTATATTTCAAGTAGTGGAATTACTGGGTCAAGTGGTATATCGATATCCATTTTTTTAAGGAAGCGCCAGATTGCCTTCCAAAGAGGCTGGACCATTTTGCAGCCCCACCAACAGTGTAGGAGTGTTCCACTTTCTCCACAGCCTCTCCAGCATTTGTTGTTTTGTGTTTTCTGGATCATGGCCAATCTTGTTGGGGTGAGATGGTATCTGACTGTCGTCTTGATTTGAATATCTTTAATAACTAAAGATCGTGAACATGTCCTCATGTGTTTTTTGGCTGCCTGGATCTCCTCTTTAGTGAAATGTCTGTCCATCTCCTTTGCCCATCACTTAATTGGATGGTTTATCTTCTTCTTATTGATACTTTGTAGTATCTTATAGATTATGGAGATCCGGCGTCAGTCTGACATAGAGTTGCCAAATGTTTTTTCCCATTCTGTGAGTGTTCTTTTAATTCTATTAATAAAGTCTTTGGATGAGCAAAAGTGTTTGATTCTTGATAGTTCCCATTTATCTATTTTCTCTTCTGTTGATTGTGGTTTCTTTGACAGATTTTGAAGTCTGTCCTCATTGTGTATTAAAACTTCCATTGTTGTTCCTACCTTTTCTTGGATGAGCTTTATCGTTTTAGGTTTGATATTTAGGTCTTTTATCCAGTTGGAGTTGGTTTTTGTGTAAGGTGTAAGATATGGATCTTGATTCAGTTTATTGCAGATGGATAACCAATTTTGCCAGCACCATTTGTTGAAGAGACTGTTTTTACCCCAGTTTAATGTCTTACGGCCTTTGTCGAATATCAACTGTTCATTGGCAGATGGTGTCATCTCTGGGGTCTCAATTCTGTTCCATTGATCGATCTGTCTGTTCTTGTACCAGTACCAGGCTGTTTTGACCACTGTGGCAGTGTAGTATGTTCTAAGGTCGGGTAATGAGAGGCCTCCCAGTGTGTTCTTCTTCTTTAGTAGTACCTTACTTATCCAGGGCTTCTTCCCTTTCCAAACAAAATTGGTGATTTTTTTCTCCATCTCATTAAAAAATAACGCTGGAACTTGCATTGGGATTGCACTATATAAATAAATTGCTTTGGGTAAAATAGACATTGTCACAATGTTAAGTCTTCCTATCCATGAGCAGGGTAGGTTTTTCCATTTATCTACGTCTCTCTTAGTTTCTTGTAGTAAGGGCTTGTAGTTCTCTTTGTAAAGGTGTGTTGTTTCTCTGGTTAGATTAATTCCTAGGTGCCTTATCTTCTTAGAGGCTATTGTAAATGGTATTTATTTGATAATTTCTTCCTTAACAGTCTCGTTGTTGATATAAAGGAATCCTACTGATTTACTTATGTTTATGCTGTATCGTGAGACTTTGCTGAACTCTTCTATCAGTTTGAGTAGTTTACTTATAGATTCCTTGGGGTTCTCTGCATATACAATCATATCATCTACAAACAGGGAGATTTTAACTTGCTCTTTGCCAATGCAGATGCCCTTCATTTCTTGGTCTTGTCTAATTGCTCTGGCTAGAACTTCTAGCACAATGTTGAATAGGAGAGGTGAGAGTGGGCATCCTTGTCTAGTTCCTGATCTCAAGGGAAAGTCTTTCAGTCTCTCTCCATTCAGGATGATGTGGGCAATTGGCTTTGTATAAATGGCCCTTATTGTGTTGAGGAATTTGCCATCTATGCCTATTTTGCTAAGAGTTTTTAGCATGAATGGGCGTTAGACTTTATCAAATGCCTTTTCTGCATCAATGGACAAAATCAGGTGATCCTTGTCCTTTGTGTTATTTATGCTGTTAATCACCGTGATTTTTTTTCTGATGTTGAACCAGCCTTACATCCCTGGTATGAATCCCACTTGGTCATGATGGATTATTTTCTTGATATGCTGTATTCTATTGGCAAGAATTTTGTTGAAGATTCATGAGTGATATCAGTCTGTAGTTCTCTTTCTTTGTTGGGTCTTTCCCTGGCTTAGGTATCAGGGTTATGCTGGCTTCATAGAATGAGTTTGGGAGTACTCCATCCCTTTCTATACTGTGAAATAGTCTCAGTAGTATTGGAGATAACTCTTCTCTAAATGCTTGGTAGAATTCTGCAGTGAAGCCATCTGGGCCTGGGCTGTTTTTGGTTGGCAGTGTTTTGATGAGCTTTTCAATCTCTTCCTTTGTGATGGATTTATTAAGTTGCTGTGCTTCACGTTGTGATAATTCGGGAAGGTGGTATGAGTCAAGGAATTTGTCCATTTCCCCTAGGTTTTCAAATTTGTTACAGTATAGTTTTTCATAGTATTCTGTTATGATATCTTGCATCTGTGGTGACAACTCCCCTCTCATTTTTAATTTGGGTTATTTGTTTCCTTTTCTGCTTTTCTTTAGTAAGTTTAGCCACTGGTTTGTTAATTTTGTTGATCTTTTCAAAAAACCAGCTTTTGGTCTTTTCAATTTTTTCAATTGTTTTTCTATTCTCTAATTCATTTAGCTCTGCTCTAATCTTTATGACCTCGTTTCTTCTGGTGCCTGAGGGGTTCCCCTGCTGTTCTCTTTCTACTTGTTCAAGCTGTAGGGTTAGTTCCTTGATTTGTTTCTTTCTTCATTCCAGATGTGTGCATTTATGGAGATAAACAGACCTCTGAGCATCGCTTTGGCTGTATCCCATAGGTTTTCATAGGAAGTGTTTTCGTTCTCATTGGAAGCCAGGAATTTCTTCATTTCATCCTTGATTTCCTCTACAACCCATGTTTTTTTGATCAAGATGTTGTTCAGTTTCCAAGAGTTCCACTTTCTATCTATGTTTTTTCTGCTATTGATTTCTAGTTTTATGGCTTTATGATCTGAGAAGATGCTTTGCAGTAATTCAATGGTATGGATTTTGTTGAGCATTGCATTATGGCCTATCACTTGGCCAATTCTGGAGAATGTTCCATGTGCACTGGAGAAGAAGGTGTAGTTGTCAGCTGATAGGTGGAAAGTTCTGTATATATCAATGAGGTTTAGTTGGTTAATTGTGTCAATGAGGTCTTCTGTATCTTTACTGAACTTTTTTCTAGATGATCTATCTAGTAATGAGAGGGGAGTGTTAAAGTCTCCCACTATTATTGTGAAGTCATCTATCTCTCTCTTGAGCATAGTCAGTGTTTCTTCAACGTATTTAGGTGCTCTGATATTAGATGCATAAATATTTAATATAGTTAAGCCTTTCTTGTGTACTGAACCTTTTAGCAATAAATAGTGTCCATCTTTGTCCACGATGGTGGATTTGACATTAAAATTGATTTTGTCTGAGATTAGAATTGCCACCCCTGCTCTTCTTGGTTCATTGTTAGTTTGATATATATTCTTCCATCCTTTAATTTTCAGTTTGTTCCTATCTTTAGGTCTCAAGTGAGTTTCTTGTAGACAACATATGGATGGGTCATGTATTTTGATCCAAGATGACACTCGGTGTCTCTTTAATGGAGGATTCAGACCATTCACATTCAATGTAATTATTCATAGGTATGTGTTCACTGCTCCCATTGTGATATGTTTATTTTTATGTTGATGTTTTCTCTGTTGTTCTTATTAGTCTGTTCTGGGACATTCTTTTATGTGAGTTGATTTTTCACCTTTTTCAGAGCTGGTTTTGTAGTTGTTGAGACCCCTGTGTTACATTTCTTGAAATGGTATGATACATCTTTGTTGTGCTTTACAACTGTCTCTATGATTCCCCTTAATAAACTATATATAAACCCGATTTTAATTACTACCAGTCTTGTCATCTTCCTCTCCATCTGGAAGGACTATAACAACTGTAGTACATCCCTCTTTTTATTATACTGACACCATAGTTTTCACGATGATCACTGGATTGCTTCTTTCCGTATCAAAGCTGTGATTGATTTTGGAGCCTTCCCTACGTGAGTAGAGTATTGAGTAGTATGTCCCTCTAAAATATAAAGTTAGTGGTTTTGTTCTTCTAAGCCAGAGCCAAGAACTTCTTTCAGTATTTCTTGTAGTTTGGGTTTGGTTTTTACAAAGTCTCTGAGTTTCTGTTTATCTGGGAATGTCTTCATTTCATTTTTGTATTTGAAAGATAGTTTTGCAGGATATATAATTCTTGGTTGGAAGTTCTTCTCGTTCTAGGCTTTGAATGTGTCATGCCCTGTCTCCATGCCAGCATGGTTTCTGCTGAGAAATCTGACGAGAGCCTACAGGGTTTCCCTCTGAATGTTAGCTTTGCTTTGAGTCTTGATGCCTTTAAGAGTTGATGCGTATGTTTCATTTTGTTAAGCTTGATTATAATATGTCTTGGAGTCTTTCTTTTGAGATCTATATGGGGTGATGTACGACATGCATCTGAGATGTCTATATTCTCTTCCTTCATGATTTCTGGGAAGTTTTCTTTCAGCAGCACAGCAACGATACTCTCTGTGTTCTCAGATGTCTCACCCTGTTCAGGGACTCCAATTAATCGAACGTTGTTCCTTTTAATAGAGTCCCACATGCTTCTTAATGTTTCTTCATTTTTCTTGTTTCTTTTTTCCGATTTCTGCTCATAGATGCTGGCCTCAGTAGCTCTGTCTTCCAAGTCAGAAATTCTTTTTTCTATTTGTTCCATTCTATTTTCTTGGCTTTGCATTGAAGTTTCTATGTCTTTGGTTTTGTTCGTGATCTGTTGGATCAGAGTACTGGTGTTCCATCAGATCAAACAGCTCGCTTAAGTTTTCACTTTCTTCTGTTGCATTTTGTATAAGGTCTAGAAGGGCTCTGTATATAATCATTTTGTATTCACTTACTGATGCTTTTATAAACATTTCTTCATCTGGAAAAGTCCTTGGTTGCTTTGTTTGGGAGCTTTCTGAAGCCATGGGTGATTTCTTGTATGCCACAAGTGTCTGTTGCTTTTTCGGTCCTATGTGAGTATGTAGAGGCTGGAAGAGGTACTGTGAGGATGGATTACAAATGTTTCTGTAGGCTGTCTTAAAATGTAAAGCAAAAAGTATCTGACTACTTCACAAGTCATTTAGGTTTTCAGGTGTAGAGGTCCCTCTTTTCAACTGACAAACTAAGCACCACTATATCCAACTCCAGATGATAACAAACTAGTTCAGAATACAGCAATGCTACTGCCCTGTTGGCCTCTGCTGACAGGGCCTAGCCTTAGGTCACACTGCATCGAGTACTGCTTTGTGATGGAAAAGTGCTCTTTTGTGGGCAGGCTCTGGCTCCCAAGCTAAAAATTAGGTCCAGCTGCAGCCACCATATCCAAGATGGCATCCTCCACACAGGCAGCAGACAGAGGGGCCAAAGCTGCCTAGAGGTAGTGATTCCTCTGCTTCTGTTGCAGGGCCTGCAGCATAGGTGGCACTGGGAAAATTACTGCTTTTCTGTCAGAGAAGCACTCTCCTGTTTGTAGGAGCTGGCTCCCAGGGTAAGAATTAGGTCCCGCTAAAATCTCAGTACCAGCATGGCATCCCGCACACTGACTGCGAAAAACCCCGCTGAGGCAGATAAAATGCCAGGCTCAAAGTGGCTAGATTAACAGAGTTCTAAGCCTGGCTCTCAAAATATGGGAATATCACCTGCTTATCCCCCCAGCATCGAGTCTGAGTCTAGCCGCTAGGCAAGACCCGGCTCCGCCCGCCAGCCAAGACAGTCAAAAAAAAAAGTCAAAATGGTGCGTTTACCTTCGGTCCCTGAGAGCCGGGGCTAGCCAGGAGCGGGAGTCAGCAAAAGAGAGGAGTTTTTTCGCTCAGTGGTATGAAGTCCCAATTAACAGCTCTGTGCCGTGTCCTGAGGCTGATTAGGTGATCAGAAGGCTCTGTTTGATTGTCAATTCAGGTCTTGGTTTCCAGAGGGATAGAAGGAGACGTGTGCTAGTCCGCCATCTTGATTCCGCCCTATCAGATTTATTTCTTTTTTTTTTATTATTTTTTTATTATGACTGAGTAAAAATATACATTCTTGTATAAATTAACATACACACCTATATGCAGCTTCCACTGCTTTCCCTGCCTGGTGACAGCACACTATTCCTCTCTGTTCCATACATGTCTCATTCTCCCAATAGTCTCTTTTTCCCCTCGTCTCCACCCACTCTCCTTCCTCCAGCCAGAGGTCAGCAGGATGATACCCTATAGATGCATAGGACCATAAAGTGCATCCAATATATGGTCACTGTGCATCGCCAAGTCAAACCCATTGGTGTCTGAAGAATGGATCTTCATTGTTATTCATGGGCAAGGACAGCGTCAGGGCCAGGGTCCATGCTCCAGGGGAATCCCAAAACCGCTGGACCATCAATTGATGTCTTTTAGTTTTCTTAACTGCTTCATTCATGGGAGTTCTTTGCTGACCTAAATTGAAAGAAACCCTTGAAAACTTCCATTTTTTTCTTAATTCATCATGATAGTTTCTTGAATAACATACAATTTCAGTATTTTTGTTAATAACCAACCGCTTAGTTTTATCACTACGTAAAAGTGAGAATTAATGTAGCAGAAGTATTTGCACTTATTTAAAGATCTGTTTGAACCTCTGGGCCCTTAAATTCAAAAAAGATTAGTCACTGAATGAAATAAAGCCATCATTGCTCTTAGATCAATTGTGACTCATAATTACCCAACAGGACAGAGCAGAACTATTATATAGGGTTTCCAAGGAGCAGCTGTTGGATTTGAACTGCGCACCTTTTCATTAGCAGTTATAATTCACTATAACTCTTAACTACTGATCTTAACACCAAGATCATGATGACCTTTATTTCATATGAAATAGAGAATTATTGCAAGCTTGTAAACTAATGCTAAAGTTTCGGAAGCATATCCTAGAAGCAGCATAGACTGAAAGCTAACTAGTATTCTACCATAGGTACTGAGTGTTCAAATTAAAATAGTTAAAATAAAATTAGATAAGAGGGTACCTAATAAGAGAAACTGCACTGATAGGAGCAAGCCTTGCTAACTGACTGGATCAGTGAGATAAGGTAATAGAAAAACCAATAATAATTATTAGTTTTATTTCTGTTGGAATAATGGCAGTATCACCAACAAAAATGATGTAACTAAGGGATGAGAATAGCATAATGATGAAAAAATAGTTTTGTTTGTTGTTGTTAGGGGCCATTGAGTTGGTTTTGACTAATAGTAACCCTATATACAACAGAATAAAACACTGCCTGGTCTATTTTTTGCTTACAGTAGATGAAATTTGAGATATTTCTGGAAAAAGCATATGAAAATGTGTTTGGCCTAGACCTCACCTCCCAGCTCCAGGTCCAGTACTTTGACATTTCTTCTCAGGTATCTTAGAGTTTATGGCACTTGAACATTGTGTAAAACCTCATTCAAGTTTTTCTTCTAATTTTGTTGCATTACTTTTTGTACAAGAATAGCAAGTTAGAAATAAGGATCTCAGATGTAGCAAAAAAAAAAAAAATGAACTTCTTATAAAGAACATATATATATATGTCATGGGACATTATTTTTTTGTTTATCTGAAGTTTAAATTTAACTAGATGTCCTTCTATAGGATCATTGTGAATCAGAATCAGCTTGATGGTAGTGGGTATTTTTTTTTTTTTTTTCCCTTTCATCTGCATTTCATCTGGCAACTTTTGTCAGATTCCAGGTTTCATCATCCATCACGTTTCCCCTTGGCACCCCACAATGAAGACTAAGCCTCCATGATCTTTCCTTTACCTAGACAGCTTCAGTCATTTCTTCACTGTTCTCTTGTGCCTCTGTGATCCTCTGAGATGCATTCTCAATTTTGTACCTCATGTTACATTTTCCAAATGAGTATTTGTTTGTCATACCACATCACTCCTCAAACCATTTAAAAATTTACTTAGAATAAATAGGATGCACTTTATGGTTCTATGCATCTATAGGATATCATCCTGCTGACCTCTGGCTGGAGGAAGGAGAGTGGGTGGAGAGGAGGGGAAAGAAGACTGTTGGGAGAACGAGACATGTATGGAGCAGAGAGGAAGAGTGTGCTGTCACCGGGCAGGGAGAGCAGTGGTAGCTGCATATAGCTGGACATGTAAATTTATGTGGTAATGCACATTTCACTCAGTCATAATAAAAAAAAATTCTTTATCTTAGTTTACAGAGACGAACACGACCTGGCCTTGCCTTAATGGACTCACCTCACATGTTACTCCAGCCTCATTGGTCCTATTAAGAAGCAAACAAACCGGGCCCATTCCTACTGAAGATCTCTAAACTTGCCTTCTCTCCTTCACACCACAGTAAAATCTACTACCTGTCTCCTGTCTCTCAGTTTAAGTATCACTCCTATCAACAGTATTTTATAGGTCAGATGTTATTATATGTTCTTACGGAATTTCCCCTCATAGCCTTCATCAGAGATTTAAGGTTACATAGATCTGTGTGATTTTTTTGCTTGCAATTTGTCCCACAAAAAATGTAAAGCACTATGATGGCAAAGGTCAGGTGGGTTTCTCCTTGCATTTATATCCCCACTGTTATGAATTATGTCCCCCAAAATGTATGCTGTAAATCCTAACCTCTGTGCCTGCGGTTATAATCCCATCTGGGAATGGGTTGCTTTTGCTATAGTAACTAGACAGGATTAGTGTAGGGTGTGTCTTTTTCAATTTTAATCATGATTGTACCAGTATTCATAAATGAGATTGGTTTACCACATGTTAATAAACGCATAATTCCCCTGTACATAAATAATGTGATTTACTTCTCTAGCCCCCCACTCATGACCACTTAGACTATTTCCACACTTTTGTTAAAGTTAACAGTGCCTGAAAATGAATTGGTGAAAAATCCTTTCACTTTTTCTGTTTATATCTTCATGAAAAATGTATAGGCAAGGACTGTTGATTCAAAGGAAATTCCCATAATAATAATATATGTTACTGTTGTTTAGAATATACACAGCAAAATACACACCAATTCAACAATTTCTACATATACAATTCAATGACACTGGCTACATTCTTCAAGTTGCATAACAATTCTCATCCTCCTTTCTGAATTGTTCCTCTCTCATTGGCATAAACTCACTGCTTCTTAAGCTTCCTAGCTAAACTTTCATGTTCTTGTTGTCAGTTTGATACCACATATTTAGTTCTTCAAACAGTATGTTGCTCAAGCCAGATAGTCTTTACTAATTAAGCTCCACTACTGTTTGATTTAAAGAAGACTTCAAGGAATATTTTTAGTTCAAGATTTAAAGATTATCTCAAGGCAGTAGTTTACCAGCCTCAATACCTCCAGAAAGTCTTAAACTTCAAGAATTTTAAATTCTGTTCTACATTTCTTCTCCATTTGATCAGGATTCTTATATGGAGTCTTTGATCAAAACATTCAGTAACAGTAGCCAGGCACCATTTTTCTGGTCTGACAAAGGAAACAGTTATTCACGGAGGCCATTAGCAATGCATTCCATTCTTCTCCCTATTCCTGACTCTCCTTTATACCCTTCTTTTTTATTTGGACAGATACTACCAACAACTTAGGTGTTCCATTGGTGCAAATGGTTAAGTGCTTAGCTGCTTGGCCGTTTGAACCCACCCAGTATTTCCTGGAAAAAGACCCAGTGATCTGCTTCCATAAAGACCACAGCCAAGAAAACTCCATGGTTCTACTCTGTTACACGGTGTCTCCATGAATTTAAGGAAACCCAGCGTTACCTGATGGCAACAACAAATCAACTGCTTCCCTGAAAGTAGTTCTGTGTATGGAGCTTCATGAATTTCTTTGCACCAGAAAAGGTAAAGCAGTTCTACTCTCCAAAGAAGGGAGAACTATTTTGTCTAATTTTCTTACTTCAAGAGGTTTATACACCAATGTGAAAGACATCATCAAAAGGTTTAGGTCAAGGAATGAAAGTTTGCTGTCTACCCCTAGTGAGTTGTATGATTTCTCTGTTTCTTACATACAGGAACCCTGGTGGCAATTTGGTTAAAAGTTCAGGCTTCTAACAAAAAAGTGGGTGGCTCAAAACCACCAGCTAGCACTTGGAAAACCTATGGGGCAGTTCAACTCTGTTCTCTAGGGTTCCTCTAAGTTAGAATCAGCTTGAAGATATACTGTACCAACGATGTTTTCCATATGCAAAGGAAGTCTAAAAATTATAAGCCCACAGCATTGTTATGAAGATGACTTGAGTAAACAGATACAAAGTTACTGTACAAATACTAGAACTTATAGCTGTCATAGGATATATGTGTTTACTATTGTTTGTTGATATTTAACAAGCAACCTAGTCACTTCACTTGTACAGTTAGGACTTGTTTTAATATGTAGCAAGAAAGGTAAGTTCATCCAGGTGGGATGAAACAATGAAGGGGATATTACTGAGTTCTGTGGTGAACTCCTTTGTAGAAGATCTGGAAGGCAATCCCATCGGTTTTCTTTTGTCTGCTCTTTAGTACTGATCTTGAAATAATTAGATTCTCTTTTTCTCAGTTTCCCTTAAAGCTAAGGGAATGACTGGTCTAGCCTCAGGTATCCAAAGGGAAGTGTGGAAACCCTCTGGAGATTCCTCCACTGTCAGAAAAGGAGAAAAGAGTCCCTGTATAGGGTACAAATTAAGTAATTAGAGATTTTTTTAGATGCTGTTAGATGCCATCCAGTTGGTTCTAATTCATAACAACTCTTTGCATAACAGTAGGAAACACTCGGCCTAATCCCACCCGAAAACACGTACAAAATAAGTGAGATGATGTCTCACTAGCCTTGCTTCCAAAGAACATTCTAGCTGTATGTCTTCTAAGTCAGACTGGTTCATTCTTCTGGCAGTCCATGGAATATTTCATATTCTTCACCTACACCATAATTCTAAGTCATCAATTCTTCTCTGGGCTTCTTTATTTTTTGTCCAGCTTTCACATGCTTATGAGGTGATTGAAAATACCACAGGGTCTTGTATGGCTTTGTCCTGAAAGTAACATCTTTGCTTTTTAATACTTTAAGAAGTCTTTCAGGAGATTTACCAAATGCAATGTTTCATTTGATTTCTTGACTGCTGCTTCCGAGGACATTGTCTTTGGCTAGGTTCTCTACAGAAGTTAAATGAGTAAAGCATAAAAATACCTCAGAAGAGACTCAGAAATCTACTCTTGAACCTAGAGTAGGTAAACTGAAAGGACTAAATAATGAAGTCAAAGCACTGAACAGAAGATTTCAAAAGGTGTCTTGGGAAAGACAAATTAAGGTATTATAATCAAATGTACAAAGACCTAGAATTAGAAAACCAAAAGGGAAGAAGATGTTTGGTACCTCTCAAGCTGAAAGAACAAAAGAAAAACTCAAGCCTCCAGATACATTATTGAAAGTGTCTTAGGCAAAAAGTTGAATGACCCAGGACACATCAAAAGCAGACAGAAGGAGTATACTATATGACATTCAACCACTTCAGGAGGTAGCATATGATCAAGAAGCAGTGGTACTGAAGTACTAAAGGTGTTGACAAAAAGTAGGTCTCCAGGAATGGATGTAGTCTCAGTAGAGATGTTTCAACAAGGAGATGCAATTCTGGAAGTGCTCACTTATCTATTCCTAGAAATTTGGAATGAAACACCCTGACCAACTAACTAGGAAAAAATCTACATATGTGCCTATTTCAAAGAAAGGTGACTTAACAGACTGTGAAAATTATCCAACTGTATCATCAACAACACATGTAAGTAATATTATTTTGAAGGTAATTTAAAAATGGTTTCAGCAGTACACTTATGAGAACTTTCAGAAATCCAAGTAAGGTTTAGAGGAGGATGCAGAAAGACACATAGCATTGCTGGTACCAGACGAACCTTGACTGACAGCATAGACTAACAGAAACATGTTCACCTGTGTTTTATAGACTATGGAAAACCATTTTACTGTTGAATCATAACAAATATACAGATAACCCTGTGGAGAATAGAAATTCCAGAATGTTTAATTGTGCTTACATTGAACCTGTATATAGACCAAGAAGCAGTTGTTTGAAAACAGAAGGGGATATTGGATGATATAAAATCAGGAAAGGTGTGTGTTAGGGTTGTATCCTTTTACCATGCTTATTCAATCTGCATGCTGAGCAAACAAGCTGAGAAACTGAAATACATGAAAAAGGACTGAAGGAACAATCACTGACAACTTGTAATATGCTGATGACACAACCTTGCTTGCAGAAAGTGAAACACTTATTGATGAAGATCAAAAACCATAGTTTTCCATATAGATACTTCATCATAAAACAAAAATCTTCACAACTATCCAATAAACATCATCATTATAAACAGAGAAAACATTAAAGTTGTCAAGTATTTCATTTTACTTGGATTCACAAAGCTATGGAGGCAGCAGTCAAGAAATCAAAAGATCTATTGCACTGGACAAATCTCCAAGAGACCTCTTTGAATATTAAAAAGGCAAGATTGCACCTTTAGGACAAAGATGTGCCTGTCCCACGCCATGGCATTTTCAATTTCCTCATATGTATGTGAAAGCTGAACAGTGAATGAGGAAGACCAAAGAAGAATTGATGCCTTAGAATTATGGTGTTGAAAAAGAGTTTTGAATATACTATGGACTATTGGAACAACTATGTCTTGTAAGATTTATAGCCCCAACACTCCTTGGAATGGATGATGCTGAGATTTTGTCACACTTATTTAGATGTATTACCAGGAGAGACAAGTTCCTGGAGGACAATATTTTGGTAAACTAGATGGTCAATGAAAAAGAGGAAGAATCTGAATGAGATGGACTAATAATAGTGGTAGGAATGATGGGCTCCAGAGCAGCAAACATTGTGAGGATGGCACTGGACTCAGCAATGTTTCCGTCTGTTCTGCACTGGGTCACTATGAGTCAGAACCGATTCCACAGCACCTAAAAACAAGATTAAGCAAACAGACACTTTCATAAAAATTGTCCCAAACTACTTTCAAAATAATGAGAAAGATTGGGGTGAATGCTTTCCAGTTACTAGAAAAACATGTGCAATAAAAAAGTAAAACAAAAACATACAGAACATTCCTTACATCCTGACATGAAGTGTATGTGTTTTTGCAGACACCAATACTGAGCTTAAGTAGCCCTAGTTACACAGTGGTTAAGTGTTTGGCTGCTAAGTGAAAGGCCTGCCGCATGCATTCCTCAGCTGCTCTACAGAAGAACATGGCAGTCTCCTTCCGTAAACACTGCAGCATTGGAAAAGCTGTGAGGCAGTTCTACTCTAGTCCTATGGGATTGCTACATGTCAGAATCAACTCAACGGCAATGGGTTTCTGGGTTTAATTTTGAGTCAAACATTGGTACCAATCACGTATTGTATATGATTATACCTCTTACTAATTCTTAAGAATCATATCCCCTTTCAACTTCTTTTCATAAATTTTTTGTTAAGTAGCACTTTTCATTAGCCATTTCATTTAATAAAACAAAACCCAAACCACTCCTGTTGAGTCAATTTCAACTCATAGCATCCCTACAGGTCAGAGTGAACTGCTTCATAGAGTTTCCAAGGAGCACCTGCAGATTTGAATTGCTGCCCTTTGGTTAGAAGTTGTAGCTCTTAACCACTGCCCACCAGGGTTTCTATGTAGTGTGACATATAAAATGTAAATAAAATTGTTTAAAACTGGAGAAAGTAAATGAAATCAGCATAGTTCAGAGTGATCACATATCAGGTACAGCACTGTCTTAAGATATCTTTCTCCTTCTATTTCTTCTTACTATGATGTCATTGAACATTCTTTGTTTACTTTAATATTTTCATCTATTTTAACACTGCCAAATGGATCATTTATCTTAGAGGACACTGTAAAAAGATGCCCTGTTTCTCTTCCCTACTGGGCCACCCCTTGCTAAAGTGACATGTTTTTCAATGTCAGAAGCACAAAGGCTGTAGACACTATCGCAAAATGTGTTCATTTTGGAATGGTTTCTCAATATTCTATTAAACTGAATTAAAAATGAAAATTCAGCACTACACCATTTTTTATCTCTACACATTTTTATGTTCATGAGGAATCACTACAGAAAAAAGCATCTGTACTTTTATTGCTACTGGCTTTTGCATACATGAGCAAACATATCTTTCATTATACTACAGTATATTGTTTTTTTAAGATGTGCTTTTTAAAGTACTGTGTTATGCCTTAAAAGCACATTATAACTATGTTAAACAACTTTATTTTTCCAGGAAGTGGTGCATTTTGTGTTATCTACTGCAATCACTTTACATTTAACATGAGTTGAAGAGACAGCCTCTTTGGGTGAGCTTTCTGGTGACAAACTTTAAAATTGACAGATTAAAATTGATTTGGGCTTGTCAAAATAATGTATAGATATCAACACAAAATACTTATAAACTTTTACAGAAGGTGGACTGCTGGTTTACATCGCAGCTATGACAGTATACCTACTGCCAGTTAAATTAATAGTGTCAGACTCTATCTTCCATGGCAGGTAAATGACTTTGGCATATCGATAACTAGTTTACAATGATGTCCCTTCAGTACTTAAGGCTTACCATTGATTTTGTGATTTTTGTAGAATAACACATACATAATCCCCATATTTTGTTGTAGAGTCAATATTAAAATTAACCAAACACTTAAGCACTTGAGGAGAATTTATTAAAGACGGGGGGCCTAGTCAATTATCAAATTACCTGCTAATTACTCCATATGACAATAGGGATTCCAAGTTGATAACTTTCATCTTACGTGGATTAGCATTGAAACTGAGCATTCACAAAGACTCTGCTGTATAAATGAAGCCATGTGAAAAATCCTCCTTCTGAAAGAGCTGCTATTGTAATGTGGACAGTTTAATTATTTGGAAGGTATTCCATAACGAATATTAAATTAACTGAACAACTCTTGATTGCTATACTAGCCTTTAGTAAAGGTTATTGATTTCTTGATCAATATCACAATAATTGTTTATAACATGCTTTAAATTAGGATATCACTTTACAATCTAAAAATCACTTTTACATATAACTTCTCCCCAATTTTATCTGCTATTACGTGAATTTCAAAGGCAAATATACACATATATAAATTTAACAGTATATATGTTCCACTGCTGTTGAAGAAAATTTTTATAAAGGAAACTTGGATTTCATAACCTCAAGGGAGCTAAAGTAAGTTGTCTAGACACAGAGATTCTTACAATGAATTCTTTGAAAAGAAAGCTGATTCAAATCAGAAAACCACGTGGAACTGTGAAAAGGAAAGGATGCAATTAAGTGGACCTGATGACAAGTTCTTTAGCAGGACATTATTTTGGGCAGACCATAGCTAAGAACTCTTAAGCCAGGGTACAGGGGAAGCAGTTTGTGAAATACCTAATCAGTGATAATGAGCAGGTTATATAAAGCACTATAGTTTCAGGAGCTGAAGCATTCAAGTTACTTTGTGTCTTACAGTCAGTCCACTTTCAGACCTGGGAGATAAGAACAAACCAACTGAACTCCTAACATCCCTAAAACATGAAGTATTTGGTATAAAGTACAAATGCTGTGTAGAGAAAAAAGTTATTCGTTGTGTTTATTGTATGGGGAAAAATGCCATCAAGAATCATCTCCTTTAAACTGCAGGGAAGAGAGAACCTAGAAAGTTTATAAAAAGTATAAGATGATAGATGAAAATGGTTTTGTACCCATCATTACTACTTTAAAATGTATAAACTGTCATTGATATTTTTATATTGATATCATAATATAGTGTGTTGGCTTTATTATTGCTTCTCTTAAAATATTCATTATGTCCATAACTCCAAATCTCTGTACACAATTCTATTTTTATTTTCCAGTTCAATTGTGAATTTACAACTACTTAAAAGATTTTAACTTATTCTAGATCTACAGCATCTTTTTAGTACACAATTTAGTTTCTCCTGATTCTTTTATGGTTTTGAAGTTGTAAATGGGAAGCTACAGTAAAAAAGAAATTAAACCAGAAAGTTTACCTTTAATGTTTCATCTCTGAGAGAAACACTCACATTCTGAACAATAACACCATGGTCAATGACTACAGGAATGGCTTGGATGATTCTGGGTGTGTTCATGTGACTTGCTTTGGCCAGTGGTAACTTAGCAAGCATAAAGAAATCATGAAAACAAAATACAACAAAACCACTTGCTCACCAGTTGATTATGACTCATGGCTAGCCCGTGTATGGCAGGGTAGAACTGTGCTTTATAGAGTTTTCAGTGGCTGTGACCTTTCTGAAATAGATTGCCGGGTCTTTCCTTCGGGGTAGGTACATCAGCTTGAACTACCAAAATTTAGGTGAGCACTTAACCACTTCTAGTACCCAAGGACTCCTTACAAAGTAAGTAGGAGCTTTAAAAATTCACATAGGTTGGAGGTCTGCCCTTTGGCATATCTGTTCTTCAAATCCAGAGACCACCATGTTTTGAGATAATCTAGACACACGGAGAAACTAAATGGAGCAAAACCAAGAAACCGATTTGACACCTATGACCAATGACTCACACATATTGTACTATCCAAGGCGTGCCATTCACACCTCAGGCTTCATAGGACCTCAGCTGAGGCTCCTGACATCATGGAGTCTAACACTGAACAAATAAAATACTGATCGCTTGAAGTAACTGAGTTTTAGGGTAGAGCTTAGCCAGTCAAAGAGAGCTTAAACAGTGCTTTGTGAGTTTCAAAATACAGATGATGTTATAGCAAACTCAGTAATTGTAGAGGCTAAATATTAATATTAGCAGAACAAAACCTCTGGAAACCATAGTGGCCAGCAATGGTTTAATGCTATGTCTGGTAACCACAAGGCTGACAGTTTGAATCAACCAGGTGCTCCTTGGAAACTCTACAGTGCAGTTCTGCTCTGTCCCATAGGGTCGCTATGTCGGAATCAATTCAACAGCAGTGAGTTTGGTTGTCTTGTTTTTTAACATGACCTCCAATTACAAAATATCACTTTTTAATGATACTTACTATCTCTAATAAATATACTTTGAGCTCAGTTTAAAAACAGTAAAAAATAATATCATCTGTAATTGACATACTGGAAACCCTGGTGGGTAGAGGGTTAAGTGCTACCGCTGCTAACCAAAAGGTCGGCAGTTCAAATCCATCAGGCACTCCTTGGAAACTCTAGGAGGCAGTTCTACTCTTACCTGTAGGGTCATATTGAGTTGGATCCAACTTGACAGTAGTGGGTTTTTTAACTGACATACTTACCATACATTTCTTTGGTTTCTTTCATTTACAGTAATACCGAAAACTCCTCACTGCTGTTGAGTTGACTCTGATTCATAGTGACCCTATAGGTCGGAATAGAACTGCCCCAATTGAGTTTCAGTGGAGCACTTGGTGGATTTGAACTTCCAACCTTTTGGTTTGCAAATGTAGTGCTTAACCACTGCACCACCAGAGTATCCTGCAGTAATATCACATTTTCATATGACTAGTGCTATACTGTCTTAATTCTTATCAAGAATTGCCTTTACTGCAAAAAGCACAACAAAATATAAATAGGGTAAAATTTAGGATAAAGTGCATTTTATAAACTGGAATATATTTTATTATGATCCCACTAAATATTTAGGCATAAAAATATGTTTTCCACTTGTAGAAAGAAAGTAGTCACAGTTACTGAATCACGTATTTGGGTAGCCCATGTTTTCAAAGACATGCTGACATCATATGTTATTCAGACGCAAAATATTCCTGAATAACTGTCGATCACATTTTTATCACTATATGATTTGTAAAACTAGTGTGAGATTCTTCTGCAAAGGGAAAAACTTGATACTAAGGTACTTAATACAGCTAATTTATTTTGACATGCATATTAAAATAAAAAACAGCAAGCAGAAATAGGATTCTTACTGTCTACGTTTGCCATAGACTTTCTGGGAGACAGAGGGTAAAAGTAAAGGGAGGTCCATAATTTTATTTTATTTTTTTAAGTAAAGTCCTAAAACTACAAGGAAATTCATAAGATTCATTGAAGCTTTATAATTCCCTGAGTCAATAAGAGTAATACAAAATTTAACTGTGGATAGAACAAAGAGCGTGCTTTTTCCTGCATTTCTCTCACCCCCTCACCTCCCTCCAAAAAAAAAAAAAAAAAAAAACTGGAAATCTGACTTTCTTATTTCTCATTCATTTACATTTGTTTTATGTTATTTATAATGCATTTGGAAAAGCTGTGACTTTTGACAGTTGAAAATGAACCAAAAGAGAGAGGAAAGAGGCTGCTACATTTAGAAACATGAATTTAATCCAACGTAAACCGAAGTAATACTCAAATTCATGGTAACATTTTGCACATTGGAGTTGCTACCTATGAATGAGCATATATATTCATCAGGACACATCTTTTCATAGATTAAAGAACTACCTCTTTAGCGGTATCATCATTTGAAGTTAAAACCAATTCGTAAGTCATGTTGACTATTTTCTTAAGCTAAAGAAAGTACCTGCTAGTAGCATAAAAAAGATTTGGACCTTACTAACACTTTACAACGTTTAACTTTATTAGAACTGAGGTTTCAGATACTCTACATAAAATCATTGCTTCTATACAAACATCACACTGACATGAGGATGATACCCACCCCACTGTCACTGAGTCGATTCTGAGTCACAGCCACCCCCATAGACAGAATAGAACTGCCCCGTAGAGTTTCCAAGGAGCACCTGAAGAACTTGAGCTGCTGACCCTCTGATTAGCAGCTGTAGCCCTTAACCACTATGCCACCAGGGTTTTCTGAAGGTGAAACAGTAAATGGCAATATGTCAACATGACTACCAAGGTTTCCTTTAACGTGACTACTCAACACAATGGCAGAACCAACGATGGGTGATCCACAATCACCATGAAAACTGACAAACTGATATGGTGAACTCAGCCAAAGTAATTGATATAATTCAAACCAACTTCTTTATCTTATATTCAAGAGACTGTCTTTGCTTCATTTTGTTACCATCGATTTGTTTCTGGTTCAAAACCACTTTATATGCCAGACTAGAACTGCCCTATAGTATTTCCAAGAAGCAGCTGGTGGATTTGAACTGCTAACCTTTTGGTTACCAGCTGAGCTCTTAACCTCTGTCCTATTAGGTTCCATGATGATATTGCACATTGTAAATAGGTATCTATGAATATCTGTAAATATTTCTGATTTGTCAAATGAATATTGCCACTGAATATACACTTTTTTAAACCTTGGTCTTTAACCTCAAAATTTTTCAGTAATATTCACACTGGGTAGCTTCCAGTAGAATTAAAACTGATAAGAAACAATAGACTTACTTCTTTAAAAAAAAAAAAAAAAAAAATTTACTGGTTTCCGGAGGCTCCCCAGTCCTTATCTGTCTTTGTTTTTTCTTTTTTTTTGTCTTTTTGTTGGTTGGTTGGTTTTGTTTTTAAATTTTGTTGCTTTTTAGATGAAGTTTTATAGCATAAACTCATTCTCCATTCAAAAATTTATATACAAATAGTTTTGCGACACTGGTTGCAATCTCCAAAATTTGTCAGCACTCTCCCCCTTTTTTATGACTCTGTCTAATCTTCAACTGAGACATGTACTTGGAGACTGACTTCAGTTCTGACTTAAGTTTCAAGGTTTCTTCCTGACTTGTTTCTTGATCATCAAATTTGGAAAAACAAATTAGTGACATACAAGTTTCCTACTTAATGAACTCTATATTTCTAAAGCTTTACTCTAAATTGAACACATTTTAAAGTTCTATCACAAATCTCCATTTTTCTACTGTTTTCTTATATATACATATATATATAAACCCACTGCTGTCGAATGAATTTCAACTCAGAGCGACCACACAGGGCAGAGTAGAACTACTCCACAGAGTTTCCAAGGGGTACCTGGTGGATTCAAATGGCTGACCACTATGCCTCAGGATTGTATAAACCTGAATTTATCTAAAAATATAATTATGAATATGAACATAAATGTAAGTGTACATATGTACACAAATCTATATTTTAATTTATAGTGCTACTTAGCTAAGTTTTTTGTTTTTTGTTTTTGCTTCATCCTTGGAAATACTGGGACTCTTATACATTGCAAATTCAGGGCAATAATAGTCTTGGAAAAAGAGAGAGAGAGAGAAAGAGGGACCAGAAAGCGATAGTCCAGGGGGAAACTAGCAGGCTCTAGAAGCTCTGTGCTTACTCAGAATTGTAGGGTCAGGGCATAAAAAAGTGAGATTTTGTGCAAGTAGCAAAACATTGCCTCTAGGGTAAGTGAGGAGGAGAAACAGCCATAAAAATTTAAAGGATGCTAGAAATTTACTCAGATACCAAAGGGATCCTGGGAAAGAGTTATTGAACTCACTGTGTGAGAAATTTAAAGTTCAAATACAGCATCTCTGGGCTTGTGGACTGATGTACCAAATGAACAGGAGGTGTCTTTGTATTTTCTTTATAGACAAACAGATTCATCATATATTCATAAACAAATATAAACCCGTACACCTTCATATATAACAGAATTATGTGTTTATGATAGATCTAGAAACAGAATTCTATCAAATGTTTAACTTTACTTAGAACAGAATGTCTACAAAAATATTTGAGGTAGATTACTCACTAACATTTTTTAAGAAACAAAGTATTTTATTCAGTAGGATATGCTATATATTTATGGGCCACTTACCTCATTTGTAGTATAATCTATCCTAAGATATACTGCACTAATATAAATTTATTTCATTTGTAAATGATGGGTTCATATAAATACATTTTACTATTTAGTTTTCACTTCATATTGACTCTTTTTTTTTTTTAATTTAATATGACTGAGTGAAAATGTACATTCCCAAATAAATTTACATGCCCCCCTATATGCAGCTTCCACTGCTCTCCCTGTCCGGTGACAGCACACTATTCCTCTCTGCTCCATACATGTCTCATCCTCCCAACAGTCTCCTTTGCCCTCCTCTCCGTCCACTCTCCTTCTTCCAGCCAGAGATCAGCAGGATTCTTGAGGTAATTCTCATTATTTGAACATAGAAAGGATTTTTTTCACTTACTAGTGAAAACTTAATTTTATGCCAGAGTACCAGTTTGGATCTATTCCTGTCTTCGAAGGATCAACTACCCTTGTAGAATTTCAATGATATAATCACCTTTCACTCAGTGTTTGCTGAGGAAGGCAAACCAACGAACTCTGCTTCCCACATGCCTAGGAAGAAACATGCTTTTAAAAAAAAAAAACAACTGTGGCATCATTTTCTCAAATGTCCCAATAATGCAGTTTGAGAAACAATCTATTTTTTGCTACATTATTATAAGATAAACTGGCAGCAAACTTTCTTAATAATGTAAAAAATTTAGATAAGATAGATTTCTTTTTCTTTTCCTTCTATTTTAAAGTTTCAGCTTAATGATAATATAATTTTGGTATTAAAAAATGGTACCTCATAAAATATTTTAACTTACTTTAAGAATAAGGTTATACTAGAAGGAAGTTGAAACCTAATTATTATAAAAATTTCTGTCAGCTATGAAATTTATAGTGCCAAGCCAAGCCAAGCCAAGTGCCGTCGAGTCGTCAAATTCAAGTTCCTTAGTAGAATTTGTTCTTCTGGCTGTTGAATTAAGAAGGCAGGGGAGAGAACCAACAACACTTAGGATGGTATCAGAGTGAGTTCTGGGAAAGAATTAGGAGTGTTTCAATATACACAGGGTTCCCTGCTACCAGCCAATTCAAAGCAACCACGCCAGGAGAGCATTTCTCCCACCAGGGGCCTTACACAACCACCACATATGATGAGAGATACTACTAAGTTCATGCATATAAATTACACAAGAAATGGGGGAAGAAAAAAGACAGGAAACAATATTCTAAAAGAAAGCCTGGCACTTAGTAGGTCTTCAGTCAACACTTGTTAAAAGTAAAAATAACCTCATTTAACAAACCTTGAAAAAATTCTAAATAAATAAAAGTCACCAACTTTATTTCTACTCCATTCAATAAATATTTCCAATAACCCTAAGTTCTATAGGGTCGCTATGGGTCAAACCCGACTCAACAGCAGTAGGTTTGGGTTTAAGTTCTATGTAATACAAAAACTTCCAATGTGTCAGAGAAAAGTTAACTTCAGGAGTCTAAGTCTTAAAAGACTACGAAAGTTAGAGACTCCCCTTCTCCATCAAATATAAGGGGACAAACTGAAAGTGATCCACTTTCTTTTCTTGAAGGATGTCAGTTTATGATGGACATATAAACTGGTTTAGGAATTAGCAAAATATTTCATTATTTTCAAGAAAAAGAGTAAAAGTCACATTAATAGAAGGAACAGGATGTGACTGCTTCTTGAGATCAGACTAATTTAGTAATCTGGAAAAGGTCCTTGTGTGTTAGTGATCCTTGTAGAAATTTACCAGCTTACCACTGTTTACTCTGTATGTTCGTTTGTATAACCATAGTCCATAAAAAAGAGGAAAAAAGACAAGCTTGTGATTGAAGTGTATCTAAGACAATAACTCATTACCCATTGCTTTTAAGTCAATTCTGACTCACAGCAACCCTAGAGGACAGAGCTGTAGAACTCTGAAGGAGTACCTCGTGTATTTGAACTACCAAACTCTTGCTTAGTAGCAGCAGCTCCTAATCACTATGCCACCACAGTTTCCATCTAGGACAATGGAAATCACAACATACAGTCATCTTTCTGAAGCAAGAAGACCCAGGCACAATCAAAGATTAGAGGTTGAGTGTCTTAAATAGAAGAAGATCTGTGCATACTGAGGATTGCCAATTAAGTTCACTAATTCATCGTAGAAAAAGTGCTACATACCTCATCGCTGAATGTCACTACTGACACCTTCAAAGTGCTCCCTTTGGAAAGCTATGCACCAATGCCAATACCTAGTCTACCCTTCAAAGAAATTTTGGAACTCTTTTTCTGGAGTGGCCATCAGAGCTGTTATCGTATTCCCCTTGATGCCCCGAGTGGGATCACAATCTCTTCTTTTCAATATTTCCTTCATCTTTGGGTAAAGAAAAAAGTCACTGGAGACCAGATCAAGTGAGTTAGGAGAGTGTTCCAATACCGTTATTTGTTTAAATGGCTAAAAACTCCTTCGCAATTAGACAATTAAGTTTGCAAACTTACCACCATGTACAATGGTCATTCCAGAAAGAATTCCAAAATTGCTTTGAAGGGTGGACTAAGTGCTAGTGTCAGCGGATAGCTTCTGAAGCGGAGTACTTTGAAGGTGAACCTAGTGATATTCAGCAAATAAGTTCAAAGACTTGTCAGATCATGTATGTCTGTGTGCATGTATAGAGAGGCAGGGCAAAGTGGCAAGGAGAATACTAAGGACAATGACGAAGAGCTAGAGAGAGAAATTGTGTGAGAAAGGCCTAAACCTATGATATCTACTCCTTCTTGGTACAAGGAAACCCTGGTGATTTAGTGGGTTAAACGCAGATTTGTACAGATTCCTGAACTGGTTTAGCTACACTCCTGAACCAGTTATGAAATTAGAAGTTATTTTAATCAAATCAGTAGGTTGACCATTCAAATCTACCAGGCATTCCTTGGAAATTTATGGGGCAGTTCTACTCTGATCTATAGGGTCGCTATGAGTTGGACCTGATTCAATAGCAGTGAGTTTATTTGGGTTTGGGTCTCGGTACAAGAGAATAATTTAGGTCACTGAATATATTCTTGCTTCCTATTTAGTATTGCTCTGCCACATGTGCCTATCAGGGTTCAATTTAAGACTGATCTGAAAAAAAAGGTAGTTTGGAAACAGACAATGCTCACTTCCTGACCATTTTGAGCAGCCCCCCTTCCCCATCACGCACCCACTGTTTTTAAATAAATGAAGGAAAATCTCCACATTTACTAGCATTATCTTCTAGCCATCCCCAGAAGAAAGGAAATCCTATGCTATTCACAATGAAAGAAAGATGAAGAAGGCTTCAGAAAATCCCTAGTCTCTATCAGCTGTTGATACGATTTAGACAAAGGATAAAAAAAGAACGAATGAGTCACAGTTTTGACCTTCCAGGTGGTTACTTATATTCCCAGAAGAGCTTGTTAACACAGAAGTACTGAGTTGTCAGTTGGAGGACAACATGAGTAAGAAATGTATACTTTTCTTCCTCACTTCTTTTCTCTATCCCCTATCACTCCACCTCACCTCATTAAACTAGTCCAGCAGGGATTAGGATGCTTCTTAGCATCACCAGCTGCAGACCACCTACCAACCCTTCCTATGTACCCAAGTGAATTCGTATAAGGAGTTTGGGATTTCTGTATGGAAATTGTACAGATGAAGAGGATTTACCACAGAAATAAGAATTGTGTTAAGTAAAAGTTTACACAATATCATTTGTAATGCGTATGTAAGTAATGCATCTAAGGAGTAAAACTAAAATATAAGAAAATAAACACATACTTTAAATAGTTCAAAGGACTACAAGTTCAAGTAACAAGTTACTTGTGTACAGATTACTATATATATAGTAAAGACTGAACAATTAGAAAATTCTTTCCTGTAACATAGTAACAATAAGAATGTATGTAAAAGTACATTAGAAATCATAAAACATTAGTACTGAGTTTTCCATTGTCTCATATCTCAGTTCCCCAAAAGGTATCTTTTTTCTTTTTATTTTGTTTCTATGACTTGTTTTTCTTCTTTGTTCAACTAGATATTCCATATCAAACGTTCTTAATCATATACCCCTAGACTGGTACTACAATGGTTAAGGCCTTTATCACCAACTAAATACTGGCAGTACGAACCCACTAGTGGCTCCATAGATGAAAAGATCTGGTGATCTGCTCCCGTAAAGATCACAGCCTGGAAAACCCTACAGAGCAGTTCTACTCTGCAATACAGGGTTGCTATGAGTTGGAATCAATTAGGTGGCACACAACAGTGACCTGGAGGTACTTAAAGTGACCCACAAAAAGCAGCTACACTCCTGAACCAGTTATGAAATTAAGTTATTTGAATCAAATCAGCAAAATTAGATTTATCGTATTTCCTTATGTATTAGTTTCCTGTGGCTGCCACTAAACTACCACAAACTAGGTGTCTTAAAACAACATAAACTTATCTTCTCACAGTTCGAGAAGTTAGAAGCTCAAAGTCAAAGTGTCAGCATGACCCTGCTCTTTCCAAAATCTTTAAGAAATCATCCCTTGCCTCTACCATGTTCTGGTAATTTCTGGCAATCCTTGATGTCCCTTGTCTTATAATCACTCCAATCTATGCCTCCATCTTCATGCCAACTTGCTTTTCTGCAACTGTTTTTGCCATTTTTCATTTTATAAGGACAACAGAGACTTATCTTTTCATGATACTGGATGAGAGCTGACTCTAGTGGAGTACGATATGACCCCATTTTAATTTAATTAATACATCTTAATGGACCACATATACAAGCAAATGACATTTACAGGTACCCAGGGATAGGACTTAAACATACCTTTCTGGGAGATACAGTTCAATCTGTAAGAGCAATCATTACGGACTGTTGATATCTTTCGCTCTTAGATACCCACATAGTACTTCATCTTGAAGACTGTTAAAAACACATATATTGTTGTTGTCATTGTGATGTACCACTCAGTCAATTTTGAATCACAGTAATCCCATGTAACGGAGTAGATGTTCCCTATAGGCTTTTCTGAAAACAAAACCACACTCCCATTGATTAGATTTCAACTCATAGTGACCCTATGGGATACAGTTGAACTGCTCCACAGAGTTTCCAAGGAGCACCTAGCAGATATGAACTGCCAAACTTTTGGTTAGCAGACAGCACTCAACCACTATGCCACCAGGGGTTTCTTGGCTGTGTATGAGAACTACCAATTAAGTTCAAAAATTCATCCTAGAAAAATTGCTACATACTTTATTGCTGAATATCACTACAGTCATCTTCAAAGTACTCCCCTTGGGAGGATATTCACTGACACTAGTGCCTAGTCCATCCTTCAAAGCAATTTTGGAACTCTTTTTCTGGAATGGCCATCAAAGCTGTCATTGTATTACCCTTGATGTCCTTAATATCCTCAAAATGTCTTCCTTTCAATATTTCCTTTCTCTTTGGGTAAAAACAAAAGTCACTGGGGGCCAGATCAGGTCAAAAGGGAGGGCATTCCAACACAGTTATTTGCTTACTGATTAAAAACTCCCTCACTGACAACCATACAATTAAGTTCCTGAACTTGCCACTGGGCCACCGTGTGCAATGGCCATAGCAGAAAGAGTTCCAAAACTGCTTTGAAGGGTAGAATAGGCACTGGTGTCAGTGCACAGCTTCCCAAGGGGAGTACTTTGAAAGTGCCCTTATTAATATTCAGCAGTAGGGTATGTAACACTTAGAACAATTGAGTTTGCAGACTGAACTGTCAGACCTCAACAGGAGCAGGTCTTTCTCCCACGGAGCCTTTGGGTGGATTCAAACCACCAACCTTTCAGTTAGCAGCTGAGCACCTAGTCGTTGCATCACCAGAACCCCTGATACAGATATATAGCATTTTACTACTGACTGTTTAAATCAAAAGACAGCTTGCCATCAAGGATCTTAGGAATATATTGAGACCGTATAAAAATGAATGCACTTTATTAAAGAATATCTTTAAAAAATGCAGAGAATTCATAAATGGCAAACACATGTAAAGAAGTGAGAGAAGATTTATTAAACTAGAGCTCAGTGTATGGCAGTATGACACAGTCACTGGGGGCCAGATCAGGTGAGCAGGGAGGGTGTTAAAATCCAGTGATCTGTTTGCCGGCTAAAACTCCCTCACAGGTAGTGCCACGCTAGCTGGTGCGTTGTCATGATGCAAGAGCCATGAGTTGTTGGCAGAAAGTTCAGGTTGTTTTCATCCAACTTTTTCATGCAGACTTTCCAAACAGTAGTTCTGAAATAATCATGGTTTCTCTAGACATACTTTAAGAATATCTTTTTGTTTTTTGATAGATAACAGAATTTGTATCAGTCATTATAATAAATAAACTCTTGAGTTCTAGTCATGTCCCTTGAGCTTTACATGTGTTAAATAGTTACATCCTTTTACCTGTCCTAGAATCCTGACACTACTCTTCTCAGGGTCTGCGTATGAGGAAACAAGGGCCACATGTAGTTAGTTTAAATTTCTCAAGTCCCCACAGCCAACAGTAGAGAGGTGGGTTTTCTAACCTGGGAAGCATGGCTCTAGAGCCCATGCTTTTAAGAACTATAATATTTTGCTCCTCATATGTCATAGACCATAAACTACAGGGTAAGGGAAATATGACTTTATCTGAGGAGATGGTAAGAGATTTTCTTGCATAATGCATTACAACATACAGTGTCTGACAGTTAAGTTCATGAACTCATCCTAGGAAAAACACTACATACCTCTTTGCTAAATATCACTATGATCATTTTCAAAATACTTCCCTTGGAAAGTTATGCACCAATGCTGGTGCCCAGTCCACCCTTCAAAGCAACTTTGGAACTCTTTTTCTGGAAAGGCCATCAGAGCTGTCATTGTGTTACCCTTAATGTCCTGAATGTCATCCAAATGTCTACCTTTCAATACCTCCTTTATCTCCGGGTAAATAAAAAGTTCACTGGGGGACAGATCAGGTGAGTAGGGCGGATATTCCAATACAGTTACTTCTTTGCTGGCTAAAAACTCCCTCACCGACAGTGCATGTGAGCAGGTGCACTGCTGTGATGCAAGAGCAGTGAGTTGCTGGCGAGAAGTTCAGGTTGTTGCTCCTAACTTTTTCATGTGGCCTCTTCAACACTTCCAGATAGTGAACTTGGTTAACTGTTTGTCCAGTTGGTACAAATTCATAATGAATAATGCCTCTGACATCCAAAATTATTAGCAACATCATTTTGACTCATGATTTGGACTGACAGAACATTTTGGGTAATGGAGAATTAGCTGACTTCCATTGTGCACTTTGATGTCATGTTTCAGGGTCATGTTGGTACACCAATGTTTCGTCACCAGTGATAACATGGCTCAAACATTATCTTCCCTCTCCAGAAGGTCTTGGCAAACTTCCACTCTCCTTTGCTTTCGTTCATCGGTGAGCTCTTTAGGGGACCAATTTTCTCCCACCTTTCTCATGCCAGGGTTTTCAGTTAAGATTGTCCTAACTGTTTCTCTATCGATGTTTACTTGGTCTGCTATGCTTCTCACAGTCAGCTGGTGATTTTGACGTAAAATTTCACAAACTTTTGCAATGTTTTCATCAGTTTTAATGCTAGCCGCCCGGACCTCTCTTCATCAGTGATGATTTCTCTCCCCTCAGAAAAACATTTAATCCATTTGTACACTGCCATTTTCCTCATGGCATTATCCCCATAAACTTGGACTAACATTTCCCTGATTTCACTTCCACTCTTGCCTAGTTTAATAAGAAATTTAGTGCTTGTTCTTTTCTCTAATTCAAGCTCCAACATTCTTGTGACAGTTCACAAAAACACCCAACAATAATGAACGTCGCTCAGCAAGACACCACCGCCCATCAACATGGACACAGCTGTAAGACACTGATATACCAAGGTTACGAAACTTTATTATTTGTACAGTGCCGTCAACATAAGTGTACACTGACAAGTTCACAAACTTAATTGTCAGACCTGTACATAATGTACTACTAGAAGAGAAAAATGTTCAAGAAAGTTGAGTCAAAGTTATTAATATATGTATTTGTCAGATAAGGTTTTATACTGAATTCAAAGGACAATTCAAATGAATATGATGGAGTTTAAACCTAATGTTTCACAGATAGTTTTATTTTGCACATAAAGATATTTTGAAAGGCAAATTCCAGAGTGGTAACTTACTTCTAGGGTGTGGATTCTAAGTTAAAGAAGTGAGTTTGGCTGGATCCTTTTCAAATGTGACATTCTATACTCTTTTATTAAGAAAACAAAAGAAGCAGTAAAGCTATTTAACTAACAAGTCTCTTAGAACTTCATGGATTGATAGTTTTGATTCTAAGGAATTAATAATAATGGGAGCATATAAAAAGACATTATTTTGAATTTAAAAGCAAAGATGATAATTCTAATAAGACTTTAGGAAAAATATACCTAATTAATTAACAGATATTTATTGAATATCATGTGCCAAACACTGTGCTTGATATTGGGAAATACATGAAATGATTATTGAGTATGGTCTCTGTTTCAATGATTCCAAATTTTGAATGGACATACAAGACAAAAACATGAAATAACAGGAAAACCTCTGCTTAAGCATATAGTTTATTGATTAGGCTATCTTAATTGAAATTATAAAAGTTATTTCAAAGCAGCCCAAATAATGCAGAAATGCTTATGATAGAAAAAAATCACAAGTGGGGGCAATTCCAAGGTTGGTTAATTCAGTTGTTTAGGGATATTAATAGAGTCCTGAGTGCCTTCTCTTTATCAGATCTACCATTTCTATGTGTCAGTCTTGCTTATACACCATCTTTCCTTAAATTCAAAAGACAGCTGCCATAATAGAAGATCTTGTATGAAGTTTCAAAATTATGTCTTTTGAGTATAATTAGATTTCTGCCAAAAGACCCAATGAAATTCATCTATCCTGCCTTATTGGCCAGATCATGTGATGCCCATGCCTAAATCAGTAATTGGTAAAGAGTACAGGACCCCTATGGTTAGAAGAGATTAAAAAAAAAAAAATCTCATCGCCATCAAGTCCATTCTGACTCATAGCAACCCTACAGACAAAGTAGAACTGCCCCATGGAATTTCCGAGGTATATGTGCTGACCTTTTGGTTAGCAGCCATAGCATTTAACCACCAGGTCACCAGGGTTTCTTAGGTGAGCTTAAGTTGAATTAATTTTTACAAGTTGGTAATAGGGTCAGCCTTGACTCACTTGGCTTGGCTGACTGAAATATACACATACTGCCAGAGAGAGTGGATACATGGTGAAAACTGAAAATCTGTTAGGAAGGTAATGACAGAAATTGGTGTTCTCTAAAAATACAACAGGAGTTCAGAGTGGGGAGAAATCAGACGTAAAGTTAAACAATACACTGCAGTACATAGGTCTGAGCCTGGCTCTCTTGAGGCCTGATGAAAACCAAATCAAACTCACTGCCGCTGAGTCAATTCTGACTCATACCAACCCTAGAGGACAGAGTAGATCCACCCCATCGAGTTTCTAAGGAGCACCTGGGGGACTTGAACTGCCAACCTTTTGGTTAGTAGCTGCAGCACTTAATCACTATGCCACCAGAGTTTCCTGAGCCCTGGTAAGAAATACATAACCTTTCTGGTTTTCCCTTCATTTCCCTCTCTGAACAATTCAAACCTCAAGGGATAGCAAACTACATGGCTGCTCCAGGGCACACAGGAGGAAGCTACGGTGGTTCTGAGCAGGTGGGAGAGCCTCGATAAAAGAGAGCTGTGGAGAGAGTCTGAGCATGAGGAGGACAAGCAGGGCTTCTATGGGATGCTGACCCCTTGTAGGGTACTGTAGCTCAGAGGGGGTGGGAGGCCTTCCGCTGACAGAGCTCCCTGGAGTGGGGTGTCCGAGCTCGCACAGAGTGAGGGGGCATCTATGAGAGCGAATGGTGTGGTAGCCTGATACAGCGTCGGAGTCTGAAGGAAGTGAAGAAATCATCCACGTAGAGGGCACTCAGCGACAGTGATTGGAAGTTGAATACATATAAGGGAAAGAACAAGCAGAGATATCAGAAGGCAGCAAGTATTCGACTGCTGAGAGAGAACCTGGAAAGAAGGAAATAGGTTAGAAGATTTGCCAGTAGATGGAGAAAGAAGGTTGTGACATGCTAACTCAATGGAATTATTGCTGGAATTCAGCTGTGTTCTATAAGCCATGCCACATCTAAGAGCTTCACAAAGTTGAGTATGCACAACACGGGTGTGCAACAGGCAGAACTATGGACAAAGCCAGGGAGCATTCCCAAACAAGGGTGTGACTGACCCTTGCTTGAACCAATGTGCATCATGTCATCCTCTGTCCCGTGGCAACTGTTGGTAGATTTTAGTTGCATATTCCAAATCAAAAACTTTCCTGGAATGACCATGCCAGTCACATCCAAGTGTATTTAGAAATCCAAGTGCCCATAAGTTTATCTTTTGATCATTCTCTTGTGTTCACAGTGATTGCATAGACTATTCTGAGGCAAAGGTTTTGAACTTAACAGCAAGAACAACTTGTGATTTAATGCATTCTGAATGAGTGGCCAGCAGAAAGGGGACATAGAAGGGGTACATGGTTCTGGAAAAGGGACTAGGGATCTGCCTTTTGCTGAAATTCCTGCTTTTAAAAGTTGGAAACAAATGGATTATACCAAAAAAAAAAAAGCAAACTCATGTCAGTCGAGTCAATTTAAACTCTTACAGGGCAGAGTAGAACTGCCTCATATAGCTTCTAAGGAGCACCTGGTAGATCTAAACTGCTGACCTTTCGGGTAGTAGCCTTAGTTTCTAGCCACTACGCCACCAAGATTTCCAAAACAGATGGTAGTTCCTCCTTATTTCCAATGATCTCTATTTTCTGATATAGGAAAGATTTCTTGGTAATAAGAAATTTGAGATAGGAATCAGAACACTTTTTTTCTTGCCTATGCCAGTGTTGATTGGTGTGTCACCTTTTAGAAGTCATTTTGACTCTAAAACTGTTTCCATTTCTAAAGAAGGAATGCTACTTTGTACCTTTCTCCTAGATGCCATAAGATTTTATAAATTATTCACAGACCTGCAGAAATACAGATTACTAAGAAATACCAGGTATATAATCTATCTTAAAAACATGTTTTTAGAGAAATCTGTATTTCCTTATGTACTTACTTTTAAATTAAGCATGACTTCTACAAACTTAAAGAGTCTGTTTAATATTTCCTTCACACAAAAAAAAAAAAAAACTGAAGGGGATGCAAAGGCATCACTCAGATTCTGTATTCAGTTTGGACTCATATTCTATAAAAGAAAATACATTCTACACTCCCAAAGAGAATGCCAAAAGAGTGGGTAAAGCAGTCATGCTGATCCTACCTTTTATATCAACGACAAGAGGAATAAACCTTCATGCTTTCAACCAGTTTTGAATACAGGAGAGCAGCTGGGGCCTCGAATCTTCTTTCATCACCTCAGGGTGTGACATGATTATTCAGGAAAAAAATCAAATTGACTTTATAACTTTGGAAAGCTACATCTATAAAGAAAAGAACTGAAATGAAAACTGTAAATTATACTTCTCTCCTGGAGCAGGCCAAATAATTCACCCTGGTCTCAGGAATACCTTAGGTGCTTCAGGGATGGCAACAGGGTTTCTCTGTGAAAAAAGCTGACATTAAGTGACACCAGCTAAGAAGGGTTTCATTATCCCTGAGAGTCACCCCCCACACCAAAGAAGTGCTAAGAAACCATTTTAGAGAGAGAGACTTCCTCAGAGTATAAACATTATACTTGCATCTGATATAATTTTGAAAATTCTTAGAACAGTTATTATTTTTTTAAATCAATAATTCAACTCACACGTATGAATATAATTGGAGCTCATCAAAACTGTGATTCTTATAGCAGCCTGTATGGTTAAGAATGCAGACTAGAAAACAATTGTCCTTGCTTTCACACTCTGAGCTTCCCATAACTTGAGTGTGCCAGACTCGAACAGAATCAAGTAAGCTCTTTCTGTGAATAGCAGGTACGAACTCAATTACAACAAATACCTCCCACAACACTTGTTGACTCAAGTGTGAGGACATGAATTTCACAGCCATTTGCATCCATGAATAAGATTACAAAAAGAGCACCACTCTCTTCCATCTTCGCTGTCAGTTCTTCAAATATTGAGAGATTTGCATGAGAAAATTTTAAGTGATAGCCTCAAATAATTTAACACTGCCCTCTAGAGGCATTATAATGACATTAACTTCGCTCCTTCCGGTGTGATTTTACTACATTTTACATTTAACTTCCCTAAATCTAAAAGCACAATTCGTTGAGAAATCCACCAAAGGATAATTAAAGATTTTGAATTTTTTAAAGCTACATCAGCTTCCAATTTCATTTGCAAGTATCAAATATTGCTTTTAAAAAACGAAATCAACTCAACAGATGAATATTTTCTCTGACATTAATCATGGAAAAAATCCTATGAAACAAGTGGCAATATGTCCAGCACAGTGCTCGGGTTTCTATGCGTTGTCTGTGAAACTCAGCAGCACACGGAGAGGAGCTGTCAGACAAACCAAACCTTTACCCACAGGCAGAAAAAAAAAGTTACCTGAAATCAGGAATTTCGAAAACGAGAATTATTTTTTCTGGAACAAACAGTAGTATGCTAAAGATGCTCTCTTTAAGGCATGAATAATAGACATTTGCTCATTAAAATATTAATCAGTGAAGAAGAAAACTAATGACTGTTTTTAGAGCTAAATACTAGGAAGATTTCTATTGACAGATGAGTAGGTTAAACAAGGTAAATTTGGATTTACCATAAGAATGGTTATGAGAAGTATTCTGAGAGAAAAGAACAAGTATTTGCAACTTATGTGAGGAATATCTAGATACTAACAGGAAATCAATAAAAGTTGTAAAACTAAAAATCATTGAAGAGCTTCATCATGGGATATCTATCACTTGAAGACTAAAGTACAGATCACAGGGCTCATATTTTAAAGGAATGTTCAATGCTTTTCCCATAAGTTATAGAAGAAAATCTAGTCTATAATTTTTAGTGTTAGAAAATAATATGTAACACCTGGTATTTTTCTCACTGACACAGAGAAAGTGATTTAGAAAGAAAATGTTGTGTCTGTTCTACAATAAGGAAGATTTTTCTGAAAGTGTTTGTTGTTAGCAAAAAAAGTAATAAATTACTAAATCTGCTGTATAATGTAGCAATTTTAAAGATACTAAACTTCTTATTGAAATAAACTACTTCACAATACTTGTAAAACAAAACTTCCAATCATTTTTCCATCTAGGTATTTCTAATGTATTTCTAATCAATGATCCACATCCATAACCTACAAGCCTACAATTTTTGTATATCAGTAAATGTGGCCCACAGATAAAAGTGTAATTAAAAAACAATTATTTAGAATTAAATTTTGTCTGTTTATGTAATACATATACATACTAACTGCAAGTGTAATGACAGATATCATTGCTGATGCCAGATGGATCTTGGCTGAAAGCAGAGAATACCAGAAAGATGTTTACCTGTGTTTCATTGACTAAGGCATTCAACCTTGGAAAGCATAGTAAATTCCAGATAACATTGCAAAGAATGGAAATTCCCAAACATTTAATTATGCCTATAAAGATCCTATTCAAACAAAATAAGGGAGGGAGTTCTGAGTGGTTTTAAGGCAAGAAAAGTGTACATCAGGTTTGTATCCCTTTACCTTATTTATTCAATATATACGCTGAGCAAATAATCTCAGAAGTTGGATTATATGAAGAAGAACACGGCACCAGGATTGGAGAAAGCCTCATTAGCAACATGTGTATGGAGATGACACAATCTTGCTTGCTGCAAATGAAGAAGACTTGAAACACATACTAATGAAGATCAAGCACCACAGCCTTCAATATGAATTACACTTCAACATCAAGAAAACAGAAACCTCCACAAATGGGATAATAAGCAACATTATGATAAATACAGAAAAGATTGAAGTTGTCAGGGATTTCATTTTAGTTGGATCTATACTCAACAACCATGGAAGCAGCAGTCATGAATTCAAATGACACATTGTATTGGCCAAACCAGCTGCAATAGACTTTAAAGTGTTAAAAAGCAGAGCTGTCATTTTAAGGACCCAAGTAAGGCAGACCAAAAATATGCTGTTTTCAATGGCCTCATAAGCATGTGAAAGCTGGGCAGTGTGTGAAAAATCAAACCACAGAAGAACTGATGCTTCTGAACTATGGTGTTGGCAAAGAATATTGAAATATACCACTCACTGCCAGAAGAACAAACCAATCGGTCTGGGAAGAAGTATTGCCAGAATACTCACTAGACACAAAGATGGTGAGACTTCATCTCATCTATCTTGAACATGTTATCAGGAAGGATCAGTCCCTGGGAAGAACGTTATGCACTGGCAAGTAGAGGATCAGGGAAGAAGAAGACCCTAAATGAGATGGATTGACACAGCAGCTGCAACAATGGGCTCAAGGCTAACAATAATCGTGAGGATGGCCGAGGACTGGGCAGTGCTCACTTCTGTTGTACACCAGGTCACTATGAGTCAGAACCCACTCAACAGAATCTAGCAACAACAACAGGTATATTGGGAGTAAACTTTATCTGTATCTGCAAATATTTTTACTCACATATAGATCATACAATCTATGTAAATGTACAATTTACACATATGCACACACTCACACACATGCTTAGGTTAAATGATTTCTCAAAAAGAAATAAGTATCTTGTTTCCTCATAAGGACAAAATTGTTATAAAAACTATGAGAGTGGGGGAAAATAAATTTTCACGTAGAAATAATTAAGTTTGGGGCAGAAATATTTAATTTTACAATATAACATCTGGGCAATGCAAACTATTTTTACACTTTTATTAAAGTTCATACATTCATATTTCTTCTGCCCACTTTCTGGACAGCCCTAACTAAGCATTTAATCAATACACAATGGTCTGAAAATGTTGGAACACATATAAAAGTAAAATTATCAATGGCAGGTTGGCATAAGCATAGCTATAACTTACCTACTTAAGTGAAATAACAAAATACAAATCATTAAAAGTGACCTGTAAGGCAAAGGCTTGCAAATTCACTCAATTATATTTGCATCTAAGTATGTTTCTGAGGTACATTAATCAAATTTTAAAAAATAGGACACACTGTGCTAATTCTTTAAAAGTATAATTAAATAATGCATGTAACCACCCAGGGAAGAATGGTGTTGACAAAATGAACTGGAGGCGGGGCGGGGGAGGGTGTTAATTTGTTGCTACATAGACTTCAGAAAGTATAAGATGCCAGCAGTCTGAACCCAGCAGCCTACCTGCAGGAGAAAGACCCGGCAGTCCGGCACCTATGAGGATCACCTATGGGAAACCCCATGCAGCAGTTCTACTTTGTACTATAAAGAATTACTGTAAGCAAAATCCGCTCAGAGGCATTGTGTTTGGTTTTTGTTTTGTTACACTTTAGATGAAAATTTAGAAAAGTCTACTACTCTGTCAGATTTTATAGAGAGTGTGCTGTAGAAATAATTGATATAACACTGAAAGGAATTTAAGAATTTATAGATTATTTTTATAATTTTATTTATTAGAGAAATACTGATGTGTGTATATAATGCTTCTGCTATGCAGAATATGTAGAATAGTCTTTCACCAGAATAACTTATTACCAGATAACTCTTATATATCTTATACATAAGAGATGTATATGTATATAGCATGTGTGTATGTGTGTGTATATATATATATATGTAATTTTTTTATAAAGCCCTATCTTCATACCAATATATTTGGAGTCAAAAGGTCTGAGATTGTCCCAGCAACTATTTTTTTAAAAGGAACACAAATAATACTAATGCAAAATCCTGAAGGTCTACTTGAAAAAACACTTCATGCTTTGTTTCCATCTGAATCCCTTGAAGGCACAGTTCCCAAATACTACAATACGTAGATCACTTCTTCTAACACTGACCCTTATAGAAGCTTCTAACCTACTGGGTCTCTGTGGGTCGCAACAACAACATCCTATTCTTTGTATAGTACCAACTACAAAACTCTTTCTCCTCCAGTCTGAAATTTGATGTATTTTTTTCTTCTCTCATAAGCCAATACAAGTGCTTGTCAAAGTTTCCCCCTCCAGGGTGTGTCTGTTTGTCTCATTCCCTGTCCTCCCATCCCCCATCTTTTAGCAATTGCTACGTGGACACCTGTCTTGCTGTCACAGCTCTGGGAGTCAGTGTGTCATTACGACTCCCGTAGGAAGCATTGAACACAAAGATGAAGTCCTGGATCGGCCACTTGCCACCGTGAAAGTTGGCAAGTTTCCTGAGCTCCTTCAGCCTCAGAGTTCTTCAAATTACATTGATACGCATGCTAAGTGAATTTTTTTCCTCCTAATTACAAATGTGGTTATGTGATGACTTTTCAGACTGGAAACCCTGGTGGCATAGTGGTTAAGAGCTATGGCTGCCAACCAAAAGGTTGGCAGTTTGAAGCTACTAGGGGCTTGCTGGAACCTTGTATGGGTCAGTTCTACCTTGTCAAATAATATAACAAGTGCCATTTGCTTTTTAAGTTTGTGGTTTTCAAATACTCTCCTACCTAATGTATCAGTTGACTGCTAACTTAGAAATTAAATGACCCACATTTGACTCATCCTATCTTAAAAAATTCTCTGCCTTTTGAGTTTTGCGATATCACTGCACTACAGTTTGTCATTTTCAGTTCTAAAGAGTTCTTATATCTTTATCCTCTTAATTTGCTCTATGCTTCTCTCCTTGTTTCACATATCTAACTTATTTCCTGAATGTGTGGGTGTTTTTCCTCAACTACAGAAACCCCCAGGATCAGATCTCTAGCCCAGATTTCTTGCTTGACTTTTAGCCCCTAAAAGGACCTATTGACCCTCTCTATTTTTATATCCCTAGACATCTCATGCTAATTATCTCTTAAATTCCTTGGTCAACTTTCTTCATGTGTTCCCATTATCTCTGAATGGCTCTATCAACCACACAATCCAGAAATAATCCTACCCATATACTCACTGCCACTGAGTTGATTCCAGCTCATAGAGACCCTATAGGACAAAGCAGAACTACCCCCTAGAGTTTCCAAGGAGCGCCTGGTGGATTCAAACTGCCAAGCTTTTGGTTAGCAGGTGTAGCACTTAACCACCACACCACCAGACTCTTTCCTTCCCAGACTCTTTCTTTCTACTGACCCTTTTGCCATAAAATTGACCACTATTTCTTACCTATTTTACCTATTAATATCTATCAAGTTCTTCAGCTATCTCTGTCTGCTCTCCACTGCTTCAACCCAGGTCTCCAATTCTTGCCTTGTCTACTGCAGTTGTCCCTCAACTCTCTCACTCCAACCTTTGCACTCCCCATCCATTTTCCACACTATCTTGAATGGCCACCACAGTAATCATTGTAAAAATCCATCTAGAATACTACTGCGACTGTGTTAATACCACACCTGTTGTTGTTCCACAAACAGTTCCCTATAGTCAGCAAAATGAAGCACTGCCTGGTCCTGTACCACCCTCACAATCATTGTTTTGCCTGAGCCCACTGTTGTAGCCGTTTCAGGGAGGGTATTTCTCTCTTTGCTGACCTTTTTTTTGCTGACCAAGCGTGATGTCCTTCTCCAGGGACAAAGTACATAAAATGAATTCTCACCATCCTCACTTCTCAAGAGTACTCTGTGGCTATTCCTCTTCCGAGATAGATTTGTACATTCTTCTGATGGTCATGGTATATTAAATATTCTTTGCCAAGACCATAATTCAAAAGCATCAGTTCTTCTTTATTCTTCCTTATTCATTGTCCAACTTACAATGCACATGCTGACAATAATGTCATTCTTGTGACGCTTAAATAGCTTGTCTTCACTTTCTGAAACATATATTACTCATGAGTTCATTACTGAATGTTTCTACTTTTTTTCTCCCATTGCTCTGTCATGCACCCAGTGCTCCAAATGTATTATTTGTCATTCTATGAACAGATCTGGATGTCTTATGTATCCACACATTTGCAAATCCCATTACTTCTGTTTAGACTCTCCATTACCTTTCTGCATCCTTGGGAGTTACTTGTGCTTTAAGATTAAGCCCCAAAACCACTTTTCTCCAAAAAGCCCTGTTTGCCACCATGAGAATTATGTATCAACCCCTTCTTTGCATTACTAGAGCTACCTATGTTCTATACTTACTTCCCATTTATTAACTGACTTGTTATCCAACATTTCACATATAGGGAAAATTCTACTATCTGGCTATTTAGCATATCAACAATGCATGTCTGGAAGTAACAAGTGCCATGGTATGAGGTACAGCTATATAATAATGTAATCTGGCAATACTGTAATGGTGTATTTATTCTCCATCGTGTGATTTGATGTGGTCGTCTTCCATTTTTGCCAAAGACAGGTTTTCACACTACAACATAGTCTTTGGAATCTAATCATGTCAATAAGTGAGGAATAGCTGTGTTACTAGCTACAACGGAGTGCTGGAACTATGTGCAGTCAGGGCTCCTACTGCCTGAGTTCACACATGCAAAATGCTTACAACAGAGTCTAGGATATAGTAAGCACTCTATTATTATTATTATTAGATGATATTATTAATATAATAATATTTACATTAAATTGTTATTGCTGGGTGATTTGCTGTTATTCCAAGAAACAGCTTAAAGGATCATAATCTTCACCCATTCTTGTAATGCCCAGCTTGTAGGAAAGTTCCTGACATACAGAAGATAATAAATGCCATTGAGTGTAGTAAAGAATACCCCAGCTTTAGAAATGTGTAACGTTTTCATCAAAAAGGAAGAAAATATTTCCTACATACAAAAATTTTCATATTCAATGTCAGATGTATTAGACCTCTAATAAAAATAGGTAAATTTATTCAATGAGATCTTACTGAAAGCCTGCATAAAATTAAAGCAAGTTTATCATGTATTTATTGAGTTCTGTGGCATTATGTTTTGCCACTCATATAGGTATAGAATATGTACTGTTCCTATTACTAAGAATACTTCAGAAAATGACTACTGAATGAACAGTTACTAAAATGATTTCAGTCATTTCCCTGATCTTTCTAGGTAATTTGCACAGCGTTTTATTCTAAACTTTACAATGCACATTGTCATTTGCTCTCTCACCTCATGGCACCATTTTTACCTTCACAGAAATATTCTTGTGACCAGAATAACCAGATGGTGCTTGGGCACCACCAATTATAGCCATGATGGAGCTCACAAAGTGGAGTCTCACTGGCAATAAGAGAATAAATAGGGGTGTACCCTGAGGTCTCCAATAAAAGACCACAAATGATGGTCCAGGGGCTTCGGAGTTCCCCTGGGAGCATGGCCCTTGGCTCTGACGCTGCCCCTGTCCATAAATCATAATGAAAGTCAACTTTTCCAACAGCAGTAGGCTGGACTTGGTGATGCAGAGTGACCATATCTTGTGGGAATTTTATGGTTCTATGCATCTATAGGATGTCATCCTGCTGACCTCTGGCTGGAGGAAGGAGAGTGGGTGGAGAGGAGGGGAAAGGAGCCTGTTGGGAGGATGAGACATGTATGGAGCAGAGAGGAATAGTGTGCTGTCACCAGGCAGGGAGAGCAGTGGGAGCTGCATATAGGTGAGCATGCGAATTTATATGGGAATTTACATTTTCATTCAATCATAATAAAAAGGAAAAAAAAAGAAACATTCTTGTCTTTCCTAATTTGTCAATCTTTTTTTCCATTTCAGTTTTCTCAAGGAAAAAAAAAAATCACTTAAAATGTTCAAATCAATCTTCATGTGTTCCCCAACTTCAGCCCATGGTAAAGGCTTAAAAAGATAGCCAGTAGCATGTGAAACATATCTTCCACCTTCCATTTCTTTTACTAAAGGATAAATGATAATGACATTTACATATGGAATACAGTTTTACTTTGCAATTTATTTACAAATAAATGATATTTTAAATTATACAAAGGAACACATTGCATTTACATGTTCATTAAATTCCCAATTTCATCTTAAATATTCTCCAAATAGGCGTCTATTCCAATTCTCAACCCTGCCTGAACACAAGAGTCACTTGGGAAAGCTTCTACTGATGTTTTGCACTTAACTCCAAATATTTACTTTTGCTCAGATGATTTCATAAAATGCCAGAAGATTCAGTTGCATCTAATCATGGTTGAGAAAGAATGAGGTAAGCCATTTTTCATCCTTACATGAAGTAGTTATGAGAACACATATTCATGGAGCCAGTCAATTTCTCCTCAAGTTTTTCTAATTCCTATGTTTTCTTTTTTCATAAAAATTACTATATGCATACTTCATATTATTTTTATAACCACTGCTGTCATGAAATGTTCAATTCTGCCTTTGTTTGGTTTACTCTACTGTTACAATCAACTAATTCTACTTTAATTAGAGAATAATGAGAAAATACTAGCAGTAGAGCTGATACATAAAAAACATACTAGTCTAAAGCCAAGACTCCAACCTTGACTCAACAATTTGACTGCACAAGACTACACCCCACAACAACAGATCGGAACCTTAGAGAGCACATCCCCACTCACTGGCATATTCTAAAGTTCCCTGTCTTATTTTAGTATGCAGCTGAGTTTGAGAAACACTGCTCTAAGCAAAGTTAAGTGAAGCATGCGCATTTACATTAGTTAAAATTGATAGTGGAATTTTTATGCCACATCTTTGTACTCTAGAATTAAAAAACCACATTGCCGTATCGGCAAAGAAAAATTAAAAGTCTCCTTATTTGCAGATGACATGATTGTTTATACAGAGAATCCAGAGGAATCCATAAGTCAGCTACTGGAACTAATAGAGTTTAGCAAAGTAACGGGATACAAGATAAACATAAGTAAATCAGTAGGGTTCCTTTATACCAACAGTGAGATTATTAAAGAAGAAATCATCAAATCAATTCCATTTACTATAGCCCCCCAAAAGACAAAATACCTAGGAATAAATATAACTAGAGAAATAAGAGACCTTCACAAAGAGAACCACAAGACCTTACTACAAGAAACTAAGAGAGACTTACATAAATGGAATAATCTACCCTGCTCATGGATAGGAAGACTCAACATCATGAAAATATCTATTTTACCCAAAATAATCTACTTATGTAATACAATCCCAATACAAATTCTAGCAACATTTTTTAATGAGATGGAGAAACAAATCATCAACTTTGTTTAGAAAGGGAAGAAACCTCTGATCAGTAAAGCACTACTGAAGAAGAATACCACACTGGGAGGCCTCTCACTACCTGACTTGAGAACCTATTAAACTGCCACAGCAGTCAAAACAGCCTGCTACTGGTACAAAAAGAAACATATAAACCAACGGAGCAGAATGGAGACCCCAGAGATGCCACCATCCTCCTATGAACAGTTGATATTTGTCAAAGACCCCAAGATTTTAAACTGTGGCAAGAATAATAAATGATGCTGTCAAAATTAGATATCCATCTTCAAAAAACTGAAACAAGATCCATACCTTACACCTTACACAAAAACAAACTCAAATTGGACAAAAGACCTAAATATAAAATCTAAAATGATAAAGCTCATCCAAGATAAAATAGGATCAACAATGGAAGTTTTAATACACAATGTAGACAGACTTCAAAATCTGACAAACAAAGCATGATCAACAGAAAAGAAAATAGATAAATGGGAACTACTAAGAATCAAACATTTTTGCTCATCCAAAGACTTCATCAAAAGAATCAAAAGAACTCCTAGAGAATGGGAAAAAATATTTGGCAACTATATGTCAGACTGATCTCCATAATCTATAAGGTATTATAAAATATCAACAAAAAAGGATAAATAATCCAATTAAGCACAAAAGGGCAAAGGAGATAGACATTTCTCTAAAGAAGATACCCAGGAAGCCAAACAACACATACAGAATTGCTCATGATCATTAGCTATAAAAGAAATTCAAATCAACCAGAGGTCAGCAGGATGATATCCTATAAATGCATAGAACCATAAAGTGCATCCAATATATGGTCACTCTGCATCACCAAGTCCAATCCATTTGTGTCCCAAGAGTGGACCTTCGTTATGATTTATGGGCAAGGGCAGCATCAGGGCCAGGAGCCATGCTCCCAGGGGAACCCTGAAACCGCTGAGCCATCAATTGAGGTCTTTTAGTGGAGATCTCAGAATACACCCCTTTTTTTGTTGTGTTGCCAGTGAGACTCAACTTAGTCAGCTCCATCACAGCTATCACTGGTGGTGGCTGGGCACCATCCAGTTCTTCAGGTCCCAAATCGATATAGGCACCCACTCATGTGCGTCTCTCTATCCTCTGGGTAAAATACGAGGAGACATCATCTCACCCCAACAAGGCCATGATCCAAAAAACACAAAACAACAAATGCTGGATAGGCTGTGGAGAAATTGGAACTCTCCCACACTGCTGGTGGGATTGCAAAATGGTACAACCTCTTTGGAAAACAATCTGGTGTTTCCTTAAAAACCTGGAAATAGATGCACCATTTGATCCTGGAATTCCAGTGCTCAGAATTTATCCTTCAGAAACAAAGGTTGTCACATGAACAGACACATGTACATGAATGTTTGTTGCAGCACAGTCCACAATAGCAAAAAGTTGGAATCGACCCCAATGCCTATCAACACATGAATGGCTAAGCAAACTATGGTACATATACTCAATGGAACACTATGCTATGATAAAAAACAATGAGATTTTAGAAAACACCTCATAACATGGTCTCATTTGGAAGACATCCTGCTGAGTGAAATCAATCAGTGTCAAAAGGACAAATTTTATATGAGACCCCTGTTATAAGGATTTAACAAGAGAATTATCCACAGGAGAAAATGACTGTGTTGGCTACATGGATGGGTGGGGGGCTGAGGGTTTATTATAGACGAGATAATTGATAGATGTTGGAAATCTTATTCTTTTACTGTAATTAATAAAAAAACAAAATTTTAAAAAAAAAAAGATGAGACTTACTGGTCTGTCAGAGACTGGAGGAATCCCTGAGACAGTACCTGGCTACTCTGCCAACCCAGAACTGAAACTACTCCCAAAGCTCATTTTTCAGACAAAATTAGAACAAGCTGATTAGTCAGCATTGACTCGATAGTTCCAGGGTTTTTTTGGTTTATAAAATACACAATAATGCACATGGGGAATGTGCTTCTTAGTGCAATCAAATATACAAAACCAAATGGGCAACTTGATCAAAAGCAAGATGCGTGTGTGTGAAGGGGCAGGAAACTGGATGAACAGACACAGGGATCTCAGGGTGGAAAAGGGGAGAAGGTGATGATACCATGTGGATAGCAACCAGTGTCACAAAGCAATATCTGTATAAATTTTTGAATGAGAGGCTAACTTGAGCTGTAAGCTTTCATCTAACGCACAATAAAACTGAGGGGGAAAAAGAAAGAAAGAAACTCAGCAAGTATCACTAGAGATACAGAGGAATTTTTTTATAACAATAAAAGGATCGATCCAACAGAAAGATATTAACAGCTTTGGGCTATAGTTAATAGATAGTTAATCGATAGCCCCAAAATACATAAACGGAAAAAAAAATGACACAGCAGGAAAAAAAGCAAAAAAACTCCCAAATCACAGTTGTTAAAATCTTTAATCTCAGTAACTATTAAAAACAAGCAGGTACAAAATCAGTAGCAGTGAAGAAGATTTGAAAAACAAGAATAACAAATATGATCTATGTAAATCTGCAATAACTACAAAAAAAGCACACACACGCACACATATATGTTGTTGCTGGTAAGTGCTATTGAGTCAGTTCCAACTATTAGCAACTTTATCTGCAACAGAATGAGACATTGTCTGGTCCTGTGTCATCCTCATATTGTGCTTAAATTCATTGTTGCAGCCTCGTGTCAATCCATCTCATTAAGGCTGACCCTCTTACTTTACGACGTGTGATATCCTCCTCCAGAGACTGATTCCTCCTTAAAGCATGCCTGAAGCATGTGAGACATAGTCTTGCCATCCTTTCTTTCAAGGAACATTCTAATTGTACTTCTTCCCAGACAGATTTATTTGTTCATTTGGCAGTCCATGATATATTCAATATTCTTCAACATCACCACAATTCAAAGGCATCAATGCTTCTTTAGTTATCCTTATTCTTTGGCCAGCTTTCAAATGTATATGAAGGGACTGAAAACACCTCGGCTTCAGTGAGCTGCACCCTAGTCCTTAGTATCACATGTATACATTTATATACATATCTAAATTTAACATATGTTTGGCCATGAAACTAATCACAATAGTGCTGAGGCCCATCACCCACAAAGGCCTCTGTGAACAAAGTTACAAGCCTATGTGATGGCAGGTGGAGGCATCTCACCCTTGACATATTTCTGGTCATACTCTCCTTGCTAATATTTTGCAACCTAATCAAACCTTCCTCAAAAATACCCTCTTATCTCCCGGCACAAGGATCAAAGAAGAAGGGTTTTACAACCCCCTCGGCTTAACGAATCCCGGCACAGAATGCCCAGCCTGGGAACACCCAGCCCAGGAATGCCAAGGCCGGCCCAGCCCTGCTGGCTTCCCCAAGTGCACATCCCCCTCCACATGTGAGGTACAGGATTGCGGTAGGAACCTGGGAGGCTCCCCAGGGACGAAGCCCCGCACAGCTCTTGGATATAAACGTCCCATTCCCTGCATCAGGAAGATGGATAGGTTCCCAAGTCTATTATATTTGGTATGGCAAATGAGTAAATACTAAAGAAATACCCTTCTTAGAACAGCTTAAGAAAGGCATGGGGGGGGGTAGGTGTTTACTGTCCCCACAGGAAGAGATAAAATAAAGACCCCTTCTCCTGTACCTTTTAACCTTGAAGCTCAAGGCATAACTTTGTTCTCACTGTTGATTACAACCACAACATACTTGTCTCGGGCCATTACCTAAAAAACCATAATGATTAACATGAAAAAAGGCCACAAGGTATCACTTCCTTATTAGCCAACAGCTTGTGTGGTCGAGGGGCAGGGTGAAATTATGTCACTGATCATATAAAAAAATAAAGAAAGACAGGCCCTGACGGGTGGCTGATCTTCAGATTCCTGGTTGTCTCAGTCTCATCACTTCTCCTTCGCCGATGCCACCCGTCCCTTTGTGAATCCCAGACTCTGCCGAGGCTGGCTCCCGGCACAATAGATATCAAAGACTTTAAATCATATGCACACACATAACTGGACATTATACCACAGTAAAATTAAGTTTGAAATACAAATCAATATTTTAATCCAGCTACAAAATATTTAGAAACCAATGAACACTTTCAAATAACTCATAAAACAAGTTAGAAATCAGTGTAAATTTTTAGAAATTTTCAACTGAATTAAACATATTATGTATCAAATTTTGATATGAAACTGAATATCAGATTATTAAAAAATGTAAAAATGCATGTTAGCAAAGAAGACAGTTTGAAAATTGTATATCAATCTCAAGAAGCTAGTGAAAGAAAGCCAAATTAAAAGCACATAGAGAAAATAAAAAGTCAGATTAATGAAGCAGTATAAAAATCAACATTAGAGAGAAATTCAACCTAAAAAATGGATATTTTGAAATATTTATACAATTAAGAAGTCTCTAGAAATGTTTATGAAGGAGAAAAAGAGAGAGAGAAATAACAGGTAACCAATATCAAAAGTACAAAAGGAGACATTACCCTGAGTCCTAGAAAGAAAAAAATGATTAAGACGACATTATGACCAATGGTTTGCCAATTGACTTGGAAACATAGCTTAGGAAAAACTAGAAAATCTGAGTATTCCTTGTCTATTAATGAACTGAATTTTATAGAAAAGCCTACTAAGAAAGAAAATCACATGCCTAAATTTCTTCATCAGTAAGTTTTCTAAAGAATTTGAAAATTACATAACACTTTCAAAGAAAATAATAAGAAACATCCTCTAAATCATTCTATGAGGAATAATATGTTAAAATCACACTTAAAAAGAATATTACAAGAAAAAGAAAACTGCAGGCCAGTATGTGTGCATGTGTGTGTGTAAAAGAGATTACAAAATAATAAGGAAAATAGCATAAAATTCAAGACTAGTGAAATTTGAAAAGTATTATGTATCACAATCAATTTGGGTTTATTCCAAGAACACAATGTTGATTTTACATAGAACATATCTAAGTACTCAAAAAATCAAGAAAAAAATACATATACTCATCTCAACAAATGCAGAAATCATTTGTTAAAAATCATTACTTCAGCAAGATACAAGTGGCAGCCACTTCACATCATATGTCATTGTTGTTATTAGGTGCTGTCAAGGCAGTTCTGATTCATATCAACCCTATGAACAACAGAACAAAATACTGCCTGGTCTTGTGCCATGCTCACAACAATTTTTATGCTTAAGCCTACGGTTGCAGCCACTGTGTCAATCCACCTCATTGACGGTTTTCATAATTTTTGCTGACCCTCCACTCTACCAAACATGATGTTGTTCTTCAGTGATTCATCCCTCTGGACAACATGGCCAAAGTATGTGACATGCTATCTTTGCTTCCAAGGAGCACCTTGGTCATACTTCTTCCAGAACAGATCTGTTTGCTCCTTTGGTAGCCTCATGGCCGCCATTCAGTATTCTCCCATTCAATATACTCTAACACAGCAATTCAAAAGTGTCAGTTCTTCTGTATTCCTTACTCATTGTCCAGCTATCACATGCATATGATGTAACTGAAAATATCATGGCTCAGGTCAGGCATGCCTTAGTGTTCAAGATGACATCTTTACTTTTCAACACTTTAAAGAGGTCCTTTGCAGCAGCTTTTCCCAGTGCAATGCATCTTTTGATTTCTTGACTGCTGCTTCCATGGGTATTGATTGTGGACCCAAGTAATATGAAATCCTTGACAACCTCAATCTTTTCTCCATTTGTCAAAACGTTACTTGCTGGCCCAGTTGTGAGGACTTTTGCTTTCTTGACATTGCAACGCAATTCACACTGAAGGCTATGGTCTTTGATCTTCATCAGTAAGTGTTTCAAATCTTCGCTTCCAGCAAGCAGGTTGTGTCATCTGCATAACGCAGTTTGTTAATGAGTCTTCCTCCAACTCTGATGCCTCATACAGTCCAGGCTCTTGGATTATTTGCTTGGCATACAGATTGGAAAGGTATGGTAAAAGGACACAACCTTGATGCACACCCTTCCTGACTTTAAACCACTCAGTGTCTCGTTCTTTTCACACGACCGCCTCTTGATCCATATGTGGAATCCTCACAAGCACAATCAAGTGTTCTGGAATTCCCATTCTCCACAATGTTACCCTTAATTTATTATAATCCCCAGTCAGATGCCTTTGCACAGCCAATGAAACACAGGTAAACAGCTTTTTGATATTCCCTGCTTTCAGCCAAGATCCATGTAACACAGTAATGACATCTCTGGTTCCATGTCCTCTTCTGAATCCACCTTGAATTTCTGGCAGTTCCTTGTAGATACACTGTTGCAGTCACTTTTGAATGACTGCTAACAAAATTTTTACTTGCATGTGATAATAATGATATTGTCCAATAATGTCCACACTCAGTTGGATTACCTGTATGGGAAATAGGCTTAAATAGGCCAATTAGTTGGCCGGGTAACTTCCTCCAGATTTCTTGACACAGATAAGTGAGCACTTCCCATGCTGCATCCATCTGTTGAAACATATCAGTTGATATCCTATCAATTCCTGGATCCTTGTTTTTCACCAATGTCTTCAATGCAGCTTTGACTTCATCCTTCAGTGCCATCGATACTTGACCATATGCTACCTCCTGAAATGGTCAAACGTCAGCCAATTCTTGTTAGTATTATGACTTTGTATATTCCTTCCATCTGCTTTGGATGTTTCCTGAGTTTAATATTTTCCCTGTATAATCCTTCACTTGCTACTCAAGGCTTGATTTTTCTCCTTTCAGTTCTTTCAGCATAGGAAATGTACAACATGTTCTTCCATTTTGGTTTTCAATTGCTAGTTCTTTGCACATGTCATTATAACATTTCACTTTGTCCTCTCAAACCACCCTTTGAAATCTTCTGTTTAGTTCTTTTACTTTGTCATTCCTTTCTTTGCTTTAGCTACTCAGTGTTCAACAGCAAGTTTCAGAGCATCTTCTGACATTCAATTTGGTCTTTTCTTTCTTTCCCATCTTCTTAATGACCTCTTTCTTTCTTCATGGATGATGTCTTTGCTGTCATTCCATAGCTTATCTGGTCTTCAGTCATTTGTGTTCAACGTAGCAAATCTGTTCTTGAGATGGTCTGTAAACTCAGGCAGGATACACTTAAGGTTATACTTTGGCTCTTATGGACTTATTCTAATTTTCTTCAGCTTCAATTTGATCTTAGAGATGAGCAACTGATGATCAGTGCTACAGGCAGCAGCTGGTCTCCTTCTGACTGCTGATACTGAGCTTTTCCACATCTCTTTCCGTATATGTAGTCAATTTGATACTTGTTTAGCCCATCTGGTGAGGTCTATGTGTATCGTCACAGTTTACGTTGATGGGAAAAAAAAGTATTTGCAATTAAGTCATTGGTTTTGCAAAATTCTCTCATGCCATGTCTGGCAACATTTCTGTCACCAAAGCTGTATTTTTCAACTACAGCTCTTTCTTCTTTGTTTCCACTTTCTGCATTGCAATCACCAGTTATTGTCAGTGCTTCCTGATTGCATGTTCAATAAATTTCAGACTGTAGAAACTGGTAAAAATCTTCAATTTCTTCATCCTTGGCCATAGTTGTCAGTGTGTAAATTAGAATAACACTCATTGTAACTGGCATTCCTTGTAGACATATGGGTGGATATTATCCTATCACTGACAGCATTGTACTTCAGGAAATGTTCTTTTTGACATGAATGCAATACTATTCCTCTTCAAGTGTTCATTCCCAGCATAGTAGGCCACATGATTGTCTCATTCAGAATGGCCCATACCAGTCCATTTCAGCTCTCTAATGCCTACAATATCAACGTGTATGCACTCCATTTCATTTCAGATGATTTCCAATTTTTCTAGATTTCGTACTTCATACATTCCTCCTTCCAATTATTAATGGATGTTTGCAACTGTTTCTTCTTATTTTGAACCATGCTAATGGATGTTTACAACTGTTTCTTCTTATTTTGAACCATGCTAATGGATGTTTTACAACTGTTTCTTCTCATTTTGAGTCATACCACATGAGCAACTGAAGTTCCTGAGGGCTTTATTCCACCTGTCATTATGGCTGACTCTGCTTTGAGGTGGCAGCTCTCACTCGGTCATCCTTTGGGTGCCTTCCAACCTGGGGGGCTTATTTTCTGGCACTATATCTGACAATGTTCTGCTGCTATTCATATGGTTTTCCCTGGCTAATTCTTTTCAGAAGTAGACTGCCAGATCCTTCTTCCTAGTGTGCCTTAGTCTAGAAGCTGAGCTGAAACCTGCCCACCAGCAATACTGGTGGCACAGCTTCCAGCATCACAGCAACACACAAACCCCTGCAGTCCAACCAACTGACAGATAGATGGGGGTCACACATGGCGGTGTGGCCAAAAAGAGAAATGATGAAAAGTGTTAGGAAGAATGCAGAGAAGTGGGATCCCTTATATGAGTACATTCCTTATGAGAATGTAGATTAGTGCAGCCACTTTAGACAACATCTTGAAAAAGGTCCTACAATGTGATAGTGCCTCCCATAGGAGCCATTAAGTTCACATCTAGAGGTGTACCCAAGAACAGAAAATATACGTCCACACAAAAATTTGCACACAAATATTCACAGCACCATGATTGTTAATAGCCAGAGAATGTACACTACTCACACGCTGTAAGGAAACACAATAGAATGTTATTCTGCAATAAAAATGATTGAAATGTTGATACTTGCTATAGCATAGATGAATCTTAAAAGTATTTTACTATGTGAAAGAAGGCAGTCATAATAGAATACATCCTATGCAATTTCATGTATATGAAATGTATACCCCAAATCAAATTCACTGTCATCAAACTAATTCTAATAGTTACTGACTCATAGGGTTCCCAAAGCTGTAAGTCTCTACTGAAGAAAGCTGCTATATCTTTATCCCCTAGAGCCATTGGTGATTTTGAACTGCTGGCTTTTTGATTAGTAGTTTATGGGAGGGCATTGGGAGTCACTGCTCATGGATATGGGGTTTCTTTTTGGGACAATGAAAATAACATATTCTAAAAATTAGACAGTGTTGATAGTTGCACAATCATATAAATATATTAAAACAATTGAGTCTACTTTTTACAATGGCAAATTTTATAGTATGTGAATTACATCTTATTAAAACCATTATAAAAATAATTGAAACTAATGTATTTTATATAAAGATCAAAATTTTTTAAAGCTAATCTGTTATTATGGATGCCAGAATATGATTATTTATCTATTAGGGTTAGGAGTGGATAATGATAAATGCTCCTAGCTGTTGGTTTTATTCTATATCATGAAGTGCATTGTGTTTATGTCAATGTATGTTAAATTTGTCAAAACCCATGAAGCTGTTCACTTTTGAAAAACTGTGGTGGTAAGTGTGTGCCACCAAGTAGACTCTGAGTCACAGTGATCCCATGCCACAAGTAGAATTCTCTCATAGGCATTTCAAGGCTGTAATCTTGTGGGAGCAGATCATCAGGGCTTTCTTCCACAGAACAGCTGTGTATGTTCAAACTACCAGCCTTCAGGTTAGCAGCCACATACTTAACTGTTGAGTCTTCAGGGCTCCATAGGCACATACATACATATATACATATTTTTTGTATATTATTATCTAATTTTTAAAAAGTTTATTTAAAATGAAAAGATTAAAGAGTCTGTTAGAAAGTTTGGAAAAATAGAATGGAATGAGGACAAATTTGTAAATACAGAGAAGAAATCTGAAAAAATTCTCTGAGACGAGAGCATAGCCCCTGGCCCTGATGCTACCCTTTCCCATAAATTATAACAAAGGTCCACTCTTTGGACAGGAATGGATTGGACTTCGCAATGCAGAGTGACCATATATTGGAAGCACTTTATGGTTCTATACATCTATAGGATATCATCTTGCTGACCTCTGGCTGGAGGAAGGGGAGTGGACGGAGAGGAGGGGAAAGGAGACTGTTGGGAGGATGAGACATGTATGGAGCAGAGAGGAATAGTGTGCAGTCACCGGATAGGGAGAGCAGTGGAAGCTGCATATAGGGGGGCATGTAAATTTATACGTGAATGTACATTTTCACTCAGTTATGTTAAATAAAAAAAAAGAAAAAAAATTCTCTGAGATGCTCTTTATAGATAGTCCAATTTTGTGAGTCATTTGCAGCCTCAGCTAGAAAAAATTAAGGGGGAGAGGAGGACATGGTATTAATAATCATGATGGTGTAAAATGTTATACTCAGGGAAATAGGTCAATAATTTCTAAAAGAGATAAACATAAATCTACCCCATGACCAAGCAAAAGAATTACATGCTAAATTCATATCAGCATTAGTCATAACAGCGTCAAGCTGGAACCAAGTCATCAACTGGTGAATGGATAGACTAAATGTGGTGTATCCAAATAATGGAATAGTACTCAGCAATAAAAAGGAATGGACTGACACATACTGTATAAGAAAGAACGCCAAAAACATTACATTAGATGAAAGATGCCAAATACGAGAGATTTTAATTATCTGAAATGTCCCCAAATGGCAAATTAATAGAGAGACAAGTGAACAAATGGCTTCCTAGGGACTGGAGATGGGAATAAGTATTCACTAAACAGGCATGAGCCATCTTACTGAGGGAATGGAGATGTTATAAAACTGATTTTTGGTGGTGGTTACAACACTTGGTGAAGTTACTAAAAAAATCACTGAACTGTACAATTGCAATGGTATGATGATGATGTATATGTAAACGTATGATATATATTTTGTACACATATCATAGGTTATTGCTCTTGTTAGCTGTTGTTGCATTGATTCTGCAGAGTACAGCTGTCCCATAACATTTTCAAAGTTGTTACCTTTCAGAAGCATATTGCCTGAACTGTCTTCCAAGTTAACTCTAGTTGGACTGGAACTGTTCACCTCTGACTAGTGTATTTGTATGACCCAGGGACTCCACATAATATACAATGGGACAATAATGGTATAATAAGTAAAATATGCCTTTTTTAAAACCTAAAAATATTGACAATGATATTAATAGTGTCTTCTGGCATGTGAGAAAAAACTGTTGGCATTACAATACAACAGAACCAGTTTTTACCAACACCTAAACAACTCCACCTAGAATCTGTACTGCCTTTGTCAAGCCTTTAGTGGTAGACAGGCATCAAACACAGCTGTATAAAAGCTAAGATCCCAGTGCAGAGAACCAGCTGACCCTGGTACAAATACTAAGTCTACAAATTGCTATTTGTTTGATATTAAGCAAGTATTTAAATTCTATAAGCCTCAGTTACAGAGCCCTGGAGGTGCCATGAGTCGGATCCGACTCGACAGCACTTGGCTTTGGCTGGCGGTGCAGTGGCTACATTCTTGACTGCAAACTGAAAGGCGGGCAGTTCAAACTCACCATTCACTTCATAGCAGTCCTCTCTGTAAACATTTACAGATTTGGATACTCTATGGTGGCAGTTTTACTCTGTCTTAAAGGATTGCTTTGAGTCAGGATATACCAACAGCAACAAGTTTAAACCTCAATTATCTGGTATAATGATAGCATTATGTTTTAGGCCATGATGAGATTTAAATAAGATCATTTGTGTAATGTTTCCTACAGTGTCTGGCACAAAGTAAACAATAAAAATTTAGTTTGTTATGTTATTACTTGAAGAAATAAAGAACACCCTCATTCAGAAAAAGATCGGATAAGTTTATCCAACTGAATTTCTTGCACAAGAGTTTTATGAGAGTAAATGAATAAAATAATATGAACTCATAAGGAACAAGATTTGAGGATACTAGGTGTTTTCAGGAGATCCTGGGTACTACAAATGGTTAATGTGCTCACCTGCTAATCAAAAGGTTGAAAGTTTGAGTCCACCCAGAGATACTGTGGAAGAAACATCTGGAAATCTACTTTCAGAAAAAGAAAAATCACACACTGAAAATCCAGTGGAGCTCACATCTACTCTGACATACATGGAGTGTCAATCGATTTGATAGTACCTGGAGGTTAGTTGGAAACCCTGGTGTTGTGCTGATTAAGTGCCATGTCTGCTAACAAAAAGGTCAGCGGTTTGAACACACCAGGTGCTCCCTGGAATCTCTATGGGACAGTTAACCTCAGTCCTGTGGGGCCCGCTATAAGTTGGAAGCAACTTGCTGGCAACAATTTTTTTGTTTTGTATTTTGGTTAGTTATTTTGAAACTGGAGTAGGAAAAAAGGGAATAAGGAGCAAGGTGACCTGCACTTCTCCATCACTGCACCGCATGAAGGACACTAGACCGTGCACACTGCTGAGACCTACTCAAAGACCTGAAGCACAGGAGATGCCAGGAATGGGAGAGGACATCCATACGTAAGACACTCCACTGAAAACTAAGAAATTAAGAGAATATCGTGCCAGACCTATAGTTCAGGACTCCATATCTCTGACAATAAAATTCATACCATTACCACTATCAGAGAATTAAAGAATATATATATATTTATTTTTAAAAAGTACACTACTCAAAAAAAAAAAGTAAAAGTTCAGTTTATTAGGAGGAGACCTCAGAAAATATCTTGGTTCTAACAAATCAGACAATAGTGAAAACCATAATCAAAAGACTTCTTCATGCACAGAACTTTCAGTAAGTTTTCTAATAGCCTGCTTTCACGTACAAAGTCAAGAAAGTCTCAATAATTAAGGATCACCAAAATATCTGAGAAATATTTCATGCTTCAGAGATAAGCAAACTAATATAAACCAGAAGAAAAAAGAAAAAGGAACTCAAAACGGGGGGGAATAAAAATGCAAGTAAAAACTTAGAACAGTATAATTAACATCTTTAGAAAAAGCACTGTATGCAAGAAAAAAGAACAGTTTACTGGGTAGTGCCAAGATGGCAATGTAGTTAGACACACTGTAACATCCCTTTACAACAAAGTCTTGCATAAACAACCAAGCAACCAAGAACAGACACAAATAGTGACCTTGGACCTCAAAATATCAAAGGAAAGACTGAAGAAACAAACCTAGTACTGATAGGAAAGAAAGCCAGAATGAAAACAGTTGGAAAGTGGAGACTCATGGATCATCCGCAATCTACTTACCAGACCAAAGCCATGGGCAGGTGCAAGCAATATTGCTGAATGAGAATCCCAGGAAAAAGATCATCCAAAAACACACAGATTGAGGCAGAGGAAAAAGCTCTGGAATGGAATGACAAGGTGGGCCACCAGCTCACAGGATCTGGCACACTAGAGAAAGAATGACACATGAGTACAACATCATAGTGAAACCAGAAACCGTAACAAAGAGCTGGGGACTAGAGGGTTGTAGCTGAGATTAAAGGGAATTCAGGCCAAGAGACCAGTAAATCAGGAAGTACACATTTGTGGAGAGGCAAAGGGAAGACAAAGGAGGGAGGAGAACAGCCCAGGAGGCTCATCTTGGTGATAAGACTCCCGTCTCTCTGCCCACTTCTTTCTCTTTTTATCTCTTTTAAGATAAAAGTGATGCTAGCCACACTACAGGTGTACTTACCTTATATTGGATTAGGGCTGTGACCTGAATGAGGGTCTCCTAGTCCTCTGTAACACAACCTCCGCTTGCCTCAATAACTGCTGGCAGAAAATAGGATTTACAACACTTAGTACAATTACACAAAATCACAAAATGAAAGACAAAGACTTAATGCTAAGAATCATGGCCTAGCCAATTTAACACATATTTTTGGAGTACACAGTTCAATCCATGACGCTCACCCTTTGCTTCCCTCCTTAAATTCATGTCCTTGTTACATGTAAAACACTTTTATCCCATCATATCATGCCATAAGTCTTAAAACAACTTCAAGTTCAAATTTCATCATGGGGCAAAATTCCTCTTTATCTCTGAAACCTAGAATACATGTCATCTGCTTCCATAGTACAATGACAGAACAGGCACAAGGCAGACATTTACACTACTAATGGGAGATGCTGAAAGGGACAAGGAATAATGGCCACTAAGCAAGTCAAAGACCCAGAAGAACAATTTATATTAGCTCTCAAGCCTTGAGAATAACTCTCTACAACAATCTAGGCAGTGGCCATGCCATCCAGACTCTGGGTGTTAGCCACATTCTTTGGATTCCGGGTGGATGTCCCTCAGCCCTGGGCTTCAGTTCCACCTTCCAGGCCCACTGGAACAGCAATTCTATTCCCTTAGCTTTGGGCTGCCCCATTCTCCTAGACCCCCTGACAGGCAAACCCACCCTCTCAGCCCTGGCCAGCTCCATTCTGCTCTAAGGGACATGGTAGCCATGTCCCATCAGCTTTGGGAAGCAGATCCAGCCTCCTTCTGCTGGCACTCGTGAAGGGCAGCCCCACACTTCAGAGACAAGTTGGTGAAGATCTGACTCCTTGAAATCTGGGAGACTGTGGCTCCACCGTTTGAAATCTCCAATGCCATGGTTTCGCCCTTGAGACAGGAGAGGTCACAGTCCTACCCTTTGAGATGAAAGCAGCTCTGCATCCTGTGCCTCTTGTCTCTTCAGCTTCTGCTTCCTGGCTCCTCAGCCTCTTGGAGCCTGGGCCCTAGAGCCTCCTGAGCCACTGTAGCCTCTGCCGTGCTACGGCCAGGGGTACAAAGCTCTTTAAGCCTACCAGTAAGTGCCTGGCAGTACCCTACTCTGTCAGTGAGCCTCAGCCCTAAGGTCTCTGGTCTCTTGTTCTATGAGTTGGCTCCAGCACTGTCTCATGCTGGTTTCCTGTTTCTGCTGTTTCCATTTCTCTGCTGCTGCTTTTCTCCTTCTGTACGTTCTCTAGTGTTACAGGTCTCCTCACTTCCTCCTGAGCCTTCACCAGAATTACTTTTGACATCTATAATTCCAATAGCCTTTTCAAGCAAACCTAGTCTCTTCCCATTCAGTTTTGAAACAGCTTCCATATTTTGGGTGTCCATTAGAGCAGTTATCACATTTCTGGACCACATTTTGTCATTTTTGCCTAGTACTGCTGAAACAAAAATGCCACAAGTGGTTGGCTTTAACAAACAGAAATTTGTTCCCTCACAGTTCAGGATGCTAGAAGTCTGAATTCAGAACACCAGCTCCAGAGGAAGATCTCTCTCTGCCTGCTATGGTAAAAGTGCTTATTATCTATCTTCCTCTATGTCTAGGAGTTTCTCATGGCAGTAATCCCAATTTCAAACCATGTTTTCTACTGCCACGTCTTCTTTCTTGATGATAGGAAGGCCCCTGTCTGCAGGCTTTTCTTCATCTTTAAACTTTTGTAAGAGAAAAGATGGATTCAGGCTGCAGCCCAAGGAAACTCCCCTTATATTGATTGGATCAGGGCTGTGATCTGAGGAACAGTGTTGCATCTCACCCTAATCTTCTTTGACATAATCTAATCTTGCCTCATGAACCACAGGCAGATTAAGGACTACAGTACATAAACCAATTAAAGAAGCTTACAAAATGAAGGATAACCATATAACATTGGCAATCATGGCCTAGTCAAGTCAACACGTATTTCTGGGGAACGTGGTTCAAGCTATGACACACATGTTTCAAAGTAAGAGGACAAGTTTATAATCTTAAACTACTTTTGGCTGGGATTTTGGGTTAAAATCTGTATCAAGAGCATTCTTCTAAGTCATATAACAAATTTACTGCTACTGTTGAGAAGGTACAATGCCTAATTTTGAGAGAAATATACACTAATTTCAGGACTATTCAACAAATTACATCATGAAGCAACCATTAGTGGCTCAAAAATTGTTCTACAAATAAGAAATTACATATAGTTCTCAATAAAATACTAATAATTTGATGATAGTGACCAGGTTCTACATGAAACATTTTTCATGCTTTGCCTCACAATGTCATGACCTATACAACAGACTATGAGACGGGTACTGGGTTAGTCATCTAGTGCTGCTGTCACAGAAAGACCACAGGTAGATAGCTTTAACAAAGAGAAATTTATCGCCCCACAGTCTAGTAGGCTACAAGTCCAAATTTACAGCATCAGTTCCAGGTGAAATCTTTCTCATTCTGTTGGCTCTGGAGGAAAGTTCTTGTCTTCAGTCTGCCCCTGGAACACATGCTTCTGAGCACAGGAATCTCCAGTCCAAAGGACACGCTCTACTCCTAGTGCTGCCTTCTTGGTGGTTTGATGTCCCCCTGTCTCTTTGTTTGCTTCTTTTGTTTATATTCTATAAGAAATTGGGTCAAAACACAGTCCAGTCTTGTAGACTGAGGCTCTCCTCATTAACACAACTGCTGCCTGTCCCTCCTCATTAACATCACACTGGCAGGATTTGCCACACAGGAAAATCACATCAGATGACAGAATGGTGACCAATCAATGCCACAGTACTCAGAATCATGACCTAGTCCTAGTGATGCACATGTTTGGGGGGACATAACTCAATCCATAGCAGGTATTGTAGTCAGCCCTATATTACAGATTTAGAAAACAAAGACAAAGGGAAGTGAGATAAGATTATAACTCTTAAATGGTAGAGTAGGGTTCAACTCATGGCAATCTGAAAACTGAAAAATACTGTCTTACTGTCTATAATACTTGAACAGTAATATCATCTTTACAACATAGTACAAAATCCAAAACTAAACAAAATGACCTCTGAGCAAAAGCCTGACAAGAAACTGCAGGGTGGAAAATAAAAGGAATTTGAAGTCACACAGATCCACTTTCATGCTCCAGGTAAGGAACACTTAGCCTCAGTTTTCATATCAGTAAAATGGAAAAACAATACCATTTGAAGGATTGAATAAGAGGACACGTATAATGGTGCCTGGCATACAGATTGATCAATGAACTAAGGTCAAAGTCCCTAAGTCAAACACAAACTATCACTAATGCTATCAATATAGCATTGTCAGTTAACTATACCAATTACTCACTCTTCCCACTTCCTACACCATTAAGATAAATATTTTCACATAGATAATGCGTGGTGATTGTAGGGAAGGAAAATTTATTATAAGCATACATAAAAACAACGAAAATTCTCTGTGCTCTTACCACCCAGGAAGAACTTCTGTTGACAGTTTGGTGTTTATCATTCCAAATATTTTTTTTTATTTCTAGGTTCTCATAAATATATGAACATTAATGTAAAAATTAGATGACTTAGTAGTTGTTTTTATTTGATATTTTATTATGCTTCCTTATATAAATACACATTATACCCATCTCTTTCTATGCCAAGTGCCGTCGAGTCGGATCCGACTCAGAGAATTAATATAGAATAATATATATGTACGTACATAACTACTACGTGTGAGTATCTGCATTTTTTGGAAAATGCCTAGGAGTCCAATTTCTAGATCAATTTACATGCCATTTTATAGCTATTAGTTATCATTGTCAACTGCAATAATATACAACAATGCCCATTTTTCACACTTAACAAATCTGATGACTAACATTTTAAAAATACAAATCTGATTCACTAAAATTGGAATCCTATTTGAGGTCACTTGGCTATTGCTATTCAAACTGTAGTTTTTGTTTATTAATGAAATTATAGTTTCCTTAGATTTCTGTTTCATTGTGTAACTTTATGTTCTCAATGAAAAGTAAGCTGATTAATTAATTAAACCTGGTAAATACTTGCCTTTCAAAGGTATTTCTAAGTTTCAGCACATAACAAATAAATTAAAAAAAAACGTTATGAAAGGTTGTTAGAAATTTATACAATGAAACATTTTAAAAAGAAGAGGAAACAAAATCAAGAGAATCACTACCTGTTTAGTGCCATCGAGCAACTGACTGTAGTACACTGATATGGAACGACACGACAGAGCCATCAAGTATCATGTATATTTAGTGAAATATTAACAAAGGTATAAAACTTAATATTCAAGTTCAGACATATTTTAATCTAAAATTGCTAGTATTTGTTATCTGAAAAGAAATGAGAGTTGAGAAGTCCAAATATCATTTTGGCATTTACAAAACAGTTACATTACACTATCAAAATGTAGTCTGGAAATACTACTTACATGAATCTTTTATTCCTGAGACAACAGATGAAAAATGCATGTTTTTTTAATTTTTATCATTATAAGATTAATTTGTATACATCATTATGATAGTATAATATAACTCTTCTTAAATACCAAAATGATATTTGAACTTCTCAATTCCCATATATTTTTGGATTAGTGTAATCAAGTATAGTACATACTGGCAGTTCCAAATTATTTAGTCTGAACTTTAGTTTTATTCCTTATATTTCCTTTTTGCTGAGTGAAAATGCATTCATTTTCTAAAAAAGTAATTTAATTGGATTCTTATCATCACAATAAAACAATTGTCTAGAAAAATGCCTGGAAATACAAAACATATTTGTTGAATGAATAGCTTTAGAGAAAGTGAAACATTGAATTTTATGAGCAAGAACATGCTAAAATTAAACTACTGAAAAAAATAGTGACAAATCAAATATCACACAAAATATTTTGTAGAGTTCTTCTATGTAAAATAATTTAATTTCAATATGGAAATGAAAAGACATGTAGCATATGCTCTAACAGGAAAGATCTTAGACTAACACTGAGGCTTTAATCTGGTGGCTCCTCTCATATGACAACCATTTAACCTCCCTTGGTGTCAGTTTCTCCAGCCGTAAAAGGGTGTTAATAGTACCTTTCCTGTGCAGCTCATCAAATGAAATAACAGATGTAAAAGTGCTTTCAAACATAAAGTTTATATAAAAGTAGGAAATGACAGAGATGTGTTCCTACCAAAGGAAAATCAGCACAAGCTCACAAAGGCAGAGGAACTAAGAATAACTGAATCTGACTTCATTTCTTTCAACATGGAATAGAGTTAGATAAAAACAAAAAGATAATTTAAATAAATTTCAGATGAACCAGGCTTTCTTCTAAGTAGCAACAATTTGAAATGGATACTTTGCAAATGCCTAGCTCATATCCTGGATTGGGCCAGAGGCCCACAGTATTTCACAAGAAAAGCACTAGGAGAAAACAGCTTTGAAGTTTACTTTTCTTTTCCACTGTATCACACAATTTTATTGCTCCCTTGATCACTGTGAGTTGGCATCAACTCGACAGCACCAGGATTGCTTTCTTTTTTTTCTCCCAAATAAATGTACATTTAAGAGTCATAGGAAATCACAGTTAAAGTCAGTGCTGAACTGTTGTGATCTAGAACAATTATTGCTGACCACCTACAGACTGTCAAGTACAGAGCTGTACTACAGGGACTGCAAAATGGCCAAGGTGTTTGGTTCTCAGTGGCATCAAGTATTTAAACAAAGAACACAGGCGGGGCCTGTGTTTGCTGAGTTCCTTTTATCTCTTTTAATCTTTCCCTCTGGAGCATGCCTATGTTGGGTGGTGGTGTAAATTTATTATGTGTTAACTATCAGTGAACGTTTTTCTGATATAAGTCTATAGAACAGGCAAGTACATAAATAAATCTATGAACGAGATACAGCATCAAGTACAATACCTGGCTCTTACCACCAAGTCCTAGAAAACCTAAATCAAGTATTTAAAAAACTGAAGTGCTTTTGGATTACTTATTACTGTGCAGGAAAATAAAGACTTGAGAGATCCTTTCAAATATTCAAAAGCAAAAACCAAAAGCCCTACACACATTTCCATCAAGTTGATTCTGACTCACAGTGATCTTGTGGAACAGAATAGAACTGTCCCATAGGGTTTCTGAGTGATGGCTGATGGATTTCACCGGCTAATGTTTCGGTTAGTAGTAGAGCTCTGAACTACTGCACCACTGGGCTCCATTCAGAGGCCAGGCTTAAGTAGCTATGTCATATTAGGCCAAGCTTACGTAAATATGTCTAATTACCATTGGAACGAAGCTGTTGGCACGGTGTAAAACCTCAAAATGACCCCATATAGTCTTGAATGTACTCTCACTTCTGTTGTTGGATTTTTACAATATGTACATGCCAATCCAATTTTATTGTTTGCAATCTAGAAATGGAGCCAATGACTTAAAATAAAGAATAATTACAGTTAAATTGAAGGCTCTTAAAAATAATGTTTAAATTTCACATGCAAAATGGTTCCAGTTTAATAGTTTTTTTCTTATAGATATTTTTATTACTCCAAGATATATAAATTTATGAATTTTACTATTTTCTGAAGTAAATTTTTCATTAAAAAAATCTTTGCACTTTTTTTGGACAATTTCTAAGCCAATTAGATTTTTTTCAACAGATTTCAATTTAAAAAGCATTTTGCTTTAATCATCTACCTAGCAACCTCTCTCACCGCTGCATTTACCCTCTATGATAAATGATACTCAGATTCAAGAAATATGTAATTCAAGAAATATATCACGTAACACTGAAATGATTTTTAGTTAACATGTCTATCCTTAAATTGAAATCAGTCTATTTTATCTCTGTTTTACTTTGTAGAAATAACTAAGAGAATAACATGGGAACACCAATGGTTAAAGCTGTTACAAAATATTTCCAAGCAAGTATAGATTACCAATACAAACATTGCCCTAAATGTTAATTGTGCTAAAGCTAGTTGTACTAAAGCTAACTTCTGGATATATAATTATTTCATTTCATTTCTCTAGTGCTCTAGGTAGCATGGAACCTACTCCGTTTTCATTCCCAATCTATGGAAATAGTTAATTGTCTTATCTAGACTTTTTCCACCAATGTTTCAACAGTTATTTATAATAACAGTCAGGCTTCCAGATCTATCACAATGGCAGACTAGACACTCTGGATGATCCATCAGATAAGATCCACTGATGTATTCCAAGAAAATGTGGAAAAATATTTAAATGTATGGCTGACTGTATAATAGGTAGGAATCCATCAAAACTAAAAACTAAACCCACTGCTATTGATTGACTTTGAATCCATGTTGTTGTTAGCTGCCATCTAGTCCATTCTGACTTATAGCAATCCTATGCATAATGGAATGAAACACAGCCTGGTCCTGCTCCATGCCAACAGTTGTTTTTATGCTTATGCCCATCATTGCAGCCACTGTGTCAATCCATCTTAATGCAGATCTTCCTCTTTTTTGCTGATCCTCCACTCTACCAAGCATGATGTTCCTCCTCAGAGACTGAGCCCTCCTGACAACATGCCCAAAGCATGTGAGATGCAATCTCGCCATCTTTGCTTCCAAGTAGCACTCTGGTTATGATTCTTCCAGACAGATCTGTTTGTTCTTCTGGCAGCCCGTGGTACATTCAATATTCTTCTCCAACACCCAATTCAAAAGTGCCAGTTCTTCTGTCTTCCTTCTTCATTATCCAGCTTTCACATGCACACGATACAATTGAAAACACCCTGACTTGGATCAGGTGCATCTTAGTCTTCAAGATGGCATCTTTATTTTTCAACACCTTAAAGAGGTCATTTGTAGCAGAATTTCCCAGTGCAATGTGTCTTTTGGTTTCTTGACTGCTGCTTCTGTGGGTGTTGATTGTGGAACCAAGTAAAATGTAATCCTTGACAACATCAATCCTTTTTCCACTTATCATGATGTTGCTTAGTGATCCAGTTGTGAGAGTTTTTGTTTTCTTGATATTGAGGTACAGTGCATACTGAAGGCTATGGTCTTTGACCTTCATCAGTAAGTGTTTCAAATCTTCTTTAAGCAAGAAGGGTTGTGTCATCTGCATAATGCAGGTTGTTAATGAATCTTCCTCCAACCCTGATGAATCATTCTTCTCTGTACAGTCTAGTTTTTGAGATTATTTTGTTGGCATACAGACTGAGAAGGTATGGTGAAAGGATATAACACTGATACACACCTTTCCTGACTCAACCACTCAGTGTTCCCTCATTCTGTTTACATGATTGCCTCCTTATCCATGTACAGATTCCTCAAGAGCACAACTAATTGTTCTGGAATTCCCATTTTCCGCATTGTTATCTATAATTTGTTAGGGTCCACACAGTTGAATTCCTTTACATAGTTAATGAAACACAAGTAAACATATTTCTAATATTCCCTGTTTTCAGCCAAGATCTATCTGACATCAGCAATGATATCCCTGGTTCCACATCCTCTTCTGAATCCAGCTTGAATGTCTGTCAGTTCCCTGTCAATATACTGTTACCATCACTTTTGAATGATCTTGACCAAAATTTTACTTGCATGTGATGTTAATAATATGGTTTGATAATTTCCACATTTGGTTGACTTACCTTTTTCAGAAATAGGCATACCTATGGATCTCTCCCAGTTGGTTATCCAGGCAGCAATCCTTCAGATTTCTTGGCATAGATGAGTGAGCACTTCCAGTGCTTCCTCCATCTATTTGCTGAAACATCTCTACTCATATTCCATCAATTCCTGGAACCTTCAATGCAACTTCGACTTCTTCCTTCCTATGGTAATAAGTTTCTGATCATATGTCACCTCTTGAAATAGTTGAACATCGACTAGTTCTCTCTGGTATAATGACTCTGTGTATTCCTTCCATCTTCATTTGATGCTTCTTGAGTTATTCAATATTTTCTGTGTGGAATCCTTCACTACTGCAACTCAAGGCTTGAATTTTTTCTTTAGTTCTTTCAACTTGAGAAGTGTAGATCATGTTTTTTCCTTTTGGTTTTCTATTTCCAGCTCTTTGCACACTTTATTATAATACTTGGTTTTGTCTCCCCAGACCACTCATTGAAACCTTTTGTTTAGTTCTTTCACCTCTTCGTTCCTTACTTTTGCTTTAAGCTACTCCACATTCAAGAGCAAGTTTCAGAGTCTCTTCTGACATCCAGTTTGGTCTTTTCTTTCTTTTCTATTTTTTTAATGACCTCTTGCTTTCTTCATAGATGATGTTTCTGATGTCATTCCACAACTCATCTGGTTTTCAGTCATTAGTGTGCAGTACACCAAATCTGTTTTTGACACGGTCTCTAAATGCAGGTGGGGTATACTTAAGGTTGTACTATGGCTCTCATGGGTTTGTTCTAATTTTCTTATGTCAATTTGCATATGAGCAATTGATGGTCTGTGCTGCAGTCAGCACCTGGCCTTCTTCTGAGTATTGATATGGAGCTTTTCTATCATCTCTTTCCACAGGGGTAGTCAATTTGATTCCTGTGTATTCCATCTGGTGAGGTCCATGTGTATAGTTGCTGTGTATGTTGGTAAAAAAAGATATTCACAATGAAAAAGTTATCAATCTTGCAAAATTCTATCATTCAATCTCTGGCATCATTTATGACACTGAGACTGTATTTTTCCAACTACAGATTCTTCTTCTTTGTTTCCAAATTTGCATTCCAATCGACAGTAATTATCAGTGCACCTTGACTGCATATTCGATCAATTTTGGACCAAGAAGCTGGTAAAGATCCTCAATTTCTTTGTCTTTGGCTGAATAAATTTGAATAACAGTCGTATTCACTAGCCTTCCTTGTAGATGTATGGATATTATCCTATCACTGACAACACTGTACTTCAGGATACTCAAATATTCTTCTGGATGATAAATGGAATGCCACTCCTCTTCAAGTTTTCACTCCTGGCATAGTAGATGATACGATTGTTCAATTCAAAATGGCCAATACTGGTCCATTTCAGCCACTAGTGCCTAGAATACTGATGTTTATACACTCCATTTCATTTTTGATGATTTCCAATTTTCCTAGGTTCATACTTTGTACATTCTATGTTATGATTACTAATGGATGTTTGCAACTGTTTCTTCTCATTTTGAGTTGTGCCATATCAGCAAATGGAGCTCCTGAAGGCTTGACTCCACCCACATTATTAAGGCTGACTCTACTTTGAGAAAGCAGGTCTTCCTCAGTCACCTTTTGAGGGCCATCCAACACAGGGGGCTCATTTTCCAGCACTATATCTGACTATGTTCCACTGTTATTCATAAGGTTTTCACTGGCTACATCTTTTCAGAAGTAGACTGCCAGGTCCTCCTTCCTAGTATGTCTTGTCTGGAAGCTGAGCTGAAACTTGTCCAACATGGTTGAATCTGCTGCTATCTGAATGCTGGTGGCATAGCTTCCAGCAGCACAGCGACATGCAAGCCTCCACAGTATGACAGTATGACAGACAAGTGGGGGTCCGAATCATAGAGACCTAAAACGAATGACTGAGAGCAGTAATCCAGTAAATTAAATATTTTCCTGAATGGTTTTGCCAAAAATGGAATTCCTTGAGTTTCTACACTTACAATTGTGCAGGGAAATGAAGCCCAGAACCTACTAAATTAGAAAATGTAACAAGAACCTACCAACATAATGCTGAGTCTTCAACGGACAGTATCCTCAGTGTAATAGTGAACTAAAATTAAAGCTGCCTCAAGGAAGAGAAGAGAGAGAAAAGTTACCTTAACACTATGTAGAGATAACAAACAACAAAAACTTCTTTTAATAATAATCTGTAATCATGATTTGGTCCTCTAATATAACACCTGAAATATCTCATGTAGAAAATTTAGCTGGGAGTCAAGATGGTGGACTAAGCACATGTCTCCTTATATTCCTCTGGAAACCAAGACCTGAGCTAATGATCAAACGGAGCCTTCTGATCACCTAATCAGCCTCAGAACACGGCACAGGGCTGTAAATTAGGACTTCATACCACTGAATGAAAAACCTCCTCTCTTTCGCTGACTCCAGCTCCTGGATAGACCTGGCTCTCACAGTTGGAAGGTAAACGCATCACTGCGACTTTTTTCTCTGTCTTGGCCAGTGGGCAGAGCTGGGTCTTGCCTAGCGGCTAGACTCAGGCGCACTGCTGGGGGATAGGCAGGCGAAATTCCCATATTCTGAGAGCCAGACTTAAGACTCTGTTAATCTAGACACTTGGAGCCTTTCGTTTTATATCTGCTTCAGCGGGGTTTATAAGGAATTCTGTAGTCAGTATGCGGGAGGCCATGTTGGTACCGAGATTTTAGCAGCATCTAATTCTTAGCCTGAGAGCCATAACCTGCAAACAGGACAGTGCTTCTCCAACAGAAAAGCAGTATTTTTCCAAGTGCCACCTACGCTGCAGGCCCTGCAACAGAAGCAGAGGAATCACTGCCTCTCGGCACCTTTAGCCCTTCTGTCTGCTACCTGTGGGGAGGACGCCATCTTGGATACGGTGGCCGCAGCTGGACCTAATTCTTAGCTTGGGAGCCAGAGCCTGCCCACAGGAGAGTGCTTTTCTATCACAAAACCAGTACTCAACACAGTGTCACCTAAGGCTAGGCCCTGTCAGCAGAGGCCAACAGAGCAGTAGCATTTCTGTATTCTGAACTAGTTTGTTATCATCTGGGGTTGGATATAGTGGTGCTTACTTTGTCAGTTGAGAAGAGGGACCTCCACACCTGAAAACCTGACTTGTGAAGTAGTCAGATGCCTTTTGCTTTACATTTTAACACAGCCTAGAGAAACATTTGCAATCCATCCTCACAGTACCTCTTCCAGCCTCTATATACTCACATGGGACCCAAAAAGCAACAGAAAATTGTGGTACACAATAAATCACCCATGGCTTCAGAAGGCTCCCAAACAAAGCAATCAAGGAGTTTTCCAGATGAAGAAACTTTTATGAAAGCATCAGAAAGTGAACACAAAATGATTATATACGGAGCCTTTCTAGACATACAAAATGCAGTACAACAAAATGAAAACTTAAGCAAGCTGTTCAATCTGATGGAACACAAGTACTCTGAAATCCAACAGATCAAGAACAAAACCAAAGACATAGAAATTTCCATGCAAAGCCAAGAAAACAGAATGGAACAAATAGAAAAAAGAATTTCTGACTTGGAAGACAGAGCTACCGATGCCAGCGTCTATGAGCAGAAATCAGAAAAAAGAAACAAGAAAAATGAAGAAACATTAAGAAGCATGTGGGACTCTATTAAGAGGAACAACCTTTGATTAATTGGAGTCTCTGAACAGGGTGAGACATCTGACAACACAGAGAGCATTGTTGCTGAGCTGCTGCAAGAAAACCTCCCAGAAATCATGAAGGAAGAGAATATAGACATCTCAGATGCATATCATATGCCACCCAATATAGATCTCAAAAGAAAGACTCCAAGACATATTATAATCAAGCTTAACAAAATGAAACATAAGCAGCAACTGTTAAAGGCAGCAAGACTCAAACCAAAGCTAACATTCAGAGGGAAACCCTGTAGGCTCTCGTCAGATTTCTCAGCAGAAACCATGCTGGCATGGAGACAGTGGCATGACACATTCAAAGCCTTGAAGGAGAAGAACTTTCAACCAAGAATTATATATCCTGAAAAACTATCTTTCAAATACAAAAATGAAATGAAGACATTCCCAGATAAACAGAAACTCAGAGACTTTGTAAAAACCAAACCCAAACTATAAGAAATACTGAAAGAAGTTCTTGGCTCTGGCTTAGAAGAACAAAACCACTAACTTTATATTTTAGAATGACACACTACTCAATACTCTACTCTTTTAGGGAAGGCTACAAAGTCAATTACAGCTTTGATAAGGAAAGAAGCAATCCAGTGATCATCATGAAAACTATGGTGTCATCATAATAAAAAGAGGGATGTAATGCAGTTATTATAGTCCTCCCAGATGGAGAGGAAGATGACAAGACTGGTAGTAATTAAAATTGGGTTTATATATAGTTTATTAAGGGGAATCATAGGGGCAGCTGTAAAGTAAAACAAAGATGTACCATACCATTTCAAGAAATGTAACACAGGGGTCTCAACAACTACAAAACCAGCTCTGAAAAAGGTGAAAAATCAACTCACATAAAAGAATGTCCCAGAACAGACTAATAAGAACAACAGAGAAAATATCAACATAAAAATAAACATATCACAATGGCAGCACTGAACACATACCTATCAACAATTACATTGAATGTGAATGCACTGAATGCTCCACTAAAGAGACACGAGTGTCATCTTGGATCAAAAGACATGACCCATCCATATGCTGTCTACAAGAAACTCACTTGAGGCCTAAAGATAGGAACAAACTGAAAATTAAAGGATACGCCAGCCAAGTGCCGTCATCAAGCTAACAATGAACAAAGAAGAGCATGGGTGGCCATTCTAATTTCAGACAAAATCAATTTTAATGTCAAATCCACCATCATGGACAAAGATAGACACTATTTATTGCTGAAAGGTTCAGTATACAAGCAAGACTTAACTATATTAAATATTTATGCACCTAATGTCAGAGCACCTAAATATGTCGAAGAAACACTGACTACACTAAAAAGAGAGTTAGATGACTCCACAATAATAGTAGGAGACTTTAACACTCCACTCTCATTACTAGACAGATCATCTAGAAAAAAGCTCAGTAAAGATACAGAAGACCTCATTGACACAATTAACCAACTAAATCTTATTGATATATACAGAACTTTCCAACCTTCAGAAGACAACTACACCTTCTTCTCCAGTGCACATGGAACATTCTACAGAATTCACCATGTGATAGGCCATAATGCAATGCTCAACAAAATCCATACCATTGAATTACTGCAAAGCATCTTCTCAGATCATAAAGCCATCAAAGTTGAAATCAATAGCAGAAAAAACATACATAGAAAGTGGAACTTATGGAAACTGAACATCTTGCTCAAAAAACATGGGTTATAGACGAAATCAAGGATGAATTAAACAAACTCATGGCTTCCAATGAGAACGAAAACACTTCCTATCAGAACCTATGGGATACAGCCAAAGCAGTGCTCAGAGGTCTGTTTATCTCCATAAATGCACACATCTGGAACCAAGAAAGAAACCAAATCAAGGAACTAACTCTACAGCTTGAACAAGTAGAAAGAGAACAACAGAGGAACCCCTTGGGCACCAGAAGAAACAAGATCATAAAGATTAGAGCAGAGCTAAATGAATTAGAGAACAGAAAAACAATTGAAAAAATTGAAAAAACCCAAAGCTGGTTTTTTGTAAAGATCAACAAAATTGCCAAACCACTGGCTAAACTTACTAAAGAAAAGCGGGAAAGGAAACAAATAACCCAAATTAGAAATGAGAGGGGAGTTGTCACCAAAGATGCAACAGAAATCAAAAATATCATAACAGAATACTATGAAAAACTGTACTCCAACAAATTTGAAAACCTATGGGAAATGGACAAATTGCTTGACTCATACCACCTACCCAAATTATCACAAAGTGAAGCAGAACAACTTAATAAACCCATCACAAAGGAAGAGATTGAAAACGTCATCAAAACACTGCCAACCAAAGAAAGTCCGGGCCCAGATATCTTCACTGCAGAATTCTATGAAGCATTTAGAGAAGAATTATCCCCAATACTACTGAGAGTATTTCACAGTACAGAAAGGGATGGAGTACTCCCAAACTCATTCTATGAAGCCAGCATAACCCTGATACCTAAGCCAGGGAAAGACCCAACAAAGAGAGAGAACTGCAGACCGATATCACTCATGAATCTAGATGCAAAAATCTTCAACAAAATTCTTGCCAATAGAATACAACAACATATCAAGAAAATAATCCATCATGACCAAGTAGAATTCATACCAGGGATGCAAGGCTGGTTCAACATCAGGAAAACAATCAATGTGATTAACCACATAAACAACATAAAAGACAAGGATCACCTGATTTTGTCCATTGATGCCGAAAAGGCATTTGATAAAGTCCAACACCTATTCATGCTAAAAACTCTTAGCAAAATGGGCATAGGCGGCAAATTCCTCAACAGAATAAGGGCCATTTATACAAAGCCAATTGCCCACATCATCCTGAATGGAGAGAGACTGAAAGACTTTCCCTTGAGATCAGGTACTAGACAAGGATGCCCATTCTCGCCTCTCCTATTCAACATTGTGCTAGAAGTTCTAGTCCAAGCAATTAGACAAGACCAAGAAATAAAGGGCATCTGCATCAGCAAAGAGGAAGTTAAAATCTCCCTGTTTGCAGATGATATGATTGTATATGCAGAGAACCCCAAGGAATCTATAAGTAAGCTACTCAAACTGATAGACGAGTTCAGCAAAGTCTCAGGATACAAGATAAACATAAGAAAATCAGCAGGATTCCTTTATACCAACAAGGACACTGTTAAGGAAAAAATTATCAAATCAATACCATTTATGATAGCCCCTAAGAAGATAAGATACCTAGGAATTAATCTAAGTGAAACAACAGACCTTTACAAAGAGAACTACAAGCCCTTACTACAAGAAACTAAGAGAGACTTAGATAAATGGAAAAACCCACCCTGCTCATAGATAGGAAGACTTAACATTGTGACAATGTCTATTTCACTCAAAGCAATTTATTTATATAATGCAATCCCAATGCAAGTTCCAGCATAATTTTTTAATGAGATGGAGAAACAGATCACCAATTTTGTTTGGAAAGGGAAGAAGCCTCGGATAAGTAAGGTACTACTAAAGAAGAAGAACACACTGGGAGGCCTCTCATTACCCGACCTTAGAACATACTACACTGCCACAGTGGTCAAAACAGACTTGTACTGGTACAAAAACAGACAGATGTATCAATGGAACAGAATTGAGACCCCAGAGATGACACTATCTGCCTATGAACAGTTGATATTCGACAAAGGTCGTAAGACATTAAACTGGGGTAAAAACAGTATCTTCAACAAATGGTGCTGGCAAAATTGCTTATCCATCTGCAATAAACTGAATCAAGATCCATATGTTACACCTTATACAAAAACTAACTCCAACTGGATAAAAGACCTAAATATCAAACCTAAAATGATAAAGCTCATCCAACAACAATGGAAGTTTTAATACACAATGAGGACAGACTCCAAAATCTGTCAAAGAAACCACAATCAACAGAAGAGAAAATAGATAAATGGGAACTATTAAGAATCAAACACTTTTGCTCATCCAAAGACTTGATTAATAGAATCAAAAGAACACCCACAGAATGGGAAAAAATATTTGGCAACTCTATGTCAGACCAACGCTTGATCTCCATAATCTATAAGATACTATAGAGTATCAATAAGAAGAAGATAAACCATCCTATTAAGCGATGGGCAAAGGAGATGGACAGACATTTCACTAAAGAGGAAATCCAGGCATCCAAAAAACACATGCGGACATGTTCACGATCTTTAGTTATTAAAGAAATTCAAATCAAGACGACAATGAGATACTATCTCACCCCAACAAGATTGACCATGATCCAGAAAACACAAAACAACAAATGCTGGAGCGGCTGTGGAGAAAGTGGAACACTCCTACACTGTCGGTGGGGTTGCAAAATGGTCCAGCCTCTTTGGAAAGCAATCTGGCACTTCCTTAAAAAAATGGATATTGATATACCATTTGACCCAGTAATTCCACTACTTGGAATATATCCTACAGAATCAAGGCCTTTCACACCAACGGACACATGCACCAGAATGTTTGTCACAGCATAGTCCGCGATAGCAAAAAGATTGAATCAACCCAGATGCCCAACAACAGAAGAATGGATAGGTAAACAATGGTACATATACTCCATGGATCACTACACAATGATAAAGAATAATGATGATTCCAGGAAACATCTAACCTGGTTTCAACTGGAAGACATTATGTTGAGTGAAAGTAGTCAGCGACAAAAGGACAAATACTGTATGAGACCTCTACGATAAGATCTCAAAAACAGACTTGTGTGTAGAAGAATAGACTCTTTGACAGCTGCAAGGGACGGGAGGGAGGGAGGGTGAGGGAGGGAGGGTTTAGTTTAGATAGTTGCTAGAAATCTGATTGGGAGAAAGTGGTGATAGCACACATTAGAAACAAGAACAACATTAAGTGGACTTCAGCATAACTTGAGTACTCCTTCCATCTTAACCCAATATTGCAAGGATAGAGTAGCTGGGGCAGGGGGCAGGGGACCATGCCCTTAGGCGAAATTGAGGCCAATTGGTGCAACTAGCGTTTTGCTAAGAGAGCCCTCTGCACCCCACATTGGTGAGTGGCGTCTGGGGTCTTAAAAGCTGCCAAGCTGCCATCCGAGGACACAGCAAATGGTCCCAACTCAGCAGGAACGGATGCTCACCGAGGACCAAAATGACATGCGGTAAAGACAACCTAGAAGACCGAGAGACCCGCAAGAGTGGGTGCCTTCATCAACTTGGGACCAGAAGAACCGCATGGTGCCCAGCCACCACCAGTGATAGCCTTGATTGAGCTCACTAGGTTGAGTCTCACTGGCAACACAAGAATAAAAAGGGGTGAATCCTGAGATCTCCACTAAAAGACCTCAACTGATGTTCCAGCAGTTTCAGGGTTCCCCTGAGAGCATGGCCCCCCTATATCGGTTGCACTTTATTGTTCTATACATCTATAGGATATCATCCTGCTGACCTCTGGCTGGAGGAAGGGGAGTGGACGGAGAGGAGGGGAAAGGAGACTGTTGGGAGGATGAGACATGTATGGAGCAGAGAGGAATAGTGTGCTGTCACCAGACAGGGAGAGCAGCGGAAGCTGCATATGGGCGGGCATGTAAATTTATACGGGAATGTACATTTTCACTCAGTCATGTTAAATAAAAAAAACGAAAATTTAACTTATAGTGACCCTAGTTTGGGATTATTTCAGGGAATTGTCAGAAGCAAGCATAATTTGCTTGCTTAGAAAAACATAATTTTAACCCAGGCAAGAAAGAATTCTCACAAAAAAAATTCCAAAGAAGTACTGTATTTTGACACAAATAATGTACATGTTTTACATTTGTTTTCCAACTGCACGTTCCTCACCACAAACTATTTTTCTAAGTGTATTATGCCAAACACTGGTGGGAAGGGGGCTTGGTGGGCAAACAAACAGAATATATTATTTCCATAAGAATACAGTAAGCAGTATACATTTAAAAGTTGCAACACACACAATGTCTTAGTCATATAGTGTTCCTATAACAGAAATACCACAAGTGGATAGATTTAACAAAAAGAAATGTATTTTCTAAGAGAAAAGTATACTAAAAGTCCAAATTCATGGCATCAGCTCCAGGGAAAGTCTTTCTTTTGTTTCTCTAGAGGAAGGTCCTTGTCATCAATCTTCCCCTGGACTGGGAGATTCTGAGGTGCTTGGCCCTCAGGTCCAAAGGACATGCTCAGCTCCAGGCACCATTTTTATTTTTCCTGGTGGTATAAAGCCCTCAGCTCTCTGCTTCTTTCTCTTTCTTTTATATCCCCGGAGACTGCCTCAAGGCACAATACAAGTTTATAGATTGAGTCCTGTGCCATCAGCACAACTGCCACCCATTTTCACTCACTAACATTATAGAGGCAGGATTCACAACATACAGGAAAATCACACAGTACCTATAACTGTGGCCCAGCCAAACTGATACACAGTTTTAGGAGAACACAATTCTATCCCTTACACACAGGGAAATAAAGGTCACCAAAAATAAGACTTAAGAGAAATGACTAATAACAGGCAAAACCAGACAAAACAAATATAGAATAAGCATGATTAATATCTGACTCAATGGCACTTGGCTTGACATGAGAAAGGAAAGTTAAAATTGAAAGTACAATCAAGGAATAAGAGTTCATAAAGAGAATTCTAATCATTAAAAAAAATACAGAAAATAAAAATACAGTTTTAGATACTCTAACACACTATTTCTCAGAAATTCAGAAAAATATGGAGTACACAGACATTCTTCAGAGATAATAGAAAATAATTTTATGAATTTATGGAAAAACATGAAACCCATGACTAAAAATTTCAGATAAAATCCCCAAATCTCAAACATTCTTAATGATAATAAGTCACATCTATATATATAATGGTGAAACTGCAAAATATCAAAGACAGAAGTGAAATATTAAAATTATCCAGTGAGAGAAGATCCAATATAAAGAAAGAGTAACTAAACTGAAAACTGAGTTCTCAAAAGCAACAGGGATAAAAATATACAATATCTTTATATTAGTAGATTAAATCTGTTAATCTCTGTAGTGAAATACAGTACCAGATAAAGGACCTGGACTTTTCTCTACTAACAAATTAAAATTCTGTTTGCTCTAACAAATTTGTGGGATAGTAAATCAGGTACAACACAGGAAAGAAGAGTTAGAGAGAACATGAAAAATAACTGTTGATTATACCAACAGTTCCTGGAGACAGGTAGGCGTCACATGCCATGACACTTGGTACACACTTCACACTTGGTACACAGTTGCATCTAAGAACAAGATGGTAACAAGCTGGAACTGTGGTAGAAAGCTTATGCATACCAATCATGATTGGGGATGTTAGGTTTTGTGGACTTCATGGATATTGAGGATTTGAATAATTAGGCAGAATTAGGATACACAGGAGCTGTCCCCAGTTGTTCAGTACCTGTCCTTTTGGCAATTAAAATGAGTGCATAGTGTCCCTGGACTGTGAGAACCTGACAATGGGTGTGGTTGGAGAGTGAACTGAATCAGCTGCTTGACAAGAACCACAAAACTGCATCAAGACAGCATTTTAAGAACATTTTATTCTATGATTAAGCTAGGAATTTTGTAAAAAGACTCAAGCACCATAAAAGTGAACAGGAGTGCACGGGTGCCCAGACAGCTGTGTAACACCACACATAACCTGGACACAAGTGGTTTCAAGGATGCATGTGACCTTTGTGTGGCAGTGACCGTGATGTGGGGGAAGTGCACGACTTGGGAGAGGTGGCAAGTGTGTGCACAACCTACTACCTGCTTGTAAGCCACAGCTGCAACTAAGGCTCCATGGCTTACCATCCTAACCCAGAGGAATCATAGGCAGTGACAAGGAGAACATGCACATGACCCAGAAGCTGCAGATAATGGATGTGTGACTCCTCCCAAGTGGAAGAGCTGCCAGCAAAGCTCCCAGAGATTTCTGCCTAGCCCTGAGGCAACAGAAACAACAGCAGTTGTTGTGGTTGCAGCTTGGGAAAGAAGACATCCATGCACAACCTCTCCCTCTCCCCACACCTGGGAGCCAAGGCTGAGGCTCCCAAAGGGATCCGCCCAACCCAGTGGCAGCTGCAGCAGAGGTGCTCATGTCCTGCCCTCTTTAGCATGGCAGTGAAGGCATAGCACTTGTGCCATTGACCCCCCAGCCTGGAGGCAGAAGCAATGGTGGCACTGCTGAAAGCAGGCATGATTCCCCCACCTGGGAGCTGTGCTGCCAGCAACCCAGGGCAGGACAGTAAGATCAGGAATGGAAAATATTCACATTGTATTAAGAAACTATTCCCCAGCCCCAACAGAGAGACACCAGTCAGGCCAACCAAACTATTAAGTCTCTCTTCACTGCAATGACTTCTGGATGGCGTGGAAACAACAATTAATTTCCAAACACTTAAAGAAGCAGACTACTGTGGCTTCTGAAGACCACCAAAATAAAGCATCAACGGACTTCTCAGTTGATGAAGAGTTTCTGCAACTATCAGAGAAAAAATACAGAAGATTGATGTACAAAGCTGTGCAAGATACGAGAGATCAGGCAAAATGCAGCAGAGTACACTGAAAAGTTAAATAAACTGCAAGAAATGCTTGAACAGCAACACTCTGAAATTCAGCAGATTAACAATAAAATTTCTGAACTTGATAACTCAATAGGAAGTCAAAGGAGCAGGACTGAGGACATAGACAGCAGAATTATTAAGTTTGAAGACAAAGTCAGTGACACGAGCATATAACAGCAAAAATAAAAAACTCAGTAAGAGTAAAGAATCACTAAGGATGATATGGGACTCTATCAAGGGGAACAATATTTGAATGACTAGAATACCAGAACAAGGCGGGACAGCTGAAAATACAGAGAGAATTGTTGAAGACTTGTTGACAGAAAACTTCCCTGACATCATGAAAGATGAGAAGATCTTCATTCAAGATATGCATCAAACCCCACTCAAGATAGATCTCAAAAGAAATACACCAAGACATATCATAATCAAACTCAATAAAACTAGAGACAAGGAGAGACATCTGAGGGCAGCTAGAATTAAGCAAAAAAATAATAACTTACAAAGGAAAATTATTAAGATTATCTTTAGAATACTCAACTGAAATGATGTTGGCCAGAAGACAATGGGATAATGTATACAAGCCCTGAAGGAAAAAAACTGCTAAATGAGAATAACATATCCTGCAAAACTGTTTCTCAAATATGAAGTTGAAATTAAGACTTTTACAGATAAACAGAAATTTAGACAATTTGTAAGAATCAAACCAAAACTGCAAACAAGTTAAAGGAAGTTCTTCAATTACATATCTTCTTAAACATTCAACATTCGACAGAGCATCTAGATACCATTAGGAAAGGAAATCCAAAAATGATAACTAAGACCAAATTACAAAAAAAAAAAAATATCCAGAGAGCTCAGGATATAATTAACAACTGTATTCAATGAAAAACAGTCAAAAAATGTATACACAGACCTTCCAGATGTGGAGGAAGTCAAGGGGACACATAGACACTGGCATTTGGATTACTTTTAGATTGATAAAAGGGACTAAGGGAGTAATCACAAAAGAAATCTATAATTCTACATGTCAGAAAGCAACAAATGAAATCACAACAATTTCAAGAAAACCATGAAAGTCATGGAAGCAAAACACATAAAAATAGTCTCTGCACAGAAAATGGAATGCAACAGAGGAACTGTCTACAACACCCAAAGAAAGGCACTGAAATGACAACAAACAGCATATATATCAATAATCACACTGAATATAAATGAACTAAAGCCAAGCCAAGTGCCGTTGAGTCAGAGATGACTAAATGGACTAAATATACCAGTAAAGAGGAGAGTAGTAGACTGGATTAAAAAAAAAAAAAAATGACCCACCTATATGCTGCTTACAGGAGACACACCTCCGACTCAAAGACATAAATAAACTACAACTCAAAGGTTAGAAAAATATATATCAGGCTAATAATATTCAAAAAGAGCAGGAATGATAATACAAATCTCTGATGAAATAAGTTTTAAAGTTAAATCCATCATATGGGATAAAGAGGATCTCTATGTAATGGTCAAAGGCTCAATACAACAGGAGGGCACAACCATACTAAATATCTATGCACCCAATTACAAGGCTCCAAAATACATAAATCAAACACTATTTGCTCTGAAAACAGAAACAGACAGTTCCACATTGATGGCAGGAGACTTCAACACACCACTCTCAGTAAAGGACAGAATGTCCCAAATAAAGCTTAGTAAACACATGGAAGATCTAAATGCCACAATCAACCAGACTGACCTCACAGACATATTCATAACACTTCATTCAGCAGCAGCCCATACTTTCTTTTCCAATTCACATAGAGCGTTCTCCAGAATTAGGCCACAGATAATACAAAGCTTCTTCTCAGACCACAAAGCAATATAACTAGAAATTCATAACAGGAAAAAGAGGCAAATAAAATCAAAACCATAGAAACTGAATAACATTTTTTCTCAAGAACTACTAGATAATAGAAGAAATCAAGGGTGCAATAAAGAATTTCATAGACTCAAATGAGAAGGAAGATATCACCTACAAAAATTTATGAGACACAGCAAAAGCAGTGCTCAGAGATCAATTCTTCTCAATAAATGCACACATCCCAAGAAAAGAAACAACACAAATCAAAGAATTTTCTCTTCAACTTGAACAACTAGAAAGATCTCAGCAAGAAAACCCATCAGGCTTCAGAAGAAAGCAAATTATTAAACTTAGAGCAGAAATAAATGAAATAGAAAATAGAAAAATGATCAAAGAGTAGACAAGTCCAAAACTGTTTTTTTAAAAAAAAAATCAACAAAATTGATAAGCCATTGGCCAAATTGACAAAAGAAAACAGGAGAAGAAACAAATAATCTGAATAAGAAATAGAATGGGTGATATCACAGTGGATCCCACTGAAATTAAAAGAATCACAGAAGAATACTTCAAAAAAAAGTACACACTAATAAATTTGAAAACCCAAAGGAAATGGACAATTTCTAGAAAAACATCCCCCATCTAAACTAGCAAAATTAGAGATAGAACAACTCAACAAACCCATTACAAAAGAGATTGAAAGATAATTTAAAAACTTCCATCCAAAAAAGCCCTCACCCAGCAGCTTCACTGGAGAACTCTATCAAACTTTCAGAGAAGAGTTAACACCACTACTTCTAAAGGTATTCCAGAGCATAGAAAAAGATAGAATACTCCCAAATTCATTCTATGAGGCTAGTATAACCGTGGTACCAAAACCAGGTAAAGACAGCACCAAAAAAATGGAAATTACAGACCAATATCTCTCATGAACTTAGACGCAAAATTCCTTAACAGAATCCTAACTAACAGAATCCAACAACACATCAAAGAAGTAGCTTATCATGACCAAGTAGGATTCATACCAAGGACGAAGGGATAGTTCAACATTAGGAAAACAATTAATGTAATGAACCACATAAACAAAATGAAAGACCAGACCCACCTGATTCTATCAATCAATTCAGAAAAGTCTTTTGATAAAGCCCAACACCCATTCAGATTAAAAACTCTCAGCAAAATAGGAATAGAAGGGAAATTCTTCAAATAATAAAGGCCATCTACACTAAACCAACAACTAACATGATACTTAATGAAGAGAAATTGAAAACATTTCCCTTAAGAACTAGACAAGGATACCCATTGTCACCACTTCTATTCAACATTGTTCTGGAGGTCCTACCAGAGCATTTAGGCATGATAAAGAAATAAGGGGCATCCAAATTAGCAAGCCAACCCAAAATTGGCAAAGAAGAAGTTAACGTATTGCTATTTGTGGAGGACATGATCTTATACATAGAAGACCCTAAAAAGAATCCAATAGAAGACTGCAGCAAAGTATCAGGATATGAGATAAGCATATGTAAATCAGTGGAATTCCTTCACACCAACAAAGAGACACCAAAAAGGAAATTGCAAAATCATTACCACTTACCATAGCTCCCAAGATGATAAAATATCTCAGGATAAATCTAACCAGAGATGTAAAGGACTGATACAAAGAAAACTACAAGACCCTACTGCAAAAAAAAAAGTGACTTAGATAAATAGAGAAACCTACCTTGCTCTTGGATAGGAAGATTTAACATTGTGAAAATGTCTATACTTCCCAAAGCAATCTAATGACATTTCTTAATGAGAGAGAGACACAAATCACCAACTTCACATGGAAAGGAAGGAAGCCATGGATAAGTAAATTGTTAAAGAAGAGGAATAAAGTGGGAGGCCACACTCTTCCTGACCTTAAAACCTACTGCACTGCCACAATAGTCAAGACGGCCTGGTACTGGCACAGACACAGACCACTGGAACAGAATTGAGAATCAAAGTATAACTACATCCACCCGTGAACAGCTGATATTTGATAAAGTCCCGAAGACCATGAACTGGATAAAAGACAGTCTCTTCAACAAATAGGGTTGGTATAACTGGATATCTATCTGCAAAAAAAAAAAAAAGACCTTTATCTCACACCATGAAAAAAACTAATTCAAAATGGATGAAAGACCTAAACATAAAGCTAAAACTATAAAATTCTTGGAAAGACAACTTGGGAAGACACTGGAAGCCCTCCACAGTCTACCAATAACCACCAACAACCCTCAGTCATCAGAAATGTAAATAGATCATTGGGAACACTTAAAAATTAAATACTTATGCTCATTCAAAGTCTTCATCAAGAGACTGCCTACAGAGCAGGCACAAACATTTGCCCACCATGTTTCCAACTGTCACCTAATCTCTCTAATCTACAAGACACTGCAAAACTTCAACAAGACAAATAACCCTATTAAAAAAAGGGCAAATGACAAGAATGGCATTTCACCAAAGACGACATACAGGTTGCCAACAGACATATGAGGAAATGCTCATGAGCACTAGCAATCAGAGAAATTCAAATCAAAACCACAGTAAGATATCATCTCACCACAACAAAGCTGCCAATAATAATAAAAAAAAAACACAGAATAATAAATGATGGAGAGGATGTGGACAAGCTGGAACTCTTCTACACTGTTGGTGGGATTGTAAAATTGTTCAACCACTATGAAAATTAATTTGGCAGTTTCTTGAAAACCTAGACATAAAAATACCATACGATACAGAAATCCTGCTCCTTGAATGTATCCCAAAGAAATAATGAACACCACTCAAACAGACACACATACTTTAATGTTTATTGCAGCTCTCTACACAATAGCAGAAAGCTAGAAATCACCTAGATGCTCATCAACAAATGAATGGTTAAATGAACTGTGGTATGTTCATACAATGCAATACTACTCGACGATAAGAAATAACAATGGCTTTGAGAAATATCTGTCAATGTGGGACCATCTAGAGGAAATTATGCTAAGAGAAGTTAGCCAGACACAGAAGGACAAATTTTGTATGAGACAGTATAAGGACTCAACAAATCATGTGAGCACAGAAAGAATCAAAGTATGATGGTTACAAGGGTCAAAAGGCAGAAAGGGTGAGGGACTGTTTACAAATTACATAGTGGTTAGGACTAGGGTTGAGTATAGGATGTGTCAGCATGCACTAGAAGTCGGGTATCCACAACTACTCAACTTTAACACCAAATTGTCCCCTTAATGTGGACCACCTCTTTGGAAGGATAGAGAAACAGGGCCTGGGATCATGGGGCGATGCTCTCAGAGGACATCCAGACTAATTGGCATACCCAAGGTTTTTCTATCTCCCTCTCTCAAGATATCTCTCCACACACCACCTGGATGAGCAGTAACTGGGATCTTAAAAGCTAGCAAGCTGCCATCTAAATAGTAGTAAATGGTCCCAGTCCACCTGGATCTGAGTTAAATGGTGAGCATCAAGGACAGGAGGAAAATAGGAGCCCATCAGAAGGAAGGAGCCATACAGACCATACCCTGCTTCAGCAGAGGGCCAGAAGAACCAGGTGGTGCCTGTCCATCGCCAATGACAGCCCAGGTGGAGTATGCAGAACAGAGCTCCAGACACAGTGGATGGTGGAGAAGGGGGCAGAGCTAGAAATCTACCAAAAGACCACACTTGATGTTCCTTCTGAACAGAGACCCCCTGGGAGTGTGGCCCCTGGATTCTCAAACCCCAGACTGCACGCAGCACCAGGGCTAGCTGCCCAAAGACTGATTTCAACTATACAAGACATAGAGTGATACTGGAGGTGAACAAACTCTTAAACGGGTACAAGGGGTTGTCTGAGAAGCTCTTCACTGGGGCTGAGTTGATGGGGTGAGGAGGGCCACTGAACAAAAGGGGAGGTGTGCTGTCCCGTGGCGGGGTAGGGCGGCAGCTAGAATAGAATATTGATGAAAGTTTGGAGTATTGTATGGCAACATGATACAGACTAACAGATTGGGCTTGGCAATGTAGAGTGACCATATAGTGTATGCACCTTATGGTTCTGTACACCTATAGGCTATCAGCCTGCTGATCTCTGGTTGGAGGAAGGAGAGTGGGTGGAGAGGAGGGTAAAGGAGACTGTTGGGAGGATGAGACTTGTATGGAGCATAGAGGACTAGTGTGCTGTCACCGGGCAGGGAGAGCAGTGGGAGCTGCATAGAGGTGGGCATGTAAATTTATACGAGAATGCACATTTTCACTCAATCATATCAAATAAAATTAAAAAAATTGTTCTTAACTCACAATAAAATATATTTTTTTAAAAAGGTGAATAAGAGGCCAGTGAGTCTGGTCTTTTTCTTTTTGTGAGTTACAATTTTGTTCTACATGTTTCTCCAGCTCTTCTGGGACACTCTTTTGGGATCCCTGACAGAGCAGTAAGCAGCGGTAGCTTTGCACCCTTTTAACTCAGAACTGAAATGTCTCCTGCAGTTCACTCTTAAGACAAAGTTTGCCAAAATTTAGGCAGGCCCATTAAACAAAGAGACTAAATAGGAACACCAGCTCAGGGAAAGGGGCAAGAGTGAAGGAGGGGACAAGAAAGCTGGTAACCGGGAACTCAAGTTCAAGAGAGGGAAAGTGTTAATACATCATGAGGTTGGCAACCAACTGCACGAAACAGTATGTGTATTAATTTTTTAATGACATACTCATCGGTGAAGATCTTCTTAGTAAGAAGAAGATTTCTTTTAGCGGTTGGAAAGAATCTATATCCATCCACTGCTGATGGAGAGGCCTCGGGATTCTCTGAAGGAGGAACACTAAGAAGGCTGTTACTGCAAAGCTAAGCAGAGTCCATGCCACCTGCTGCAAACAGTCTTTGAGAGAAGTGAGATACGAAGCAAGATGTTTATTTCTTACTGGTAGGCAAAGAGGCAGAGGGGATCATTCCTCCAAAATCTGCATCCCTGGAATGGAGACTGAAAAACAAAACCCCCTGCTGTCAAGTTGAATTCAACTCATAGCAACCCTATAGGACAAAGCAGAATTGCCATATGGGGTTTCCAAGGAGTGCCTGGCATATTGAAACTCCTGACCTTTTGGTTAGTAGATGTAGCACTTAACAACTATGCCACCAGGGTTTCCAAAATAGAGATTAGCTGGAGGTTTTATAAGAGAAGGAGATAAAGATTTATGAGTCCTAGGAATTTGTAGCTTGTTCATTTTCTTTAGGTGGTCACAATGTTCACATGTCAGATGTGTTAACACCTTAACCAGTGTCTGGGGCCTGGATGTGGTCTGGCTACCATATAGTCACCTGACAGATTCCTTTTCTGTTATGATCTCTAAATTAATATCACTTGTCTTTCCACAGTCCTAAAGAAAGCATTGATTTGTCCTTAACCTTGAAAGAAACTGAGGGAAACAACGACTCCTGCTTGGAGACAGGTTCAGGAAACAAAATGGAGCACGTTATGCTCAGGATGTGGCTACTTATCATACTTTGCCTGTTCTAAGACCAATCAGGGTTTAATTAATAAGAAATGAATCAGAAAATGGTTGTTAGAGAGGTATCTATCAATTTGTTACTAGGAGTTTGAAATGCTATGGGTTTCTTTACACGGTCTTTCTGGCCCGGAGTTTTAAATTCTCTGAAAATGATTGATCAGGCTGCAATATTGCAAATAAATAGTCACTTTATGACCTATACTATAGATGACCTTTCCTGAGATTGGCTGAGGGGCCCTACCAGTCTAACATTTACTAGAATTTGTTAGGTGGCCATCCTTACAATGAACAAGTAGATGGACTGGCCTACAAAAAAATATTTTAAAACTACCCTAGGATAGGAAGTTCTCAGATGGAGTTCTCTAACTACAGGAGCCAGGAGAGCATGTCCAAGACTTGGGGCCTTTATGCACAACCCTAGCTGATTGTGCAACTCTTGTGTCAGTGATGGAGGCAGCAGCAACAAACAAAAGCATGCAAATCCAGATCACGAGCATGAAAACCAAACACTAGGTGAGATCTGAGAGGACGAACCAATGCCAGCCCACCAAGTGATACCATGGAGCTTCCAGTTTGAAAATTTCTTAAGGAGTGAGAATGAGCATCAGTTTTCTGGAAGTGTGAACAGTTCCCTTTGAGATGTAAGTGGGTCTCCTTTTAGTTACTAAGGCCCCATGCTTGGACCCATCCAGAATCTTGCCCTTTGGATATATATTGGTTTATTTTTATGTACTTTGTTTACACCCTTCATATTATTACAGCTGTTGTTTCAATTACCTTGCTTCCTTGAGTTCTTGGTGCCCTTTCCAGTAAATTACTGAACCCAAAAGACAGAGAGTGCCATGAAGGAAACAGCTGATGTCAGAACTGCCAGAGAAGTTGGAAAATGGAGTATATTTGACTTTTGTGCTGCAGGAGGCAGCTTGGTGCTGATTCTCAGGGTCAGAATTATTACTACAGAATAGCCTTCCCCTCCCAGCCAGGAATTTCTATATCAATTATGTATTTATTAAACCCAACCCACTTCTGTCGTCGGGTCCGACTCATAGAGACTCTACAGGTCAGAACAGAACTGCTGCATAGAGTTTCCACGGAGTGCCTGGAGGATTTGAACTGCCAACCTTTTTGTTAGGAGGCGTAGCACTTAACCCACTATGCCACCAGGGTTTCTTAGGATTTATAAAAGTTATTGTAACATATAAATAATACATACCACAAATAGCTGTAAAACAATTTATCTGGATGTAGTCTTTTTAAAAAATAAGAATTAAGGAATCAGAGGGAAAAACAGAAAATCTATACAAGTTGCAAATGTTTCATTACAACCTCTACAGATAAGGGTTACATTAATGTAGGACTATAAACACTGGAGGAATGACTTTTATTTGTGTATGTTCTGTGTCCATGTTTCCAGTTTTTACTCTTTTTATTTTTCTGAGAAAATAATGTATGTATTGAAAACCCTTAAATAAAGTTCCAGAAAAACACAATATCAAAGTCTTCCCACTGCTTTGAATTGTAAGCCACATGCTAGTTATTATTGGGTGGAAACAAAAGGCTCACACTCTATACTCTGTAACCCAATGTAACTGTAAAAGCATTATCTACAACAAGAAGTAGAAACATGATTCTAACTTCTCCAGTTGTCTCACATCTTTGTGTACATATGGAGGAGATTTTACATAGATACCTCAAATCTTAGTAGTATTCTCATTTATTTGACTTGCAAGTAGACTTCTCTTTTCTAAGTTTTCTTTTTCTCTCCAGTTTTCCAGACTTCCTTATCTTCTTACCTTATACCACAGATCAACCTGTTCACAGTAAGAAAAGCTAGAACTCAGACGTGTTTATCTGAGTCAGACACTTCAATGATAGTCCAATAAGCAATTCCTAAGCCAACAGGAAGTTCTTCGAATTGAAAATTCATCATCAAAGCCAGCTACTTTGGAGCGAGAGGCAGCACTCTCCCTTTGCATTACATTTCATCAAGATATGGCCCACAACAAATCTGCCTAGATTTCAAAGAGTTGTAGCCCTTTTAATTGAAACAGAAAGTCACTTTCCCAGAATCAGCATATGCCAAACTGATGGCTGGATCATGATGAGCTCTGTTTTCAATAAGATGTTACAGTAAGACTCTGTTATCTGCTCTCATGTAGAGGACTTGAGCCTGGGTTTGCTTTGTCGGTCAGATCTCTTTTAACATGAGTTCTTCTTCAAAGCCCACACTATCTCAAAGCCCTACTTTCTCTGGGATTTACCTACACCGTCTGATAGTTTACCTTTTTTTTTGAAAATATAATTGTGAACAGTGAGGTAACATCACCTTCGCTTCTCACAGACATAGTTCAAATCCAGCTCAAACTCATTTGCATCCCTGGGTAAAACATTTCATATTCCAAAGCCTCAGTTTCCATATATAAATAATGAGATTAATACTTTACTCACAATGTTGTTATGAAGACCAGTCTGGTACATACTTCTTCGAAATCTGTCCGTAGCACATCTGAAATACTGAATAACTGCTACTCAGTTGACATTAAAATCAGTGATATAAGATCACATAAGAAGAGTACTGTGTTTATCCATTATCACTCAAAGCTTATGTGTTCTATAACTGCCCAGGCAAGGTAACTATGTTCAGTCACAATAACATAATAGCCTGAAATACAAACTGATTTTGAACTTAATTGAAATTTTAATTTCACTGGCAGATTGAGTAAGTTGCTTCAATGTTGGGATATATTTGAAAGTGGAAATGACTTAAGAAATCTTATGTTAGATGTCATCAAACTGGTTCCAACTCATCACGACCTTACACAAGGACAAAATAGGTATATTAAACATGTTTGTTGTCTGTTGTGTATGCAAAAAAATATATATATATATATATATATATGGAAATCACAGACATTCACAAAAATTCAGATGTCATTGTAACAATTAGGTATGAACCTAGCCAAACATTCCCCATTTCTTCACAATGCATGTGCACACACACACACACACACACACACACACATACATAATAAACTCTACCCCTTGTACATGATCTATTCCTCAAGGCAAGTTAATTAAGTTTCTAAGAAAACATACATTTTAATAGTTACTTTAAAATTATTATTAATCTTGATGTGGCCATGATTTAGAAACTTTCAGGAATCTGGGTTTAAGAAACTATATTCCACCTGCCCCATCTTGTTTGAATGCTAATACAGTATGAAATTTCTGGGTTTTTCTTTTTTAAAACTATGAGATGACACTAAATAAATAAGTAACTCTAGAATTTGACTACTTACCAAATGTCAAAAAAAGGGGAAGAGTGAAATCATGTAGGCTATTCTATTGACTGAAGAACCCTCCAATATGGAGTAATTATGTTTGTAAACATACGGACTATCAGAAAGGTTAGAGAGTTCCCAGTGAAACAGGGCATATCTGTTAACTGCCTGCATTAGGAGGAGGCTAGGTCTTGCTGTGTATATACATAATAGTATGCATGCACACATATTTAATGGCAAATACATACATGCATGATGTATATATGTCTATACGGTAGCCATTTAGTAACTGCACCCTAAAATCAGAAAGGGCAGAAGATTTTTTAACTCATGAGTTTTTCTTGATCCTGTGGTCAAGAGATCTTTTAAAAAAAATCAAGTTCTTCAATTTTTAATCTAAGAAGTGCTATACATCTGACTGTATATCTATCATTTATTAGATACTCAATGACATAAAAATCATACTCCCTGACCACTCAGAATAACTCACCCTCAGTATCAAACAATATCACATCTTAACAATTTAATCAGCTGCTACAAAGCACAAACTTGTTTACATCTGTGTTTGCCTCTGCCACGTAATATTTACTATCCTTTAACAATAGAAGTTTAAGAGATATTCTGAAATGTTAATATCCCATTTCCTATCAAAGTATTTTAACAGTGTTTTGGTATAATATTAACAATACCTATCGCAGCTTCCTGAAGGTAAAAGTTCGCCTAATATTTGCCGAGTTAGTGAGGTTCTATGGAAACATGAAGTGTTTTCCTTCAGCACAGTCACAGACACGTATTTATGCAGCACTGCATTTAAAAACGCACTTGATGGATTTCTCCACAGTGCTTGCTTGTCAAGACGCTTTGTTAACTATCCACTACAGCACAGTATATCAGACAACCAAAGTGATTTGTCTGCATTGTCTATTAGGAAAAACAAAAACAAAAAAAAGCAAAATAGTTCGCCTTCCAAATTCTTAGCTGCCCCAACACTGAAAGCCAATGATGTGTAAAAAAGAAAAACCCTTATAACTCCTTGCCTGATAAATGAGTAGGGAGAATTTGACAGATCAGAACGAGATGAAGCAGGCTAAACCATTTGGCACAACGTGCGTCTGGCATACAGAGACTGCCTGTCAAATGCCTATGACTCCATACAGCAGCTAGGGACCCTATGGAGCAGCAGATGGGCCATTAAGGTAGTATTAATGTAGATGCCATCAGTTTTCAGTTCTGACTGGGACATACTCTTTAGAACTATGAGCAGCTGCTGCCATTTATTGTGACAGCTTCCTGCTAACTTTTGCCAACTGGCACAATCTGACTCTTTGTACCTGAGCTATTAAATGTGTGACTTCCACCATTTTATTCCTCCAGAGAATGCTTTTAATAATCCTCTAAAGGGGGAATGAGGCATTTATCACCAAAGCGAATATACATACCATGCAGTTCTATTGTACATGACTCCTGCCAGTATACTTTATAGACCTTTGTATATTATTATATTAATACATTCTTAGTAAAATGAAGCATGAATATTTTCACATACAGAGAAGTATAAACTGAAAATATCTGCTTCTATTAAATACTCATGTTTAATATAATATTGGTGTATTTAACTATTAACTACTTGTAACTTTTCCTCTTTGAAACATTTTCTATGACATCAAATCAGGAAGGGAAAAAAAAAGGTACCTCAAATGAAACATCCTAACAAGTTAAAAAAAAAATCATTTAAGACAGTTGTATACTGGCTTTCTAAGTAGAGGTAAATATTTTCATCACATAAGGTTTAGTTATATCTGAAGATTTCTTTAATCAATAAAGAAAGGAAATCCTGGTGGCATAGTAGTTAAATGCTATAGGGCTAACCAAAGGATCAGTGGTTTGAATCCTCCAGGCGCTCCTTGCTAACTCCATGGGGCAGTTTTACTCTGTCCTGTAGGGTTGCTATAGGTTAGAATGGAATTAACAGCAACGGGTTTGTTTTTATCTGGGGGATGTGTGGGGGAGGTTTGCAAAGAAAATCTAGGTGTACCAACCAATTTCAGAGTTCTATATCCAAATAATATCTCTACTATAGGTCATGGCAGTGCATTCTAAGAGATGGTATTTGTGAATTCATCATCTGCAAAATAATCTCAACAGAATATACAACCAAACTACTGGCAGAAGCAGCACTCTGCTACGTTCCTTTCACCCACCTAGACTTCTATGTTGCATTATTTTTGATTATGTTGAATGAGAGAAATCACAGTACAGCACAGTATACGGTTTGTCAGACAATAAAAACTGCAGCAAGTCATTATAAAAATGGCTGGCAGATATATTCATTATGCTGAGCTAACATCTTTTCTGCTTCAGTATCTTTACAATTTGACCAATAATCTATGCATGAAGTTTCTAAACAGATCTCTCCCACTCGATACTGTGTTTCACAGGAAATTCTATCAGTAGATAACATGTTAACATACACTCATATACAGACAAACACTAAATCTTCAGGTAGTTAAACATCCAAAGTTCATTTCAATTGATAGCAAGAATGCATCTATCAGAATGAGTAACAGATGAAAATCCCAAATGTTGACATTAATAATACAGCTTTTCAGTTGCTTCTTAAGTTATGTATATTTATATTTAAGAGACACTGTTATATGTAAAGGAAATATTTGAGACAACGCTGGTGCAAATAGACCAAAGAATACACAGAGGAATGACATCTAGATGCCAAGATAATCTCCCAGAGTGACTTCCAGGTTTTCTTCCATGAAGATAAAACCTAAGATACTCTGGCTTATTAGCTTAATCTTAGTAACTGGTATGTTGAACTATTAAGAAGTGTCCCCACTTTTTCTAACATTCAAGTTTTCATTTTATCTAAGTAATATTGCATTTGTAAGACAAGATAAAGTTGTTTTGGATGTTTAACTAATAATGTGCATGGAGATGAAGTTATTTTACAAGGTCTATTAAAGAAAATGGGGAAAAGTTTCTTCAGTTCCTTAAGAAAAAGTGGATAAACCTAAAATGTTATTTGAAAATTCTTCACTATTTAGTTTTATTTGGGGAGAGGGGGAATCAATCCAAAAGCACCTGTGGTAGAGTTCTCTTAAAGGAGATTTCACCCGGACTTTTGCAGCAAGGGAAGTCTTCTGCTTCTTCATGGAGAAACCAAAGCACAGTAGATGGAATGGTCATATTGTTTCTACTAGGGGAAAATATTTAATAAGTCCATGGAGATCAGAGAACCTGGAAATCAATTTCTTGAAAAGACATTGAGAGTTCTAGTATGCTTTATTAATACAATAACTGTGCCAGAGAATTATAGTACACATATATTTCTTAGGAAGATTGAATTCTGAAAAAGCTATAGCAAATTTATGCTATTGGTCTTATTTTAATGTTACCACATTTGAGTGAGGATTTGTGTATCAAATACGGTTTTTGAATATATTACTTTCAAGTAAAAATATAAATGAAATATTTAGACAAAACCAAAGGGTAAAAAGGCTGTTTATCTATTCAATTATTAAATGTGTCTTATTAAAATATAACTCTAAATAATAAAATAATGTACAGATAAGAAATTTTATGTGTAACAATAATGATCAGATCATAACAACTAAGGAGTAATCTGCTCAGTTTTCCCTCTCAGGTCCTATCTGCAAGAATAATATTGAAAGCACCATAATCGCAGCACTGCTATATTATCAATGAATGTATTTAATAGCTAGGATTTCATCTACTCTGACTGTCATAAAAATGAAGTAACTCTAAGTAGTAGTAGTAAAAATGTTTAAAAAATAAAATCCATGCAGAAAATTTAGAATCTTAGAACCTCTTAGGCATCTCCTTATCTAAAAACCTCTTGTATTTCTAATCTAGTTCAAACTAGAGTGAGTCTCTATTATCTGAATAAAAATATTTTACTTAACTAAGAAAAGCTTGTAAGGTGCAAATCTAAAAGCATGAAACAGAGAATATACTTTGAGACTTTATCATGTTTTATTTTAAAAAATGAATATTGTAATTGTTTAACATCAGCAAAGATAGACTAGAATATCAGAAGTCTTGAAGGGAAAGTTTCTTTGTTAATCAAGTGATTTTTTTTGTCAGGAACTGTTGAGTCTGTTCTAACTCACAGTGACCACACACACAACACAACAAAACATCGCCTGGTCTTTTGCCATCCTTACAATCTTTGCTATGGTTGAGCCCATTGTTGCAGCCACTGTGTCAATACAACAGGACGATGTTTATTTTTCATCACAGGTGCTTGCAATGAATTAAGATTATATGTTATTTGAATATAAAAGGTGTCAGTCTAAGGGCCAGTTATATCACAAGTACCGAAGTTATAAAATATGTTCATACTTCCACTGGATCTATAAGCATTTGTTGAATCAAAAAAAAAAGTCCAAAAATAAAATCCTTTTACAGCATACCTATTTATCTGTGTACAGATTTTACCAGCTTCAAAAGCATATTAATATCCTCTGTGGCTTCAGCTATAGTAAACAGAAATCATTATAAATATGAAATCATAAATATGACAGATGAATTATTAAACATTTTACTTAGCAACAACACAATCTAAATACAAAAGGTTCTATTCCTAGAGATTTCCCAGAAAATTAATAAGATTACAATGCTTATTTCTTCTTTCCCTTCTAACTTTCATGGTAATAGTTTATCTAGAAAACTGTTATTGAAAACAGAAAGGAATGTTCAGTTAAAATAAAATTAAACCCATTTGCATGATCCTTCTTCAGTTTTCACTATTTTGCACAAAAGAATTTCTCCAGTATATACAAAGGAAGTTTAATCATGATATTGTTTTCCCTTGAATTCAAAAGCTGAACTGTAAAACTGTCTTTGCTTCTTTAGGTTTTGAGTGATTTTCATTCTTCACAAACAACCATAAGACATATTCAAATACAAAACATAAAAGAGAACAAAACTTAGATCTACTTCACACATCTTTCACCTCTTTACCTTTTTGTATTATTTCATAATTCTGTTTATATATTACTTCCTTTTTGAAACCATTACAAACTATTTTAATACGTTTCCATTTAACTTACAGCTCGATTATGTAGAAAAAAATCTTTATTTAACCTGGAGCCACTCCAACCCCTCTTCTGACCCCTCAACTCCCACCAATTTGCTAGCTATAAAGAAATCAATAATAATAACAATTGATAATAGAGCAAGATTTCAAGAAGTGGAATTTTAAAGCCTAAATGCAGTGAAAGGGGCCCTGGTGGTACAACAGCTAAGTGCTCAGAGGTAGTTCTAATCAGTCACACGGGATCCCAACAAGTCAAAAACTGACTTGAAAATACCTAACACCACCATAAAAGTAAGTAGTAATCTCAATTGTTTGTATAGCATTTATTCTATCATGAACAAAACTTCTTAATCTCTCCAGTCCATGTTTCTCTTTCTAAGATGAAGTCCAGGTGTAACACAAGTGTCTGGAAATTCATGGAAGTACAAAAGTGCAAGGTCCTCAGCTAAGATGTTTTCTGTATTTTCAGTTCACAGATACCATAGTCTTCTTTGTACACATAGATGCTGTTTGCCCAGGTGATCTTGAAGCAAAAGACTGTGATTGTATAACCTCTTTTGAACTCTTAGTCTCTCTGGAAAAACCAGTGTTTACATGCTTATTAGGCCCACTCAAGGCTTTTGCTTGTGCTACTAGAATTCTCCCATTTAATCTTGGACAGTCTAATCCATAGTCTTGGATGGCAACTAACCCACAGTAAGGTCCCTCTGGTGACCTCCTCATATTAGTCAGTTTCCTGCTGTGTTAATGCTGCATAACAAACATCTCTGCCTCAAGTTCAGTGCCTTAAAAAAAATTATTTTTCTCACTCTTAGGTTTGTGGTTTAGCTCAAGTGGCTCTGGTTCTAGGCTGCAGGTCTGGTGCGTCTCGTCATATGTTTTCCATTGAGAAATAGTGGCTACTCACAGTCTGCACTTTTTGTGATTAGTGGCAGAAGAGGAAGAGAGGCTGGCAGAATCATGCAATGCTTATTAAGACCTTATCCCATAACTGGCACATCACTAGTTTGAACCAGAGTCCATTGAAAGAAAGTCACATGGCCAAGCCAAAAATCAATAAAATTGGAACATATAATCCACAACTCTTGTCAGAAGAAGTGAAAGTTAACCTGCTAATAGGTGTCAATGTATACTTCTGTGACAGCAGCAAGAAATTTGGGGACAGTAATCCAAATCACGACTCTCTTTCTTGCATCCTCTCTGGATTGATTGCTGTCTGCCTCCTGGTCCTGTGTCTGTCATACTGGAGTCCCTGGACCAGAAAGCTAGAGGTTCAAGTTCACACAGAGGCACTTCAGAAGATAGGCCTGGTAATCTACTCCAAAAAACTCAGCCAATAAAAACCTTGTTGACCACAGTTCTGCTCTGACACATATGGGTTTGCCATGACTCAGGATCAACTTGGGGGAAATTGGGACCCTTGCTACGTGACCACAATGGACTGTCATTTGTTGGGACTCAGATTCTGCCTTCATTCCTCTACTCACCCTACTTTATCCTCCTTCCCTTCTTTGTATTGGATGGAAGAGTTACAATCTGATTATTATTTTACCCTTGCCTTTTCTTCACAGCTTCTGATAATTTCACTCTAGATGGTACCATACAACCACAATGATCAGAAAACAAGAATTTTTTTCCCTATCACATCCTCCTCTGTCTTTGTCAGTCCAACTTCCTGGAAAATATTAAACAATAAACAAGGATATATCCTCAATATATTAGAACTCCATGACACAGTCCTCCAGATCTAAAGGCTAAATGAAAAAAGGAGTACATTTGGAAAATTTACATTCAAGACAATTGCTTTGAATGCAAAGCTGGGCACTTAATGTATAATACTGCTTTTGAATGCTAGAAGCTGATTATCAGCTATCTAATACATATTTACTTTTTCCTAGACATTTGATAAGGACACTGGAGGCACAGTGGTGAAGAACTCAGTTGCTAACAAAAAGGTAGACAGCTCGAATCTACCAGATGCTCCTTACAAAGCCCATGGAGCAGTTGTCTGTCCTACATGGTCACTGTAAGTCAGAATCTATTCAAAGGCAAAAGATTGTATTTTTTTTGTTTGAAAAATTTGATGAATTAGGGAGAGGTTTATGTTTCCTAGAGAATAAAAGATAAAACAGAATAAAATCCACTGTCATCAAATTAGTTACGACTCATAGCAACCCCACAGAACAGAGTAGAACTGCCCCCACAGAATCTCCAAGGAGCACCATTCAACTGCTGATCTAACCACCATGCCACCTGGGTCTCCCAAAAGATAAAAGCACCTTCAAATTTTATCTTAGTATCATTATCCATGGAGAGCTTTTTGCTTTGTTTTGCTTTTTTTCCTATTTGAGTGTAGATGCCTTAAAGACAGAATGTGATCTGTCTATGTTTTTACTTTTAACTAGAAGAGCAATTAGAGAAAAAAAAATTAGGTGATATATCTAATAAGAAGTTTTATCATGAAAATAGATTCTGGGCAGGATATGTTGACTAAAATAGCACTGCCATTCTCATTACGAGAAGTGTGTACAAAGGGAAAAAGGAAAAGGAAGATGAATCAAGGATTCTCATGTACTCTACATTACTATATAGCCAAGGCAATGTGTGGCTAGAAGAGGCTTTTTTTTTTTTTAATTTTAGATGAAAGTTTGCAGAATCAGCTTCTCTTGAAAAAGTTAGTACAAATACTGTGTTGGCATTGGTTAGCAACCCCATGACTCTTTCTTCCAGATCTAGGGGTAGGGGCAGAGTCAAGAAGGCAGAATAAACATGTATCTCCCTGAATCCTCTGGAAATCAAAGCCTGAACTGATAATTAAATGGAGCCTTCTGGACACCTAGTGAGCCCTAGGACACAGCAGAGGGCTGTCTATTTGGTCTACATACCACTGAGCAGTAAACTTCTCTTTCGCCAACCCCTGCCCTTGTTGAGTGCTGGTTGATGCGGACTAAAGGTAAATTGCCATTTTAACTTTTTTTTTTCTGTCTTAGCCAGCAGGTGGGGCTGAGATTTGACTGGCAGCAATGCTCAGATGCACTGCTGATGAGATCAGCAGGCCGAGTTGACACATTTTGGAATCTGTGCAATTCAGCACCTCTGACCTCTCTTTCTCAGAATCTTCAAATCTCTGCCATTGAATAGCCTTTTCCGAGGAAGGCAGGGGAGCTTGTGCAGGATGCTATCTTGATTCACTGGGAGGTGGAGTTTCCTATACTACAGAGGCCTCAGCTGGACCTAATTCCCAGGCAGGGAGGCAGTGCTTGCCCGGAGAGGCCTTTTCTGGAAGTAAAGCACTCTTTGATATAGAGGTGCTTACTTTGCCAGCTGGGAAGAGGGACTTGCACACCTGAAAGCCTAACTAATTTTGAAAACTGTCAGATACTTTTTACCTTTCAATAGAGAAATAACTGCGGTGTATCTGGACAGCATCTCTTCCAGCCTTTACTGTCTCACATCACTGGGTCAGCTGATGGCTCCCCAGTGACTCTAGAAGTAGGGCTGTGTCTTCATCAATCAAGAAGTGATACCTGCTACCCCAGAGATTCCACTGAGCCCAGTCACTGGAGTACATAGTGGTGCCTGGTGATCAATTTTCTTCTCAGATTGAGCTTTAGATCCTGTTAAGGTAACACTAGAGAAACAAAACAACCTCCAGATGCCTAAAAAGCAACAAACTTTGGACCAGAACATTAGGAAGAATTCACTTACGGCTTCAGAAGGCCCACAAAAGAAAAAGCCAAAGAACTTTCCAGATGAAGGAGCCTTTCTGAAACTATCGGAGGGTGAGTACAAAAGGATTACATATAGAGACCTCCTAGACCTTATACAAAATGCAGCAGAGCAAAATAAAATTAAGCATACTGTTCAATCTGATGGAACACCAGTATTCTGAAATCCAACAGATCAAGGACAAAATCAAAGACACAGAAAATTCAATTCAAAGCCAAGAAAACAGAATGGAACAAATGGAGAAGAGGCTTTCTGACTTGGAAGACAAAACTACTGACTCCAGCATCTATGAGGAGAAATCAGAAAAAAGAAACAAGAAAAATGAAGAAGCATTAAGAAGCATGTGGGACTCTATTAAGACGAACAACCCATGATTAATTGGAGTCCCTGAAAAGGGCGAGACACCTGAGGACACAGACAGTATTGTTGCTGAGCTGTTGACAGAGAACATCCCAGAAATTGTGAAAGAAGAGAATATAGAAATCCAAGATCGATACTGAACATCACTTAATATAGATCCCAAAAGAAAGACTCGAAGACATATTATAATAAGCTTAACAAAACGAAGCACAAGCAGAATCTCTCAAAAGCAGCAGGACTCAAAGCAAAGCTAACATTCAGAGGGAAATCCTGTAGGCTTTCATCAGATTTTCCAGCAGAAACAATGGTGGCATGGAGACAATTTGATGACACATTCAAAGCCTTGAAGGAGAAGAATTTCCAACCAAGAATTATATATCCTGTGAAACTATCTTTCAAATATGAAAACAAAATCAAGACATTCACAGATAAACACAAATTCAGAGACTTTGTAAAAACCAATCTAAAGCTACAAGAAATACTGAAAGAAGCTCTTTGCTTAGAAGAACAAAACCATTAGTTTTATATTTTAAGAGGAAATACAGGACACATCATCCAGAAACCTACTCAGTTAGAGAAGGCTCCAAACCCAATCAAAGCTGTAATATTAAAAGAAGTGATCCAGTGATCATATCATGAAAACTATGATGCCATCATATAAGAAGAAGGATGTACTACAGTCATTATAATCCTTCCAGATGGAGAGGAAGTTAATAAGACTTGTAGTAGTTAAAATTGGGTTTAAACATAAACTATTAAGGCAGATTACAGGGGAAGCTGCAAAGCACAATAAAGATGCAACATATCAAATCAAGAAATGTAATATAGGAGTCTCAACGACCACAAAACCAACACTGAAAAAGGTGAAATATCAACTCATAAAGAAGAATGTCCCAGAACAGAGTAATAAGAACAACAGAAAAAACATCAACACAAAAATAAATGTATCACAGTGACAGCACTAAACACACACCTATCAATAATCACATTGAATGTGAATGGACTGAACACTTCAGTAAAGAGAAAACCAGTGGTACCCTGGATCAAAAGTCATGACCTGCCCATACGTTGCTTACAAGAAACTCACCTTTGACTTAAAGATAGGAACAAACTGAAAATTAAAGGATGGAAGTATATGAAGCTAATGATAAAGAAGAGCAGGTGTGGCAATGCTAATCTCAGATAAAATACATTTTAATGTAAAATTCCCCATTGTGGACAAGGATGGACATTATTTATTGCTGAAAGGTTCAGTACAGAAGCAGGACTTAACAATATTAAATATTCATGCACCCAATACTAGAACATCTAAATATATTGAAGAAACACTCATTACACTCAAAAACCAGATAGATCACTCCACAATAATAGGGGGATACTTCAACACTCCACTCTCAATATTGTACAGATCGTCTAGAAAAAAGTTCAATAACGGCATAGAAGATTTTATTGCCACAATTAACCAACTAGACCTCATTAACATATACAGAACTTTTTATCCATCAGCAGACAACTACACTTTCTTCTCTAGTGCACTTTTAATATTTTCTACAATAGACCCTGTGTTAGAACATAAAGCAAATCTCAACAAAATCCATACCACTGAATTATTGCAAAGCATCTTCTCGGACCACAAAGACATTAAAGTTGAAATCAATAGCAGAAAAAACATAGATAGAAAGTGAAACACACGGCAACTCAATATTTTGCTCAAAAAGCCAAGGGTTATAGAAGAAATCAAGGATGAAATAAAGAAATTTATGGATTCAACAATGAAAACACTTCTTACCAAAACTTATGGGATACAGCCAAAGCAGTGCTCAGAGATCAGTTTATCTCCATAAATGCACACACCCAGAAGCAAGAAAGAACCCAAATCAAAGATCTAACCCTACGGCTTGATGAAGCAGAGAGACAGCAACAGAGGAACCCCTCAGGCACTTTCAGAAAATAAATCATGAAGATTAGAGCAGAACTGAATGAATTAGAGAATAAAGAAAAAGAAAAAAAGAAAAACAAAGTGACCAAAAGCTAGTTTTTTGAAAAGGTCAACAAAATTGACAAACCATTTGCTAAATTTACTAAGGAAAGATACAAAAGGAAATAAATAACCCAAATAAGAAATGAGAGGGGGGTTGTCACAACAGATCCTCAGAAATCAAAAATATCATCAGAGAATACTACCAAAGTCTGTCCTCTAACAAATTTGAAAAACTAGAGGAAATGGACAAATTCTGAGATTCATATCACCTACACAAATTGTAACAACATGAAGCAGAACAACACAATAAACCCATCACAAAGGAACAAATTGAAAAAGTCATCCAAAAACTGCCAACCAAAAAAAAAGCCCTCACCCAAATGGCTTCACCACAGAATTCTACCAAGCTTTTCGAGAAGGGTTATCTCCACTACTGAGGCTATTTCACAACATAAAAAGGGATGGAATACTCCCAAATTCATTCTATGAAGCCAGCATAATCCTGATACCAAAGCCAGGGAAAGATCCAACAGAAAAGGAGAACTACAGACCGATATCACTCATGAATCTATTTATTTTGATTTTTATGGCTTTATGATCTGAGAAGGTGCTTTGCACTAACTCAATGGTAGAGATTTTGTTGACAATTAATTGCTTTACATCCTAACACATGGTTTACTCTAGAGAATGTTCCATGTGCATTGGAGAAGAAGGCATAGTTGCCGGCTGATGGACAGAAATTCCTGTATATGTTGAGGAGATCTAGTTGGTTAATTGCGGCAATAAGGTCTTCTTTGTCTTTATTGAACTTTTTTCTAGACTATCTGTTCAATATTGAGCGTGGAGTGTTGAAGTCTCTCACTATTACTGTGGAATGATCTATCTCCTTTTAGAGTGTAGCCAGTGTTTCTTTGATGTATTAGGTGCTCTAATATTAGGTGCATAAATATTTAATATTGTTAAGTCCTGCTTGTGTACTGAATCTTTCAGCCATAAACAGTGTCCATCCTTGTCCACGATGGGGAATTTTACATTAAAATCTATTTTATCTGAGATTAGCATTGTCACACCTGCTCTTTTTTGTTCATTGTTAGCTTGATATATATTCTTCCATCCTTTAATTTTCAGTTTGTTCCTATCATTAAGTCTCAAGTGAGTTTCTTGTAGGCAACATATGGATGGGTCATGTCTTTTGATCCAAGATGTCACTGGATGTCTCTTTACTGGAGCATTCAGTCCATTCACATTCAATGTAATTACTGATAGGTATGTGTTCAGTGTTGCCATTGTGATTTGTATATTTTTGTGTTGATGTTTTCTCTGTTGTTCGTATTAATCTGTTCTGAGACATTCTTCTTTGTGAATTGAATTTTGACCTTCTTCGGGGTTGGTTTCTTGGTTGTTGAGACTCTTGTATTACATTTCTTGGTATGGTATGTTGCTTCTTTATTGTACTTTACGGATGCCCTTATAATCCCACTTCATAAACTATGTATAAACCCAATTTTAATTACTACCAGTCTTGTCAACTTCCCTCCATCTAGAAGGACTGTTATGACTCTAGTATATCCCTCTTTTTAATATGATGGCACCACAGTTTTCATGATGTGATCGCTGGATTATTTCTTTCACTATTATAGCTTTGATTGAATTTAGAGCCTTCCCTAACTGAGTAGGATTTTGGATGGTGTGTCCTTCTAAAATAAAAAGTTAGTGGTTTTATTCTTCTAAGCCAAAGACAAGAGCTTCTTTCAGAATTTCTTGGTTTCATTTTTACAAAGTCTCTGAGTTTCTGCTTATCTGGGAATGTCTTAACTTCATTTTCATATTTAAGAGATAGTTTTGCAGGATATACAATTCTTGGTAGGAAGTTCTTGTCCTTCAAGGTTTTGAATGTGTCATGCCACTGTTTTTCTGCCACAATCATTTCTGCTGAGAAATCCATGAAAGCCTACAGGATTTCCCTCTGAATGTTAACTTTGCTTTGAGTCTTGCTGCCTTTAAGAGTTTCTGCTTATGTTTCATTTTGTTAAGCTTGATTATAGTATGTCTTTAAGTCTTTCTTTTGAGATCTATATTGAGTGGCATTCGATAAGCATCTTGGATATCCATATTCTCTTCCTACATGATTTCTGGGAGGTTCTCTGTCAACAGCTCAGCAACAATACTGTCTGTGTCCTCAGGTGTCTCGCCCTTTTCAGGGACTCCAATTAATCATGGGTTGTTCCTCTTAATAGAGTCCCACATGCTTCTTAATGCTTCTTCATTTTTCTTGTTTCTTTTTTCTGATTTCTCCTCATAGATGCTGGAGTTGGTAGCTCTGTCTTCAAAGTCAGAAAGCCTCTTCTCCATTTGTTCCATTCTGTTTTCTTGGCTTTGAATTGAATTTTCTATGTCTTTGATTTTGTCCTTGATCTGTTGGATTTCAGAATACCGGTGTTCCATCAGATTGAACAGTTTGCTTAAATTTTTCATTTTGCTCTGCTGTATTTTGTATAAGGTCTAGAAGAGCTCTCTATATAATCCTTTTGTAGTCAATTTCCAATAATTTCACAAAAGTTTCTTCGTCTGGAAAGCTCCTTGGTTGTTTCATTTTGGGGGCCTTCTGAAGCCATGGGTGATTGTCTGGCTACAGCTTTCTCCAGAGTCTGTTGCTTTTTGGGCTTCATCTGAGTTAATAAAGGCTGGGATAGATGCTGTGAGGATGGACCACAGTTCTCTCTCTAGCCAACCAGCCAAGTGCCGTTGAGTCGCATGAGTTGTTTCTCTAAGTCATCTTAAAATGAAAGGTAAAAGATATCTGACCACTGCCCACGTCAGTCAGGTTTTCAGCTGTACAGGGCCTTCTTCCCAACTGCCAAAGAAAGTACCTCTATATCCAACTCCAGATGTTCTGAACTAGTTCAAAATGCAGCAAGGCTAATGCCCTGTTGGCCTCTGCTGACAGGCTCCAGCTGTAGGCAACACTGTGTAAAATACTGCTTTTATGCCAGTGAAGTGCTGCCCCGTGGGCAAGCACTGCCTCTGAGCCTAAGAATTAGGAGTTGTTGAAGCCTCCCTATCCAACATAGCATCCTGCACAAGCTTGCTACTTGGCACCTCTGTACAACTACACTATGGCAGAGGCAGAAAGAGTGGCCAAAGGTGCTGAGGTGAACAGAGTCCACAGTCTCTGTTGCTGGGCCCCAACCATAGGTGATACTGTGCAAACTACTGCTTTTCTGCTGGAAAAGCACGCTGTTGTGGGCAGGTGCTGCCTCTCAGGCTAAGAATTAGGTCCAGCTGAGGCCTATGTATCCAAGATGGAGTCCTGCACAAGCTCACCACCCGGCACCTCCATACAATCTACACTATGGCAGAGGCAGAAAGAAGAGGCCAAAGGTGGCAAGATGCTCAGAGTCCTAAGCCAAGCTCTCAAAATACAGCAATTTCATCTGCCGATCCCACCAGCTGTGCATCTGAGGCTAACCGCTAGTCAAGACCCAGTTCCATCAGCTAGCCAAGTCAGAGGAAGGAATAGGTCAAAATGGCGAGTTACTTTCAGTCTGTGAAAGCCAGGACTGGCCAGGAGCAGGAATGAACTAGAGAAAGGAGGTTTTTCCATTCAGTGGCATGAAGTCCAAATTATCAGCCGTGTCCTAGGGCTCACTAGGTGACCAGAAGACTCCGTTTAATTATCAATTCAGGTCTTAGTTTCCAGAGGGATTCAGGGAGACATGTGCTTGGTCTGCCATCTTGACTTCACCCCCCAATATCATCATGACTCTAGATGCAAAAATCTTCAACAAAATTCTTGCCAATAGAATACAACATGTCAAAAAAAAATTTATCATGACTAAGTTGGGTTCGTACCGGGGATGCAAGGCTGATTCAACATCAGAAAAATAATTAATGTGATCAATCACATAAATAATGTAAAAGAAAAGGATCACTTGATTTTGGCTATTGATGCAGGAAAGGCATTTGATAAAGTCCAACACCCATTGATGTTAAAAACTCTCAGAAAAATAGGAATAGATGGCAAATTCCCTAATGCATTAAGGGCCATTTATACAAAGCCAACTGCCTATATCATCCTGAATGGAAAGAGACTGAAACAATTCCCCTGGAGAATGGGAACTAGACAAGGGTGCCCACTGTCACCTCTTCTATTCAACAATGTACTAGAAGTGCCAGCCAGAACAATTAAACAAAACCAAGAAATAAAAGGTATCTGCATCAGCAAAAAGGAAGTAAAAAATCTCCCTATTTGCAAATGATGTTTGTACATGCAGAGAATCCTAAAGAATCCATAAGTAAGCTACTCAAATTGATAGAAAGTTCAGCAAAGTGTCATCATACAAGACAAACATAAGTAAATCAGTAGGATTTATTCATACCAACAAAGAGATTATTAAAGAAGTCATCAAATTAATATCATTTACTATAGCCCCCAAGAAGATAAAACATCTAGGAATAAATCTAACCGGAGAAATATCAGACCTTTACAAAGAGAACTACAAGACTTTACTACAAGAAACTAAGAGAGACTCACATAAATGGAGAAACCTACCCCACTCATGGACTGGAAGACTTAACATAGTGAAAATGTCTATTTTGCCTAAAGCAATCTACTTATATAATGCAATCCCAATATAAATTCCTGTGACATTTTTTAATGAAATGGAGAAACAAATTGTCAACTTTATTTGGAAAGGGAAGAAGCCCCAGACAAGCAAAGCACTACTGAAGAAGAAGAACACACTGGCAGGCCTTTCACTACCCGACTTTAGAAACTATTACACTGCCACAGTTGTCAAAACAGCCTGGTACTGGTACAAAAAGAGACAGACAGATGAACAGAACAGAATCAAGACCCCAGAGATGACACCATCTTCTTATGAACAGCTGATATTCGACAAAGGCCCTAAGACATTAAACTGGTGTAAAAACAACCTCTTCAACAAATGTACTAGCACAATTGGATATTCATCTGCAATAAATTCAAACAAGACCCGTATCTTACACCTTATACAAAACCCAACTCAAACTGGATAAAAGACCTAAATATCAAATCTAAAATAATAAAGCTCATCCAAGAAATATTAGGAACAACAATGGAACTTTTAATGCACAGCGTAGACAGACTCGCAAATGAACCACAATCAACAGAAAATAGATAAGCAGAAACTAAGAATCAAACACTTTTGCTCATCTAAAGCCTTCATCAATAGAACTAAAAGACCACCTACAGAATGGGAATAAATATTCGGCAACTATATGTCAGACTGATGCCTGATCTCCACAGTCTATAACATACTACAAAACATTAACAACAAAAGGATAAATAATGCAATTAAGTGACAGGCAAAGGAGATGGACAGACAGATCTAGGGGTCCCAGTTACCAGCTTTCCTATCCCCTCCTGCCTTCAAATCCTTGCTGCTAGGCTGGTATGCTCCTTTAGCTTCCTTTTATGGATCTGTCTTATCTTTCACTTAAGGATCAACCTCAGGATGACTTTACTAGTGAGCTAAAAAAGGTGTCGCGGGGCTCACACTCTTCTTGGGGGTTCCCCAGTGTCTGTCAGGCCAGTAAGTCTGGTCTTCTATAGAATTCTGTTCTACATTTTTCTCCCATTCTATCTGGGACCCTCCATTGTGATTCCTATCAAAGCAGTTAGTAGTGGTAGCCAGGCACCACCTAGTTATATGGGACTCCATCGGCTGGATGTCATGGTTTTTGTGGTCCGTTAGTCCTTTGGACTAATCTTTCCCCTGTGTCTTTAGTTTCCCTTGTTTCCGAAAAGATGAGACTGGTGGAGTAGCTTAAATGGCATCTCACCAAAGTAGAATGTAGAACATTTTCTTTATAAACTATGTTCTGCCACTTGAGCTAGATGTTCCCTGGGACCATAGTCACCACAGCCCTCAGCCCAGCAATTTGGCCCCTCAGGGGATTTAGATGTGTCTGTGGAACTTCCATAACCTTGCCTTGTACAAGTTCTGCTGGCTTCCCCAGTATTGTGTACAGTCCTAACCTCCATCAAAGTTACCACAAAAATAGCTATTGTTTATTTAGTGTTTTTTCATCCTCATCTCCATCCCCTTCTCCCTTAACCACCAATGACTTTTTCTTTTTGTGTGTCAACATTTTCATTAATTTTTATAATAGTGGTATCATACAGTATTTGTTCTTTTGTGATTGACATATATCACTCACATGATGCCCTTCAGATTCATCCTTACTGTAAGACGCTTCACAGATTCAGCTTTGTTCTTTATCACTGAGTAGCACACCATTGTGTATATGTATCCTAGTTTGTTTATCCAGTCATCTGTTGATGGGTATCTAGGTTGTTGCCATCTTGTTGCTATTGTGAACAATGCTGCAGTGAACATGAGTGTGCATATGTCTCTCTGTGTGACGACTCTTGCTTCTCTAGGATACATTCCTAGGAGTAGGATTTCTGGATCATATGGTGTTTCTATTTCTAGCTTTCTAAGGAAGGGCCATATTGTTTTCCAAAATGGTTGTATCATTTTGCATTCCTACCATCAGTGCATAAGAGTTCCAGTCTTCCTGCAGCCTTTCCATTTGTTATTTTCTGTTGGTTTTTTTTTTTTCTTCTCTTTTTTCTTTTTTGAGGAGTTGTGTTTTAATGGCAATAACTGGCTGAATATTTTTGCCTTCAGTATGTAAATTCATCTCAATCCATTCCTTTGGATTGAGAAAGCAAGTGCATTCACTTTTGATTATTTATCACAGTCCTCACGACCTTAAAGGACACAGGTCCTCAACACATGTTGATTTACTCATAATTTTTTAATCTTTCAAAATAAGTAAAAACAAAAAGTTACCTTGCTCTGCATTTGTGACAATAATCTCACATGTATTAAAAAAGATAAACACATTATGCACTTAAGATAAAGGCTCAAAAAATCACCTGCTTAAAGATCTATAAATGATAAGATTCAAATATTGAGCTTTATTTGAGGGAAAATAATCATGTAGAAAGCATCTTCTGTTTCCTTGATTCTAAAACTGAATAATTCTGGGAAGCATTAGCAAGAGAACAGTCTGATGTGGCTTATAACAATATGTATCTCTAAAGTACAAAGTAATTTTGTTGGGGGGGATGTTTTTTAAACACACCTGCAAGGGTACACAAAATCCTTCAGTTTATTACTCTTTAATTGGTAGGACTTAACTGCATGCAGAATATTAATAGTTTAATCTATTTCCACTTAGATTTTCATGTCTGAAGGTTAAGGCATACTCACATAATGCATCATGATGGTAATAATGTGCTTACCATTAGGTTAGAAAAAAATGCCTGTTAATGATTAAGTATGTTTTGATATGATGATTAAATTTATAAGGAAATACTGGGAATTAACTACCAGTATTACTGAATACACAAAAAAATAAGAAGGCTTTTCCCAAGACTTGTCATCCTTTTTTTTTTTTTTTAAGGTAAGGAGACAGCAATATTTCCAGCCGACAACAGGCCCTCCAATCATGCCTGTGAGGTATAGGCCTTCCTCAAGTAAGTAGTACATTTTGTGTTTAGATGGAATATTTTGAAATACTCAGAAATGAACATGACATTAAAAATGAATACAAGTAAACTTAGTTTCATCTCTTTAAATAAATCCAGGTATTTTCAAAGGTTATTTTTTAAAACTTCAAATGCTGACATTTAATTCATATTAGTGACAAGCTACTGATTTAAAAAGATACAAATACAAGCACTCACTGACGATGATCAAAGACTACAGCCTTCAGTATGGATTATACTTCAACATAAGGAAAATAAAAATCCTTACAGCTGGACCAATAAGCAACAGCTTGACACATGTAGAAGAGATTGACATTGTCAAGGATTTCATTTTGCTTGTGTGGATCCACAATCAACATCCATGGAAACAGCAGCAAAGAAATCAAAAGACACGTTGCACTGGAGAAATCTGCTGCAAAAGACTTCTTTAAAGTGTTGCAAGGCAAAGATATCACCTTGATAACTAAGATGCACCTGACCCAAGCCATGATATTTTCAATCACATCATATGTATGCAAAAGCTGCAAAACAAATAAGGAAGACCAAAACAATATCAACACCTTTGAATCGTGGTGTTGGAGAAGAATACATCAGCCACTGAAAACCCTACACTGCACAGTTCTGCTCTGAAGCTCATGTAGTTGCCATGAATCAAAATTCACTGGATAACAACTGGTTGTTTTACTTAAAAAAAACAAAAACAAACGAACAAACAAACAGAAAAAACCTAGTATATTGGCAGGAAAGAAACAGGTGCATTTATCTCTAGAGTTGTGTTTTTAATGATAGAACTTACTACCCTTAAGGAAGAATTTCTAGGACTTTTTCTTCCCCAATGAAAGCATTCTTAGTATCACCTGGAAATAGATTCCTTTCAAGTTTACTACTATTTTATCCCTGCCTTGCCCATTTATTAATACCATGATGGGGGGGAAGGGGGGGATAAAACCCTAATATTTTACTTCATCATTTACTATGTGCTAGGTCTTCTGTAGGCAGTTAGAATCCACCAGGTGCTCCTTGGAAACTCTAGAGGGCAGTTCTAGCCTGTCCCACAGGGTCAATACAAGTTGGAATCGATTTTACAGCAATGGTCTTTTGTTTAAGTACTCTCTTCAGTACTTAACATAGCTTAGCTGCTTTATTTCTCAAACACCCTGGAACCATGGTGGTACAATGGTTAAAAGCTATGACTGCTAACTCAAAGGTCAGCAACTGGAATCCTCAAGCAGTCTTGGAAATTCTATGGGGCAATTCTACTCTTTCTGATAGAATAGCCATAAAAACCAAGTGCTGTCAAATCATTCCAATTCACAGTGACTCTATGAGATAAAATAGAACTGTGCTGTAGTGTTTCCAAGGAGCAGCTAGAATTTAGACTGCTGACATTTTGGCTAGCAGTCAATGAATTAACCACTATGCCATCAGGGGTCCAGAGATAGCCACAGAATAGAGAGCTTCATTATTTCACTCCAGATCCCATAAATAAGTGTATGACTTTGAACTATATTCTGTAAAAATTAGTTCAGAAACCAAAACAGGGGGAAAAAAAAGTTGCCTTCGAATAGATTCCAACTCATAGGGACCTATAGAATGGAGAATTTCCCTATAGGGCTTCCAAAAAGCAGCTGATGGATTTGAACTGCAGACGTTTTGGTAGCAGCTAAGCTCGTAACCACTGTGCCACTAGAGCTCCAGAACGGCTTTAAAACCAAACTCACTGCCATCAAGTAGATTCGGACTCACAGCAGTCCTATAGACAGAGTAGAACTGCCCCATCAAATTTCTGAGAAGTGCGCTGCGGATTCAAACTGCTGACCCTCTGGTTAGCAGTGATAGCACTTAACCACTATGCCACTGGGGTTTAGCAATGTTTAAAAGCTAATGTGATAGTAAAGAAAGGAATAGGAATGTAGGGAACAAGTGTGTAGGGAGGAAAGAGCAGACCTACTATGAAGATAAGATGCTAGCGCTGAGGACTATCTAACATACAACATGGCCAAGGTGGAAAGTGCATTTTGTCTCACATCTCATACTCAAGAGATTGTACTGCCAACAAGTATTATGTATTTTCCTCCAGGGATGAACAGATACTTTTGTGCAAAATATTTCTCTATTTTGTAACTTTACAAACATAATACAAATTAAACTATTCACAATTTTTTTTCCCTCTTCTAACCAGAAGTTTCATGAATTGGAATCAATTCAACAGCAACAATTCTTTTGTTGTTGTTGTTGCTGCTGTTGTTTTAACCAAAAGTTCAATGAGATCCAATTCTATCATTTATGAAAAATCAGGATGTCTATCTTGCTTTAAGCCCAAATAAGGAATTCGATTTTATACATGAAAATCTCAACCATTTTCCTGCCCTTTAGGTAGTATGTCAAAATCTTTCCTAAGAAGCTATGTAAAATTCAGACATAATTTTATGTGTAAAAAATGCTTTACTATATCTCAAATATTGACACTGAGAAAACTAAAGTGAAAATAGAGTAAATGATCATTAATAGCCAAATGTTGATGAAATGTGTATGGTACATATTATACATACAATAACTTTAAAGTATTGAAAAGCAAAGATGTCACCTTGAAGACTAAGGTGTATCTGTCCCAAACCATGGTGTTTTCAACCACCTTATAGTCATGTGAAAGCTGTACTATGAATAAAGCAGTCCAGAGAAGAATTGGTGACTTTGAACCGTGGTGTTCGTAAAGAATGTTAAGCATACAATGGGCTATCAAAGAATGAACAAATCTGTCTTGGGAAAAAGTACAACCAAAAAGGTACTCAGAAGCAAGAATGGTGAGAATACTTTCATATACTTCGGACATATTATCAGAAGGAATCAGTCCTTTGAAGAAGGACGTCATGCTTTATAAAGTAGCAGGCCAGTGAAAAAGAGGAAAATCCTCAACTAGAAATATTAACGCTGTGGTTACAACAATGGGCTCAAGTGTAACAACGATTGTGAGGATGGCCTAGAACCACGCAGTGTTTTCTGTTGTATGTGAGGTCACTAGGAATCGGAACCAAGATGAAGGCACCTAACAACAACAAAATATCTGTATATTATATGCATATATATAAAATCCATGTAAAAGTTCTCTTTATGTATAAAGATATTTTCCGGTCTGGCAAATTCATGTATTACTGTATAACAGTCAATGGCAACAACAGGAAACAAAATCAAGGTCATCATTATATTAAAAACACACAAAATGAGGATCAGCACCACCAGACAACCTGAGTGGTTGTCTCTGAGTAGCAGTAGTATACTTCCTTACCCCCCTGCAATTTTTAAAATAATTCTCTGTATTTTATTCAATGAGGAACTATTGCTTTTATTTATCTTTTAAAGAGCTTCTTTAATATTATAAACAACTCGTCTTGCTGCTGCATACACACGTAAGAAAACTAGATAAAAGCTATTTTTGGTAATAAAAATAAGTATGTTCCATTTTGAAAGTGATTTGATCTTTTTCAAAGTATTAGACAAACTATTTGCCATAGTAATTTTTTAATTTTATACTTTAACAAATTTTGGTATCATTTAATAAGAATAAATTTGTTTAATAACAAATTCATGCAAGATGTAGGAAGTGACCTTCACTTTTGACAGGAAAAATAAATTGTATGCATACAAATCTTAAAAATGAACAGAAATATACCTAAACAGCTATCATAAACCAAATAAAGTTTTAAGGCATGCATACAAATGCCTAAGTAATATATATACTGAGAACCAGCATTATTCAATACTCTTATTGTACCATTATGGAAATATTGATTAGTAGAATACCTGGGTGTTTCTGGATGTGAGATACTTCTTTAAATCATGACTCTAGAAAGCAGTAGGTTTTCAAGCAGAATGTTAAGAGTCATGTTGCCTTACCTTCATATACTGCTTTAGGCTTTTGATGATCCTCCACATACAACATGGGACAGACCATTCTGAGTTAGAAAACTCAAGAAGTTCAGAGGGTTTACAGCACTTACCAAATCTATGAACAGAAGTCAAACCTTTCATTGTGTGAGATGAGTCTTTTCTACAGATTCCCGTGAGACAGCATGGGAGGCAGTGTTAGTATCTAACCTGTCCAATGGATCAAAATGATCTTGTGTCCCTTACGTTCTGGATGTTGTGTACCAGAGCACTGCTGCTTTGTCTCTAGCATATCAGGAATACTTCAACCACTGCGTACTCTTGGCAAGCTACTCCTCTAAGAAATATTAGACACTAGGCATTTTCAGATTCTCTCTTAACATTATTAAAATGGGCTCTTATTTTTGCATTTTGTTCTCTTCTGGGAGAAGGAGAGGAAAGCAATATCTGGTTTAAGGGACACTGAACACATCTTTCTGAAGGCAATGCTTTAAATCCAGACAAGAGATATTTTGGACAGTGAAATCTCGTTATATCAATCCTATTATGTCAGGTGAGTGATCCTCTTCTTTGTTTAAACATAGAATCAAAGATTAAAACTGGAATACATATGCATCTAAATTTGCCTGCCAATTACACTAGTGTCTGTCTCAGATCATATGGTTCTCCTCTACTATTATTGTGCAACAAGTTTCCTAGAATGTGTTCCCCAAGTCTTCCTAGAGTATAAAAACTAATAATACTAATTTCACATATCATTATACAGTCACAAAGAGCATTAACTAATATATTGCCTCAAAACTCCTGCCCAGTCTTTTACTCAGGTGTTCGCAACATATAGATCTGTTAAAATTATCTATAAGATTGAGGTATTATATTTAAAATGTTGTATGAAATCTACTACCAGTCTTATGGAAAATGCATACTGTATTCATACAGAAGTGGGAAGGCAGCAAGGTTACTGCAGCCAGAATGACCATTCTTTTTGCTGATGCAACAGACTGCCATAGAATCCAGTCCAACTCATAGCAGCCTGACAGGTCAAAGCAGAACTGCCCCATAGAGTTTCCAAGGAGCACCTGGTGGATTTGCATTGCCAAATTTTGGTTAGCAGATGTAGCACCTAACCCACTATCCCACCATGGTTTCCTTGCTAATGAAAATAGGATTCAATTTTATTTTGTTTGTAATCATTAAAATGCTTCAACAAAATATCCATTGTAGGTGTTGTTTACTGAAGTAAACTGAGTCACAGGCAAAGTGGACATAAAATAATGATGATTTTGAAGTTTATTAGTAAATAGGACATTTTGTAGATAAGTCTAATAAATTTACAAATACCTTATAACTCATGTGATTAAGCATGACAGCTAATTACTCTATTTTTTTTTCTTCAAGGCTTACTTCCTACTTTCACTCATTCAGCTAAAACAATTAGATTCACCAAGAGAAATAGGTAATGTCTTTCCAGATCGTATTTCCCATAACACTTAGTTTCCTGCAGCAAATCATTAAATAGTCAGCAGATGTGTTTTCAGTCTCTACAGAACTTCAAACAATTATTTTGAAGGCAAAAGTGGTGATTTTTTTTCCCCTTTTACTACTGGAAATCTTTTCCTTCCCCAATTAGACACACAAGTCATTTAAAAAATTGCTTTGCTTCTATGCTGCTTACATGCCACATTCTGTTGCAATACACTGAAAGTCGATATCAAATGCCGTGAGAGGTCTTGGGTCAAGCAAGAGATTGAAAGCTCACTTTGTGAACAAGGAAATGACTGATTGTTGATATACACAATAAAGGAACCATTCCTTTTAATAAGGGTGAGCGCCCAACAATTACATCGCCTAGGAAACTACATGCTTCAGAGTTGACAAATTATTGGGAAGCCCCCCCCCCCCACACTGCCTTTTGTTTCATCTTCAAAATATAAAGCAAATATACTTTAGTGACATGATTTTTTTTCTGGCACCTTTCCATAGCCAATTCCATTCATGCAGAAACAGGATAAAATTCCATCATTCGAGCATGACATCTCAAAATTCAAACTTAATGAGAGCTTTGGCAGCTTCTGTCGAAGGCAGACAGTGATTAACAAAACACTTCAGAGTACAAGGCACAGCAGTGCTCAAAGAAAACAGTGATGATCTCCACTTAATTGTAGAAAAGCCCAAAGCATCTGCCAGCGAAGAGAGCTGGAGCCATAAGGAGCTACTGCTCAGCTAGGCTGTCATCTCCAGAGATCAGCAACCATATGCTCAGCTCAGGCACAAACTCCAAAGAAGTTCATTTTCTGACAAAATACAAGGATAAATATGACATTCAAACAAGTGTGCTCACTCATCCTGAACACACGTTCATCTGCACGCATCAGATTTATGCATCATTTAAACGCAAGCAAATATAATTTGTTTGGAACACAAACATTGCTGCATGAGTACAGGTATAATTAATCTTTGTCTGCTCCACAGGTTCTTGTGTTCTACTGGTTAACCATGCTTTCAACAAACTTTTGATGAATGGAGGAGTGACTTGTTGCTTCATACCTAAGCAACATACACCATATTCTTTTCAGCTTCTGAAATTAATGCAATTTATTAACTCAAAATGAAAAAGAAAACTGATTATAGGTATTCAAAGTTTACAATACACATACACTTAAATGCAAGGACAAAATCTTTGCAACATGTATCTGGGACTTGTAAACAGAAGGAAATTTTTCTAGCTGAGAAGTGGATATTTCTCAGGATAAATTTGCCCTAGAAATAGTGTTTTAGTACCCATGGTCAACTGAAAATCCGACAAGATAAAAACAAGAAAATCAGCAAGGAATAAGTGTTGAACAGGACTATCACAAATAAGAGGTTTTATTTTAAAAGAAAAAGTAAAATACAAACTGGAATTTCATGTTTTCTCATCATTTCAAGGCAAAGATTCCCAGTCATAACCTGTTCTCAAAAAATGCAACACATAGCATCACATGGATTAGAGGTGGCAGACTATCAACTGTACATGTCTTACAAACAGGTGTTCGGTTTAACATTTGCACACAAGCCAAACAGCAGTTAATTTTTCAGAGGTGAACAAGCACAATCCTTACAAAATCTAAAAAGAAGCATCTGGTGGCAGGCATCTTTAACAAGAATTAGCTTTCTACGGTAAAGAATTCCTATTCTCATTTGCAAAAAAGAATTAGATTCCTTCTTTTCAACATCAGCAGCATCTTTCAAGATTACACACTGAAGCTTAAGCTTCTGCTTAATTGTACACAGTCACTTTCCCTAAGCTGAGAATTACAGAGGAAAATATCACTATAGTCACATGTATGCATAAGATTTGTTAGAATCTGGGATAACTTGCTATCTTGTAATTTCAATATTGATGCTATTATACTGAAACCCTAGTGACACAGTGGTTAAGTGCTACAACTGCTACCCAAAGTGTCAGCATTTCAAATCCATCAGGCACTCTTCGGAAACTTTATGGGGAAGTTCTACTCTGTTTTACTGGGTGACTCTGAATCAGAATCGACTTGACATCATTTGACTTGTTCATCATTTTAAGATAATATCTTTATTTTTCTCTAAATTATAGAAGTAATTTATGAAAGATTATTTGACAAGTGCAGATGGGTTCTAAGAGAAAAGTTCAAATAATCCACAAAACCATAATTGGTCAAAAACAAAATAAAAATACTTAACATTATATAGATAGCTATCTGATGTTTGCAATAGTAACATTGTTGAACATATATCAAGACTCAAGTTAATTTTTTAAAAATTTTTCTTCTATCACTGTACTCTGTATTTAGAGCCTTATCTCATATGGTATTTGAAAAAAAACTTTAAATTACTTCTTAATATTCCATTGTATAGATTTGCCATAACATTTTTTTCTTTTAAATCATCCCCCTATTTGGAGATTTATGAATCTTATCATTTTAAATGACACTATAATAAAAATATAACAAAGCATTATTAAACAAGTAATTTTATCTGGAGTTTCTGGATAAATTTACATGATTATTTTAAGGCTTTATATGGTATTGGAAACCCTGGCAGTGTAGTGATTAAGTGCTACAGCTCTTAAACAAAACGTCGTCTGTTAAAATCCACCAGGCACTCCTTGGAAACTCTAGGGGGAAGTTCTACTCTGTTCTGTAAGGTCGCTGGGAGTTGGAATCAACTTGACAGCAATGACTTTTTTTTTTAATTTTTTATGTTATTAAGTTTACATTCAGAATGTTAATAACAATTAAATTCTCCTGGTTGTAAATGGCTTACCATTAAATAGCATTTTCATTGATAGGTGTCTCTTTTCATCAAACTATGTTCTAGCTTATCATCTCACATGAAAGAGATTTATCAGGGAGTGAAACTGAATATGGTAAAATTGGTTAAGATAATTCCAGAAAAGATGGTTTGGGCAGAAGAAATACTGACAAATAAATTCTGAATGAAAGTCACTAAAATATGCTTAAGTTTCATTATAAGTTGAAATGTTATAGTTTTGGGGAAAAATATGGTATATTCTCTTCTGCAAATATTTGTTCTCTTTTTGAGAACTACCTCTCGGCTTTTCACTACCCCTCACTATTTAACAACAAAGAGACTTGTTTCCTAGCTGTCTTGCCAATTGTAAGTGTGGTGTCGTCTGAAGCCACAAATACAGATACATCCAACATTCCTTCATTATCAAGTGAAATGTTTACATATTATAAAGATCAGCAGAGCATAACTGTACAAGTAAGTTGCAGGAGCAATTGACTTACTATTTGCAATGCAACATAACAATTCTTGCTTCACTTCTATTGATTTCTCAGTCCACACCTGTGGATTCATGGGGAATTCCCTGTGATTACCTGACTGAAGAGTGAAAAAATGAATCTGGCTTACAGGTAATTTTGTTGCACATGCTGTCCACAACCAGATGTGTAGCCTAAGGATAGACTCTGAAGTACAGAGGAGAAGAAAACTACCAATTAGGTAGAACTTTATGTGACACAGGCATTTCCCACTGTGGCTGGCAGGGGAAATGACCTATTGTAAAGATTTACTCAGCATGTGGATACAAAAAAAAACTGTAGCCATCAAGTTGATTCCAATTCATAGCAATCTTATACAACAAAAGTAGAGCTGGCACCATAGAGTTTCCAAGGAACAGTGGGTGGATTCAAACAGCTGATGCTTTGGTTAGCAATAAAGCTCTTAACCATTGCACTGCCAGGGCCCCACTACACTGATGGTGGCTAGTATCTTGTCAAATGATCAGAGATTCAAAATACTTGAGTGTTAATAACAAACTGTTCAGACAAGATGTTCTAATAGCTCAGTAAGTCAGAGGCCATTTTGCCCTAACTGATCTAGCAACAAGCACTGTAAAGTCTTGATGCCAATGTGAGATATCAATCTGAAACCCTCAACTTTTGTCATAATGCCCTAGAACCATTATCAACCTCATAATTTGCTTATTAAATTGAACTAACTCCATCATGGAGAAAGTAGAGATTTGTGTTACTAGAATAAACCTCTTTTGGGATTTGGGTTTCCCTTTTAATCTACCATGCTTCTGGCAGCAAAATCATCTGGATACTGACAGCACATCTTAGTCATCACCACTGAGGAATTTATTTCATAATTAAAGAAAATAGACAAAGAGCTAATGCCTGCAGAATTCTGTTACCATACCCTTTTCACTACCCATCTATCAGTTTGTCTACTGTTGTGGCTTGCATGTTACTCTGATGCTGGAAGCTATCTCACCCATATTTCAAATATCAGCAGGGTCACACATATGGGACTATATTGCAAAATTAAGACAGACTAGAAAGAAAGCACCGGAGGCCAACATTTAAAAATTAACCAGTGAAAAGTCCAAAGGATCACAACAGAATATTGTTCCATATAGTGCTGGAAGATGGCCCCTTAGGTTGGAAGACACTCAAAATACGTAGTGGCTGCAATAGATTCAAGTATACCAACATGAAGATGGCACTGGAGTGGGCAACATGTCAATCTGTTGTACAGGAGATTGTCAAGAGAGGCAGCTTGACGGCAAGTAACAACAACCACACCCATTACTCTTAAATTATATACATGCTGTTGTCAGGAGCCATAAAGTCAGTTCCAACTCAGAGCAACTTTATGTACAACAGAATGAAACCCTGCCTGGTTCAGAACCATTCCCACAGTTGTTGCTACATTTGAGCCCACTGTTACAATCACTGTGTCAATCCATCTCATTCAGGTTCTTCCTCTTTTTTGCTGACTCCATTTCACCAAGTATGATGTCCTTCTCCAGGAACTGGTCCCTTCTGATATTATATCCAAAGGATAATGGATGGGAGACATAGTCTCACCATCCCTGCTTCTAATGAGCATTCTTGTTGTAATTCTTGCAAGACTGCTTTGTTCATTCTTCTGGAAGTCTGCACAACATTCAGTGTTCTTCAGCAATACCAGAATTCAAAGGCATCAATTTTTCTTCAGTCTGCCTTATTGACTACCTCACTTTACCATGCATACGAGGTGACTGAAAATACCATAGCTTGGACCAGGGACACTTTAGCCCTCAAAGTTACATATTTGCCTTTATCACTTGAAAGAGGATTTGCAGCAAATTTGCCCCATGAAATGTGTCATTTACTTTTTGATTGCAGCTTCTGTGGGTGTTGGTTGCAGATCGAAATAAAATCCTTGACAACTTTAATATTTTATATGTATATCACAATGTTGCTTATTGGTCCAGTTGTAAGGATATTTGTTTTCCTATGAAATGGTGCACTTCATACTGAAGGATTAGGCTTTAACCTTCACCAGTAAGTACTTTAGGTCCACTTCACTTTCAGCAAGCAAGGTTGTGTTATCTCCATAAAGTTAACTGTTAATGAGTCTTCTTCCAGTCCTGATGGCCTGTTGTTCATACAGTGCAGCTTCTTGGATGATTTGCTCAGCATACAGATTGAACAAGTATGGTAAAAGGAGAGAACTCAGATGTACGTCTTTCTTCATTTTAAAGTATGCAATGTCTCCTTTTGTTTCAATGACTGCCTCTTGGTCTCTGTACAGTTTACAAAACTAAAACCAAATCCACTGCTGTTGAGTCAACTCTGAGTCATAGTGATCCTACATGACAGAGTAAAACTACCCTACAGAGTTTCCAAGGAGAACCTGCTGGTTTTAAACTGCCAACCTTTTGCTTAGGAGCCATAGCACTTTACCACTCGTACAACCAGGATGCACATGAACACAATAAAGTTTTCTGAAATTTCCATTCTCCTCAGTATCATCCATAGTTTGTTATTATTCATGTATTCAAATGCCTTCTCATAATCAGCAAAACACAGGTAAACATTTTTCTAGTATTCTCTTTTTTCTGCCAAGATCCATCTGACATCAGCAAAGATATTCCTCTTTGCATAGTCTCTTCCGAATATGGCTTGAATTTCTGGTAGTCCCCTGCTGATGTACTGCTATCACCACTTTTGAATTATCTTCAGTCAAAATTTTACTTCAGTGTAATGGTAATAATATTATTTGATAATTTCCGTGTTCTGTTGGATCACCTCTTTTTGGAGTGGGGCGCAGAATGGGGGTCTCTTCTGGCCAGCTGCCAGGTAATGGTCTTCTAAATTTCTTGGCACAGAGGAAGAAGTACCTCCAGTGCTGCATCTAATCTGCCTGTTTTCATGTATGTGTGTGTCTGCGTACATACAACAATTGCCAAATATGTTTACAAACTTATCCTACAAAGTATGGCAATTAAGTCCACCGAAATTAATTGTTCTAAGTGCTATGTACCACATTGCTGAATGTCATTACGGTCACCTTCCTAGTACTCACCCTGCCACCGATGCCAGTGGCTAGTTTGGAACTCTTTCTGGAATGGCCATAGTACACGGTGGTGAATTCATGAACCTAACTGTATAGTTGTCTGTGAGGGACTTTTTAGCCAGTAAACAAACTGTGTTGGAGCACCCTCCCTACTTCCCTCATCTGGGCCCAAGTGGCTTTCTTCTTTGCCTGGAAAATAAAGGAAATATTGAAAGGAAGACATTTGGATAACATTCAAGACATCAAGGGTAATGACGACAGCTCTGATGGCCTTTTCAAAAAAAAAAAAGAGTTCCAAAAGCTCTTTGAAGGGTGCACTAAGCACTGGCATCAGTGTAATAGCTTCCCAAAGGGAGCTCTTGCAGGTGACCTCATAGGTATTCAGCAATGAGTTATGTAGCACGTTTTCTAGGATAAGTTTTTGAACTTAATTGACAGTCCTCTTATAAAAGTATGCATATATACATATATAACTTTGAGAAATTTTACTATAAATGTCCATAAAAGAAAAAGATAAACTGTTATTCCATGATAACTTAGAGAGGGCAGAGCACATACATATACTTACAAATATCGTGATGGATGTGGGGATATGTACATGTTGTCTTCTGATTCTCCCTGCTTCTATCTTCTTTGTGAAATTGCTAGAAAGGTTACCTGCAGAGCATAAAGATCTGTAACTGGTATTAAGGTTTGAGGAGGGGAGAGAAGATGTGAAACAGTATCTAAGAGAGTGGAAGAACAAATGGGAAATGTAGTAATGCTAAGGACTTGATACTGGTCACTTTGTATACATGATTTTTCCCTTTTTTCCTTCATCTTTGCATGCACCATTGTGGAGTAGATGGAAAGACATTTACAAAAAAAAGCTAGGGTTTGGTAGGCCACTAAGATGAAGAGACAGATAAAAAGTGGGGGGGATGCAATGAAGTGATTATAATAATAGACCAGCAATCAAAACTATGAGAGAGAAAGTAAAGATGAGTAAGTAAAGTGTACATTTCATCCCTCCCCAAGTACGTAGTTACTGGGTTTCTACTCTGTTCACCCTGCCCACTTCTGAGAAACTGTTTCCTTACTGTCATTTAGGTACTATTGTACATCTTGAATAGTAAGCTCCTTCAGAATACAAACATTATGATCTCAATAGCAACTTAATAATAAATGCTGACTTAAGATCTTTGAAATAGACATTTATCCTATTTATAATCCATAGGAAGGAAGAAAAATTAGGTGGTAGGCTTAAGTTCTTGGTAAAACATTTTGAAGAGATGAGAGGAAGAATCATCAGCTTTGTAATCACTTAGACCTGGGCTGGAATCCTGACCCAGCTGGTTATATAGTTTCTGTAACCAAAGCAAGTAACTAACCCTCTCTGGACTTGAGTTTGCTCATGTTTAAAACAGAGATAATACATAATCACCCAGTTTTACTGTGGATGTGAAATGAGGTAGTAATGTCTATTACCTAATACATTGTAGGCCAGTTATTTTTTAAAATATGATGACTTTGCTCCTCTGTCAGTTGATCTCCCTAAACTGTGTTATCTGAAAAACTAGCTCATCTGGGTATTAGTGGATATGTGTAGTAAACATTCCATGGTCAAATATAAGTTTAAAAACACTGTATCACAGAACGATAAACAGTGTTCATTATTGTAGAACTTGCCAGATGCTTTACTATGTTAGTATACCTTTTCAATCTTGAGAGACAGTAATGCACAGTTTCCCACATATATTTCACAGGAAAGTCTATTATTTTCCAAAATATTCAAAGGGCCTCCCATTTTACAAGAAGTACTAGTGGAGAAACTGTTTTAGACATTTCTTTGCCGAATTTCTGTGGTGAGACACCATTCAAGAAGAGCCAAACCATGTATACTGTATTTGGCAGATCGGGCAGCCTTTTCAAAGGCCACATCATGCTTTCGAAAATAGTTACTTTTTAAGAGGGAAAATTCTAGATTCTCTTACAGAATCAAATTAGGAGTTAATCATTGAGTGTAGTCTTAGGACTCACTAAATTCTCCGTATTTTAAGTTGAGGTTCTTTCTCTTTACATAGTTTTATTACAGTAAGCATTTTGTTACATCCATAAAATTTAAAAGTTGGAATATACTTTAGAGTTCAGCTAAGAGTTTAAAAATCATACTGAAAAGCAAATTTAAGCTCAAACACATTAAATGATTTATATGGAAGTCAATGTGGCTAATAACTATTTGCCTAAAAGCAAATTGTGTCTTCATTTTTTCTCTAACTTAATAATTTTTCATATATCTGAATTTATTAAACTATTTTTGTATGATAATAAATCTAATAAGTCTAAAAGGACACTTGGTGATGCAGTGGTTGGAGCACTGGGCTGGTCATCAAAAGGTTGATGACAGAAGCCAACAGCCATTCCATGGGAGAAAGATGTGGCAACCTCGTAGCATAAAGATTTATAGCCCCGGAAACCCTACGAGACACCATGTCCTGTAGGCTTGCTATGAGTTGGAATTAGCAGCACTGGGTTTGGTTTTGGTTTTTAATAAGTCTAAGTAACTTTTGTCTGAGGACTAGCTTTTATTCTACACAGAGAAAAGCAGCCAGCTAATAATTGAAGGTACAGCTGTTGGAAAAAATTGAAGTGCAAAAGGAAAACATTTCCCCCCAAAACAGAAAAGAATAGATACAGAGCCAACTTGGGAGAAAAATACATAAGAAAGTGTCATAAAGTATTTCTTCTTCTTTTTTTTAAACAAAATTAATATCACTTACTAAGCAAGTACGTAACAAACCGTATTCTGAGAAATTGAAAAGATTTTTTTCCCTCCTTTCTTACTTCTTCCTAGACTCTTTTTACTCGTAAGTGACAGAATGTTCCTCTTACAGGGTCTACCTTCTCTTTTACATGTTAAACAAGAAGTGAGCAAATGGCTTATAAAAGATCATCACTCTTCAACATAATCACTTTTTCCTGGGACTGTACATGTATCTGTGGTCCATCTAAACCACTGAAAATTGACATTTCCTGTAGCCGCAGATTAGCATGACATTAACTGGAGCCTCACATTCTGCTGGTATCTCTCCCTTATTATTTTTATACCTTTTATGTTATTTTTACAGTCATGACTGAATGGGAGTAAATCCAAATATCAGACCTTTTAATATGCATACAAATGTCAGATCACAGGTAAGACCTCAGTGGTTGGAACTGACGACAGAGACCATATCAACTGACCAGCTAAGGCTGGAATGTCACCCCAAAACCCAGTGTCCTTACAAAAGTACAAGTTAACTAGTTCTAAATTAATTCATGAAAATATGAATGTTTCAGGCTATTTTTGAAAAGGAAGCAAAGTTTCAAATGCACAAGTGCCACTGTCAATCTAAATGTGAGATACAAAGGAAAATTTTAACTATCCTCCCAGGAAATGTACCCTCAGTTTCATATTGTCACCATCGATTGTGGTGGAAAAATAGCATTTGTTCCTACTTTTTTATTTTTTGTATGGTAGTCCTAAATTATGAGATTGTGTTGTCATTGCTGTTAGTTGCCAACAAGTCAATTCAGATGTCAGACAACCCCGGGCATGCAGAGCAGAACTGCTCCATAGGGTTTCCAAAGTAGTGCATACGTAGAGCACCAGGCCTGTTTTCCAAGGCTCCTCCAGGTTATGGGAACATAGCCAACTCGTTTCACTTTACAGCAACCCATCTCAAAAAAGGCAACACAGGTGATAGGGTGCCTTGTGACATTCATCTTTTTTAAGGTTTGGTGCAAACAGTTGATGAAGGAAATAATTGCTAGTCAGATGGCCACAAGGTCCCTGAAACAATACAGTTACAGCATCAACCTAAGGCACATGCAAACCAGATTCTCATTACCTTGGCCTACTAGAGAGAAATATCCCCTTACTTCATTTTGGGCTAACCTTCATTTTGCCATTCAGCTGAAAATAATAGCACTTAATGTGAGCTATGCCAAGACTTTCTTTGCCTTTACAGCAATACCCCATGCTCTGAGCAATGTCAATCCATACTTCTTTTATTTGGGCGAATCGCTTTCTCTGTGAGCCTGTGGAAGAACACCAGCAGAGGAAAGGGTACTTAGTAGAGTCGCAGTATATAAATAGCTCTGCTGAGAGCATTACAAAGGCTCTGTTGTGCTATCACACAGCAGAGCCAATAATGTACAATATGAAAAATCCCTGCCAAGTGCACAGAGAATACAGACAATGTTTGCCATTTCTCTGATCAGTTGTTTGTTACGTGTTGTAAGAGTTTATAGAGACAGAACCAGAAAAGTCTACCACACCCTGAAGTATTCCTATTATAACAGTAACAGCCACAATACACACATACACAAGCACATATACTTGCATGCACAAACCTTAAAAAAAGCGGAAGAACATCAACAAAAAAACAGTGGGTGAGGAAATGGGACTGAGACACAAAAACCTCTGTAAAACAAAAATGGAATTTTCACAAAGCCCCAAAGACACATGTAACTGTTTCCTTTAAGACGTCCTCTAAATTTTCTGAAAGCTCATTGCCCCACTGTTAGTCAAAAGGTTAACATAAAGGATGTTTGCAGAAAATCACACTTTGAAATGTGAATTCAGTACTTGGTTAAAACTACTTAAAAAAAAGGTATTCATTCTCCACCAACAGTTAAAATTTTATCTTAAAAAGACAGCCTTCAAAATTCTTATCACTGATACTTGTTTTCAAAATATAGCTCAGACACAAGCCAAGAAATAAGATGTCTAACAAATGACCAAGTAATATTCCCTTTCGCTTCATCTCATATATTTGAAGACACAGCGTAGCTGGTAGGGTGGATGAGTGGTTGTTTGCAAGCAAACACATGTTTGAGGCATTCTTGATTTTAGCTACTATCACTCTGAGCATTTTAATTTTTAATAGAAAACTTACCATTGAAATTATCATAAATAATTATATTTTTATTACAATACCTTGATGTAAAAATGCAATAATGTATTTTAAAGCTTTATCTTTCTTCTTACCCAAATCTCTCCTTTGATTTCTTTTAGATTGACTCTTCCCTCCTTCCTCAGCTCCAGTCCTCTGATTTTCTTCATCCTTTCTTCCTCCTCTTCCACATTTGCCTTTTATTTTCCTACCAAAAAAAAAAAAAAAAAAAATTCACTGCCATCAAGTGGACTCCAACTGACAGCAATTCTGCAGTCACTTCTAAAGTCATGTCTAAGCATTCTTTTGTTTCTGTCTTTATTTTTTATATGCCTTCTTCTGGGATCCCCTCTTCTGTCTTTGGCATCTGAACTAGCCTTCTTTCTTTTCACTGTATTTTCTCTTCCTCCCTCATTCTTTTCTATTTCACACTATTCCTCCACTGCCATAAGCAAAAGCATGAGACAAGAGCATATATTTTTTGAAATGACACCTTTAAAATTTCCCCAATTGTAAGAAACCAAATTTTCAAGCTGAATCATTTCAGTACATACAATATTCCTTCAGCGAAATGTAATCATATTTTATAACCCAGTTTAAAACTCACCTCTACTATGAAATCTTCTCTCCTTCCTCATGAAAAGTTAAAAACAGGTTTTTTTCTCCTGTTAGTCTCAAAAGAAGTCTATACTCTGTTTTAAAATTTGTCCTTTTGTTTGCCTCTTAATCTAGTCTAATAGAGTATGTATAATATATCTTTGTATCATTTTTATCTAAAATGACATACTAAACCCAGTAGGTCCTTAACAAACAATAATAAATGTCCACAGAGCTTGCCACTCACTGGGAAAGCCACTTAACCCATAGTAAAAGCCAATGCTGTTGACCTTTACTTGATTTGAACTCATAGAAGCCCTATAGAACAGCATACCACTGCCCTGTAGGGTTCCCAGGGAGTGGCTGGTGGATTCGAACTGATCAGCTGCCCTCACTCTCAACCACTGTGCTGCCAGGGCTCCAGAGAAATCACACATTCCTGATCCATAAATTGTAAGTAATTACCACACATGATGGTGATATGCTGCACTTAAAACACTTAGCACAATGCCTAGTATGAAAGATTTCAATCTGTGTTTATCCTTCACTCTTTGGAAACTGTGTAGAACTCTGCTTATCTCAATAGTCTTGCTGGGTTATAATTTTTCTTAAAAGAAGACTGTTAGAATTCCCCAAACACTTTTTTTTATGGTCAACATCATCCTGCAACTGTGCTGCTGGATGTCTTATTAAATGATATATAGACTCCCCAAAGGTGAAGTTGAGGACTTGAAACTTTTCAGTAATGGGCATCACTAGGGAGTAGGAACTCCAGATGGCTCACGGCAGAGCCAGCTGTCCGGTGAGCATTGCCTGATGAGAGCTATGGCCCAGAGAAAACAGAGACAAGGTAGGGGCCCATCTGAAGGTCTGGCTCAATGGCCTAGGGTAAGATAATGTGCACATCAAATATGAGAGCTCTCATTTGATCCACTTACGGATCATTTATTATTATTGCATTCAAGATACCACAAGACTGTAAATTCTACTACATTAAAACAAGGTACATAATACTTGTTTTGTAGAGACTATTCCCTTCTTGAAGAAACTTTATTTTCTTTTTAACATGTTTAAAGAAAAAAAAATCTCAGTGTAAATTATACAAAGAACACAAAATAGAGTTCTAGTATTCTGTCTGAATTAAGTAAATTTATGCAGCAAATGGCTCCCTTATACACTGCTCCCAATAAAAATAGCCTATTCTTTACACTATGGATAGAGAAGGAAAAAAAGCTTTACAGAAATTTTTATTCTGGTAATTAGGAAATGTTCCTTTAAATTCTTTTCTCACATCTAACTACCCTTTCAGAAAGGTTCCTAAATCCTCAGACTTCATAACCATTAACAAACAGTTGTTTCCACTCCACGGTTACCCTGAACATATAGGCCAGATATTACTCAAATCTATGATTTTCTATTCACCTTTGTCTATTTCCCTACTCTCTACTTGTATCATTATGTTTTCACCCTGAGATATTACTTTGTATTTATATCAAACAAAATTTCTCCTGATTTCTTTTGTAAAATAATTTTTCCATTTTCTTAAGATCACTGTTATTTTCTTTGTTATTTCTCTCATTTAATCAGGCCTTACAGTAGCTCTGAAGTATGTAGCTCCAAGTACATTTAAAACTGCTTGGCTTTTCCCATCTTCTGAGTGAAACTATATACTTCAAAAAGTATCAGCAATCCTCTTCTTTTTCCTTCTAGTCTCTACACTGATTTCCTCCTGTTCCTACCTCCCTCTTATCTATCCTGGACCCCTGGTCAATCTTTTATATCCACTCTCGGCAGCCTCTCAAGTCTTTGGGCATATACTGCTACTTACTGTCTTACAAACAGACATGTGTAACCTCAGTCATCTACTCTGTTCTTTCTACATGTAAAATGCCAGGAAGTGATAAAGAAACATTACAAAAGCATGACATTTGGTGCTTTTACAAATACAAAACTTCCAATTTTAACAGTGTCCTTCAAGTTGATAGGTAAGTTTTTATGCATTTATTACCCTTTTCCATTTCCAGAATGTCCATCCCAAAATTTCACTATTCTTTTGAAATCTTGTATTGAGTATTTATTGACTCTCAGTATGTATCTTGCCTCTTATTTTGTAGAAAACACTAAGAACATCTGCAATTCACTTGCTCAACTTCCTGCTTCTTAGTTTTCTTTTAAAACTTTATTGTCTCCTCAAACATCATAACCTGTTTCCCTGCTATGGCAAGGAAAGGAACAGACCTGCTTCTATTCAAGAATAGACAATTTGCCTCTCATCAGAAGAAATGCTCAATAGCAAAGATTATTGATCCATATCAAAACAGAAAAAAAAGTTGAAGGGGGTTTATTAAAAAGTGTTTAATTTCAAGGACTATCTTTACTTTGAAAACATATCTTTCTACATCATCAATAAATAATTTTATAGCTAAAGGGAATAGTACATACAATTGTTTAGTGCTTTTTTTGTTTTGTTTCCAGCCCCCTTCAGCTGGTTTCTTTCAATCATCTCCTTTTTGGAAAAGGATGAAAGGGGAAGAATAAAAATAAGATAAACAGAAATACTTCTCTGCTTACTCTTCATACTTTTTTTTTTAATTTCTTGTTTCTTTTCAAGACAAACTTCTTAAGGGAAAAAAAGCATATCCACCCTCTGAATAAGTGATTACCTCTCATTTAGTAACTGCTAATCTTAGACTCCTGTTCACAAAAATTGCTATGGTTACAATCAGTAATCACTTTTTAATCACCAAAGGCAAGAGACAAACTTAAGTCATCTTCATGTTCCTTGATCCCAATGATACCCTTCATAATGTTTACCATTCCTATGTCTTTTGAGAGTTTTTCCTCCGCCAACTTTGATTATGCAACTTTTTTTTTTTTTATTTCCTCTACTTGCTATCCGATGACTTTTTTCCCACTTAGGGATTTTCCTTATCTGATAGGATCTTGGTGGTGCTCCCGTCCTTTATTCACATCTAGTCTCACATTACTCATTTTGTCTGTGTAATATTATTCCAATCCTTAACCATACTCTTTATCTTTGATGCGGCTCTAAATACAGCTTATCTTTATTGAGCTCCAAATCTCTGTTATCAACTCCTGCTATGCATTTCTATCTGTATATCCTGTGAACCACAAGACAAATGTGCTTGACCTACACATCTTTTCACTCTATTCTCTCCCTCCACACATTTTATTCAATTGGTGCTACTCTCTAACAAGAGTCTCTCTGTGGTGCAGATGTTACTGTGCTCAGTTGCTAATTGAAAGCTTGTAGTTTCTAGTTCACCCAGAGGTACCTCAGAAGAGAAGCCTGGCAATCTGTTTCCAAAAAAAAAAAAAACCTAACTGTTGAAAACACTCGGGAGCACAGTTCTGCACTGACCTGAAGTCTACATGAGTCTGAGTTGACTTTTTGGCTACTGGGTTTAAACTCTAACTAGTTGCCTAATCATAAATCTGTTCCTCCTTTCCTTTCCTTCTCTAGCCCATCATCTAGCTCACTAAAGTTACCGGTCTCTCAAATCATATTTCCTATCATTCTGCAGCATCTTTCTGATATGTGGTATTAGACTTGTTTCTTGATGCTGTTGTGTGCCATTCAGGTAATTCTGACTCATAGTGATGATGGATAACTGATCAGAATTGCCTCCTAAGTTATCCTAGGTGGTCAGACTGCCAGATGTATAGCACGGGTACGGAGTACCCAGGCAATCATTACATTTGTACCCCATTTGGCGTCTGAACTCATTTGTTGCCTCCTTGGACTTGTCCCTAAAGATGAATACCCTACCCCACCCCAATCTGGCCACTCCCCACTAGGCCTCTGCCAACTGCTCCATCTTTTCCCAAAGAAATTTCTGACCTCTTGCTTACCAGCCAAGTGCTTAACCACTGAGCCACTGGAGCTTCCTTCATACTTACTTATACATCATGATTTTTGTTTTAAGGCACATGCTATCCTGTCTTCCTGGGATGCCCTTTTCTGTCTCTCATTCTATAACATTTAAGATACAGCTGAAAATTTCTTCTGAGGAGCCTTCCTGGGTATCTGAAGGGGGAAAAAGAATCAGTCCCCCTTCTCTTTGCCAACTCCAGTGGATTCTGACTCATAGCAACCCTATGGGACAGAGTAGAACTGCCCCATAGGGTTTCCCAAGAGGCTGCTCAATTCAGACTGCCTAGATTTCGCTAGTTCCTAGCTGAGCTCTTAACAGCTGTGCCATCAGGGCTTCTGGTCTTTCTTCAAGCCCTTGAAATACTTCATGTTAAATGATTTCTTCATTACATTTTTTTCAGCACAAGGTTAAGAGTCTATTACCTTCTTTATCTATCTTGGTGCCTGATTTGTGTTACTGTGTTGTTAGGTGCTGGCAAGTCACTTTCAACTCATGGCAATGCGATGTACAATGGAAGAAAAACACTGTCTGGTCCTAGCCACTCTCACAGTGGTTGCTATGCTTGAGTCCATGAATCCACCAGCTGCTCCTTAGAAACCCTATGCGATAGTTCATCTCTGTTTTGTGGGGTCACTGTGAGTTTGGAGTGGTTCGTGGCAGCCATTTAATCAATGTGTACTGGTAAACGGTGTTCTCTCGGTACTTAGTCAAATTTCTCACCTTGGTTTCAAGAATGTAATAAAATTCCCAGTTCATCATAAGTATTGTGTAATTCTTTCAGACATGAACAGTATACCTAGTTTGCTGAAAGTAACTTCAAGCCTCTGTTTCAAAACAATCATGAGGCTTTGCTCACAAAATCTTTTGGGGGCAGATCGAAATTATCAATGCAGATAATAATAATCACAGTAGGGGTGTATATTGGGCTGAAACTATTAAACATGTAAAATATCCTCTAGAACACTTCAAATACAAGCAAACATTAGCAAGACCCTAAATGTTCATATTACTAATAATACATTTGAGAGGAAGTTGATAATTGACTGGCAAACTTCAGAGAAAAAAAAGATTGAAATAGAGGGCTTCTGGTGTTAAAGGAAATAATTTAATTAGACTGAATTATTTTTATAAAATACTCTGCCTTCCATCAAGGAAAATCCAATTAATTTAATCTTTTCATCCCTAAATTTTAGAATTATAACCACATTTTACAAGCTTATTCACAGATCTAATTTTTTTTTTTCATTGAATGGTTTAGGGAAGTAGTATATGTTACTTTTATCTCATAAGTCCCAGTCAGTGTTTCTCCCCTTTCTAGACTTGGCCCTTTCCCCTCACACCAATACAAGATCTCCCACCTTTCCAGGCACTGAGGTCACATTTCTCACAGTCCTTTAAGTGCCACAGGGATTAGAGTGATAAAGCAATAAAAGACAAAGGTTCATTATAATTTTTCTTTGAATATTGGGCTCTTAGAGACTAAACTTTCAGGACCAAAGAAATTACACTGAGAGGTGTATGCTGGACTGGGACTGACAGTTGGTGGAAGTGTTTTTGTTTGCAGAACAATGGATAAGAAGAAGAAACTGCTTAATGCCTCCTGAATTATGAAAACTACACGTAAGACCAGATGCATTGTTATTCTTCTGGAAAATAAATCAGACTTGCTTTGAAAATGGCATTATTTTAACTTGTTTTTTATTTTTTTCCAGCATAGAAGAGATTAGCACTAAATGATTTGCTGATAAGCATAGGAAATATCTGGCAATGAACAGGCAAACAAGAAAGAACAGGCAAACAAGAAAGATATTAGGCAACGTATCACAGAATTTTTAGAGTTTTCTAAAGAAGGAAAAAAACATGAAGTTCTCAAGAATGTCTGGCCTTCCAGTGGTACTCACTGGTGTTAATCTAAAGACAGGCTCTGGAGTTGGGGATGTAGAGATGGAGGAGGCCACGTGCTGTCACTGAATACTTTCACACAAGTTATTTTCAGCCTTAAGCCAAACTTTCTCATTGTCGACTTAACTTCTAAGGGGGAGGAAAATGTAAAGATGGATAATATTTTAAGTAAGATTAATGATAAAGGGGCAGTATCTTGAATCTATCATTGACTGCTCCTGTGCTTGTAAAGCACAGATTTCAAGTGGGAGTATAATTATTGGAAGATTTTTATGTTTCTCTTCATTGAGCTGAGGATCAATACCAAATGAGCTGAAAGGAGAATTTTGCCAGAGTTAGAGTTTTAGTAAATATTAACTTGCTAAACCTTAGTGGAAGTTTGAATTGCTATTTACAGATTTATACAGTAAAAAAACAACGCTATTCTTCAAAAATGTATTTCAAATGTTGGACACTTGATAATATATTTCAGGTTAATCCAAAGTTATTTAAATGATAAATACGCCTTTAGATTTTGGTTTAATGAAATAGTTTTTAAGGCAGATCTGTGTCTTATTAATCATTGTAACCCAAATCTTTAGCAAAATGTCTAGCATGTAGTCAACATGTACTCAACTAGCATGTACTCAACAAACATTCCTAAGCAAATGGTGAAACTATAAACTGGATTGTGTACTCAGTCTAGCATGTACTCAACAAACATTCCTAAGCAAATGGTGAAACTATAAACTGGATTGATTGGGCAGTCCATCCTTCAAAGCAATTTTGGAACTCTTTTTCTGGAAAGGCCATCACAGCTGTCATCATGTTACCCTTGATGTCCTGAATGTTATCAAATGCCTTCCTTTCAATATTTCCTTCACCTTCAGGTAAGGAAAAAAGTCACCGGGGCCTAGATCAAGTGAGTAGGTAGGGTGTTCCAATATAGTTATTTGTTTACCGGCTAAAAGCTCCCTCACAGACAATTATACAGTTAAGTTTGCACACCCACCAGTTTGCCATGTGCACAATGGCCATTCCAGAAAGAGGCTGACAGTTTGACTCCAACAGCTGCTGCATGGAAGCCCTACGGGCCAGTTCTACTCTGACCTATAAGGTCATTGTAAGTTGGAGTAAACAGACAGCAACAGGTTTTGGCTTCTGAAGATTCCTGTGAAGGGAAGATACAGTGGCAAGACAATTTTTAATATATCTGGGAGGATATAAATTTAGAAGGGAAAAAAATGGTTAGAGACCCAGGAAGGATAACCTCTGAAGTAGAAGAGAACTAAACCTAAAACCCACTGTTGTCAATTCTGAATCATAGTAACCCTACAGGACAGAGTAGAACTGCCCACAGAATTTCCAAGCAGCACCTGGAAGATTTGAACTGCCAACCATCTGGCTAGCACTTAATCACTACACCATCAAGGTTTCTGAAGTAGAAGAGAGGATGACATAAATTAAGGCAAACTTGCTTGGTTTCTATTTTCTTATTAATTGAGGAAATAATATTCTTCCTCACAGGTGTGTACCATAAATTACCTAAGCAAACAAATCAAAATCTTTTGGGAAAGAAAATGTAAACCCACATCAGCTTTCAGGTCCCTTGTGATTTATTTTTCATTTCTGCTTTAAACATTTTATTATGAACATATTCAAGACATATATTAGTAGAACAATGAACACTTAGGTACTCATCATCCAAATTCAACAGTTGACAACACATGGCCAATTTTATTCCATTTGTATGCTCACACACTTCCTCTTCCATGTTATTTTAAAGAAAATCTCAGATATATTTTTAAATCTGTTAATATCTCCTTTTTTATCTCTGAGAAATCAAGCTGTTAAAAAAACACATCCACCATACCATCATCATGCCTTACGTTAACAAGAATTCCTAATGTCAACAAAATCAGTAGTTTACTTCCCTTCCATGCTGGTCCTGTACATTCTATAAGACTCTTATTTTTCACCTCACAAGTACTTATCTATGATGAGTACTACAAAATAAAAATAATAATAATGTAAACTATATCCTCTGTATCCATGACTTGCATGAGATGCCATTAGCTTACCTGGTTGGCACAGTGGTTAAGAGCTATGGCTCCTTGGAAACTCCACAGGGCAGTTCTTCTCTGTCCTTTAGGGCCACTGTGATTTGGAATCAACTCAGTGGCAACAAGTATTGTTTCTTTTCTTCCAGCTACCAAACCTGTAGGGCTTCCCAATAGTATGCTACCCTCTTTTCCTTGCCCTTTTTTAAGATGAAAGGAAGTGCTCTCTCAAGCCTCCCACTGGTGTTCTGAGTCCCAAGTTATTCAATTAATTTGTATTCCAAGTAATCTATAGTTCATGACTCACTTATTAGTTAAAATCATATCATATAACAACTGCAGCAATGTATCATAAGGAAAGGTTAAAGGAAATTTGAAATGAAAATCAATATAAAATATATTCATGTCCTTGTAGAAAAACTCACATTGAAGAAATGTTCAGTTTTCATTATGTATTTGGTGCAGAAAAAGAACTTAGTACATGCACAGAGAAGCATGTCAAAATTGTTCAGTTTGTTCCCAGGACTCTGACACCAGCTGACTTAAACAGCAGTGAGCTGGAAAAGCATTGTGGGTATTGGAATGCAAATGAATTCACCAAGCATTTCTTTCCATGGTTTTGGAATTCCCACAGCCACAACTACACTGAAACTTATATTTTAAAACTGCATTTTTATCGAGTAAATATAATGCTAAAGCTGTCATTTCCATGGACTAGATATGATCCTAATTGAGCTACAGTGTTTCCAACAAGAACAAAAAAATTTTTATTAAAAATAAGATTATTTTCAAAGTGTTTTCAAAGATACATGAGAATGTATGCATATGTTATGCACTTTAATTCATAGTTTCTACCTCAACACTGTAATGGCTTTCTCTGAATTAAGACATTTTTATACAGGCATTTTTAAGGAAGACTATAATTGGCACATGTACAAAGCACAGCTAAAGATCAATGATTGTTTGGATAACAATAAAATATTTTTCTTGTATAGTATCTCAAGCCTCAGTTTGGGTTTTTAAATAAAGAAAGTCATAGTCATTCAATTTTATAAGATACTACTAGTATCTGAAACAATAAGGAATTTGAAAAAAGAGAAAAAAAACCACTCTGCAATACAGAAATTCAAATAGAGAATTTTAAAATATATATAAATTTGACACATCAACTGTCAATTCTCCTCATCCTAAAGAGAATGAATTACAATAAAGGCATCTCAGGCACAGATACAATTAACACTGTGGCAGTGCTTTAGTAACGTGACAGAGCTTCTTGATTTTTCTTAGAGTTTAACCCCCTCATCTTGGTCTTCCCACCTTAAGTAAAACAGTATTCATTTTTAAAACCACAAATTGAAATGTAAAATACTTAATGCAAGCCATTCTTTTATTGTTGTATAAGACAAGATCACTTTGCAGCATACCCCTGCAGGGACCTAACAAGGAGTTTCCAAAAACATTAATGTATTCAGAAGAAATGTCAAAATAAAGCAAGCCTGTAAACACTGTCTGTGGGAAGCTTTTCTATGCCCTTCCCCAACACAAAATGAACTCTGATTTTTCCACAGAAGTAGGATCTATTTCTGCCACCTAGTGACAATAAGGCCAATGGGTGCTTTGCAAAGAAAGTCATTTTCTAAATAAGTTAAACAAAACGGTCCAAACCAACCAGGATTTTAGACACATGTACATGTACTTGGAGACCTGCTTGCGCAGTGGTTAAGAGTTACAGCTGATAATTAAATGGTCAGCAGCTTGAATTCACCAGCTACTCCCTGGAGACCCTACAGGGCAGTTCTACCCTTACATGGTAGCTATAAGTTGCAATCCACTTAGCAGTCATAAATTTTTTTTGGCACATATACTTACACAACACATATTTTTAGAAAAGAGAATTTTATAGGACACTCAGTGTACCAGTGCTGTCCAGATGGTCCTTTTTTTTTTTTTTTTATTGTGGTACAATATATATCACATGTAAATTTTCATTTTAACCATTTTTAAGCTTACAATCCAGTGGCATCAGTACAGTCACAATGTAATCATCACAGCAATTCAACTTCAGAAGATTTTCACCATGTCATACAGCAGCTTTGTACTTTCTAAGCAATAATATCCATTTTTCCCCCATCCTCAATCCCTGTATCTTCTATTCAACTTTTTGTCTCTATGAATCTGTCTGTTCCAGATACATCTAAGTGTCATACAGCATCTGTAATTTTGTGTCTGGCTTATTTTACTTAACATATTTTTAAGATACCCTCATGTCACGCATGTATCAGAATTGCACTCCTTTTTATAACTGAATAACATTTTAGTATATAAAGCATTTTGTTTGCTCATTCATCTGTCAAAACAAAAACAAAAAAGCAACCTGTTGTCACTGAGTCAATTTCAACTCATAGTGACCCTATAGGGCACAGAAGAACTGTCCAGTAGGATTTTTAAGGAGCAGCTGGTAAATTTGAACTACCAACCTTTAGGTTAGCAGCCTGAGCTCTTAATCACTGTATCACCAGGGCTCCAAGAGAGTTCATCTGTCGACAGACACTTGCATTGTTTCCAGCTTTGGACTGTTGTGAATACTGCTGCAGTGAACACTGGTGTGCAAGTATCTATCTGAGTCCCTTGCATTCATCTGGGTCTGCAACTAGCAAGGAATTGCTGGATCATATGATAATCCTACTCTTAACTTTTTGAGAAGTGCTGAACTGCTTTTCACAATGCCTACACAATTTTAAAGCAATGCACCATAGTTACCAATATCTTCTTCAACACTTGTTATTTTCCACTTTTTTTATTAGAGCCATTTTAGTAGATGTGAAATAGCATCTCATTGCAGTTTTGATTTGCATTCCCCTAAAGGCTATTAGGAAACTCTTGTGGCATAGCGATTAAGTGCTATAGTTGCAAACCAAGAGGTCAGCAATTCAAATCCAGCAGACATTCCTTGGGAACTCTATGGAGAAGTTCTACTCTGTCCATTAAGACCACTCTCAGTCAGAACTTACTTGATGGCAATAGATCTGTAACAGCCGTTAAAGGAGCCCCAGTGGAGCAGTGGTAAAGTTCTCGACTGCGGTCAAAAACATCAGCAGTTTCAATCCTCCAGCTGCTCTTTGGGAGAGAGATGTAGCAGTCTGGTACTATGAAGATTTACAGCCTTGGAAACCCTATGGGACAATTCTACTCTGTCCTATAGGGCTACTATGAGTTGGAATCAACTCGATGGCTGTGGGTTTGGGATTTGATTGAAGAGTATTAATGTTGAGCATTGTCTTTATGTGCTTATTGGCTATTTGTACGTCTTCTATGGAGAAATGTCTATTCCAGTCCTTTATTTAGTTTTACTTGGTTTTTGTTATTGTTTGGTTGTAGGGATTCTTTATATATTCTGGATACTGAAATCTTATCAGCTGTATGATTTCAAATATTTTCCCTCAATTTATAGGTTGTTTTTTTCACTTCCTTAGAAACATCCTTTGATAAACAAAAGCTTTTAATTTTGATGAAGTCTAGTGCATGTACTGTCCATAAAATAAAAACCTATTATTGTTTGTGCTTTTGGTATCATATCCAAGAATTCTGTGTCAAATACCAGATTGAGAAGAATTTGCCCCTATATTTTCTTCTAAGAATTTTATGTTTTTAGCTCCTATATTTAGGTCATTGATCCATTTTTAGTGTCTTAGTCATCTAGGACTGCTATAACAGAAATACCACAGGTAGATGGCTTTAACAAAGAGAAATTTATTTCCTCACAGTAAAATAGGCTAAGAGTCCAAATCCAGGTTTCTGCTCTGGGGGAAGGCTTTCTCTGTCAGGCTTCTTTCCCTGGACTCTGAACATCTTTCACAGTGGCCCTCCCAGACCAAAGGCTACTCTTTGCTCTCAGCACTACTTCCTTGGTGGTACGAAGTCCTTCACTCCCTCTGCTCACTTTTTTCTTTTATATCCTAAGAGATTGCCTCAAGACACAATTTTGAAGATTGTAGATTGAGTACCGCTGCACCAACACAACTGCTGTCCATTCTCCATGACTAACACCATAGAGGCAAGATTTGCAACACATGGGGAGAAAAAAAAGCCACACAGGACCAGGAATCATGGCTGAGTCAAATTGCTACACATGCTTTTGCAGGGACACAATTCAGTCTATGACATTCTACCCTCTGCTCCCCCAAGCTAATATCCTTGCTGCATGCACAACGTATTCACCCCATCAGATCACAGCAGAATTCTTAACTCCAAGTCAAAAACCTAAATATTCCTCTCCATCTGTGAAGCCTAGACTACAAATTTTCTGCTTCCACAAGTACAGTGCCAGAACAGGAACAAGTTAGACCTTTCCATTACAAATGTGAGAAATTGCAGGGAAAAGAGAGATTAACAGGCACCGAGCAAGTTAGCAAGAATACATTAAATTAGCCCTCATGGCACCGAAAATATTCTACTCTCTGAGACACTTTACACAACGGCCCTATTCTCCAGACTGTGGATACTGACCACACTCTTCAGATTCTGAGTGGAGTGCCCTCAGCCCTGAGCTATAAGTCTGCCTTCTAGACCTACTGGGACAGCCACCCTGCTCCCTTGGATTTAGGCACACTATTCTCCTAGCCCAACTGAGTGGAAACTCCAACCTCAGAAACGCCAGAGGCCAATGCTCCACCTTTTGAAACCACTGAGACAACAATCATACCTTTTGAGACTAGGCAGCTCTGCTTCCTGTGCTTCTTGTCTCTTTAGCTTCTGCTTCCTGTGGCCTCTCCGCCCAGATCTCACACCTACATCTGCCCTGTGGGGGCAAGGGTTCCAAAGCTCTGTAGCTTCACCAATAAGTGCCTCAAGGCACTCCACTCCACCAGGAAGACTTCTGAACACAGGCACTCAACTCTCTAAGTCTGCTCCGTGCTGTCTTGCACTGGGCCGCTGGTTTTGCTTCTGCTGGTTCACTGCTGTCACTTCCCTGTCACCACAGGGTCTCAGCTACTGCTGTTCCTCTGTATCCATTCACAGTTTCCAGACTGCTTTCATGTTTTAGGCATCTGTGAAAGCAGTGCCCTGTTCCTGATACCAAATTCTGTCTTTGTCATCTAGCGGATACCATAAGTAGATGGCTTTACAAAGAGAAATTTATTTCCTCACAATAATGTAGGCTAAAAGTCCAAATTCAGAGCATCATTTCCAAGAGAAGGCTTTCTCTGTAAGCCATCTTTCCCAAGACTAGATGCTTTTTGGCACAAGGCCCCCTTAGTGCAAAGGAAACCCCCTGCTCCTAGCACTGCTTCCTTGGTGATAAGAGATCTCCCACTCTCTCTGTTCACTTCTTTCTTTTATATCCCAAGAGACTGCCTCAAGACACAGTCTAAACTTGTAGATTGAGTCCCACTTCATCAACACAACTGGTGCTAATTCTCCCTTATTAACAGCATAGAGGCAGGATTTACAACTACGGGGAAAAAACACATACTACTGGGAATCATGGCCCAGCCAAAATGATACACACATTTTAGGGGGGGTACAATTCATGAGTTAGTTTTTCTATATAGTGAGAACTAGGAATCCAACTTCATTCTTTTGTATATGGAAATCCAGTTATCCTAGAACCATTAGTTGAAGAAATTATTTTTCCCTCTTTGGATGGACTTGGCACCCTAGTTGAAAATAAATTGGCCATAAATGTATTATCATGGATTGAATTGTGTTCCCCCAAAAATCTGTGTAGCAATTTTGCTAGGCCATGGTTCCTGGCATTATGTGGTGTTCTTCCATGTTGGAATTCCCACCTCTATGATGTTAATGAGGGTGGATTGGCTCCAGTTGAGTTGGTGGGGCTGGATTTAATGTTTTGGATTATTTTGTGCCTGAGGCAGTCTCTTGAGATATAAAAGAAGGAGAAGGAAGCTGAGATTTGGGAGGCTTACACCATCAAGAAAGCAGCACTGAGGGCAGAGTATGTCCTTTGGATCTGAGGTTCCTGTACAGGATGTTCTCATTTCGGAATAGGAGTCTCAGGCTACTAGACTATGACAATTTCTCATACTGAATTTGGATTCGTAGCTTATTGGACTGCGACAAAAAAGAATTTCTCTTTTTAAAGTCATCTACTTATGGTATTCTGTTAAAGCAGCACTAGATAACCAAAACATGTCTGAATTTATCTCTGGACTTCCTATTATATATATACCTGTCCTTATACCACTACCATACTGTTCTGGTTTACAGAACAAAATAGTTTGTAGGCTTACAGCAAGTTCTGAAATCATTAAGTGTGCGTTTCCCCACTTTGTTCTTTTTTTAAAGATTAGTTTGCTATGTGGGACCTGTTGTAGTTTCCTATGCATTGGAAGACTGGCTTTTTTATTTCTGCAAAGAAAGACTATTGGAATTTTTAAATGAATTATGTTGTATCTTTAGATTGCTTTGGGCAGTGTTGATATCTTTAACAATATTAAGTTTTTCAGTCCATGAGCATGTCATCTTTTTTTTTCTGCAATGATTTTTAGTTTTCAGTATATCCCTCTGAAATGTCCTTCATTAAATTTATTCCTATTTTTTCTTTTTGATGCTACTGTAAATGGAAGTGTTGTAATTTATCTGCTGGACTGTTCATTACCAGTTGGTAGAAATACAACTGAGTTTTGCATGTTGATCTTGAAAGTTTGTTGAATTCATTTATTAACTATAATATTTTTCTGTTTTGTCTGCATGCAAATTCTTTATTGTTTTCTGCCTATCAGACCATCTCATTAGTGAAGAGAATTTTACTGCTTGCTTTCCAATTTGAATTCCTTTTTCATATTTTCTTGACTAATTTCTCTGGCTAAAATGTCTAGTACTATGTTGAATAGAAGTCACAAAATGAGGTATGCCTTGTCTTCATCCTGATCTGCCTCCTAGTCTTTCAGACCTTCACCATTGTGTATGATATCAAACTATGGATTTTTCATATCTGGCCATTATATATTAAAGACGATTTTTTTTTCTTTTCCTAGTTCATTGAGTGCTTTGGTCAACAAGATGTTTGGGATTTTGTCAAGTGATTTCTCTGCACCAATTGAGACAATAATATACCTCTTTTTCTTTCATCGCTTTAATGTTGTATACTACATAGACTAATTTTCCTTTGTTGAACCATCCTTTCTGGAATATATCCCACTTGGTCATGGTACACAATCTATTGTAGAATAAGTTTACTAGTACGTTGTTGAGAACTTTTTTATCTATACTCGGAGATATAAAAGGATATTAGCCTATAGATTCTTTTTCATGTAGCATCTTTGGTTTGTTATCAGGGCCTTAAAAAATGAATTAGGAGATGTTCTGCTTCAGTTTTTAGGAAGAATTTGACAAAGATTGATGTCACTTCCTTAACTATTTAACAGGATTGCTAGTAAAACCATCTGGTCCTGAGTTTATCTCTGCTGCAAGATTTTTGACTACTGATTCAATCCCCCAACTGTTTACCTTTTAAATCAAGAATTTCAATCCTTGATTCAGTTTGGCAATTTGTGTTTTTTTAGGCATTTGTTTATTTCCTCTATTTGTTCATTACCAATTTGTTAATATGCAATTGTTCAAACTACCTCCGTATAATACTTTGTATTTCTATAGATTAGTAACATCCTCACTTTCATTTCTGATTTTAGTTATTTGTCCCATCTCATTTTTTTTTATTTTTCAGTCAATCTAATTAAGAGTTTGTCATTTTTCATTACTCTTTAATCTCTAATCTAATCTAATCTGGTATCTAATCTTTTTTATTTCCTTTCTTCTACTAGCTTTGAGTTACATTTGTTCTTTTTTCCTAAAGATACACCATTAGGATATTATTTTGAAGTAGTGTTATATTTTAATGTAGGCATTTCTGGCTATAAAATTTGCTTCCTTAGCACTGCTTTTACCCATATCCCTTAAATTCTAGTATGTTATGGGTTTTTTGCTATTGTTGTTTTTCTTCATAACAAGACAACAAGACACTCCCTAATAGATGTTCATTATTTCCTCAGAATGATACACATCAGTACAGAGGATACCTCTTTCGCTGTGATTTTAGTTCATTTCTTTACAAAAATCCTGTCAGATAGGAAGAAGACAAAGTAAAGGATAGTCATCATTTCAGTTGTTTTTTGTGGATGATTTGCTCCTAGTTGACTTTATCCCATGTGACTTAAAAGCATATAATGTTCGCATCAAAATAATTTCCACATTTCTATGTTAAAACATTATATTTTTAAAACAGGTATAAAAATAGGCTTCAATGCCCTTTCAGAAGGTAAGCAAAACAAAAGATAATCAAAGTCATAATTGTATACCAAAGAGGTAGCTGCGTAAAATATCTTGACCTAACCGATAAGTCTTATTAAGAGTATTTAACAGTTCAAGTCAAAAATACAGCCAGAAGACATAAGCAGATTGTCTCCTTAATCTTGATAAGTCATCATCAACAGCTAGTAACAACAGTTCATTAAAGCACTCTAGCAATGAATCGGTGGACTTCACTTTTGTGTAGTCAGAAAAATATGTTTGGTTACATGATCATAACCTCAAGAATAACTCATATTATGTGATCTAAACCCAAATGGTGAAGTGGTTATGAGCTCAGGCTACTAACCAAAATGTTGACAGTTCAAATCTACCTGCTGATCTTTGGAAACATTATGGGGTAGTTCTCTTCCATCCTATAGGGTTGCTATGAGTCAGAATCAACTTCACATCACAGAACAACCCCAACTATGTTTTATAATGTTTTAATGTAAACTGGGTATGAAGATGTTTGAGGAGAGTAAACAGACAGAATGACTGTGAATCCATTCTCCAAAGTGGAAAAGAAAAGGACTGAAAAGTGGTACAGAAAATATGCCTTACTAACACGTGAAGCAGTAATAATTGTTTTTATCTAGTTAAGAACAACATACATATGATAAAATTTCTTTCTGAAATAACATAAAGGTTAAAAAAATCCTCAAGTTTGATGTTTTCTCACATGCCATGATAATTTTAAACCTACTGCATATTGCCTGAAGCACAATTATAAAACATCATATGATATTTTCCATCCCCCCAGAAGCTGACTCTCATATATAAATAATCATATAAAAGTGATATGTTAAGGAAAAATTCCCAGAAGTTAGTAATGAAATCAAAGAACCAGACTATAAAACAAAAAGGTAGTAATTAAGGGCAAGATTTCCATCAAGGCTGGGCCAAAGGTGTCATAAACATTGCCAGCCATGTGCCAGAGAGTAAGATAACTCTAAAATATCCTGCACTGCTTTAAAAAAAAAAAAAGAAAGAAAGAAAGAAAAAAAATGTTCTGGTTCAGAGGGACAAACATCATTTTTGCCCAGAATTCACTGGGAAGAGCCGGTCTCAAGCCCCCTTCTTGCAACCACGTGGGGCCTGGAAGTGCTCCACTATCACATTCCCAGAAGGTAAAAAGCAGGAAATTGGCAAATACCCATCACAATGCCCAACAGGCTCAACATCTAGACCATTGCTTTTGAATAAGACTAGGTTTTAAGCGAGTACAATTCCAAAACTTGAAATCATAAACTCATTATTTGGTTCAAAACTACCAAATAGGTATATTATCCTGGGTAGAACTGCATTATGTTAAATTACGGATTGTAGAATAATAAATCAAGAAAGAAATACATGATATAGCTCTAGATAATAAAATTTAAAATGTAAATAACTATAAAATCCCTATAGTAGCACCAATAATATTAGGAGCAGAGGAGCTAGAAGAAAATATACTTCTCAAGATGAAAACTACACTTCTCAAATAACCTACAGAAAAGAGTGAACCAGAAGAATAACAACATAGCAGAAAATAATTTAGCTTTTGGGAAGGATAAAAATTCAACTTTGCAATATGATGTTATTATTAAACATATCAGAACATGTGTACCTTAAGAGAAGGAAATATAATACTTTCCATATTTCCAAAATGATATTAATTCTTTATTCAACTCTATGGGAGTTTACTGCTCCAGTCACTGGAAGAAAGGAAGAGTTAATAGTCAAAGGTAATATCTAGAACACTGTGACTATGCCTCTGAACCTAGGATAAAGGTCTGCCACTGAACAGACTTCTGAGATTAAAATGTTATTTTAAATCAAACTGTAGCCAGTTTCAAAATCTATAACTCGACACAAAGTTGCACTGTGCAGGAGGATCTAAGAATAAATATTAGACATTGGATTTCCAAGGGAATATTGAAGAGAATGGTATCAGGTTGCATGGAGGGAAACATATTAGAGGAGGCTCACATACGAAGGTATATAAATTATTTACTAAGAAATATTACATAAAAGTGAAGTTAATCCAGATTATTTTAAGTATATTTGGAAACCACGTGTTGATTAACACACAGTTAATTGCAAAAACTTATTTAGAATATACACCAAATCAGAGAATATAATCTTAAACCCATTGCTGCTTCCAAAACAACCAGACTCATCATCATCAGGTACGTTCTGATTAGTGGTGGCACTGTAAGACAGAGTAGAGCTGTTCCATATGGTTTTCAAAAAGCAGCTGGAAGACTTGAACTGCTGAACCTTTTGGTTAGCAGCTGAGTTGTATCCACTGCACCACCAGGGCTACTTAGTATCAGTTACAATGTGAGTAAACCTAAAAAATTTGTGGAGGAGGGTTAACAAAATTCTGCAGTCCTTTCATTTAGAATCTAGATCAGTGGTGAACTTTTTTTAAAAGCCAATGTCAACAGGAAAAACAAACAAGAAAAAAAAAAAAGTTTCCATCCTGTTTTTCATTCTCATTCAAAAACATAGCTATGTGGTACAGCCTCATGAAGGGGGGAGTGGGAGGGAGTATTCTTATAGCTTAGAAACTTGATTACATTTATGTCACTGAGAACATCTGCACTGTGGTACAGTGGTTAAGAGTTCAGCTGCTACCCAGCAGGTTGGCAGTTTGAATCCACCAACTGCTCCTTGGAAACCCTATGGGACAGCTGTACTCTGTCTTGTAGGGCTGCCATGAGTCACAATGAACTCAACAGCAATGAGCACAGTACGTGTATCTAGACAACTCACTGATTTCTTATCTATTATATTTATATAGTGCACTAGAATCCATTCCTTGATTCTGTAAATATTAAGCATTTGTTATTGGCTGAACTATCCACATGCATTAATTTCTCTCACTGTAGAAACTTCTCATCAGATTGGTAACATCCTTTCATACAAAGTGAAATTATTTGCTTATGTTCAAATAACTAAAATTTGAGCTCAGTACAGGAGTAACTTCCATACCATAGCAACATGTAGTGTCAGATACTCTGCTATTAGGCTCTGGGGTTATTAAGCTGAGTAAGAAGTATTCTTAATCCTCCTCTATCTAGCCTTGCCTGAACTGATGAGGGAATGAGGAACCTTGTATTCAAGGGCAACAATATTATTAATTTCCAAGACGAATGATGGGAATTGGATCTGAACTGAAGGTATGCTTTAAAGTGGCTTAGGAAACCTCTGGTGGTGTGGTAGTTAAGAGCTACAGCTAATAACCAAAAGGTTGGCAGTCTGAACCCACCTGGTGCTCTCTGGAAACTGGACAGGGCAGTTCTACTCTGTCCTACAGGGTTGGTATGAGATAGAAACGGTTATAGCAGTCGGTTTGATCTTCTGGTTTTTAAGTTGAAGCTTAGGAGCATCATGTCGCTGTTCACGAATACAGATATTCTAAAATCTCTCCTGTCACTAGCTGGGTCATCGAAGGATTCAATGACTATATTGCAAAATTAGCAACTCCTCTCCCATAAAAATATTTTATTACATCATACCATGACAAGATAGTATCTCCCAATACTTAGGGACATTACACAAAATTGCCTTTATGAAACACCAATATCAGAATAAATACACTTTCAATTTTTCTTCTTACAATATACAAATACATAAAAATTGTTTCCAGATCTTGATTTCATAAATAGCTAACATACTTCTTTAAAGCACCTAATTTATTTTGACCTTAGAAATATTGATCACATATCCCTTCAACTGGTTTCTAGAAAGATAAGGGTCAGATTCTGTTATCTATTTCTAAAGTTACCACTGAGTTGATTCTAACTCCTAGCCACCCGATAGGGTAGAGTTGTCCCATAGGGTTTTCAAGGAACAGCTGGTGGATTTAATTATGTTAACCTTTTGGTTAGCAGCCAATCTCTTAACCACTGCACCACCAGGATTGGCAAATATTTTGTATACCAAACTCACTCCTGACTCGATCTTAGTTTTTTACTTTCCATTTTCCTTAACTTTCTTATACACTTAAAATTCCTTTCAGCTTGTATGCATGTTTATAAATTCTGATAAATTAATTTTCTTACAACACAGAGTAGTGGTCAATAAATAACTAAGCTAAGCCAAGCCAAGTGCCGTTGACTCATGGCAACCCTAGGGGCCAGGGTAAAACTGACCCCTAGAGTATTCAAGGAGCGCCTGCTGGATTTGAACTGCCGACCTTGTGGTTAGCAGTGGTAGCACGTAACCCACTATACTACCAGGGTTAAATACTCTTGAATTTATTTTGTAAGAAAACAGATTTTAGAGTTCATACAGTGTATGTTTTTAATGTGGGGAACAGTAAAACAATCCTTGAATAAGCCATTGGAAACAAAGAAGATCATCTGAGCAGTTGTCAGTCACATAATAAAAGAGATAAGTCAATTATAAACAGAGTTACAAATCAGTGGTACAGGCTGAGATGAGCAGTTAGGGTTCACGGGTTCACAGAGTACACAAAGTGAGTTGCTGGTAACAAGAGTGTTCAGTTTCCCTTGCACTCGTTCTGAGAAACGTAACGACTAGTAGTTCACTTAAACAAGCATACTAGAAACTGGAAGACACTCTAGGAGGCTAATGATCATAGATTTATTTTAAGGTGACACTTAACCTGAAAGATCTTTCCAGACTAATTTTACATGAAATTATGTGAAATGAAACTTAAAATCTAATAGCAGCAGCAAAACATGGAATGTGTGACTCTGAACTGAACTTAACTCATAGATTATTACTTTCATCATGCAATACGTATGTTCAGGAAGACTATCAAAGTGGCACTCCTAGGAATGTATCCTAGAGAACTAAGAGCTGTACCACGAATAGGCACACTCACTCCTGGGTTTACTGCAGCACTGTTCACAACAGCCAGAAGTGGGAAACACCCTAGATGTCTGTCAACAGACGAATGGATAAACCAACTGTGGTACTTACCTACACACACTGGAGTACTGTGAAATGATAAGGGACAGTGATTAACTGGCAAAACATCTTATAACAAGGAGGAAACTGGAGGGCATATGCTGAGTGAAAAAAAGTCAGTGGCAAATATTGAATGAGACCACTACTGTAAAAACTCATGAAAAGGTTTACATGTAAAAATAAACAATCTTTGATGGTTACCAGGGAGGTGAGGCATGGGGATGGAAAAATACTAAACAGACAACAGATAAATGATAACTCTGGTGAAGGGTAAGACAATGCACAGTACTGGGGATGCCAGTACAGCCTGTACAAGGCAAGGTCATGAAAGCTCTGTAGAGGTACACAAACTCCGTGAAGGACTGAATTACAAGACTGAAGCTCTGAGGACTGTAGTCTCAGGTAACATCTGCTCAAGTAGCATTACATAGAGAAAATATTCCAGGTTTGCCTTTGCTGAATAACATCTGGGGTCTCAAAAGCCTGAGGGCAGCCATCTAGTACAGTCCGCTGGTTTTAACCCTTTGGGAGCAGGGGAAAACGAATAAAACTTAAGAAACAAGGGAAAGATTAGTCTAAAGGAACAATGCACCCCATCTACAACGAGCTCCACAAGAGTGAGTCCAGTACAACTAGATGTTGTGTGGCTCCCACCACTGACTGCTCTGACAGGGATCACAACAGAGGGTCTCAGACAGAGCTGGAGAGACATATAGAACAAAAGTTTAATTCAAAAAGGAAAAAGCAGAATTGCTGTCCCGACAGAGACTAGATAAACCCTGGGAGCATGGCCCACAGATACCCTTTCAGCTCAGGGTGAAGTTTTTCCAGCAGCTCACCCTTCAGCCCAGGACTGGACAGGCCTATAAAACAACATCAGATCTCAGGGGCAGGCCGGCACGGGGGAAGGGACTGGAAGGCGGGAGAGGACAGGCAAGTTGGTAATAGGGAACCTACGGTTGAAAAAAGAGAGTACTAACCTGCTGTGGGGTTGTTAACCAATGTCATAAAACATTGCGTGTGTTACTGGATGAGAAGTTGCTTTGTTTTGTAAACCTTCATCTAAAGTACAATTAAATAAAGAAATAAATATCACTTAAAAAAATGAAGAAGACTGTCAAAAGTTAAACCCATTGACTTTCAGTTACTAGATAGAATTGATCAGCTAATAAATGAGTTGTAGAGACATCTGCAAAGAGATCTCCGTGAACACAGAGAACCACTAAAGGCGCCAGGCTGAGCTGAGGGTGCGTATCTTCCCATGTTTACTCCTACTCTATGACCTACAGGATTCAAACATTCTTTATATTTTAAAATTTCACTTAGAAATGAGAGAAATTACCATTAGCACATCAGAAATAATCCTATGTAACTTAATAGAGAGAGAAATCACCAACTCTGGGATCTAACACAATTGGTATACTGTTTCACCAACATAAACTGTGAGGACTAGATCTCTCTCTAGGAATAGAGTGTCAGAAAAACTTATTCTTTCTCATTTGTATTATACTCTCAATGTGTACTTCTAACAGTCCATATTTAGGGAAAAAAATGTGTCTGAGAACTACCACAGCATCTGATTCAAGTATTGAAGTTATGGGAGAGATACATAGTAAGAAAAAAAAATATATATATATATATATTATTTCCAACTCATAACAACCCTCCTAGCGTTCCCAAGGAGTGTCTGGTGGATTCAAACTGTGCACCTTTCTGATAGCAGCTGTAGCGCTTGACCACTACACCACCAGGGTTTCCACAGATAGAAAAGAAGAGCTGGCCTTACTAGTCCAGCACAGCCAGGACAACAAGGAGCCGTGATGGCTCAATGGTTAACTGCTCTGCTGCCAACCCAAAGGCTGTACCACCACAAGCTCTGCAGGAGACAGGAGTCGGTGATCTCCTCCCTTAAAGATGACATGCTCAGAAACCCTAGGTGACAACTTATCATCTCCCTACAGAGTTGCTATGAATCCAAATTAGCTTGATACAACAGGAAGAAGACAGTACAAAAAGGGTCCCTGGGCTGGCACGGAGCAGTAGAGAAGTATCAGTGATTTGGAGTCTAATTGCCAGGGCTAAAGTCTTTCTTCTGAAATTTATTCACAAGTTATATAACGCCTTAGCTTCCTTAATTGCAGGTAAAATGTTGATAACCAAAATGCAGAGGAACAGGGCTATCAGATAAACCCTGAGAGCACGGCCCCACAGATCCCTTTCCAGCTCAGTGGTACAGTCACTTCCGCAGTTCACCTTCAGCCAGGGGTTAGACAGCCCCGTGAAGTAAAACAAGATGTAAAGGGCCTGCCATTTAAGAGGATTCAATGAGATAACATGTTTAAAGAAGAGAGCAACTGAATAAGCATGTGATGATTTTTAAATATACATGCTTAGCATATTATATCATTAAGTGAGAAATGTTAGCCTTAACAGTTGGTTTCTTTCTTGTCTATACCAATTTTACTTAAATATATAAACCAGTAGCTGTGAGCTTGATTCCAATGCTTGGTGACATTATGTATGACACAGTAGAACTGTTCTCCATACGGTTATCAGTGGCTGAGTTTTCAGAAATAAACCCCTAGGCCTAGCTCCTGAGGCACTTCTGGGTAGACGAGAACTATTAACCTTTTGTTGTACCACCCAGCAACTTCAATTTATAAAAAGTTGGAAATCATAGTGGTGTAGTGGTTAAATGCTACTAGGCTCCTTAAATACTCTATGGGGCAGTACTGTCCTGTCCTACAGGTTCGCTATGAGCTGGAATTGACTTGAAAGCAGTGGGTTTGGTTTGTTTTATTCCTTAAGTTAAACAAATCACAAGAGTTTTATCTTAAATCTTCTGTAGTTAGCTTAGATTTAAGATCTAAGATAATAGTATAATTTACATCACAAATTCATCAAATACCTTTGAGCAAGCAGAGTTATGTCCCATAGTCCATATTTTAAATTAAGGAGAACACAAAAAAGATTGACAGCAAATAAATGTCTGACATCTTTTATAACTACTCTTTATTAAAAATTGTAGCATTCAATCCATAAAAGAGGTTTTAAAAAACCACTTTCTCAAGTTAAAACTGATCAGATGGGAGGTTTTACTCACATTAATAAATTGAACCAACAGTTTTAATTAAAAACTCATGCTATTTTCAAAATATTGCTGAAGAGTAGATTTCTAATCAATTGGAACTGCCAAATGGGAGATTTTCATAAGCTGTTTTTAATATTTCACTTTCATGAGCACATAACTTAAATACGCTGCCTACCAATCTCAAATAGAAATGCTATCCAATCACAGTATTAAAATAATGCAATAACTTGAGCAGTTTTCTGTAATTTTTGCTCACTGACTTTAAATACGAAGCTTGATATTTAATCATTAAATTAGCAAAGCTCTTCATCAAATTACTTGTAAATTTCCCCAGCTAGCACAACGACAAGGAATTACAACATACCTTGCTTAGGAAGTTAAAGTTGTGCCTAGATGATAACTTAAAAAGTGTCACTGATGACTGCAATGAGAAAAAACATTTATATATGCATTTCCATGAGAACTTTTTTATATTAAATTTTTGAAGTTAGTTCTATTAATATTTATAATTGAATGTGTGTTAGAGAAAAAGAGAGGGGAAAAAACACGTATTTGCAACATTTTATATTTGTCTAAAAATGATATTTTGCTTTTGGCAAAATGATTTTCACATTCATCATTTTATGTGATTATTAAAATGTTCCCGTGACACATGGAAGCTATTACTTATCCCATTTAATAAGAAAACCAAGAAACATAGAAATTAAAGGGTTCACCAAAGACACATCCTAACATAGAACTTAGCTCTTCAGTCTTTGTGACTACGTTCTCTTTTCCCTATTCATATCACATTTTTTGTTGCTAGTTGCTGTCAAGTTGGCTCAAATGTATAGTAACCTTATATACCACAGAAAGGTGCATGCTTCGGCACCATTTTCATAATCTTTGGTATGTTTGAGTCTATTGTCACAGCTCATCTTCCAGCACGATCTCATATGATGTGTGGGGCTTTCACAGGCTGATTTTTAAGAACAAGATCACCAGACCTTTCTCCTTTATTCATCTTAGTCTGTAAACACTACTCAAGCCTGTTCAATGTAAGTATGGCTACTGGTATTTGAACCACTAGTGACCTGTTGTTGTTGCTAGCTGCCACAAAGGAGATTTCAACTCTTAGCAACCACATGTAACAAGGTAGAACATCCTTCCAGTATTTTCTAGGTTGTAATCTTTACAGGGGAAACCCTCGGGGCATAGCAGTTAAGAACTACAGCTGCTAACCAAAACGTCCACAGTTCAACTCTACAAGAGATTCCTTGGAAACCATACAGGGGAGTGCTACTGTGTTGCATGAGGTCTCTGTGAGTTGGAACTGACTCAACAGCAGTAAGGTTTTTTTGTTGTTGTTTTTTTCTCTTTTGGTGAATCTTTATAGAAACAGAGCACCAGGTCTTTCTTCCATGAAGCTTCTGGATTCAAATTGTCTACCGTCTGGTTAGTAACCAAGCACTTACCTGTTGCCCGACCAGGGCTCCTTACCAGTGTCACAGTTTCTGTTACTAAAGCAACATTCAGGCCACCACAGTACCACAAACTGACAAGTGGTAGCTGTCACATTTAGGTAGAAATGAAAGGGATGATCCAACTCAAATTCCTTAGCTAAGTGAATAGAATTAGAACCTACGCAGGAAAGAAAGAAAATAACCTATTTCTTTCCTTCTCTTGAAGTTCCTCATATGTATAAAGCCATGGAATGTACATATGTTTGCTTCTTTCCTTATCCGGAGAAGAAATAAGTAGCAACAGCATTAATTACAAAGTGATCAATGAAACATCCAAGGAAGATTCTTCACAGACCGGCAGCATCCAGCCAGCACCTGGTAAATAGTTGGACACCTTGCTCGTCCCTAAGTGAAGACTGGGCTAGGAAACCACCATTCATTTGGGCTTCATTATTACTTGTGCTCTCACTTTTCTGAGAGAAGTGGTTTCCAAAGGCCCTTGCCTGATGCAAAAAGTACTTAGAAGGCTTGCAGAACAAGATGTATTAGAAATTACAGAATTTGACTGCACTGAAGCCTAGGATCAGACAGTAAGCAGGATATAACACATGAGCACAATTGGGAAGAAGTCATTTACTGATGAAAGCATCTTCAAAAACATGAATAGATGCACAGAAGGAGAGTCAGAAAGTGTAAGATCTGTCAGGGGCAAAGATGCAGAGTATGACTCTTTCTGCATGATAAAGGTTAAAGTTAAATTAAGACATCTCTGAAGGCAAACTCTAGAAAGCAAAGAGAACAAATGAAGAATTTTAAGAATGTAGCCATTTAGCATCACAATATCAACCTCCAAGTGTCATGTAAATACTTTTAGCCAAAACACCTATGCCAGATGCTGTGCTTGTCATTTTTGTATATATTATGTGGTAATTGCCACATCCTCATGAGGTATGTAATAATAATTTCACTTCGCAAATGAGGAAACTAAGATCCAATTATTTCAGGCAATTTTCCAAACTAATAAAAAATATAAAAGCTAAAAACAAAACAGTTGCCATCTAGTCAGTTCAGAGTCATGGTGATTCCACGTATCTTTGAGCAGAACTGTGCCCCAGAGGGTTTTTAATACCTGTGATCTTCTGGAAATAGATCTCCAGATCTTTATTCTGAGGCACTTCTAGGTGGATTCAAATCACCAATCTTGTAGGTAGTAGCTGAGCACTTAACCCTTTGTGCCTGTCAAGGACTCTAAAACTTAAAAGGCGTTTAATAAAAGTTATTACCCATTTACCTGTTGCCATTGAGGCAATTTTGACTCATAGCAACCCTATAGAACAGAATAGGAGTGTCCCACAGGGTTTCCAGGGAGCAGTTTATGGAAATGAACAGGAGCCAAGCTCTTGACCACTTTTTGGTTAGCAGCCAAGCTCTTAACCACTGTACCACTAGGGCTCCAACAGAAAGCATAAAAGCAAAAAAGCAACAACAGCAACAATAGCAACAACAACAAAAAAAACTGTTGCAGTTGAGTCAATTCTGATGCACAAAGACCCTATAGGACAGAGTAGAACTAAACCATTGAGTTTCCAAGGAGCTCCTAGGAGATTTGAACTGACAATCTTTTGGTTAACAGCTGTATCATTTAACTATGCCACCAGGTTTCCAGTAAAAGGCACGTTGTTGTTAGGTGCCATCGAATCAGTTCCAACTCACAGCAACCCTATGCACAACAGAATGAAACACTGCCTGGTCTTGTACCATGTCCACAACAATTTTTATGCTTAAGCCTATCATTGCGGCCACTTAGGCTAAATCCCAAGTTTTGGGAATGTAAAGCAATTACGATGGATACCTGGATGTGCAATCACAGTAGGGCAGACTTCAATATAATGTTCCTGAGCATATTTTGCAAATAATTTGCAGTCTGTTTTTGAGAACATGGACACAGAGCCAAGCTCTGTGGTATCACAGAGCATCAGGAAGCTTTATGGTGGTTTTCTATGAGAATATAGGTAAAGTGTCTTTTCCCCCTTGTATTTATGACATACAGTTGGAGATGTGTGTTTTATATATAGCAACCCCTGCACTAACCAATGCATCATATAACATGAGTGCACTTTAACCACTCTTAAATTACTAGTTTTCAGTCCTCCTGATCTCCCTCTTCTCTGCACTTCTTATATAAACCTTGTGTATCTTCTCAGGTTCTCTCAACCACCGTTTTCTTTCTCTCTCTTATCAGGTCCCTATCAGTATCAGGTCACACTTACAGTTTTGGACTTGGAGGAAATAACACATCATAGTGAACAGAATCGGTCTTCCTGAGAGGCATGGAGCGGACAGACGATGCAACCCAGCTGCGAGGAATAAACACTCCCTGTGGGGTTTAACCAATGGTTAACTTGAGATGGGAGGGAGCTGGGCAAATTTCTTCTCTTTCTTTCTCCTAGGTATAGATACTTGCCATACTTCCAGAATAGTTCTGTGTGTTGAGTGAATATACCTGCTAAACAAACTGCACTATTTCTTACTCATAACAATGTCATTAACAGCGTAATACAATGCATTGAGTTGGCTTGCATCTTCCAAACAGAACAGTGACACCTAATCCTCACCTTGGAGAGCTGATGGCACAGCGGTTAAGTGGTATGCTGCCAACCAAAACATCAGCAGTTCCAATCCACCAGCTGCTCCTGGGAAGCCCTATGGGGCAGTTGTGTTGAAACCTGTAGGGTTGTCATAGTTGGAACTGACTTGATAGCAGTGGTTTTGTTTTGGTTTTGGTTCAACACTCATCCTGAATCCCTGGATGGTGCAAATGATGCAGCACTTAAAATGACGGAGTTCACATTCACTAAGAGGTCCGTCGGAATAGTGGTCTTGCAATCTGCTTCCAAAAGGTCACAGGCTTGAACACCCTATGAAGCTTTCCTGTGTATTCACACAGGGTGCCACAAGACTGAATCAACTAGATGGCACCAAACAGTAACAAAACAATCCTTACATTAGGTTCTGTTTTTTAGGGCTGAACTAGGTCACCATATACACATCATTATTTTCCAAGCACATAATGCCTTATGTTCTTTTCCTTCCTGCCATCAAATTCTTGCCAATAGCCTACAGTCACATTAAATTTTTTAAAAACAGTAATTATAATCTTATGTCACAGTTGCAACAAAGCTCTGAATACAGGAAAACTGAATTTCTGATGTTAAATTAGTTATAAAACAGTAGCAGAGAAGCAAGGAGCCCTGATGGCACAGTGGTTATGCATTCAGCTGTTAATTGAAAAGTCAGCAGTTGGAGCCCACCAGTCTCTCCATGGAAGAACAGCCATGGCAATCTGCTTATGGAAAGGTTTTCAGCCTTGGAAATCCCATGGCTCGCATCTGCTCGGTCCTACAAGGTAGCTGTGAGTCAAAATCGATTTGGTGGAAGTGGGTTTGTCTTTGGGTGTTACTGGACAATACTAATAATCATGCCAGCCAATCCAAGAATAAAGAAGTTGAAAATCTAATCCTGGTCTTTATAAATTCCAGTTTAGTAGGCTACAAAATATTAAAGAGATAATTGCAAAGTGCTATATGTGTTATGTTACAGGTTTATAGTGGCAAGCAGGATAGATGGATTTAGATGACTTGTCCATATCTCTGAATTCACTTCAAATATACAACTAAAAAGAAATTCTGGGTTAATTTTTAGAAGCAATGTTATAATTATATATGTAAATTACATACTTTAATTACTCTTCTTAGTGTTTTTCATCCTATTTCGTTTTACTCAGCCTACAGTCCTCATTTGAGTAGGTAACACCTTTTAACCATCATTTCTGCCTTACAGAAGGCTTGAAATGAGTTATTTTTCTTAGTATATAGTTAAATATAAGGAAACTAAATAAGAAAGCCAAGAATCAGAAACTAGTGATGTAATTTCTAAAAATATCCTTAAGATCAGAATCCACTATGTTTAAAATTTAAATGAAACATTTTTCAAAGTCAAATATTGACCTTTTGAGTTTTGACATGAGCTTTTGTTCCCTTTCACCAATTTAAATGGTTGACAACCGGCACCATATAAAACAGCCAGCCAAGCCAAGTGCTGTCGAGTCAGATCTGACTCATGGAAAGAAAATAATAATTCCACGAAGTCTCTTACTTACCAGGAAAACTTCTGGAAATTTTGCATATGTTTTCTCATTTAATCTTTACCACTTTCCTATAAGGTAGATGTTTTTATTTCCATTTTCTACTGAGAAAACTGAGGCTCAAAAGTTTAAAAATTTACATAACACCTTTTAGCTTATCAGTTGTTGGACCATAATTCAAACTCAGATTAGATATCTCAGTCCACTTAGAATTTTAAAGTGATACCATAACATTTTCAGATTAAAATATTTCTTAAAAAAATAAGTACATAAATGCATTATTTTACTAGGGTACACTAACAAAAAATGCCATTAGGAATACCAAAATAATATTTTACTAAATAATACCCATCCAGTTTCAAAGACTTAGTTCAGCTTTTTGAAAGCAAGTTTTAACTAAGACATTTCTTTCTCAGGAAAAAAAAAAATCTGGCATACTTAATAAAGTAACAGATGTTACCCCAGTGAACACAAAATATAATATACCCTTCACTGGGTATTTGGCAACTTAGAAGGAAAACCAGGCAGCTGGGTCACAGCACAGCAAATCATCTAAAAATCAAATACGCTTGCCTCACACCATACACTCCAACCAATTCCAGATGAATTAGTTTAACATTTTTGAAAATCAAATAAATGGAAGACAATAATACTGAATATGCAATGCTTCTAAGAAAAAAATAATCTTCCATGCTTTGAATTTATAAAAGAATGGACAAACATCAAAAAATGTTACCATAACAACTGAAATATGAGTTAAATAAATAGATGAAAAGTTAAACCGGGAAAATGTTTCAGCAAAGGCAGCACTGGGTTAATGGTTTGATGACTTTTTCTGTATAAAATATGAACTATTCAAACTTCTGAACCAGAAAGCCATGAAAAATGTAACAGATAATGGATAAGAGCTTACACAAATTATTCTTACAAAATAAGAATAATTATCAAATATTCAATTGAAAATATTCATACTTTTTAGTTATCAAAAATAATAATAATTAAAACAAGCATGATTTGATGCACAAAACTGCAGAATACAAATAAATAAATACCAAAATTACTGGTAAAAGTGTGATAAATGCACTATCCTACTTATTCTTTATGATAACATAAACTGATGGAATTCTTCTAGAAAACAAATTGGCAAATACCTTGCCAAAAACGTTTTGATTTTTCACAGCCCTGGGAATCTAGCCTAAGAAAATCAGTGAAAATATGAAAAAAGTTAAATATATGAAGGCACAGCATTGTATTAAGGATAATTAGAAACAATTCAACATCCAGTAGTAACAGAATGTTTTGATATTTTAATCACAGATTCACTGAATAAGATTTTAATATCTACTTGTTTTTCAAGTAATATTTGTAAAAACTTAAACAATAAAAACAAATATTTAAATAAGTATTTCTTGAAACAATGCTATGGATACAATTATTACATTTTTGTTATAAGTATAATTTTTAAAAGTGCTTTAAATAACTGGAGTGGAATCTAGTAAAAATTTAATAGTTGTTGGATCCATGGACACATTATTAAAATTATCTTATGTTCCAAATTTTCTCTAAGATGATTTTCTACAGCATCAGAAGTATGTTACAGGCAGACGTGCCCAAGCACCCAGATAAAAAAAAAAGAGCATTATCAAGATAAATAGGTGTTAGACAACAAAAAGGTCAAAACACAAACACTACAGGGAAATGATATATGACTTTTTAAATAAAAATCAATAAAAAATGTTTGGTAGGTTCTGCCTTTTATCAACTGAATTCATTTACACTTGTAATTTTGACTTCCCTAGGACATACTGTATCTGGCAGGGCTGGCGAGGGAAGGAACTGTCAAAGTTAAAGAACACCATTAGGTCAAACCTTTAACATTTGGAAAACATCACACTCAGGGAAAGTGATGTTAAATAGAAAGCATTATGATGCAAGCAATCATAGTCAAGTAGTATCGTAAAAGATCTCTGTTTACCTACACCACCTAGTATCTTGCAGGGCAATGCACTTCAACTTTGCAAGATGTGTGCTCCTTTAATAAAGGAACAAACCCAAATTGCTGAAGAGTCAATTCGAACTCATGATAAAGTTAATTTACCCATACATAGGCAGAGACAGACAAAAAGAGCTATACTGAAGGGAAAATAAATAAACATCTTTTTTGCATGAGTATTTTACACAGCTCTGCTGCCCATGGTGTTTCTAATTCTTGTCAGTGGCCCTAAGTTACTGAAGGAACAGTTCTTACTTCCTGGCCTTCCACGTGCAACCAGGATGTGCATGCTGAATTGAATTGAACCTACTGATTTTAAACAAAAAAAGGTAAAAGAGACCAACGTCGAGTTTTTGTAATACGTATTTTCCTTTAAGTGCGATACAAATGTCTAGAACTCAAATGGTATCTTTGAAATTTGGGAATCATCTGAGTTGTCACTGTAGAGATATGTTCTCTCTAGTCACTTTTCCTGCTTCTGTTGCTATTGGAAGAATAGCAATAATAGCCATGTGCTTCCACATGCCAGGCCCTCTGCATCTATATCCCATTTATTGCTGAAAACAACCCGTGAGGTCCGGACAGTGGGTCCCAGAGGGCTATACATGGCTCCTGAAACATGGCAACAGCAACCCTTCCCTCTTTCTGCTAACAAGACTAAGTGAGCTGGTTCTCAGAAATATTGTGAAGAAACATTTTTTCAGAGTGCATTGTCTATATAGTGAGTGATCTTCTCACACCTAGGTGATCTAAGAGAAGGTACAAAACCAGAAGTGGGAAGTAGGTTGATGCAGCAGAAGGAAATAAGCCTAAACGTCATTCAACTTGGTGTTACGTGTGGTTCTCTAGCTTGTAAACTGGCTCCTTATGACAACTGGTTTGTCTTAGTTAAATCTTGTAAATTTTCAATTCTCTAACCCTCAGGGTTCTCATATCCATAAATCGAATGACTATCATTTTCTTAAGACTTTTTTTTTTTTTCATTGCATAACAGAAACCAAATCAGACATGCTTAGGTAAAAAGTAAATTTAACAGAATAATACAGGAATGTTACTGAAAGTTTTCTTACTTTCCGATCATTACTGTAACACAATTTCCACAATTGCATGGTGGCTTTAAAGAACAAAAATTTATTTTTTGACAGCTGAGGAGGCGGCAAGTCTGAACTGAGGCTCTGGCTCTGGGGGAATTCCTTTTTTGTCTAGTTCAGCTTCTAGTTACGAAAAATTCTTGGAGTTTCGGGGCTTATAGATTTTATTATTATTATTATTGAGTGAAAATACACAATCCCATAAACATTTGCATGCCCACCAATAAGTGGCTTCCACTGTTCTCCCTGCCAGGTGATAGCACATTCCTCCTCTTTATTCTGTACATGTCATATCCTCCTAACAATTTCCTACCCCCTCCTCTCCACCCACTCCCCACATCCAGTAAGAGGTCAGCCAGATGACATCCTATAGATGCACAAACCATAAAGTGCACACATGATATGGTAGCTCTGTGTTACCAAGTCCAATCCATTTCTGTCTGAAGAGTTGACTTCCATTATGATTAACGGACAAGGCAGCATCAAGGCCAGGGACCATGCTCCCAGGGGAATCCCAAGGCCCCCGGACCATCAATTGTGGTCTTCTAGCAGAGATCTCAGGGTGCACCCCTTTTTATTCTTGTGTTGCCAGTGAGACTCAACTTTGTGGGCCCCATCACAGCTATCACTGCTGGTGGCCAGGTACTATCCTGTTCTTCGGGTCACATGTAGATGTAGTCACTCTCTCAGGTGGGTCTCTCTGTCTTACTGGTTCTTTTTGCCCAGTGTCATTTTGGTCCTTGGAGATCGTCTGTTCCTGCTGAGTGCAGATCACTTGGCAGTACAGATCAGATGGCAGCTTGGCAGCTTTTAAGACCCCACTCCCCAATCTGGGGTGCAGAAGAGTCTCTTAGCAAAATGCTAATCATGCCAATTGGCCTTGATGTCCCCTGAGAGCATGGTCTCTAGACCCTCACCCCAGCTATTTCATCCTTGCAACATTGGGTTAAGATGGGAGTAATCATCTTATGTTGAAGTTCAGTTAAAATTGACCTTCTTTCTAATGAGTGCTGTCACCAATTTCATCCAAATTTCTATCAACTAATCAATAACCCCAACTCCCTCCCTCCCTCCCCACCCTTGTAGTCATCAGAGTCTTTTCTTCTATGCATGAGTCTCTTTTTAAGTTCTTATAGTAGGGGTCTCATACAATATTTGTCCTGTTGTCACTGACTACTTTCACTCAGCACAATGTCTTCCACTTGAAACCAGGTCACGACCTGCTTCCTAAAATCATCATTGTTCTTATCATTGCATAGTGTTCCATTGAGTATATATACCATAGTTTACCTACCCATTCCTCTGTCATTGGGCATCTGGGTTGATTTCATCTTTTTGCTATTGTGGACTATGCTGCAATAAACATTCTTGTACATGTATCAGTTGGTGTGAATGGCCTTGATTCTGTAGAGTATATTTGGGCTTGTAGATTTAACCACTTCTTTAGTCTTCAGAGGAAACCCGGGTATCATTGTAGGTTAAGCGCTATATCTGCTAATCAAAAGGTCAGCTAAATCTGCTAAGTGCACCTTGGAAACTCTATGGGACAGTTCTACTCTGATCTGTAGGCCTGCTATGAGTCAGACTCAACAGCAGTAGGTTAGGTTTTTTGGTTTGGGGTTAGTCATTAGATAGCATCCATATTTTCCGTGTCTGCATACGTGTCTTATTCTATGCTATTGTTTTTACATAACTTAACAGTGATTATGTTTACGGTCCACCCTGTGCTGGTGTGACCTCAAATGATATATTGATTACATTACATTGCATTGTATTGTGGAGATGATTGTTACATCCACAGATATGCCAAAAATTAAAAACGAACTTGATACCATGAATTCTGATTTACACTGACTGTAGAAGAGAACTGTCCCATAGTGTTTCCAAAGGAGTGGCTGGTGGATTCAAACAGTTGATCTTTTGGTTAGTAACCAAGTTCTTAACCACTGAGGCACCAGGGTTCCAATCCCACAGAAGTTAGAAAGCCAACACATATCTTGTTGTTGCTATTTGTTGCTAGGTGCTGTGGAGTCAGTTTCAACTCACAGCCACCCCATACACAACAGAGTGAAACACTGCCCAGTCTGGTGCCATCCTCACGATCACTGCTGTGTTTTAACCCTGGCTGTGGTCACTGTGTCAGTCCGTCTCACTGATGGTCTTCCCCTGTTTTACCAACCCCCTACTAAGCACGATGTCCTTCTCCAGGTACTGGTCCCACAGGATAACAAGTCCAAAGCACCTGAGACAAAGTCTTGACACCCTAACTTCTAAGGTGCCTTTTGGCTGTACTTCTTCTGGAGCAGATTTGTTTGTTCTGGCAGTACATGGTATATTCAATATTCTTTGCCAATATCATACTTCAAGTACATTATTTCTTCAGTCTTCCATGCACCTTGAGGGGATACAATTTAACATATAACTGAAGTAAAGGTGAATTTTCTCAAATTTTAAACCAGAAACTGTAATTTATCAGGAACCTAGATGACTCATTTTGAGAGCAGATACCCCCAAACCCGTCTAAAGGTCTAGATTTAAACTCTAACTTCACTGCTTAATTGGTGACTACCTAAACACCTGAGAATTTGGTAATAGTGCTTTAACACATGGTTCCAGGTAAGTATTAAATACACAGTAGCTATTTTATCATTATTCTGTCATTATGAATAATTCAATGATAATTGGTAGCATATTTATCCTGCAGAGTTGGTGAACATGTTTTGAAAACCATTATGCATGCAGAAGTAATACATAGAAATTACAAAGAGCTCAGGATCTGGAATCAGTTTGCTTGTGTTCCAATTCCAAGCCTACCTCAGAAAGTAAATAAAACTTATGATAATGAAAGCACTGACTTAATTGTGAAGAATAATTATACATACAGATACATAGAGAATATTTAGGCTGAGTCTAGATGATTAATAAATATTAGCTATAATTTTTTATATTATTATGTTATAAAATCATGGCATTTTTAGGAATAGACAATTCTGGGAACTTTTATCAGGCAGTTCTACTCTGTCTATATGGTTGCTGTGAGTTGGAATCAACAGCAGTGGGTTTTTGTTTTTGTTTTGTAAATCAAAGGAGTACAAAACCTGAGACAAATCAATTAGTATGAGAATTGCAATGAAAATGGTCACTTTGTGGGAAAACCCAACCTAACTTTAAACCCTAGTCTGCCCTAAGTTGACGTTCCTCTTCCTCTTCTCTTCCTTTCAAAGTTATCAGGCATAAATAAATGACGAAGGGTGTATAATTTAAATGACTTACTATATATTCTAGTGTAGTGTCACCATCACCTGGGGACATTCTTTCCCACATTCACTGGGTCAGAAACTTGGAGGATCGCTCCACCTACCCTACTCTCAGCAAGTCCTCCATGGGACATTAAAGGACAGTACAGTCAGAGAACCACCCGTCTGGTAGTTCTCAGCTCTGGCTGCATATTCAAATCATCTGTAAAGCTTAAAAAAAATTTATATCAGTGCTAAGGCCCTCTCCTGAAACAATCTGAATAAAAATCATGGAGGATAGGCTCAGGACCTATACATACATATTTTTTTAAATATGACACATTTTTTTCCCTTTAGCCAGAAAAATAACCACAGCAATTATCCCTACCACACAATCATGAGCAAGTGCTAGTGATTCATCATCTACAATATCCTGATGACCACTGAGACACAGGTAGCATGGATTTTAAGCACCTTCAGCCATCCCATTGTGGATACTCAAATACTCTAAGACCTCCTCATTCTCATCCTCACTCAGAGTGCTACTAAGGAAACCTGTCATCCTACTAAGGAAACCAGTTCTTAGATTCTTCACTTCCACAGATAATAATCTCAATCAAGAGAATTTATTTTTTTTTAAAAAAATATATATATAAGGAGCATATATTTAAAGCCTAGCTCTAAAAATATGATGATGAAATTTTCACACACCAGCCAAGTGAAGCACAAGAGTATATGGATTGGGGTAGAGGCAGAGTGGGGGGGAAACCCTGTCCACTGTCGTTTTTAATAAGTCGGCCTTTTTTTTTTATTTTCAAGTGCAATAAAAAAGGAGTATTGATTATTTCTTGCCTTGACTGATATACCTTAATGAATACTCTTTCCATTCTTTTTTGGCAACTTCCAGAATTAACTGAACTAGCTGTATTATTATGAGAACAGCCACTCAGCAGGAGTAAAGGTGCTAATTGGTATATTTAATAGCATGGAAATATAACTTGCAAATATATTTGGAGGCAGAAATATGGAAGCACAGTAATACCATAGCCTACAATGATTAAATTCTATTACTTAGTACAACAAAATAAAGCCGTTTTAATAGAATCATGTCAAAAGGCCATGTCTCCCGCTTTGAAAACAAATGTGTTGGCTTCCTGTCAACATTTCCAGGGTTTAACAGCGGGAGGTCATTACCCTTTGACAATGTTCAACTACACAGATATTATCTCCAATTAACAAGTTTCACCAACAATGATTTCTCTCTTATTGCAAAAAGTGTTATTTTTAAAATAAATAATTACAGAAGTTACTTAGTAATCTTGTCTCATCGACTAGGATTGGGGTAATTACACTTATTCCTACAAACACAGAGACACAAACATACATCTGAATCAGCAGAGTACTTTTAATGTCCTTGAACCCTTTTTAAAGCACTGTAGACAAATATTCTAATCTTAAAACAGTTTCAGTGACAGCTTACTCATCAAAAAAAGAAAAAAAAAACCCAGTAAAATGAAACACTTCCGATGTTGACATAGCCAAGACTTTTTGAATGTTTCAAATTTCCAAAATAAAGTAAGTACAAGTGAAACACTTATCGATTCTAGAGCATTATGTTTTCTGTCTCATTTCAGAAGATACTGTGGTAATAAATCTGGATGATAGCCACAAGCTCAGGGAGAATTTTTAGCTCCTTCTCAATAGACATAGTTATAGCTTTTAACTCTAAAGAGCACTGGTCTTATCAGCACATAGCAGAGAAATGATTAAAATATTCTAGGGAACTCAAATTTGGTTGTTCTTAAGTGGAAATGAAGCGTCATTCTGGGCTGAAACCTCCAATTATATAGGAGAGGAAGTCACAGAAAGACATCAGATTTGTACACTGTCAGTCTACACGACAGATGGTAGTGTCTGGCAATGCCTTTTTTATAACAGAAAATATTATTATAAAAATATCCATAGAAGACATTTTTAGTTCCTTGCCTTAATATGTAGACAAATTATAGATTTCTACAGAAATTAGAGGTTTAATACTCAATACTATGCAGTTGTAATTTTCTTTGAAATCTATGCATTAAGTATTCTGTCATTTCTTAGAAAACTGTTTTATAATCAGAAATCTTCTGATATTTTCAACTGTGTGTATGTGTGTGTGTGTCTTCCTTTTTAACCATCTATTTAAATTCAATCTCGATCTATATGTTTTTACACAACAGTTAAATAACACTGTAGTATGTTGTGGTGTGCTATACATCACATTTTAGCCTTCTCCTTTGTGAGATTGCAAAAGAATTCTCTTAATTTCAGAGAAGATATTTCCTTACAGAAGAAGTTTCTTGAAGGTAGAATTCTCCTGAGAAGCACACTTTTGAGTGGCATGTTCTTAAGCATATTGCATTATGTGTCAGTACAATTAGCATATTTTCCTGGATGGTAAAAAGTAACAATAGGTGACAGCTGAATACATAGGGAAATGGTCTGTAAAACTATCTAACAACTAATAAATCCAGACCCTGTGTGGAACAAGGAGAAGTACCCAGTTTTTGTGATCCTGTTTTGAAAATGAATGGGAACGGTTTAGACTCCCAGGTGGTTAGACCATTCCTGTCTCATACTCAGACACCATGTTCAGTTTTTATAGTTTGGGGAGCAAAGGAAGCCCAGAGGGTAGCTGAAAGAGAGGAAACAGAAATGGAAATATCCTTGCCTGATTTTGGCAAAGTATATAAGATGTATCAATATAGCAATGGAAATGTCCCCAAAGATTTTCAAAGAACCTTGCTAGCTGGAAAAAAAGGCCTCTGTGTTTTCAGAAATGTTATACTGTAGCAGTGTGTATTCTCCAACTACCAAAGAACTGAGTCTGGTCCTACCTCATCAGAAGAAGCCTGAAAAGGCGGGCAGCTAGAGGCACTGCATAAGTAGGATACAGATGCAGAATGAACAAAATTCACTTGCTAGGTAGAAACACAATAAAGGTGAAATAGTCATAACCAACAAAGTATTACTTTGGAGAATTTCATGAGGTTGAGAATGCTCCTTTAATTACGGATCCTAGAAGGGCGTCTAAAGGAGTGGCAGAGGTTTTAGAGTGCCCTGTGGGAGAGTGTGTTGTCTTTGTTCCCTCATGCTGCCTTGTTATTTTGATATAATTGTTTAATTTCAAATTAAAAATGATAGGTAAGAAATATCTCAGGTCATTCTCAAACAGTTTTTCCTTGTTGTAAGCCTCATCTTTGTAGATAAAAATTATTGAAAGCTGAAGGATTTTCATACACGGATGAAATATTGGAGTTAAAAATACATTTGACCCAAGTCTATGTATAACTGTGTGTGCACATATATATCATATATCATATATATGACATACATATATGTCATACTCTCATCATCTTTCTGCCTGTAGGATTAGCATAGGGAAAAAGCCTTGCAATTTGGTTTCAAGATCACTGTGAATTTAACCTTCAGACATCTTATTCACTACAAAATACAGCCTCATCTTCTAGACTTCCAAGTATAAACCTGATAAATATCCACGTGCATATTTAGCAGATCCATGGGACAAGGCCAGACTTTCTCATCACTACAGTCAATGTCAACAGCATATGTGAAGTAGACCATATGCATCCTTTCATCTTGAACCAAAATGAATACACCCCAAATCCCACCTGTAACTTGATTTCCATCACCCTATACAGTCTCAATAACTATTTGCCCTGGCAAAAGCATTTTCTCCATAACAAGAATACTAGAACAGATTATTTGTATTTTTAGCATAATGCCTTGTCTTTAGAGACATAGTAGCATAATACAAAAAGCTCTTGTGAAGTCCAGAACCACATTTACAATTAATCCCACTATTAGGAACACATAAGCTTCCACCGAAGATACTGTTTTATAGTATAGCATAGAGCAAGTCTTAAATACTGCAGAACAATAGAAGAAAAAGGTCATGCAACATTTGACTGAGGGGGATAAACGTGGCACCACAAACACAAACATTGAGAATATGTTCCAAGGAATTAGTTACATGAATGGCTACCCAAGAACCGAGATTTTTAATGCACTGTAATTATGCCATACTTTGCCCTGTCCTGAAGTAACCAAAGACTATCCTCAAAGACCACTTTGTTGTTGTTGTTCTTAGGTGCAGTCAAATCAGTTCTGACTCACAGCAAGCCTGTGTACAACATAATGAATTACTGCCCCATCTGCACCACCATCACATTCATTATGCTTGGGTCCACTGTTGCAGTCACTATGGAAATCCATCTCACTGAAGATATTCTTTTTTTTTCTCTGACCCTGGAAACTGGTGGCATAGTGGTTAAGGGCTATGGCTGCTAACTAGAACAGCAGTTCAAATCCACCAATTGCTGCCTGGAAATTATGGGGCAGTTCAACTCTACCTACAAGGTTACTATGTATCAGAATTGATAGGAAAGCAATGGATTTGGTTTGGAGGGTTATTTACCAAGCATGAAGTCCTTCTGCTGGGACTGTTCCCTCTTGATAGAATATCCAAATTATGTTAGATAAACACTTTCTATGCTAGCTCTGGCTGTACTTCTTCTGAGACAGACTTGTTCATTGTTTGGATATTCCACGGCACAGTCAATATTTTTTGCCAACACCATAATTCAAATGTGTCAGTTCTTATTAGGTCTTCCTTATTCATTGTCCAGCTTTCACATGCATGTGAGATGATTGAAAATACCATGGCTTGGGTTAGATGCACCTTACTCCTCAAAATGATGTGTATGCTTTGTAATACTTCAAAGTAGTCTTTTGCAGCAGATTTGTACAATCAAATGGCTCAGTCGATATTCTGACTGCTGCTTCCATGCTGTTGATTATGGATCCAAGTAAAATGAAACCTGTGTCAACTTCAGTATTCTTATCTCGTGTATTTGGTCCACTGATGAGTGTTTTGCTTTCTCTATGTAGATGTACAATCCATACTGGGCTGTAGTTACGTTCACCAGTCTTCCTTGCTTTCATCTGCAAAATTCAGCTTGTTAATCTTCCTCCAATTCTTCATATAGTAACCCCCCCAAAAAACTCAGTGCTGTCGAGTCCAACTGATGGCAACCCTAGAGTATAACTTCTCAAATTATTTGCTCAAAATACAGATTGAACAAGCATTGTAAAAGGATAACATCTTGATGTACAGCTTTCCTGATTTTAAACCATGTAGCATCCCCTTGTTCTGTTCTGCTTAAACTACTACCTCTTGGTCTATGTGCAGGTTCCTCCTGCAATTCTAATTCTTCACAATGTTATACATAATTTGTTATGATATAGACAATTGAGTGCCTTAGCATAGTCAATGAAACACAGGTAAACATCTTTCTGGTATTCTCTGCCTTCAGTCAGGATCTATCTGACATTAGCAAGAATATCCCTGGTTCCATAACCTCTTCTGAATCTGCTTGAATTTCTGGTAGTTCCCTGTTAATGTACAGTTGCAACCACTTCTGAATGTTCTTCAAAAGCAAATCTTTATTTGTATGTGACGTTAATGACACTGCTTGATAATTTTTATGTTCTGTAAGGTCCCCTTTCTTTGGAATAGGCACAAATATGGATCTCTTTCAGTCAGTTGGCCAGGTAGCTCCCCTTAAAATTTCTTAATATAGATGAGTGAGCACTTCCAGTGCAGCATCTGTTTGCTGAAACACCTCAGTTGATACTCTTGTTAATTCTTGTTACCTCACCTTTTCACCAGTGCCTCTTGGGCTTCTTCCTTCGGTACCATCAGATCTGGATCATATGCTACCTCCTGAAATGGCTGAGCCACTCTTTTTGTTACAGCGACTCTGTGTATTCCTTCCATCCTCTTTGGAGGCTTCCTGCACAATTCAATATGTTTACCCCAGAAAAGAAAAGCCAGTTATCCTTTGTGATACTATGACTCTGGATTGATCACTCACTGACATTTGTATATCACTTATTCCTTACTTTTAAGCAGTCTTTATTTAGGTCTTCTCTATTTATGAGTCACAGGATGGGACACTCGGAGTAACACAGTAATCACCCACAAGGAGACAATAATATATAGACTAAAGTGGATCTGTAGAGGAAACAATTCACTTCAAAGTTCAGTTATTTTTGATACTGATAATCTTTATTACATTGGGTCACTTCTGAAAATCTCAGACATCTTGATTAACTGCTAACCTTTAACCCTCCATCCTCTTCCTGGAGATATTCAAGGAAGCACCAGAATGATGTGGTTTTCCTAATGTTTTTGCTTAATAAAAGTCAAGACTATCCCAGCCTGGCCTCAGTGTGGACTAGACCATATCTGCAGCAGTCAATCAATCATTTACTGAGAACCTCACATTCAAAGCACTTTGTAACTGGGACACAGTGAAATGTAAAACTTATTTCCAGTTTGCAATACAGCTAACAAAGAAAAACACATGTTGTTAAGTAAATGTCATACAAGTTCTTGAGTTGTAAGCTTTCTATTCCTAGTAAACTATCACAGAATTCAATCTTGCATCTAGAGTTAGATAACTTTTGGATAATTGATAGATGAATAAATGCTTTATGATGGAGCACAAGTACCCTTTACACATTTCTTTTCATTTAAATGCTGCCACTTTTCTCACAAATATCAAAATTTAAATATTCAATTGTTTTTCATACTGTACCAATGTAATTCAAGGTAGTAATGATATATGTGGGTCTGTCTGTATGCATATATATACACATATACATATATATTTATCATAAAAAACCAAACCAAACTGTCTGCCATTGAGTTGAATCTGACTCATAGTGACCCTATAAGAGAGAATAGAACTCCCCATAGGATTTCCAAGGAGTGTCTGACAGATGTGAACTGCTGACCTTCTGGTTAGCAGCCATAGCACTTAACTACTATGCCACCAGGATGTCCACATTTATTGTGTGTGTGTGTGTGTGTGTGTGTGTGTAAACAGAGAGTGATGACTACATAGTCACTATTATTCCAAATTTAAAAAGATACAGGAAATGTCACAATATTCCCTTTTCTATAATCAAACATTGAAACTATGTAAATTCTACCATTTTTATGAAATTTCTCAATCCATCTGTTCTATGATGAAATACTCATTTTATCTCAGTTTTGATGATACAAAGTACCTCATTTCTCAGATCACAAGCTCCTTAAATGCAGGACTATGTCAGACATTGTGGAATGTCAACGCAAAACTATGAAATGTATGAAGCTGGCCCTTCTATTTTTCCTCTCCTCTCCCTGCCTGACTGTTGTTTCCACCTACTCCCCTGACTCCTGGTGCTTTGAGTCTCCTTGATGCTTCCCAGTAAGCCCACTCATTCCCTTTCCAGGCCCATGACTTCCAGCTTTGAGTGTGGTTGCCTTTTTCTTCACATAATCTTCTCATCAAACCCACTAACAGGTCCTCAGTTAAGAATTTTCTCCAATTTATTATAAAAACTACAGTGAAGTTAATGACTAAATAGATGTAATCAGCTCCTAGAGGTATCTGTATTTTAAATATTGACTGCTTCTCAATAAATACCATATTATTGAACCACTGGCTGTGTAGCTTTGGCTCAGTGAGACAAAAAAAAAAAAAAGATAACATCGCTTCTTCCCTTGAGGATTTTAACATTGTTTTTATTGTATGTGGGGAGATACAATGTAAGTACAAAATAGTTTGAGTGATATGGTTTGTCTCTGATTCTAATTTAACTGGAATTCATAGTAAGAAGCAGTCAGAGTGGAATGGCATCAGAAAAGATCTGACCCATTAACCAGGTTCTTGAAAAAAATGCCCTAAATTTGAAAAGATACTACCAGTCATCAAGGTTGCTTTAAAAGCTGGAAAGAACATAAGCCAAATCACAGAGACTGAAAAGAAAATGGCCTTTGCAAGAGACATTGGAAGACTGGACTGATTGAATGGGATGTCTGTCTAGTAAGATACATCAGCAGATTCAGCCCCGAAGAAAAAGGGGGTAATGATTATATCTGTCAAGAAAGTGTACCACTGAGTATTGAAAAATAAACTCAGGCAGGTTAGATAGTGTATTAGTATTCTATTGGTGCTCTCCTTTACGGAAGCCCTAAGAGGCACTTGGCTTGGCTAAGAGACACGCTTTTCCTTGTCTTTTCAGGTTTTAGAAACTGTCTTTTCAGCTGTTATAGACTGCCCCCATTCTTTACACTCCCCAAGATGTCTATGTCCTAATTACCAGAACCAAAGCATATGGTTCCCTACAAAGCAAAAGAGGTTTTGCACATGTCTTTATTTTAAAGACCTTGATATGGACATTTTATCCAGTATTGTTCAGATAGATCCCATCTAATCACTTGGGTCCTTAAAATCAGAGAATCTCTTAGCTAAGATCAGAGGGAAATATGACTATGTCAGAATGGTCAGGCAAATGAAGTATTTCTGGCTTTGAAGATGGAGAAGGGTGCACAAGCCAAAGAATGTGTGAGGCTTCTAGAATCTGGAAAAGCAAGACCATCTAGAAAGGGACACAGCCCAATCCAACACATTGGTCTTAGCTCAATGGGATCTTTAGCAGACTGTTGTCTTACAGGAGTGTAATATAATAAATGTGTGTCTTCTTTTAAGTCATAGAAAACTAGTAAGGATATTATATGCTTGAATAAACGGTTATTACCTACATGACCAGAGTTCTTTCTGCTCTGCAGCCAGCCACTAGCGCTGCATAATCAGTGTCGTTCCACCATACCGTGGGAAAGCAATGCTGATGACAACAAGGCTGAACATTATCTATAAATACTTCAAGTCTCTTTGCCAGAAAAGCTGGTGTGTTCTCTTGTTTTATCCATACCTGTAAAGAACAACCTGTCCCTCTATTCCCATCTGCTGCTTATGAGAAAATCAAACCTGTGCTTCCTCACTGAGCACATTTTCAGCCTTTGTTTATATTAATATGACTTCTCTCTTTCATTATCTCACTAATAAATTATGATCCACCAAAGAAGATATTATATCTATGCGATTATTGAGATCAATTTCTGACTGTCATTTTGCCTTAAACCAAAATTCTAACGCTATTTACAAAAATAATCACACACGTGACATGTGGTTGCGTTTTACCTGAACCATGTCCTAGTTCTATTATAAACCTTTGTTTTTCCTTTGCTTTTCAACATGGCATATGTGCTTCTTTTTTTCATACTCTGGTAAAGCAACTTGACAGTTGGTAGCTGTCTGGCTGTTTATACAACATATGTACCACTTAATGCACAGGTCTCAGTGACAGAGTCCCAAAGCCAGTCCAACTGGGATAAAAGTCAACAAATAAAGCTTTATAGGGAGTGCACTTACTTGGGGAGGGTTAAATATTTGAAAATTGTTTAGCAGTTAAGCTTTAAGCCTAATGTCATAAGAATTTACAGGGTCAGCCTCTCTCCTAGCACAGCACAGTCTCTTGATTTCACATAGGAGCTCCATATGTTAGGAAATCACCTTTTTAATTAGATCTCTGTAGCCTCATTCTAAATTACCACTGTCACAAGTCTTGGATAGAATCCTATTCTCAGGAAATCTTTCAGTAAATAGTTAGCTGAGGGTTCTTACAAGAAGATACTGAGACAGATTCTCCCAGATTGCAGGTGATTTTAAATTAGCTTTTCTGGAAAGTGGTGGGTGTGCTGTTATTTCAACATCCTCATATGCTACCTGAGCCTTTTCTCCAGGGGAAACCAAAATGAGTTGAGCAGTTTTTACTTCTAAAAGTGGAATTGGTCAGAGAGTTCTGTGGCCTATTTGAACCTACCTGGGCTCAGGAGCAGGTAAAAAAACAGAAATCTCCAAATTGTTGTGGGCATCAAATCTGCTAAAGTATGAACCCACCTGACAGGGAATGGCCCCTGAAAATCTAGAAATGTTCTCTATGAAAGGAGAGAAAATTAAAATGAAACTATTTTATACGCAAGCTATTTATACCAAGTCTTAAATAGATTATTGATATCATTCCTCTTAATGCCAAAGGGGAAGGGGAGATAGATGCTTATAATGTGTTGTTAGGCACAGGCGAGTCAGTTCTGACTTGTTGCTACCCTCTGTACAACAGTATGAAACACTGCCCACGTCGGTGCCATTCTTGCAATGACTGCTATGTTGGAGTCCTTTATTGTAGCCAGGTTCCTCATGCAATTCTAATTATTCACAATGTTATACATAATTTATTATGATATAGACAGTTGAGTGCCTTAGCATAGTCATTCCTCTTCTTCCCTGACCCTCTTAATTTATCAAGCATTCTGTCCTTCAGCATGACCAGTCCTTCCCAATAACACAAAGTACATGAGAGGAAGTGTCACCATTCTTGCTTACAAGGAGCATTCTAGCTTCCCTTCTTCTAAGATGGATTTGTTCGTTCTTCTGGCAGTCCACGGTGTATTCAATATTCTTCACCAGTATCAATAATTTGAAGTATCGTTGTCCTTTGTCTGTGGTCTTCATTTTGAAGGTATGCAATGTATATGAAGCAGTGGAAAATACCATGGCTTGGGTCACGCACAACTCAGACTTCAGAATAACATTTTCACTTTTTAACATTTTAAAGAGAAGATTTGTCCAATGCTATACATTTTTTGGAAACCCCGGCAGCATAGTGATTAAATGCTACAGCTACTAACCAAAAGATCAGCAGTTCAAATCCAGCAGGCATTCCTTGTAAACTATGTGTGGCAGTCCTACTCTGTCATATAGGCTACTATGAGTCAGAATCGATTTGACAGCAATGTGTTTGGTTGTTTTTCTTTTTTATTTTGTTTTGATGCTGTTGTTGTTTTTACATACTATTTGTCTTCTTGACTGCTGCTTCTATATGCATGGACTGTGGATCCAAGAAAAATATAAACTCTGATAATGTCAGTATTTTCTCTTTTTATCATGATGTTGCTTACTGGTCTGCTTGTGAGGATTTTTGCCTTATGTTGAAATGTAATCCCCATTAAAGAGTACAGTCTTTGATCTTCCTCGATGAATGCTTCAAGTTTTCTTGTCTTTCAACATGCAAGACTGTGATACCTGCAAGTCTTTCTCTAATCCTGATGCCACATTCTTCTTCATGTAATCCAGCTTCTCTGATTACTTGCTCAGCATTCAGACTGAAAAAAGCATCATGAAAGGACACAACGCTGAAGTACACCTTTCCAGATTGTAAACTACACAGTACCCCTTGCCTTGTTCTCTTTGAATGACTGCCCCTTTGTTTACATACAGGTTCCTCATAAGCACAACTACATTATTCTAGAATTCTCATTTTTCCAAACATTATCAATAATTTGTTATGGTCCATAAAGAGGAAAGCCTTTACATATTCAATAAACCATAGGTAAACATCTTCAGAGACCAGCAAGGTCACCATGGTAGACAGGTTTCAGCTGACTTTCCCAACTTAAGACGGACTGGGAAAAATGACCTGTAGGAGATGAGGCCTTTGGGTTGAAAGGTATTCAAAATAGACTGAGGCAGAGCTACATCTCTAAGTAGAGTCAGCCTTAGTGATGGATGGACTAAACCTTTTCAGACCTAATATAGCACGAATCAAAATGAAAAGAAACAACTACAAACATTCATTAGTAATTGGAACACGAAATGTATGAAGAACAAATCTTTGAAAACTTGGAAATTTTCAAAAATGAAGTGGAACACATAAAGATTGATATCCTAGGCATCAGAGAGCTGAAATGGACTAATGTTGCCCACTTTGAATTGGACAATTATATGGCCTACTATGCCAGAGTGACAAATTCAATAGGGATGGAATGGCATTCATGAAAAAGAACGTTTCAAGATCTATCCCAAAGTATAAGGCTGTCAGTGATAGGATAACATCCATAGGTTTAAAAGAAAAACAAGTTGATACCATTATTACTCCAATTTGTGCACCAATTACTAATGCCAAAGGTGAAGAAATTGAAGATGTTTACCAACTTTTGCAGTCTGAATTTTATTAGACATGCAATTGGCCTACATTGATAATTACTGCTGACTGAAATGCAAATAATTCCAATTAGATATAGAAAAAACAGTAGTTAGAAAGTATAGCCTTGGTGATAGAAAGGATACCAGAGGAAGCGTCATGATAGAATTTTGCAAGACCATGACTTCTTCATCACAAATACCTTTTCCATAACATGAACAGCTGCTATACATGTGGGAATCACCAGATGGAATATGCAGGAAATCAAATCGACTACATCTGTGGAAAGAGACAATGATAAAGTTCAATATCAGCAGTGTTAACAGTGTCAGGGATGGCCTGGGAAGAGCCCATCAATTTCTCACATACAAGTTACAGTTGAAGCTGAAAAAAATTAAAACAAGTCAAATGGAGCCAAAGTACGACCTTGAGTATATATCACCTGAATTTAGAGATCATCTCAAAAATAGATTTGACACATTGAACATTAATGAATACCAATGTTATTGTGATACCAGAGACATCATACATGAAAAAAGGAAAAGGTTATTAAAAATACAGAAAAAAAAGGAAAGACCAATATGAATGTAAAAGGAGATTCCAAAACTTGTTCTTATACCATGGGGAGGCTGTTATGGATTGAATTATGTCCCCAAAAAAGTGCATGGCGATTTGACTAGGACATGATTTCTGGTATTTTGTGATGTTTCTATGTGCTGTAAACACTGTGTCTATGGTATTAATGAAGGAGGAAGGGCAGCAATTGTGTTAGCAGGGCAGGACTCAATGTCTAAGACTGTATTATGTCTTGAGGCAATCTCTTGGCATATAAAGGAAAGAGAAGTAGGCAGAGAGTTGGGGACTCATACCAACAAGAAAGAAGTAGTGCTGGAAGCAGAGTAAACCCTTTGGCAAGGACCCAGGGTCCCTGTGCCTTAGAAGTTCCCAGTCCAGAGAAAGATTGATGATACAAGACTTTCCTCCAGAGCCAACAGAGAAAGTCTTCCCCTGGATCTGATGTCGTGAATTTGGACTTATAGACTATTAGAATGTAACAGAATAAAATATCTGTTTTAAAGCCACCCAATTGTGGTATTTCTGTTAGAGCAGTACCAGGTGACTAAGACAGTAGCTAAAGTGAATGGAAAAAACAACGAATAAAAAAGACAAAAAGAAGATTTCAAACGACTACTGAAGAAGGCAAACTAAATAAAGTCTTATAATGAAATGTGAAGGGACCTGGAGTTAGAAAACCAAAAGAGAAGAACAGGTTTAGCATTTATCAAGGTGAAAGAACTGAAGAAAAACTTCAAACCTTGTTGCAGTACTGAAAGATTCTACAGACAAAATAATGAATGACACAGAAAGCATCAAAAGAAGATGGAAGGAATACACAGACTCACTGTGCAAAAAAGAATTGATCAATATTGAACCATTTCAGAAGACAGCATATGATTGAGAATCAATTGTACCCAAGGAAGAAGTCCAAGCTATACCGAAAGCACTGGTGAGTAACAAGCTTCTGCAAATTGATGGAATATCTCTTGCTATATTTCAACAAATGGATGCAGCCCTGGTGGTGCTAGCTCACTCATGCCAAGAAATTTGGAAGACAACTACCTGGCCATTGAACTGGAAAAGATCTGTATTTGTGTCTATTCTTAAGAGAGGTGATCTGACAGAATGCAGGAATTATCACAGTATCATTAATGTCTCATGCATTCAAAAGTGATTTCAGCAACACATGGACAGGTAACTGCCAGAAATTCAAGTCAGGTTCAACAGAGAATACAGAACGAAGAATATCATTGATAATGTTTGATGGATCTTGGCTGAAAGCAGAAAATACCAGAATGAAATTTCCCTGTGTTTCATTGACTATTCAATGGCATTTGACTGAACAACCCTAAACCCACTGCCATTGAGTGAATTCCAACTCATAGCAACCTTCTAGGACAAAGAAGAACTACACCACAGAGTTTCCAAGGAGTTCCTGAAGGATTACCAATGGGGAGCTGGGGGGGAGAGATGAATTGTTTAGGAGACACTGAGCTTCTATTAAGGTAGTGAGAAATTTTAGAAATGAATAATGAAAATGGTTCAATTAATGTCACTGAATTGCACTTGAAGAATGTTAAAAGAGCAAATATTTTTTATATTTGTATATATTTACAATTTAAAGAGAGATTCTGTGGAATAACTCAATTTGCCTCTTGCTTTTTTCTTGTTGAGAAAATTACAATTCTATTAGTCAGTAATATGTTTAGAGACAAACAATGAATCATATTTGTCTAATCCAACTATAACAACAATGTTTGCAAATTTCCCATCCTCCCTTGAAGCAAGGGGTGTCACATATTGCAGTCTGGCTAAGCAGGGAAGGTTTTGTGGGAAAATTTTGTTGGTAATAAAAAGAACAGATGGGGTTGACTTCCTATCTGACTCGTCTCTCACATTTTTGTTTAGAATGTAGACATGATGTCTAGAGTTGCAGCAACCACCTATCCACCAGCTTCAACAGTTATTTATTCACTCACCATGAAGTAAGTAGTAAAAAGAGAAAGACTCAATGTACTGAGAATGATGAAGCAGAAAGAAAAATTGTTGGTCTTTGTCATCATTATAAAGAAGTCCTGTATTTCTTCTGGACATCGCATAATGTGGAAAACAAAAAAAATAACAGAATAACAAAAGCTACATTTGTTTAAGTCACTATAACTAGATTTTCTGTGATTTGTAGACAGATGTATTAGTCTGCATATTGCTTTAACAACCTCTTAAAATCCATGACTTTCCAGGTGGAATTTGCCAAATAGTGACATTGACTTGAATCATATTGAACTAGGGAAATTAAAAGAAAACTCATCTAGAAAACACTGGAAATGGAATGTGTAGTAAGTTCATACATATCACACAGCCATGAGCTGTGGAATGATATCAAAGGCATCACTCATGAAGAAAACAAATGATTATTAAAAAGATAGAAAAGACAAAAATGACGTCAGAAAAGGCTGAAATTTGTTCTTGAATGTCAACTACCCTAAGTGAAAGGGAGAAATGATGATGTAAAAGACATGAACAGAACATTTCAAAGGGCAGCTTCAAAAGACAACATAAAGTATCTTAAAGACACATTCAAAGACCTGGAGATAGAAAACCAAAAGGAAAGAACATGGCTGTAATTTCTCAAGCCGAAAGAACTGAGTGTAAATTCAATCCTTAAGTTGCAATACAGAAGCATGGTACAGGGAAAACACTCAACAACACAGAAGTGTCAAAAGAAAAAATGAACAAGTACACAGACTCACAGTATCCAAAATAACTGATCAGCACTCAACCATTTCAGGAGATAGAATATGATCAAGAATCAAAGTACAAGATGCAGTAAAGGCACTAGTGAACATACAAGATTCCAGGAACTAATGGAATACTAGCTGAGATGTTTCAACAAATATACACAGTGCTAGAAGTGCTCACTTGTCTATGCCAAGAAATTTTGAAGACAGCTGGACAACTGACAAGATACACATATCTGTATCCATTCTAAAAAAGGTGACCTAACCAAATGCAGAAATACTGAACAATATCATTACTATCACATGCAAGTAAAATTTTGCTGAGGGTCATTCAAAATAGGTTGTGACAATACATTAACAGGGAACTTTCAGAAACTTAAGCCAGATTTGGAAGAGGAAGTAGAATGAAGGATATTATTGCTGATGTCATCTGAATTCTGTCCAAAAGCAGAGGATAACTACCAGAAAGATGTTTACCTGTGTTTTATTGAGTATGCAAAGGCATTCACCTATGGGGATCATAACAAATTATGGATAACATTGCAAAGAATGACAATTCTACAACATTTAATTGTGCTCATGAGGAACCTGTACTTAGACCAAGAAGCAGTCATTCCAACAGAACTAGAGAAGTCATGTGGTTTAAAGTTAAGAAAGGTATACAGTGGAGTTGTATCTTTTCTATACTTTTTTAATCTTTACGCTGAGCAAATGATGAGAAAATTCAATTATGTAAAGAAGAACATGGCATCACAATAGGAGGAAGACTCACTAACAACCAGCAATATGCAGATGATACAACTTTGCTTACTGATAGTGGACTTGAAGTACTCACTAATGAAGATCAAAGACCACTATCATCAGTATCAGTTACAGTGCAACATAAAGAAAACAAAAATCCTTACAACTATGACCAATATGCAACATCATAATAAACAGAAAATATTGAAGTTGTCAAGAATTTCATTTCACTTGGATCCACAATCAACAGCCATGGAAGCAGTAGTCAAGAAATCAATGATGCCTTGTATTTAGGCAAATCTGCTACAGAAGACCTCTTCAAAGTGTTAAAAAAACAAAAATGTCACATTGAGGACTAATTTGCTACTGATCCAAGCTATGGTGTTTTCAATCACCTCACATGCATGTGAAAGGAGGAAAGTGAATAAAGAAGAACTGATTTGTATGAATTAAGGTGTTAGTGAAGAATACTGAATATACCTTGGACTGACAGAAGAAAAAACAAATCAGTCTTGGAAGAAGTACAGCCAGAATTCTCATTAGAAGTAAAAATGGCAAAACTTTGTCTCCCTTACTGCAGACAAGTTATCAGGAGGGGCCAGTTCCTGAAGAAGCACTTTATGCTTAGTGGAAGGTCATCAAAAAAGAGGAAGACCCTCCATAACACGGATTGACACAGTGACTGAAACAATGGGTTCAAACATAACAATGATTGTGACAACAGCACAGGAAAAAGCAGTGTTCTATTTTGTTGTACATAGGATGCTTATGAGTCAGAATCAAGTCAGTGGGACCTGGCAACAACAACATGTATTGTAAACACAAAAACAAGATAAACAGTATTATCCCAATTTTTCAAATTAGAAACAACAGCTAAGAAAGGACTAAATATTTTCTTCTAGTGATAAAATCTGTAAATGTTTAAGCAGATGTCTAAACTCAAACATTGTAAGTTTTAAAATGTAAGTTTTTGCCAGCATAGAGTTTTTTCATTTTGGAACACTAATGAAATTTTTAATAAAGTTTTTATATTAATCACTAGACTGAGCTCAAGTATGTTTTGTATACACTGGTTTTCTTCCAGTCTCAATTTTTCATTCTGTGTTGTGAATCCCCAAGAGGCAAAAATAATTTCCAGTCATTTCAAAATTAAGTCCTTTTTTTGTCTGCTTTTTGCTCTTACGAACACTTACAGAACACTAGTGTCCCAAAGAACAAAACTGAGGAAGCCTGAGTAACAGCAAAATTACACATATTTATTTAATACTTGTGTGATATACTGGAGAATATTTACTGAAATAACTCATGCATGTACATACACACATATGCTATATTATATATATGATGTGTATTTATGAGAATATCTGTTCTGTAAAATAATGTCAGCTAATCAATACATATTGTACTCTGGTTCCTTGCTATACTTATAAGACGTTACTAAGAGGAAAACAAATGTAGGGAGGATTTACTAATTTGTTCATGTTCACATGGTCTGTAGTTGAGTTAAGATTTTAATTTCTGATTTCACTTTATTCTTATATTCACTGAACAACCCTTCTGTAGAGCACTGAAGTTAATTCCTGGAATCGGAAGCTAAGGAGTCAAAAACAAAAATAGGTAGTATTTAGCTACAAATTAAGTTACTTTTCATTTCTTTTTTCTAAAGATAGAAAAACAAAAATATTATGTGAAAATACACTTAAAAATTTTCATTTAAAATCAAAATTCTCTGCATTTCTATTAATACAGAGGCTGTCTTTGTTTTCAATTTTAAAAGTTTACTACAGATGCCATCTAGTTAACATGGTGATAGAGCCTTACTTTAATTGTGATTTTTTCTTTTGCAGAAATAAAAATGTAGAATTATCATGCTCTAATAGATAATAAAAGAAGAAGAGTTCAAACTCTAGATAGTACAATGACTTTCTCCAAAACAGATCTTTTCCTTTTGAGCACCAGATCAATAAATGACCCTTTTGATCAGAGAACAAACTAAAGCCTCCTCTATATTTTGCTTGTTACTTTCATTTTTTTTTCCCCCCAAAAAGAGATGAAGCCACTTAAGTGGCAGGCCACAAAAGCACTGTGATACTTTCATCCTAGTAAAGGGTTCAAAAAGTAAATAAAACTTTTTGAAACTTATACTTAAGAACAAAGCTAGCACTCTAGCTCAATATCCCTTTGGGGTTAGGGGTTTATTCAGCATCAAGAATGAGTATTTCCATCTAGACACACAAGTGATCTAAATAGCATTCATAGAACTTTAAAAGTCTTTTTGAAATAAAAAGTAGAGCAAACTACAAAAGTATAAATTCCAAGTTTTCCTACATCGTCCCTACTTTGTAGAACATCTGGTCAGGATGGGGGTGTGAGGGCATCACATATCAATCAGATATGAAAGAAAGCACCAGGCCACGTGGACATGGCACAGGAATAGACTAATGAGAACCAAGCAGCAGGCCTCTCCTCTTCAATTAGCTTTCTGTTGAATTTTCACAGGAATCCATTGGGTGAGTAGCCTCTGTGGGTGTTTGCCACCAGCAGATCCTTATCTTCTCTTAATCTATTGAAATAGAGACCAGTAAAAGGTAGTGTAAATGGCAAAAAGTAAAAAGGAATGAGATTGATATGTATGGGAGAGACTGATGCACATCTTGTCAGCCAAACTGTACATTTTGGTGTATGGTAACTGGTTAGGAAAAAGAAACAAAACAGTCTTCACTGCTGAGTAATTTTATCATCTTTTAAGAAGTGATTTGGGCACTCAGTACACAATGGAATTCCTGGTATGTTTTCTATATATAGTCTTAACAGCAGCAAAATAAATAAAATTATATATGTTACAAAATACTACATTTTAAATGTGAGGGATAAAGTTAAAGCTCTCCCCGTCTCCAGCCACTAGCATATTGAAAGAATATAAAAGCATATACCAATGGATCATTTGGTTTGTATCTATGTTATTGAATACAAAAAAAAGCTTTCTGGGAACGCAGTAAAGTTCAAATTTCACATTTTGATCACCTGTTATTATTTCTTCTTGATACTAGGAAATTCAATACCCGTTTTGTTCCCCCAGTCACAGTCAAACACACGAAACAACTGAATACAAGTTGGAAAGAAAAATATGCTTAGATGTTTGTATGGAAAACGTGTCCTGAGGAAAAAGCCACTGTAATGTCAGAACAACACCAACAACAAGGCAGTTTTGCATGTGAGCATTTCTTACTGGAAACGTTAATTGCAAAATGTGCCAACTAAGATTTGGTATTTCATTACCAGCATGAGTATATCTCATTTGCTCCTTTGTCTGGATTTGACTTCACAACACAGTCTGCATGAGTGCTGCTTTCCTTGAATTACTGCTCTTTCCACATTATGATTCCTTACTTCCCGTGCTTTACTAGCTCTCCTGCTTCCGTCTCCATTGTTCCCCTTGTCTGTGCTCCTTCTGGAATTCTAGCTTTATAAAACACCGTAGTGAAGGGCTGCAGGATTTTCCCCTCTGCCTGTATACTGCCAAGGGACTCTTTTTGAAGACCTTACTTTCACCATCAAGAAGTAGGGAAGCAGACCCAGTGGCCTTATGGGATTTAATTAGAGTTCACCAAGTTAGAATTTCCAAGCTCTCAAAGACCTAATTTAAATACAAGTTCACTCATTTTTTTCTACTATTTCTTAGACCCTTATTAAAATTTCAGGTTATTAAAAGGAACACCCTGCATCTTACAATACACAGAAAATAAGCCTAGGATATGCAGAATCTCCAACATTCTCCAGGTACAAAAGCAAAACCCTACCAATTGCTAGGAAAATCACAATAATGAATTAGCTTATAAATTACAGAAACAACCATTGTGAAATTTTGTCAATTATGATAAATTACATTTATATCAGTAATATCAGTACAAGAGACAGTTAAACATTGGCAATAGATTAGTAGAGAAATGATGTAGTTTAACATATTTGTGGTCAGTTGCCATAATATTATCTTGTTTAAAAATGATTATTATGATGATTACTCTTAATTCTACAATGTGTTACATTCCTTTTGTTAAGCTGTCAGAGGCTTTATTAAAAACCAATGATGCATATCAATTTACAACCAACTTTCCCGTCAATAAAAGTTCTGTTATACATGGATATGATAGGAGAACCTATAGCACACTGATTTATAACACTGTAATTGTACAAGAAAAAAAAATGCTGTCTTGCCTCTTTTTTCTACACCAAAAATTGTGTCTTAATTAGAACTTCCACCTGGAAATCTGTCTAAAACATAAATTGACAACACTGTAATGTCAAAAATTGGACAGCTAACTGCACTGGCATCCACTTCATTGTGGCATGAGGAAAGGCAGGGTTGTAATGGAAGGTGCCACTAAGTCTGTCACATAAATACAAGTAAGGGCAGAAAGAAAAGCAAACAGGTTGCATTAAGAACATTTAATTTTTAAAGCCTCTTTATAAGGATCATTCAAACCAAATAGAAGAAACATAAAGAACAAAGAAATTAAAAGAAAATGAAGGCACTGCCACTTCAGTTTGATTGGGGGATGAAATCTTCAAAACACTTGACGATTGCTTTGCATGTTCTATTGTTGTTTTTCCCAACAGAAAGAACACTATTCTGCAAAATAATTGAGAGCTCTGCTAGAGCTATTGTGTTCAATATTTCTCAGCTCACCTCCTGTACTATTATCATATAATTAATTTACTAACATTCTCAAAATTAATCTTTGCTATGGCTTTAACTACCAGGTTGAAGATCTGGGTTTCTTCAGAGAGCTAACTCGTGAGATTTAGAAATAATTTAGATTTGTATACTTTGGATTTTTTATTATTTATAAGCTTTTCATAGGTACTTCATCAGTTAGTATTTTATTCATTTCATTCCTAAGAAAAATACAGCTCTATAAGAACAAATCTGAAGTCTCTTACACTATAAGTCTAATTTTAAACCTGATTATTTTTTAACATTACTGCACAGAAAAAATAGTAAAATTTTCATTTTACAAAAGCACATTAACTTTCAGTTACATTACAAGACCAGCTTGTTGGTGTATAATTCACATGTAGTTCCTAAGATGAGATGTTTTTCATAATTTAAAATTGTAAAGTTACGGTTTATGATGTTCACCCTGGAGCAGGAAGGGAAAATCTGTTTCATCAGAATATGTGTTAAAAATTCTTTCCTCTTGCATTCCACTAGACGATCATGCTTAAGCACTTCCATTCAATGTAAAATATTTTTCAGGTTTGCCTCATTATTTAATGAAATACAAAATCAGTTTTCAAAGGCAACCACCCCATTCCCCCAACCCTCCAAAAAACTTGTCATTTCATGACAAACATAGATTTCCTGAGAAATGGAAAACATTCACTGTGAAAACTGCTATATTTATCCTTGAGACATATTTGGTAAAATTCACTAATTTGCCCAGTGCATAATTTCAGTATGTTCATAGAAAAACAAACTGTCTTTACTGATGGCTTTAAAGCAGAATCCCTCTGCTCTCAGAGTTCTATGGAAGCAAGTGCTATGTAAATACTAATGATGGAGACTGATCTTCCTGGGCACTGGGAGGGAAAATGTTCATTTTGGAGAGACAAGCACACACACCATTTTTAAGGAATAGTCTTTATAAGATAATCTTAAAAATAATCAAAACACTAATTTATAAGTACATTTTCAAGTCAGAGAACAGGACTGAGTCACTGACTATGATGATTACTTAATTGTACAGGTCTCAAATGTTTTCTGAAGACTCTAGCTAAGTTTGTTTGGTTTTACTTTGATATTGCAAAATTTTCCCCAGTACCATGCTAAAAAAAAAAAAAAAAAAAAAAAAAGAAGAAGAAGAAGAAAAGTCAAGAGATGTCTATCTTTGGTTCTTCCGGACATCATTTCAGTTGGATATAGGCTAACTTATGAAAAGGAAATTATTTTCCAAAAATGTGAAGGTGACTACAGACTTTCAGCTTGGAATGGCATTTTCAGTCTGTGTCCTGAAAGAGTTGATAGATGTCCAATTTGACACCCAACTGCCTTTTATTCACCATAAAGAGCCATTCAACATTTTATTTGATTTATAATCTAGTTAGAATCAGATTTCTTTTATTATTTTATTATGACAAATTTATACATAGCAAAACATTTGCCAATTCTATACTCTTCACATATACAGTTCAGTGATACCATGCTCATCATACTGTTTAACCATTACCATGAGTTGGTGATGTATAATTATTTTCATGGAAAAACAAACTGTCTTTACTGATGGCTTTAAAGCAGAATCCCTCTGCTCTCAGAGTTCATGCTATGTAAATACTAATGATGGATATTGTGTAATTTGTTTTGCAAACAAAATAATTTAAAAACTACCAATATATTTACTATTTCACTACTTTTTCTACTTATACTTCCAGCATCTAAAGAGGAGAGGGAGCCAGTAGTTGGTAGGAATAGCTAAGTGCTTGACAGCTAATCAAAAAGTTGGACAGGCCTAGTGATCTACTTCCCAAAGGTCACAGCCTTGAAAACCTTACAGAACAATTCAACTCTGCACATACAGTACCCCCCTGAGTCAAAATGAACTCAAGAAAAACAACAACAAACAGAAGGAAAGCAGAGGCCAAAGTGAACAAAGTCATGGCTATAAATATATAGTTTAACTCCTTGGATGCCAAAATGGTGATGAGTCAACTAAGACAGCCACAACTTAACTCATATACATTTTGAGGCACCTTGCATTAGTAAAGAAAAGCTATCCCATCATATACCTCTGCTTCTTTTGATGAGGTGGTTGAATTTCTATGATTCTTAATATGCCTATGGTCAAGTGAGAAAACAATTTTTAAAATATCTCTCTATAAACTAAGAGACATGAAATTGAAAAATATCATTTAAAAAAAGTTTACTCTGCCATCTTTTAACAGAATCATTAAAAAAAAGTTCATAAAGATAGATCGAGGGGGTTAACGTTGGGCAGAGAAAGATCTAAAAGTTTTCTTATATTTAAGGTTCTGTTAAAATACTCTCTTTAACTAAAAGCCCCAGGGAGAATCCAGGAAAAGGGTAGATATCAAGGATGAACTCACAGGCGGGTTTCAACTGGATACTGACTAACTGGAAGGTTCAAGATTATAATAGGATGCAAAAGTCCAAGAAACTACAAGTTATAGCACATGAAACGTTTTGAGGAGTACCATGAAAGGAACAACACTCAAAATATATTTCAGTTGTACCATTTCTCCATGCATATTCCAATCCTTTCTCTTTTTAATTCTTGCTTACTGCAATGCCCTCTTGCATAGAGGTTGTGGTTTTATTTATTTTCAAGTTTTATTTTAGATGAGGGTTAACACAGCAAATCAGTTTTTTTTCTTTTTTCATTTTTTATCGTGATTAAGTGAAAGTATACAATCCAAATTATATTTACATGCCTGCCTATCTGCAGCTCCTTCTGCTCTCCTTGCCCAGTGACAACACACTCCTCCTTTTTGTTCTGTATGTGTCATATCCTCTTAACTATCTCCTGTCCCTTCCTCTCAGCCCTCTCCTCTCTTCTCTAGTAAGAGGCCAGTAGGACAGCTTCTTATAGATGCATACAACCATGAAGTACACAAACCATAAGGTCACATTGTGACCCCGAGCCCAGCCCATTCCTGTCTGAAAAGTTGGCTTCCTGGTCAGGGGCAGCCAGGTTAACCCCCAGGCCTCTGGACCAGCAAGTGCAGTCTTTTAGAGAAGTTCTTGAGGTGTACCCCTTTTTACTCGTGTTGCCACTGGGAGTTGACATTGTGTGCCCCATCACAGCTGTCTTTGGTGGTGGCTGGGCACCATCTGGTTCTTCTGGTTGCACGTTGGTAGAGTCACCCTATCTCCTTGGCTCTTTTTCCCTTATATCTTTGTTGGTCTTGGTGATCATCTGTTCCAGATGAGTTGGCACCATTTGGTGTACCTTAGATGGCAGTTTGCTAGCTTTAAGGTCCCAGACACCACTTACCAATGTTGGGTACAGAAGACTCTTTTAGTAATGGGCTAGTTATGCCAATTGACTTTGATATCCCCTGAGAGCATGGTCCCCAGACCTCTGCCCCTGCTACTCTATACTTGCAATATTGGGTTAAGATTAGAAGAACTTTCAGTTTATGCTGAAGTTTAGTTAAACTGATTGTCTTTCTACTATGTGCTGCCACTACTTTCACCCAATCAATTTCTATAAACTATCTAATCTATGACCAGCCCTCTCCCTCTCTCTCCTCCCTTGCAGCCATCAAAGAGTCTTTTCATCTGTATATGAGTCTATTTTTAAGTCCTTATAATAGGTGTCTCACACAACATTTGACCTGTGCCACTGACTGATTTCACTCAGAATAATGTCTTACAGTTGAAATCAGGTTATGAGATGCTTCCTAAAATCACCATTGTTATTTATCATTGCATAGTGTTCCACTGAATATATATATACAAAGTTTGTTTATCCATTCATCTGCTGTTGGGCTTCTGGGTTGATTGTATCTTTTTGTTACTGTGGACTGTGCTGCAGTAAACATTCGTGTGCATGTCTCTGTTCGTGTGACTGCCCTTGATTCTGCAGGATATATTCCAAGCACTGGGATTACTGGATCAAATGGTGTATATATTTCCCACTTTTTGCTTTCCAAAGAGGTCGCACCATTTTAGAATCACAACAGTAGTGTAACAGAGTTCCAATCTCTCAAAAGTCTCTCCAGCATTTGTTGCTTTGTGTTTTTTAGATCATTGCCAAACTCGCTGGGGTGAGATGCCATCTCACTGTAGTTTTGATTTGGATTTCTCTAATAGCTAATGAAAGTGAGAATTTCCTCCTCTGTCTTTTGGATGCCTGGATGTCCTCTTTGCTGAAGTGTCTATCCATGTCCTTTGCCCATCACTTACTTGGGTTATTTACCTTTTCCTTGTTGATACTTTGCAGTATCTAGTAGATTATGGAGATCAGATGTCGGTCCAAGATGTAGTTGCCAAATATTTTTTCACAGTCTGGAGGTGGTCTGTTAATTCTTTTGATAACAAAAGTATTTGATTCTCAGTAATTTCCATTTTATCTATTTTCTCTTCTGTTGATTGTGCCTTTGTTTGTCAGATTTTGAAGTCTGAGCTGTCTATTAAAATTTCCATTGTTGACCTTATTTTTTCTTGCATGATCTTTATTGTTTTACATTTGATATTTAGGTCTTTGATCTAATTTGAGTTAGTTTTTGTGTAAGATGTGAAATACGGGTCTTATTTCATTTTTTGTTTTACAGATGCATACCTAATTTTGACAGCACCGTTTGTTAAAGAGACTGTTTTTACCCCAGTTTAAAATCTTAGGGGCTTTGTCAAAAATCAACTCTTATAAGAGGATGGTGGTATCTCTAGAGTCTCAATTCTGTTGCATTGGTCTATATGTCTCTTTTTGTACCAGTACCACACTGTTTTGATTACTGTGGCAGTGGAATAGATTCTAGGGTCAGCTAGTGTGAGGCCTCCAACTGTGTTCCTGTTCTTCAGTAGTGCTTCGATTATCTGGAGTTTCTACCCTTTCCAAAGTTGGTGATTTGTTTCTCCACCTCATTAAAAAATTTCCCTGGGGCAAGGGACCATGCTCTTAGGCAAAATCGAGGCAAATTGGCACAACCAGAGTTTTGCTAAGAGGGCTCTCTGCACCCCACATTGGTGAGTGGCTTATGGGGTCTTAAAAGCTGCCAAGCTGCCATCTGAGGGCACAGTAAATGGTCCCAACTCAGCAGGAACGGATGCTCACCAAGGACCAAAATGACATGGGGTAAAGACAACCTAGAAGATAGAGAGACCCACATGAGTGGGTGCCTATATCGACTTGGGACCAAAAGAACCAGATGGTGCCCAGCCACCACCAGTGATAGCTGTGATGGAGCTCACAAACTTGAGTCTCACTGGCAACACGAAAATAAAAAGGAGTGCATCCTGAGATCTCCACTAAAAGACCTCAGTTGATGGTCCCCTGGCCCTGATGCTACCCTTGCCCATAAATCATAACAAAGGTCCACTCTTCGGACACAAATGGATTGGACTTGGTGATGTAGTGTGACCATATATTGGATGCACTTTATGGTTCTATACATCTATGGGATACCATCCTGCTGACCTCTGGCTGGAGGAAGGAGAGTGGGTGGAGAGGAGGGAAAAGGAGACTGTTGGAAGGATGAGACGTGTATGGAGCAGAGAAGAATAGTGTGCTGTCACCGGACAGGGAGCGCAGTGGAAGCTGCATATAGGTGGGCATGTAAATTAAATTAAAAAAAAAATTCCCTGGAATTTGTATTGGGATTGCATTGAATATGTAGATTGCTTTGGGTAAAATAGACATTTTCACAACATTAAGTCTCAAGAACAGGGTAGGTTTCCCCATTTATGTAAGTCTCTCTTGGTTTCTTGCAGTAAGGGCTTGTAGTTCTCTTTGTAAAGGTCTGTCATTTCTCCAGTTAGATTAATTCTTAGGTATTTTATCTTCTTTGGGGCTATAGCAAGTGGTATTGATTTGGTGATTTCTTCTTCAATCATCTGTTTGTTGGTATAACGGAATACTACTGATTTACTTAGGTTTATCTTATACCCTGATACTTTGCTGAACTTTTCTATTAGTTCAAATACTTTACTTATGGATTTTTTAGGACTGTCTGCCTATACCATCATATTATCTGCAAATAGGGAGATTTTTACTTCTTCTTTACTGATGTGAATGTCATTTAATTCTTTGACTCTTCTAACAGCTCTGGCCACAACTTCTAGTATGACGTTGAATAGAAGTGATGAGACTGGGCATTCTTATTTAGTTCCTGTTCTCAAGGGGATTTCTCTCTCCAGGATGATGTAGGACAGTTGGCTCTGTGTAGAAAACCTTCATTGCATTAAGGAATTTCCCTTCTATTCCTATTTTGCTGAGAGTTTTTAGCATGAATGGACATTCGACTTTCTCAAATGCCTTCGCTGCATCAATTGACAAAATCAGGCGATTCTTATCCTTTGTATTACCATGTGGTTCATCACATCAATTGTTTTTCTGATGTTGAGCCAGCCGTGCATCCCTGGTATGAATCCAACTTGATCATGGTTAATTATTTTTTTGAAATGTTGAATTTTATTGGCAAAGATGTTGTTGAAGATTTTTGCATTTAGGTTCATGAGTGATACTGGTCTGTAATTTTCTGTTTTATATATTTTATTTATTTGTTGTGATTGAGTGAAAGTGTACAATACCGTTTAAATTCACATGCCCACCTATGTGCAGCTCCTACTGCTCTCCTTGCCTGGTGACAGCACACTCCTCCTTTCTGTTTTATACATGTCACTGTAATTTTCCTTTTTTGTGGGCTCTTTCCCTGACTTTGGTATCAGGATTATGCTGGCTTCATAGAATGAATTTGAGCATATTCCATCTCTTTCTATGCTGTGAAATATTCTCAGTAGTATTGAAGTTAACTCTTCTTTAAAAGCTTGGTAGACTTCTCTAGTGAAGCCATCTGCACCAGCACTTTTTTTGGTTGGTAGTTTTTTGATGACTTTTTCAATGTCTTCCTTTGTAATGGGTTTATTGAGTTATTCTACTTCTCCTTGGGATAATTTTGGTAGGTGATATGAATCTTGAAATTTGTTCATTTCCTCTAGGTTTTCAAATCTATTATAGTCTTTCATACTATTCCATTAGGATAGTTTGATTTCAGTTGGGTCTTTTGTGACATCTCCCATGTCATTTCTTACTCGAGTTGCTTCCTCTCCTGTTTTTCTTTTGTAAGTTTAGTCAATGATTTGTCAATGTTGCTGACCTTCTGAAATAACCAGCTTTTGGTTATTTTCCTATTCTCTAATTCATTTAGTTCTGCTCTAATATTTATTATCTGTTTTATTCTGGTGGTTGACAGGTTCCTTTGTTACTCTCTTTCTACTTGTTCAAGCTGTAGCATTAATTCTTTGGTTTGGATAATTTTTTCCTTCCAGATATGTACATTTATAGAGAGAAACTGACCTGTGAACATTGCTTTGGCTGTATCTCATAGGTTCTGGTAGGATGTGTTTTCGTTCTCATTTGAATCCATAAATTTCTTTATTTCGGCCCTTATTTCTCCTAAAATCCATGGCTTTTTGAGCAAGGTGCTGATCAGTTTCCATGAGTTCAAATGTCTATGTTTTTTCTGCTATTGATTTTGGCTTTAATGGCTTTATGGTCTGAGAAGATGCTTTGCAATAACTCAGTGGTTTGGCTTTTGTTGAGATTTGTTTTATGCCCTAACACATGGTTATTCTGAAAATGTTCCATGTGCATTTGAGAAGATGTACTTATCTATTGATGGATAAAAAGTTCTGCATATGTCAATGAGGTCCAGTTGGTTAATTGTCACAGTAAGATCTTCCATGTCTTTACTGAGCTTTTTTCTAGATGATCTGTCCATTACCGAAAATGGACTGTTGAAGTCTCCAACTACTATTATAGAGTATCTATTTTGTTTTTCAATGTAGTCAGTGTTTGTTCAATGTATTTAGATTGTCTAGTATTGGATGCATAAATATTTACTATTGTTAAGTCCTGCTTGTGTATTGAGCCTTTCAGCAATAAACAGTGACCATTCTTATCCACAATAGTGGATTTTACATTAAAATCTATTTTATCTGAGATCTGTATTGCCACACTTGCTCTTCTTTCATGTTGTTAGTTTGGTATATATTATTCTGTCCCTTAATTTTTAGTTTGTTCATATCTTTAAGGTGTGTATCTTGTAAGCAACTTATAGATGCGTCATGCCTTTTGATCTAAGTTATCACTCATTGTCTATTGTTCAGTCCATTCACATTCAGTGTAATTATTGATAGGCATGTGTTTAGTGTTGTCATTTTGATGTATTTATTTTTATGTTGGTGTTTTCTATGTTGTTCTCAATATTCTGTTCTGGGTCATTCCTCTTTATGTGTGAACTTTTCATCTTTTTCAGTGTTGATTTTGTGTTTGATACACCTGTGTTACATTTCTTGTTTTGATATGTTACATTGTCATTGGGCTTTGCAGCTCCCTCCATGATCTCTCTTAATATTCTAAGTTTAAACCCAATTTTAACTTCTGCTTATCTATTTCATTTGCTCTCCATCTGAAAGGACTATAACTACTGTAGTATATCCCTCTTTTTAGTGGGATGGTGTTAGAGTTTTTGTGACATGATCACTGATTCCTTTTTTTGAATATTGTAGCTTTGATTGAGTTCTGTCACTTCCCTCAATGAACAGGTTTCTGCATTCTGTGTCCTGCATTGCCTCCTTAAATATACACTTAAAGGCTTTGTTTTTCTAAGGAAAGAGCTTTTTTCAGTATTTCTTGTAGTTTGGGTTTGGTTTTTACAGTCTCTAGGCTTCCGTTTGTCTGAAGATGTCTTAATTTCACTTTCATACTTGACAGACAGTTTTGCAGGATATATAATTCTTAGTTGGAAGTTTTTTCCTTTCAAGGCTTTGAATGTGTCATCCCACTGCCTCCTTGCCAACATTGTTTCTGTCGAGAAGTCAGATGAAATCTTACAGTTTCCCTCTGAACGTTAGCCTCAATTTGAGCCTCACTGCATTTAAGAGAATCTGTGTGTTTCATTTTATTCAGCTTGATTATATTATGTCTTGGTGTCTTTCTCTTGGGGTCCAGTTTTTGTGGTGTTCAAAACACATCTTGGATACCTATGTTCAATTCTGTTTTAGTCAGCTAATGCTGCTGTAACAGAAATACCACAGAGTAGATGGCTTTAACAAAGGAAGGTTTATTCTAACACAGTCTGGTAGGCTACAAGTCCAAATTTAGGATGTCCACTCCAGGGGAAAGCTTTCCCCTTTGTCAGTTCTGCAGGAAAGTCTGGCATTAAATCAGTCTTTGTCCAGGCAGTGTCTTGGAGCAGAAACCTCAAGTTTGAAGGATGTGCTTTTCTCACAGTGCTGGTTTCTTGATGATGTGAGGTTCCTAATTCTCTGCTGGTTTCCCTTTCCTTTTATCTCTAGTAGGATGAAAGGATTAAGGGTGCGGCAAGCCATGCTTCAGAGAAACTCCCTTTACAGTGGAGCAGGGAGGTAATCTTGTGAAGGTATTTACAGTCCCATCATAATCCTTTAAGATACAGCACAGGGAAATCACAAAATGGAGGACAAGCACAAACTATTGGGAATCATGACCCAGGCACATGGCTACACATCTTTTTGGGGAGACACAATTCAATCCATGACATCTTCTTTCATAATTTCATGGAAGTTTTCTGTCAGCAACTTAACAACAATATTCTCTGTGTTTTCAGCTACCCCTCCCAGTTCAGGAACTCTAATTAATCATAGATTATTCTTCTTAATAGACTCCCACCTGTTTCATAATGCTCCTTTATTTTTCTTATTTCTTTTCTCTGATTTCTCCTCATAAATGCTGGTGTCTGTTGCTCTGTCCCCAAGATCTGTGACTTCCATCTCCTCAGTTCTGTTCTTTTGGCTTTGGATTGAATTGTCTAATTTGGTAATTTTATTATTGATCTGTTGGATTTCAGACCATTGATGTTCCATGAGTTTGAATTGCTTGCCTAAGTCTTCATTTTGCCTTGCTGCATTTTGTTTAATCTCTAGGAGGCATCTCTATATATAATTCTTCTGTACTCAACCTCTCATAGTTTGAGACAGCCTTCCGTATCTGGGAAGTTTTGGGATTCTTTGAGCATTTTCTGGATCCATGGTGGGCTGTTTATTTAAGTGGCTAGCGATGGTTTGTTGCCTTCAGGCCATCTAGAGGATGTTTCTCTAGTGTTACCTCAACAGGAGCTGAGGCACAATTCTAAGAAGGGAGCTGGTCACCAGTCCCCTCTGTGTACTCTAGTGGCTGGCCCCAGTGGACTCTCTGGGGTGTCGTTCTCTGTGTCCTGGCTAGCAAGGATGGCACCGTACTTATGGAGTCACTGCAGGCCAGCAACCAACCCCGTGACGTGGGTCAGGAAAGGCTACAACAGATGTCTCTGGACAGCTCTGCAGCTATTTCTCCAGGCAGTCTTATTTTAAAAACATAGAAGCTGTCCAACAGCTACCAAAAGCCCAGGCTATGAGCTGGGGCAGGTCCCGCCTTCTCGCTGACAGTGGAAGTACCTCTTCAGCTATCCCCAGATGCCATGATTTATTCAAAAGTATGGAAGGGTTACAGCCTTGCTGCCATTCTCAGCCAGGCCCCACTCATAAGGTAAAACAGTGCTAAACACATCCTTTCTGCTGGAAGAGTGCTTTCTGGACTGGCACTGCTACTCAGCTTGGGAATCAGCCCCTGCTCAGGCCTCTAGCTGGGTGACTGTACCTCCCAACTGACCAAGATGGTATCCCAACCAAGCTGCTCTTCCCACTGCAAAACAGCAGAATCTATGGCAGAGCTCAGAAAAGAGAGGGCTGGGGACAGTGGTGCCCTCTGTCAATAGCTGGGCTCTCAAAATGTGGCTATCTCATGCATTGTGTCTCTGCAGCACTATACTGTTTACTTCTGTACTGCAGTTCAGCATATTTGCCGGCTCATGCCCATCCCCCATCACCTGGAAAACAACAGTGAAAAAAACCTTCAGTATTTACAGTCAGCTCAAGTGGTGAGTCAGCAGGAGCAAGGCTCAGCATGTGCTGACTTGTGGCAGAGAGCGGAAGTTACCCATTTAGTAGCGCATAGTCCAATCTGACCACCCTATGCCATATCGTAGGGCTCCCTGAGTGTCCAGAGTGTTCTATTCAATTACCAACCCAAGCCTTAGTTTTCAAAAGGAATTGTGGAGACCTGTGTCTAGTCTGCCATCTTGGCTCCACCTCCAAGCCATTTTCTTGTTAAACAATTAGTATACATGTTATTTTGTGACATTGGTTGCCACCCACATGACCTGTCAACATCCTCCCCATCTGAGCCTTCAGTTCTCTGTCACCAGCCCTTTTGTCCTCTCCTGCTGTCTTTCCCCTGCCCCTGGGATGTTGCACCCAGCTAGTTCAATTAGGCCTGTCCTATCCTCAAGTGTATGGTGAATCGGAGAAATCATCTCAGTACTGAGTTAAAAAGAAGTGTGGGAGCCATACTCTTAGGGTCCCTCCAGTCTCTGACAGACCAGCAAGTTCAATTTCGTGTGAGTTAGAATTTTACTCCACATTTTTCTCTAGGTCTGTCAGAGCAGTTGGTGGTGGTTACCAGGCACCATCCAGTTGTGCTGGACTCAGTATAGTAGAAGCTGTAGTACCTGTGGGCCACAAGTCCCTTGGACTAATCTTTCCCTTGTGTCCCTGGTTTCCTCCATTTCCCCTTGCTCCAGATGAGGTGACACCAGTGGAGCATCCCCAATGGTTTCTCAAAGCTCCCAAGGTCTCAGATCCTACTCATCAAGGTAGGATATAGAACCACATTATGCCAGTCGACCAGCAGCTCCCCCTAGATCATGGTCCTCAGCCCTCAAGCCAGAAATTCACTCCCTCAGAGATTCTGAATGTGTTCATGGATCCTCCATGGCCTTGCTCTGGTAAAACTGTGCTGGCTTTTCCAGTAATGTGTACTGTCCTACTTTGCTCCATAGTTAATACTGATCTATTACCTATTTAGTGTTTTTACCTCCAGCCCCCTCCCCTCCCTAAAAAAGTTCTTGATTTTAGAAAAATAACTAGAAGCTACAAAAATAGCTAACTTCCAGGCTCCTGCATCTCTTCTGCTTCAAATACATTCTGTTTATCATTGACCACCAATATGTGAGACCTGTGATCAAATACGCTTATTTTTCAAAACATCTTGGTTTAACACTTTGATAGGTCAAATTGATTAGACCAAGACCATCACAGTTCTTACCTAATATCAGAAAAAAAAAAAGTGACCTAAGCATAGGTAAACTGAAAACCTTGGCATTTTTCTGATAGTTTACTTGTATTTGTGCTAGTAGTATTGTCTTCAGCATGAAATTTCTCCATAGCATGTTTCTAATTTGCTAGATGGCAATGAGTTAGTTGGGCTGGTAGTAGTCTTGGGATGAGTTAGATTAGATAAACCAGAAAATATAATACATAAATCTACTTAATTGAATACCTTTGAACTTCAGTAAATAGAAAGAAATGAAAAACAAATGAAGAACTGAAGAGGCCTTAAGGTGCACAGCATCCACCCTGTCCTCAGCACACATCATTTCCTAAGAGTCTCAAATGACTCTCTGAACTTCTGTCCAAGAGCAGCTGTCAGTGTTGACCTTTACCCTAATTACCAATAAAGTTTAATTAGTGCATAAATTTAATTGTATGGCATTTATATCTTCATAGAACATTTCATTATACTGTACTGGGTACTCGCTGGGCTTAATACATCCCTTACCAGCAGGTGGTAGGGCTGTTTAATACTACTGGACAAATTTTCATAAAGCTCTACCTACTAATCATGTGTTGGTCTCTCAAATACTTACATCATGATCTGCCTGGATTTCCTGAACAAATCTAATTTATTATATCTGACTTCCAGAGTTTTGATAGCACCTGGTTTCACTTTTTTCTGTCTTGTCTCAATTACACCTCAACACTGAAGCCCTAATTCTCAGGTCCCCTCTCCACCACACTCTATGGTCTGTTTACACAGCAGTTTTCTAAAATAGTCACTATAAGTTCTGCAAACTCACTATCTAGATCCAATATTTACTTTCACCAGGACAGCTTTTCTAGTCACTTTTAGATAATTAAAACATCCAGTCCATTCTAATAACCCATAATGTCACGACTGTCCAGTATGTTTTACTAACTCTAAGCTACAATTCAATTTAGAACTCATCCCTTCTCCCAGCTAGGACCTCAGATAACTGGAATGAGAAAGAGAAATTAAGAATAAAGAGCTTAGTTTAGTATTGGTGGTAAAATTATAATGTAGTGTTGATACGCTCTGGATGGCTATCAAATCATTGCTATTTTCTCTTTTATTGGATCCTTTTGTGAATTCTGCAGAGATGCTTCTACCTGGTTTTCCAACTGTGGCTGCCATGATCCTGGAGCTGACTGGTCACTTACAACTCCTACCTTCCACCATGCTTTAGGAAGTTCTACCCTCCACTGAAATAACTGCAGATTTCTGTGCAATCCTCTTGAGTGGAATTTTCTTTAAGAAAATAAAAGGTTAGGTACCTTCTGTGACATCCACTTCTGTTTCCCTAAGAATCACCCACCTTTCCAGTTCCAAACTCTGGAACTGCATCATGTGCTCAAGCAATTGCTTCTCTTTTTTAAATCAACTGGAAAGGGCAGCTCCAGCCAGAGCCTCTCTTCTTCTCATTGTATTGATTGTATGGCAACACATTTGCATTCTTACAGGCTACCCAACGGGAGATAGTTTCTTACGGTACTCCTAGGAAACAAAATGAACACAAACAGACCAACAACAATCACAAAGATGGCTCAGACCAGGAAATATTTTTACTTGGGCTTATACTCAGGGTCAGTATGAGTTAGAATCGACTCAGCAGTAACAAGGAAACTCATGTACCTGTCTTTCTGTCCTGAAAGTGATGAAGAGCCGAAAGCATATTTAAAACTCTCTCTAAATAAATCTCTCTGCACCCCAATCTTTTCAAATGTGTCTAGCATAGATTAGATGTGACTGGTGGGACAATGCTAGAACTGATTTTTCTGCTTTGACTTATGGTTATGAATTCTTTATTGTGAAATTCTCTAATTTTTCAATCAAATGCAGAGTTACATAAATCCAATGGGATCAGCCAATTCTAGTATATTATAATACAGTCACTAATAGAAATGTCCCTTAGCATGTGTTGGAAGGGTAACTACGTACTTCATGTTAGGATGAATAAATATCTGACACCTCCATGAGTTGGATCCGACTCGACGGCACTTGGCTTGGAATTGTAGTCTTTGAATCCTCAAATAAAATTGAAAGGTTAGTACTCATTTTAACATTGTACTTTAGGGACAAGAACACGGTGAATGTATAAGTCAGAATCAGGACATTTCAGATTCTCCTCTGTTCACAGCTAACCTAATAATCCAGTTTAACTGATGCATACGATTCACATACAAACAGACAAAAATCGATAGCTTCAGTTTAAAGGGGAAGTTGGGGCTTTGAAGACTATTCTTAACAGCGAAGTTTGGTCCTACCGGCTGAATATAATCACCGTAGAGTTTTACTGAAGTATTACTTTCAAAACCACATTATATTCTCCATCACAATTTGTAATCATTTCAAACCTTGAGAACGATACAATTTGCTGTAGGGATATTTCTATTAAGTGGCTCTATTATAATGTGCTAGAATTGGTTGGTCGCACTGGATTTACGTAACTGCATTTGATTGAAAGATTAGAGAATTTCACAATAAATAAATCATAATTCTATATAATTTCCATGAAGAATAAAATGAAATAAAATATTTTGTGAAGTTGCTATGTCACCTAAAAATAATAATATGGCCAGTAAGATGGCATAATATCCTTTAATGTAGTTTTTTAATTAAAACTAGGTAATCTAACTGCAGTGGAAAGTGGAAAAAAAAATCCATAAAATAACATGTCAGGTCAATATGAATGCTTCCTTGTGAACATTCTTTTGAAGGAACTACCCCTATCATTCAAGTCTAAGTCTTAATAAAGCAGAAAGTGAGTTTGACAATCATCTGACTTGATTCGACAAGAACCAGTTAGCAAATCTGAATAATACTGGCATAAATATTATAATCAAATCTGAATCTATTAATGATACTGCCATGAGAAGCATATAAATATAAAAGGACAAGAACAGAGCCCTGAGGGACCACACATTTTACAGTAACTGTTTCTGATGAGCTGTTACCCAGTATAGTATGCTATGTCTGGTAACAAAGATAATTACATTTCAAACCAATTTAATGCTGTCTCAGAAATTCCAACTCACGTTTCTGGAAGATCTAACAATACATCACTGCCTACTGTGTCAAAGGTGAGTGATAGCTCTAAGTTTGAGAGTGAGCATCCATTCATTCTAAGCCACTCTCACATACTACTGAAGATAAACAGGTAGTCCCTGATAACTTTTGAGTACCTCAAAATTCATGTTGGAATTTTATCAAATATTAATTACAGATAATTGTGTCTTCAGGCAAAATACCCAATGTGTTTCTTGTATTTGTATTTCCAAATGAGAACAGAACAGGCAAATCTGTCACAGAATCCAGTGGGCACATAGTTGATAATTCTTAAACATTTGTTACACCGTAAATTTTGATAAAGAAGCAAAGGCCATGTATAAAGTAATGTTAATAGGTTATAGTGTTCTCCTTTCTGTCAAACATTATATTCTGCCTTACTGTCTCAAGTGAAAGCAGTGACAAATAAGTCTTTAAAATGTAATAGACAAAAAGCAAGACCCCGCAAAAGATACAATGAAGATCCCCAAAATATCAAAAAAACACATACGCAGACAATGTCTATGCACTCCAAAGACTTGTTTTGATTTTACATTTTCTAGAATAAAAACTGAGATTTTCTATATGTAATCAAAACCAGAAAAACTCATAAAGTTTATTCCAACTCATAGTGAGCCTACGGGACAGAGTAGAATTGCCCCATAGAGTTTCCAAGGAGCATCTGGAGAATACAATATGCCAGCCTTTGAGTTAGCAGATGTAGCACTTAACCACCACATCACCAGGGCTTCATATTTGTAATAGGTATCAGTAAATCTAAGGCCATAAGTTCAGGTATGTGAATTAAAAAAAAAATATATATATATATATATATATTTTATTTCCTTTGAGCCAGTCTCTTATAACCCTTTATCTTTTGGAAACATGGGTAAGTCAACTCTCTTCTATAATATTTTGCCCCAGTTGGCCCTAAGCTGCCCACAGCCTTCAGTCAACACTAGCTACCACAACAACAAACTCTGTCCTTATAATCTCCTTAGTTTTGGCAATTCTGCTCTTTCAGTAAACTTCTCAGGGCTTGGTACCCAGACTACAGAGAGATGCCATATAATTCTACTGATTTTGAAGCCTATATAGCTTTCTTCCTCTTTCAAGTCCCTTAGAATATTTTTAGGCTGAGCGACATCCCATTATTTTTCTGTTTATACCTTCCAGGATACCTAGCTTACTCTCCCATGGACTCGAGTTTCCCTAACTAAAATTCAAGAAGGGAAATACATTTTTTAGGAAAAAGTTATTATTACAAAAAACTCAAAGATACCACGGCTTAAACAATACAAACCTCACATAATATCTGTAGATAAGAGAACTAGTACTGATAGGTGATCTCTACCACCTTCAACTTGGGGTTCCCTGTTTTGAGGTCAAGGTAGTTGCTCAAGTTCTCATCATTATCTAATCTGTGGAAAGGAGGAAGGGATGAATGGGAGTATATGTACACAGGTAGTTCACAGTTAAGAACATTCAACTTAGTTACAGCCACTAGTTAGGAACTAACCTCTGTAATATCTATTATATTACAAATTTGAGGTACATATAATGTTTCATAATAACAAATGGACACCGCTTTGTGATATTCATCAAAACATTATGATGATCATTGCTTTGTTTTTACACTGAAGGTGTTTTAGTATACTTGGAAGTGCTTCTTTAATGTTTTTTTATACACAGAAGCCGAGTGCCGTCGAGTCAGATCCGACTCATGGCGACCCTAGGGGCCAGGGTAGAACTGACCCCCAGAGTATTCAAGGAGCGCCTGGTGGACTTAGAAAAAATGTTTGACTAGCTGATTTAGATACAAACCACACATAACTGTTCGAACTTATGCACAAATTGGACTTAAAGACAGACTCAGGAACAGAAATCATTTGTAATATGGCCATTGTCTGTATTCCCTTTTGGGAACATGAGTTGGAATCACAACTAGCCTTGTAGACATTCAACCAGTGCAGTTGCTCAGAGACCCATGGTTATGAGGGGTCTCATACTTGGAATACAATGCTCTGTAATCACTATCTTGAAAGTCCTAATAATTGTATTTTTGAATTTGTGTTTTGTAAGAAAAATTCAATTATGAATATGGGGGATTTGCCAGGGACTTGGAGCCTTGACTCATGCCCAGTCCCACCTTCTACCACCTTTCCGCCTACGCAGAAGTACTTGGCCACCTGGGCCTCTGCCCCATTTCGGTGACTGTTGTTGCCGTCCACACACATTACGGGACTGAATGTGGCCATATGGAAGGTTGAAGGAATGTGTGCCTCTGTGTGCCTCCTCAAAGCGAAGGATCCCTTGCACCTGTGAGGGCCTGTACTCACCCAGCAATTACCACAGAGTTTGAAGGAACACAACTTGAAACAGCAAATAAATACCTCCGGAACATGTGAAAAGAAAGACCGCTGCAGAAAGGAAAAGCTTTTCTCCTGCTTTGTAAACAAGGGGCCACATAAATACGCTCCTACATCCCAATGCCACAGCAAGCTTTAAATAAGATCACAAAACATAATTCCCAGCTGAACATTCATATATATGGCTAAAACTCAGGAGTAGATTTTAAAAAAAGGAAGACAGATATTGATAACAGGTACCAGTATCTTCCTCAAGAAATGTTCATTTTTAAGAAACAAGTATTTATTTTGGTATGTATGTACTGTGTAGTTGCACTAGCACTAAAATCCTTAGAGCAAAGTTAGCTTTTATCTGTAGAAAACACATGTTTGATTTCTAAGTTTTTATTGGTAGTTGTGATAAGGGGAGTGGGTGGAGATACCAAGACGAACTTTGTCTGTAAGTGTTTCCTCACACCACTCTCAACGTCTTTAGGCTGACTATCCTTTGGATATTTCTGGACATTTCTACCACTGCTGAGAAGGGCTACAATATATTCGGCAGACTGTGCCAATTCTTGTATGAACAGCTTTATGCAAATTTATTCATTTACTTACATATTTTTTAATCATCATAATACTTATTCAAGAATATTTTTAAAACTTTTCCATAAAACAAAACAAAACAAAAAAGCATTGAAGAAGAGGAGAAATTGAAATCATATCCTCATGGATTCTAGAAGAGGCTGAGGCAAACAAAGCTACATACCTACTTCAAATTATTTTGGAATTTTTATTTTTTATTAAAACAGCATGTGAATTATTCACTTCCATGATAATTTTAACTGAAAACAATATTACAAATTAGTCACTAATTAAATTGTGTTGATTTCTCCCCCTAACACCTGTTCTGCCCAGTTCCATATTGACTCTAAAACTGGTGATCAAGGAAAATGCACCAGCTTTGTTTCATGGTTGCATCACATTCATGAGCCATCACCACGTTCCTAAGTGTACCCAAGTTTGAAAAGTATTCATTCCATACCTATTTTAGAAACAAGGAAATTTAGGAGGATAAATCAACAAGCAAGTAATAAGTGACAGAGTCAAGTCTGGAATTTCTCTTTCTGACTGTAAAACTCGTGCTCTGAATGCACTTTACCATAAAGCCTATATATCATATGGTAACTTTGGTAAAATGGCTTGATGTTCAGTGTATAGTTCTGTATGTTTTAATGTATTTCTAGATTCATGCAAACACGACCAAAATCAGGACACAAAACCGTTCCATCATCTCAAAAAAGTCCTTTGCTCCTGTCCCTGTAGTCACAAAGCCTTAATCCCTGTCAACCACTCATCATTTCAATACTGCAGTTTTGTCTTTTTGAGAATGTCACAGAAATTGAATCATGTACTATCTAACAATCTGAGACTGGCTTCTCTCAGCATTACATCTTTGAGATTTGTCCAAGCTGTTGAATGTAGCAATGTAGTTTCTTTCCACTGCTTCATATTATCATTTATTATAACATTTGCATGAAGAAAAACACACACACACATACACACACAGGAAGACCCTCAACAAAATGGATTGACACAGTGACTGCAACAATGAGCCAAAATACAATACCAACCATGAAGATGGCACAGCACCTGGCATTGTTGCATTTTGTTGTACATAGAGTTGCCATGAGTCAAAACTGACTCAAGGGCACCTAGTGACAATGATGAATGCACCACAGTTTATCCTCTCACTCAGTGAAGGGAAGTTGTTTCTAGCTTTTATATATCACAAATAAAGTTATTACAGACAATCATGCATGTGTTTTAGGTGAACATAGGTTTTCATTTCTGTAAGGTTCTGATGGATTATATGGTAAATGAATATTCAGCTTTATCAGAAACTATGCATCTTCCAGAGTGGCTGATCTGTCTTCCATTCCCACCAACAATGTATGAAGTTGCTCTGCATCTTCACCACACTCGGCATTGTAAGCATTTTTCAGTTAGCTGTTTTAATACGTGTGTATTGATATCACCACATGGTTTTAATTTGCATTTCCCTAATGACTAACAATGTTGAGTACATTTTTATGCACATATGACTCGATGGCACTTGGCACTTGGCATGGTTAATACTTCTATCTTCTTTTGGTGGCATGCTTGTTCAAAGTATTTTCCCTTTTTTTTTTTAAATTGGTTTGTTTTCTTATTGTTGTGTTTTAGTACTTCTTTATACATGCCATATACAAGTATTTTCACATACATGAATCACAAATACTTTCTTCCAGGTACTAGTTTGTCTTTCCATTCTCTTGAGGGTGTTTTGGCAAAGTAAACATGTTTAAGTTAGATGAAGTCTAATTTTTCCATTTTTATGGACCATGCTTTTGGTGTTGTTTCTAAGAACTCAGCTTCGCTCAAAGTCATAAATATTTTCTTATGCTTTCTGTTTTAGAATATGTTCTCTAGAGAACCAAAACCAGTAAAGCATATAAATATATAGAGAGTGAGATTTATACCAAGGAAACGGCTCATTAGATTTGTAGAGGCTGGAAAGTCCCTAGCTGCATGATCCAGAGTAAACAAAAGCCCACTAGCATTGCCAGAATGCCCACTTAGATTCGACACAGGCCACACATCCAAAGAAAGTCCATTTCAACTGATTGGCTACCCATAGCAAATTCTATTATGGAGGTTATTATATCAAATCTTGTCATATATGTGATCATAACATCATACAACTGCCAAACCACTGAGAATCATGGCCCAGACAAGCAGACACACAAACTTAACCATCACACATTCTATTAGGTTCTATAGTTTTATGTTCAGATCTGTGACTCATGTTGTGCTAATTTTTGTATAAGGTATTACGTATAGACCTAGGTTCAGACATTTGCATGTGAAGGAATAATTTTTCCAACACAATTTATTAGAAAGACTAATCTTTCTCTATTGAATTGCCTTTTTTACCTTTGTCAAGATCAAATGGCCATATGTGTGCAGATCTGTTTCTGCACTCTCTATTTGATTCCATTGATCCATTTATCTATCTCTTTTCCAGTACTACATTACTGTTTGTATGGATCTACAAATCAGTGTTTTTCATTCATATAAGTGTATTTATCAGCATAGCTTCTTGGGCAGCTTGTATTCTGAGAGCCCTTAGGAAAAAAAGATTGGTTTAGACAGGAAACATGGATAGAGAGGGCAGAGTTTATTATCATGATACCAGGGTGTGTGTGTAACATGCAGAGTTACATGTAGGAGAAACGGGTGGACATGGAAGACCAGTGTTGCCCGCTGTATGGACATTAGTCATTCTTTATACAGCTATATAAAGTTTTGCTCTATATATGGAAATTCTCAGAAAACACCCAATATAAAGGTCTTGAACTCTTTTTCTATGGAACTCTGCTTTTTGAATGCCTTCCTGAAACTTCCCAGCTGTTTTGCCTTTCCTGAACTCCAAAATTCCATCTCCTCCACTCAGTAAGACCACTAGATTCTGGATTTTCCTCTCTGAGCCTATAGTGTTGAAATTGCTATGAGGCAGAAAAAAATTGGTAATCTTGGCTCACAATCTTTGTTTTCCTTTTCTCAGGAATCAGTTTTTACTGCCATTCTCCAGTAGTTTGAAAACTACTGTTTTATATATACTACTATGCTTTCTAGTTGTTTACAGTGGGAGGTTAAGTCTACTCTTGGTAATTCCATTGCAGCTGGAAGCAGAAGCCCCCCCTTTTGTTTTTAATTCTTGAATAATATTGTGGTAAATATGTACTGAATATGTCCACATGCACGTGTGTGTGTTTTGATTGTTTTATTTGTTAAAGAGAAAATAAATGTTGTTTTAAACAATCATGTTTATAGTATATTTTTGCATTATAAATATACTCAACAGGATATTTTCATTAAAGTATAATTTAATTACAGTAAAATCCACCTTTTTAATATTATTGCTCTGTACTAACAAATGCATACAGTATATTTCCTTTCCTAATCAAGGTATCACCCCTTAAAACTGTATCTTTGACTAGTATGCTATTGTATGAGTATTCCCAGTTTTTTTATTTACAAATAAGTTCAAGAATATTAAGGTCATTTCTAGGTTTGGGTTGTTACAAATAAAATCACTATAAACATTTTCATGTGGGAATTTTGTGAATGCAAAGTTTCATTTCACATGAGCAAACACCTAAATGATGTGATTGTTGGATTGTATGGTGACAACAGTTACCCAGCCTGACCACTAATGATAAGGTTTGCTCTTCAAACATCCCAGCTGACCCACTGAAGAGGGATGTGGCATATATGCTAGATATAATATCTAAGTATTTATTCTGTGGAAGCCAAATGAAAACTTTCAAACTTTAAGTACTCAACTGTAGTACGTAAAGTCTTGAAGTCCTCACTTGAAGAACAGTAGCTTTTTGGAAAATCAATCAAAAATTATAAAAAAATATGCAACAGTTTACTTCTAATCATTTTTTCATTTAAATAAATTGTAAAAGTCAAAATTTAGTCTGTAAGATAAAAGTAATTGATGAAAAGATTTTAGATCTTTTTGTCAACATATGGATATTCAGAGACTTTTCTGAAACTCAGATGAATATTTTCTCCTAGTATGTGTCTGGGTATATTGAAATTTAAAAAAAAGGATAAATACAGAAAAATATTAGCATGAAAAATATTGCTATCTCTTCAGACAGGAATGAATGGATTAGACTCAGGGACACACAGTGACCATACTGTGTGTGCACTTTATGATTCTGTACATCTATAGGATACCATCCTACTGGCCTCTTACTAGAGGGAACTGTAGAGGGTAGAGTGGAGGGGACAGGAGATTTTTAAGAGGATATGACATGTATAGAACAGAAAAGAGGAGTGTGCTGTCACTGGGCAAGAAGAGCAGAAGGAGCTGCAGATAGGCCGGTGTGCAAATTTAAATTGGGTTGTACACTTTCACTCAATCACAATGAAAAATAGCCAAGTGCCGTCGAGTCAGATCCGATTCATGGTAAGAATAATAATATTAAAATTGCCTGGCATTCATTCCTCCTAATTCTGTGTTTGTGCATGTATGTGGTGAAAAAACTTACACATTTAGAATTAGCCAACTGGACTTGGTTTAAACGATCCTAGTTTTGTTGGCAACATCCAAAGCATCATAGTCAGGAGACAGTCAAACACAGCCTTCCTCTGTCTGTCAGTCTGATCAAGGCGTTGTTACCTTCCATCTTCATGGTTGACTCAGTGGTCAGGCAGAACTTGATTATGGCATAACGGTCAAGATTGTTTCTCCTGTGACCACTTTTCTGAATACATTTGGGCTGCCTTCAACGGCACTTGGCTGGCGTGGCTTCAGGGCTTCAAGGTCTTGGGCCACCAGAAGGTGAGTGATTTTTTTTCTTTTTTTCGTGGCTGTGAACACATTTAGCCCTACCTTCTTGACCTTCAGTGCCTTTGTTTTGGTTTCAGTTTTAGAAGGAGTAGAGATTGGCTTCTCTGATTTCAGTGCCATCTTTGTAAAAAGGGTCATTACAATTCTTCTTTATTTATTTATTTTTATTTAATATGACTGAGTGAAAATATACATTCCTGTGTAAATTTACATGCCCACCTACATGCAGCTTCCACTGCTCTCCCTGTCTTGAATTAAGTTTTTCTTTACTAAACCTGTCTTAAATTATATTATAATGTACTACCTAAAAGATACACTTCAAAAAAGTCCATATCACTTGGGGACACAGAGTTATGCAGATGGTATGGTTACTTTATGGTTTAATATATATATGAGGCTGTCCTACTGCTTTTAGAGTGGAGAGGAGAGGGTGACGAGGAGGGGACAGATACCAAGTGAGTGAATACTGAAAGTAAAGAGTGGAAAAGAAGAGTGTGCTGTCACAGGGTGAAGAAAGCAGACAGAGTTGCAAGGAAGTGGGCATTTGCGGTTTTACATGACAAATTGACTTGGATTGTAAATGTTCACTGAATCACAATAAAAAAATTTAAAAGCAAAAAATGCATATCAGAATAAAATAATCCACAAAGAATGTTGAGCATCAAAATGAAAATGCTGAAGTCTCTTGTACTGGCTGCTATCGAAGGCCAACTACACAAATAAAAAGAACCTGGTAAGACCACCTTGCAAACATTCTATTACAGGTTTCTCAAGTTCAGCACTGCTGATCTTTTGGACTGAAGAATTTTCTGTTGAGGGTGCTGTCATGAGCACTGCAGAATGCTTAGCAGCATTCCTGGCCTTTACCAACTAGCTGCCAGTAACACCCCTCCCACTGTAAAAAACATTGCCAGATGTCCCCATCAGTGAATATCACTGACAGGGAATTGAGATGATATGGTTATTGCTAAGGTTTTCCTAGTATGCTTTTGTAAACTTGGACAGAAGTAGTAACACAAGACTTTAGGTGTTCAGATGGAAAGAGTAGTACTCCAGGATTTGGGTCTCAGACATCTTTGTATTACATAACTAGGTTGTACTAACTATACCACTGACTGAATGACATGATACCTAATTTAGGGTTATTAAGACCTGTAGATATTTGCTTTCCATATGACTTGATTGCTCAGAGTTCAGAAAGTTTGTTTTGTTGTAAAATAGAAAATACAATGAAAGTTAGGATTTATAAAAACAATACTGGCAGTAGGATAGCAAAATTACCTACAAAGTAAGGAGTAACATGTATTAAAGAAAATCAATACATCTTTACCAGGTACCGATCACCCGACACATTTTTGGAGCAATACAATTAAAAAAAAAAAAATTTACAGTGTAGCTTACCACAGCCTTTTCTTCATGGCTTCCTCTGAAAACTCACCCTAGTCTTTGCCTGTTCAGCCGTGTTTTTCCTACCACCTCCTGCCTTCTGAGGAGAGACTGTTTCAGTCAAAACAACTTGTGGGCTATGAAAATGCAGAACTGGAGAAACAGCAGAAAATGATGAACCAGAGAGGTCTGTTGATGAAGACAGATAAAGCCAATGTAGAGGCAAAATTGATCTAATTTAAAAAAGCATGAGAGAAAAAGAGAAGGAAGATAGAAGAGGGAGATGATCTTCCTGAGCTGGGTTTAGGGGGCTGAGTTTGGGATGGGACTTGGCAATGAGGAATTGTAAACTAGTACTAAGAGCTTTGGGAGAGGTGAAAAGAAGTATGCAAAGACCATTGCAGAGTAGTTTGAATCAAGTCTACTTCTGTATGTTTTGAAAGATGTATGTTACAGGTGTCAATCTCACCATTGCAATTACTTCTGGTTGTTCGAACTCTGCTTCTTTGAATGTGATTTCTGGTAGAGTTTGAAACAATTAAATCTGGAAATTATACAGATTAATGACATTGATAGAATCCCTACCTTGAGGCAAATGGAGCAAAATTCACAAACAATGTGAATGTAAATCACCACTGAGAGGTGGAGGAGAATTTTCTCCATCTAAGGTCCTTTAGAGGAGACTTGTCTGAACATAGCTAGCACAGTGTCCTTAGCTCTCTTCTTCCCCTTCTTGCACTGGCTTTACTTCCTTCAGCACTATTGGGAAATCACTACTTGGGAACAAGTGCAGTGGCATCCTGTTTTAGAGCACTGCTAAACACAGTTAGAAACACTAGTGTTCCCAGGTCTGGGCACAAGTGGCTCCACTAAGCACCTTTGATTCCATATACTGCTGCGCACAGTTCAGCATTCAAATGTACTCCTGCAGATCACCAGATAAATGTTCATTAACTTAAATTAGCATTGTTAATGCAAATCCAGCTTTTGACCTGAGAGTCAGAGAAGGCTATCAATTAGGTTTCCACTTTGGTATCTGTCAAGTGCCCTCTGTTGTTATTTCAACCTCAAATCTTCTGCAACGATGGAATACTTAAATTTATAATGTATTATGGGGCCATTTCTACTAAACTCCTTAATAACCCAATGTATTATTCCTTTAAAAATAATTAAGTAAGGATGCACTTGGACCTGGACTCTTAAAGGATGATGACAAGTAGTTAATATATACTGAACAAGAAATAATTATCATCCAAGAACTGAAATGTGAAGAAATATACAAAGCAAAACTAAAAATACTGATTAGGTAAAACTGACAATGCTAAAGTGTCTTCTGAATTTGTAATTTTTCCAACACAAGTAACAGAATCACCCACTAAGGCTAAAATTATTATCATGGTGTATGGGAGGTGTTCAGACGGTTAATTATCTGTTAGCTTCATGAAGTAAACTTCTATGCCAAGTGGTGTGCCAGTCACAGGGAGCAGATGGGACAAGTCAAAAATTATATCTAATGTTATACCATAGAAATGAAAATTGCATATTTGCTAAACTAATTTCTGTTCTGAATTTATAGATGGCTTCGAAAGATAAAACCCAAATCCAAAAGTCTTCTTCCCTTGGCTTTTGTCAGCTTCAGTGCACATCCCTGTCCTTAGTTCATGCTGTGGCGTTCAATTATTTTTCCCTAGCATTTTTCTCTAGAATACTTCTCACATCTACTACCAGTCACCTTTCTTAGCAGAAAATAGTTAAAGAAAAAAGATACTACTTTTCACACTTTCACATTTTTCTTTTTATGCTTATTTCCTACGACTGGAAGCTTGGAGGCATTTGGCCATCCAGAATCAGCTCTCCTCCCAACACACTTCTGTTTTCAGAGGTAAGAGTAGTTGTTTTTGTGGTTGTTGATTTTTAGTTTGTTTAAAGACTTTATCATTTCCTCTGAAGGTGAGACTCTATGAATTACAAAGATCAAAACCAGAAGGAAAATGGATAGGCTCTTACTTGGAAATAAATTGTTGAAGAATCACATTTCATAATATTAACACTTTTTCCACAAAATGCATGTGATGAAACAGATTTCTACATTTTTGAAAAATCATTTATACTTTGATTTTATATGTATTTAACATTCACTTGTACCTAACACTGATTTTGCCTGCATATATGATCTTTCCCATGAATCTCCCAAAACAAGCAAATGCACTGTTGCTGAGTCAATTCTGACTCATAGCAACCCTATAGGTCAGAGTAGAACTGTCCCATAGAGTTTCCAAGGAGCTCCTGGTAGATCTGAACTGTTGACCCCTTGATTACCAGACACAGCAGTTAACTGCTGTGCCACCAGGTTTTCTCAAGACTCTCAGGCCCCCTGAATTGTGCTCTCAACATTCATTTCCATAATTCTCAGTATTTTGTGCCCACAGAAGCCAAAATTTAACCAAATGCTCTCTTTACATTCTCCCCCTGGTTCCTGCCTCAGGACTCAATGAATTAGTAATAATCACTGTGAGATTTGAAAGAATGGAAAGGTATTTTAATTCAGAAGTTCCCCAGCAGAGGAAGAATTTGCCAGAATTACCTAGGGAGACTTGTTTTCTAACTTCATATATGTGCTTTTTCTATCTCTAATCTGGAAAATCCTCACAACTGTACCAATAAGGAGCACTGTGACAGAGAAAAATATTGAGATTATCAAGGATTTAATTTACTTAGATTCTTAATCAAAGCCAATGGAAACAGCAGTAAAGAAATCACAAGACGCATTGCATCGGGCAAATCTGCTGCAAAAGACTTCTTTAAAGTGCTGGAAAGCAAAGTTGCCACCTGAAAGACTAACATGCACTGACCCACCCAAGTCATGGTATGTCAGTCACATCATATGCATGTGAAAGCTAGACAATAAATGAGGAAGACAGAAGAAGAACTGATGCCTTTGAATTGTGATATTAAAGAAGAATATTCAATATACCATTTGTGTTAATCATCTAGTCCTGCTTTAACAGAAATACCACAGTGGGTGGCTTTAAAAAGAGAAATTTTATTTGGTCACAGGCCACTAGGCTACAAGTCTAAATTCAGGGTGTCAGCTTCACGGGAAGGCTTTCTCTGCTAGCTCTGGAGGAAGGAAGGTGCTTATCATCAATCTGGAAGCTTCTGAGGAGAGGGACCCCAATCCTTTTTAAGGATGCACTTAACTTCCAGCACTGCTTTCTTGGTGGTATGAGGCACCCATCTCTCCCTTGCCTCTCTATCCTTACATCCCAAGAAGCTGCCCCAAGACACAATATAACCCCGCACACTGAGTCCTGCCCCATCAACTCAACTGCTGCTCATGTTCTCTCACTAATATCACAGAAACAGGGTTTGCAACATGAATATCACACAATGCCAAGAATCATAGCCCAGCCAAACCACCACACACATTTCCTGGGGAACACAATTCAATCCATGACACCACAGACCACCAAATGAATGCAAAGATCTGTCTTGGAAGAAGTACAACAAGACAGCTCCTTGGACGGAATAACGTCTAACATACTTTGGAAATGTTACCAGGAAGGCTCAGTCCCTGAAGAAGGCCATCATGCTTGGTAAAGAATAAAAGAGGAAGACTTTTAATGAGAGGGACTGACAGAGAGGCTGTAACAATGGGCTCGAGTACAACAACAACTGTGGGCATGATGCAGGACTGGGCAGCATTTGGTTCTAGTTACGTAGGTTCCTTATGAGTTGGCAGTGACTTAATGGCACCTAAAAACAACAAGGACAAATGACTTTTCTATTTGCAACCTGAAATTTCTAGTGAAAGCTGCTTACTACCTGTAAAATGTGTGACTTTTCTTTGGAGAATTTAGATCTACCTATGTTTTAGTGTTGTAAGCAATAAAAACCACCACTGAACTATTTAACCAGAAAAGGCTTTTTTTTGACAGTATATTAAGTTGCTCACAGAAGTACAGGGTAGTCTGGATAAGCAGATTCAGACATGGGCAGACCAAGAAAAGTTCAGCAGTCATTCGGAGAACAGCTGAAAATCATACTCCAAATTCAAACCCAAGAAGACACTCTTGGTTACTGAGTGCCGGGGGTAGCCCTTGGACTATCACCACGGTGGGCTCATCGTACTCGGCATCAGCCCTGACACAGTTTTCTCAGATCTGTCTGGCATATGATTCATGTTGACCCCACGACACTCTCAACCATGAAAACAGAGTCTCCACTGCTCCTGATCTCGGGCTTACTAATTCCTAATTCAGAATCTGGGGTGATGCTCCTAAAGCACTTAGACAAGCCACACATGATGCTGGGAAACCGAGCATCTGTAGTTTCCTCTTTTGTGGGTGATTATCAAAATATATAAAAAGTTCAGATGAGGGGTTCACTACAGGCTCTACAGAAAAAAGGTACTGCTCATTTTCCTTTGCATCCCTGTTAATATAGAACTATGGTGAAATTCCTGTACTTTTAAATATACCTAATTGCTAATTTAAGTTCACTAACAGCTTTTGAGCAGTACTGCTGGTATAGTGGCTTAGCTCAGCTGCTAACCCAATGATTGGCAGTTTGAATCCACCAGGTGCTCCTTGGAAACTCTATGGGCAGTTCTTCTCTGTCCTATAGGGTTACTATGAGTCAGAGTTGACTTGAAAACAGAGTTTTTTAAAGGCAGCTTTTGTATGAGAGAAATAAATACTCTTAAGCACTAGTCAAAGAGTCCTGGCAGTGCAATGGCTACACATTCAGCTGCTGAGAGTCAGCAGTTCAAATCTACCAGCCACTGTGCAGGAGAAAAGACCTGGAGGTCTGACCCATAAAGATCACAGCCTGAGAAACTCTATAGGGCAGTTCTAGTCTGTTATATAGGGTCTCTACGAGTCAGAATTGACTCAACAGCACATAACACCACCACCACACCAGTTCATAAAACACAAACATATTTAAGCTGCAGCAAAACAAGGAATAGAAAGCACACCCAATAAAACAATATGAGCACAACATAGATCATTATAGAATCATGAATGCACGTAAGTGACAACATTTTGCATTTCTTTTACCAATCCATATATATTTTAAAGTCTTAACTTTCCATTTATCTCTGATATAACAAGAAGAGTCTCACTCTGGAAGTACAGAGGCCTGGGGTAGTCTTGGCTGCACAACTAATGCACTGTGTTTCTTGGGTAGTCATTTATTCTCTCTCTGCTTCACTGTCCTATGATGTAACATGGGTACATTAAAGTAGAGCCACAATATCACTCAAAACTCCTGAAAGGAATTCCATGGTTGGATCTTGCTTACTCTAGAATCCCCTTATCACAGCTCTCCTGGGCCAACCAAGCTAAACTGCCCTATTAGACACATACTCTGTTTTTAGTTCTTTTATCATTCTCCAAAAGCATCTTACTTATCTAGTTCTTCTTCTTCCTCTTGCTCTTCTTTTTTTTTTTTTCTCCCTATCATGTAAACTTAAGTTCTCATGGCAGTGGCTTTGTCTTAATAAATAGATCTAGATCTTCAGGGTCTAAAACAGAGCCTGGACATGCAGGAGACACAAAGTGAACATTTGTAAGCAAACAAGTGAATACCACAAAAGGTGTGGAAACACTTTGAGAAAGTTAAATTATTTATGGAAAGTAAAGCATCTATAATTTGTTACTTTTCACGACTTAGAGCAAATGTAGCTTTTTTCAGCTAAAATATCTATTTCTGTTGTCAACAAATATTTAAACCTTTTAGGAAATACCACAAATATGATTCCCTTCTGATTCTAGCAGCAAGAATGTATATTTACATATACATGTAGAATTATGCAGGAAATATGTGTTTCTTTCAAAATATTTTTCTTTCCCAGAATGAGAAGACTTAACGATGCTTCATGAACACATTCCCTGTGGTGAATAACACAAGATCAGAGGAGGGCAGTGAGCACCTGTTTATCTTTCCTTGGTTCTGTGGTTCGCCTAATGTGCTCCCATTCTTTCTTCTTTGCAGTGATATGGCATTACCACTGGCCTTCTAAATGCTCCTTTAATTTCTTCCTCTTGCTGCACTGCATGATTTTTATGAGGATGAACAAAGAATTACTAGTCCATTTCTATCAGCAGTAAATCTCTTTTTTGCCCTTGTCACTTCTTAACTGTACTTTTAGTCTTATTTTCTGAAAATGATTACTTCAAGTGGAAAGGTGCTACACTGCAGCATCCTTAGATAGCACCTCTTCTTCCCGAACAACTTCTGTTGAGGATGTAACTCATGCATATGGCACTTAGTCAAGGCTGTGACGCCTTGCAGAAATGAATGAAATCAGGAGTACAGAGGCCACAATAGCCAGGACACATGGGGTCTACCAGCATCTGACATTACATTTCTGCATTAACTTACATCAGTTATTTTCCATTTTTTGACCTCCAGTTTGATTACCTGTAATACGAGGTTACTGTTAAGTGCTTCTGAGTTGGTGCCAATTCATAGTGATTCTATGCACAACAAAAGAGAACACTGCCCAGTCTTGAGCCATGTCCACAATCGTTTTTATACTTAACTCCATCATTGTGGTCACTGTGTCAGTCCATCTCATTGAGGGTTCTCCAATTTGTCACTGACCCTCCACTCTGCCAAGTATTATGTTCTTCTCCAGGGACTTGATCCCTCTTGACAACATGGCAAAAGTATGTGAGACATAGTCTTGCCTCTTACTTCCAAGGAGCACTCTGCTTGTACTTTCTCTGGAACAGATGTTTGTTCTTCTGGCAGTCCATGGTATACTCAGTACTCTTCTCCAACACCACAATTCAAAGGCATCAATTCTTCTTCTATTTTCCTTGTTCACTGTCCAGCTTTCGCAAGCATATAATGGAAGTCAAAATAGTATGCCTTGGGTCAGGCGCACCTTTGTCTTCAAGGTGCATCTTTACTTTTCAATACTTTAAAGAGGTCCTTTGCAGCAGATTTTCCTAATGCAATGTATATTTTGACTTCTTGACTTCCGCTTCCATGGGCATTGGGAAACAAGTAAAATGACATCCTTGACAACCTCAACCCTTTCTTCATTTGTCATGATGTTGCTTACTGGTCTGGTTGTGAAGATTTTTGTTTTCTTTATGTTGAGGTACAATACATACTGAAGACTGTGATCTTTGATCTTTATCAGTTAAGTGTTTCAAATCTTCTTCACTTCCAGCAAGGAAGGTGGTGTTATCTGCATAGCAGATGTTGTTAATGAGTCATCCTCCAATTCTGATGCCTCATTCTTCTTCATACAGCCCAGCTTCTCAGATCACTTGTTTGGTATACAGATTGAAAAGATATGGTGAAAGGACACAAGCCTGACACACACCTTTCTTGTTGTTAAACCACGCAATGTCCCTTTATTCTGTTTGCACGATTGCCTATTGATCCAAACACAGATTCCTTAACAGCACAATTAAGTATTCTGGAATCCCCGTTTTACACAGTGTTAGCCATAAGTTGTTATGATCCACACAGTTGAATGCCTTTGCTTAGTCAATGAAACATAGGTAAACATCTTTCCGGTATTCTCTGCTTTCAGCCAAGATCCATCCAACATCAGCAGTGATACCACTGGTTCCATGTCCTCTTCTGAATATGAGAAGGTAGGTTAAAAAAAGTCTAGTTTCATGTGAAATGTTATTTCCTCCTTTTAATATATGAAAAAAAAAAGTATTTTAAAGGGAATTTAATTAAGGGAGAGTTAGGGTCAATGAGGTTGAAAAAGCAGTATGATATACTAAAGGCTACAGTATAAAACTGAGAATCAAATGTTTCAGTGTTCATTTCTAGCCTAGTCATATAACTTGCTTTATGATTTGAGAAGAACTAAGCCTTTGGAGTCTGTTTTCTTATTTGCAATCTGAGATGGCTTCTTTAGGCTCTAGTTGAGTTCCCAGTCAATAGAAATCCAAAATCAAAGCCACTGTTACCGAGTCAATTCTGACTCATAGAGATACTACAGACTAGACTAGAACTGCCCCATAGTTTCCAAGGAGCACCTGGGGGATTTGAACTGCCAACCCTCTGGTTAGCAACCGTAACACTAACCACCAGTGTTTCCCCTAATCAAAAGAAGTTCCCTCTTTCACACAAAAATGTAGTCAAGAGGTTTCGATCACAGATTAGCATGTAAAAAGAGCCCACCGCAACTGATCTGACTCATAAATGCTTGGCTTCAAAAGAGAAAGAATGAAGTAATGTCTATCAAGAATTAAAAAAAAAAAAAAATACAGGGAGTCAAGATGGCCGACTAAGCACACGTCTCCTTATATCCCTCTGGAAACCAAGACCTGAATTGACAATCAAACAGAGCCTTCTGATCCCCTAATCAGCCTCAGGACACGGCACAGAGCTGTTAATTGGGACTTCATACCACTCAGCGAAAAACCTCTTCTCTTTCGCTGACTCCCGCTCCTGGCTAGCCCCAGCTCTCATGGATGGAAGGTAAACGCACCATTTTGACTTTTTTTTTCCTCTGTCTCGGCTGGCGGGCGGAGCTGGGCCTTGCCTGGCGGCTGGACTCAGACGCGCTGCTGGGGAGATAGGCAGGCGAAATTCCCATACTCTGAGAGCCAGGCTCGGGACTCTGTTAATCTAGAAACTTTGAGCCTTTCGTGTTGTATCTGCCTCAGTGGGGTTTGCATGGAGCTCCGCGGTCAGGGTGCGGGACGCCATGTTGGTACCGAGATTTTAGTGGGACCTCGTTCTTAGCCTGGGAGCCAGCGCCTGCAAACGGGACAGCGCTTCTCCGCCAGAAAAGTAGTGATTTTGCACAGTGCTGTCTACGTTGGGGTCCCTGTAACAGAAGCAGAGGAATCGCTGCCTCTCAGCACCGTTAGCCCCTCTGTCTGCTGCCTGTGTGGAGGACGCCATCTTGGGTACGGTGGCCGCAGCTGGACCTAATTCTTAGCTTGAGAGCCAGAGCCTGCCCACAAGAGAGCGCTTTTTTATCACAAAACCAGTACTCGACATAGTGTTGGACAAGGCTAGGCCCTGTCAGCAGAGGCCACCAGGGTAGTAGCAGTGGTGTATTCTGAACTAGTTTGTTATCATCTGGGGTGGGATATAGTGGCGCTTACTTCGTCAGATGAGAAGAGGGACCTCTACACCTGAAAACTTAACTGACTTGTAAACTGGTCAGATACCTTTTGCTTTACATTTGAAGACAGCCTAGAGAAACATTTGCAATCCATCCTCACAGTACCTCTTCCAGCCTCTATATACTCACATGGGACCCAAAAAGCAACAGACAATTGTGGCATACAAGCAATCACTCATGGCTTCAGAAGGCTCCCAAACAAAGCAACCAAGGAGTTTTCCAGATGAAGAAACTTTTATGAAAGTATCAGGAAGTGAATACAAATTGATTATATACAGAGTCCTTCTAGACCTTATACAAAATGCAGCAGAACAAAATGAAAAATTAAGCAAGTTGTTCGACCTGATGGAACACCAGTACTCTGAAATCCAACAGATCAAGAACAAAATCAAAGACATAGAAACTTCCATGCAAAGCCAAGAAAACAGAATGGAACAAATGGAAAAAAGAATTTCCGACTTGGAAGATAGAGCTACTGATGCCAGTGTCTATGAGCAGAAGTCAGAAAAAAGAAACAAGAAAAACGAAGAAACATTAAGAAGCATGTGGAACACTATTAAGAGGAACAACCTTAGATTAATTGGAGTCCCTGAACAGGGTGAGACATCCGAGAACACAGAGAGTATTGTTGCTGAGCTGCTGAAAGAAAACTTCCCAGAAATCATGAAGAAAGAGAATATAGACATCTCAGATGCATATCGTACGCCACCCAATATAGATCTCAAAAGAAAGACTCCAAGACATATTATAATCAAGCTTAACAAAATGAAACATAAGCAGCAACACTTAAAGGCAGCAAGACTCAAGGCAAAGCTAACATTCAGAGGGAAACCCTGTAGGCTCTCGTCAGATTTCTCAGCAGAAACCATGCTGGCACAGAGACAGTGGCACGACACATTCAAAGTCTTGAAGGAGAAGAACTTCCAACCAAGAATTATATATCCTGCAAAACTATCTTTCAAATATGAAAATGAAATGAAGACATTCCCAGATAAACAGAAACTCAGAGACTTTGTAAAAACCAAACCCAAACTACAAGAAATACTGAAGGAAGTTCTTGGCTTTGGCTTAGAAGAACGAAACCACTAACTTTATATTTTAGAACGACACACTACTCAATACTCATTTAGGGAAGGCTCCAAAGTGAATCACAACTTTGATTTGGAAAGAAGCAATCCAGTGATCATCATGAAAACTATGGTGTCATCATAATAAAAGAGGGATGTACTAGAGTCATTATAGTCCTTCCAGATGGAGAGGAAGATGACCAGACTGGTAGTAATTAAAATTGGGTTTATAAATAGTTTATTAAGGGGGTTCATAGGGGCAGCTGTAAAGCACAACAAGGATGTATTATACCATTTCAAGAAATCTAACACACGAGTCTCAACAACTACAAAACCAGCTCTGAAAAAGGTGAAAAATCAACTCACAAAAAAAGAGTGTCTCAGAACAGACTAATAAGAACAACAGAGAAAACATCAACATAAAAATAAACATATGACAATGGCAGCACTGAACACATACCTATCAATAATTACATTGAATGTGAATGGACTGAATGCTCCAGTAAAGAGACACCGAGTGTCATCTTGGATCAAAAGACACGACCCATCCATATGTTGTCTACAAGAAACTCACGAGACCTAAAGACAGGAACAAACTGAAAATTAAAGGATGAAAGAATATATATCAAGCTAACAATGAATAAAGAAGAGCAGGGGTGGCAATTCTAATCTCAGAAAAAAATACTGACGATACTAGACAGAAATATCTTAGTGCTTTCTTATGTTAATGTACCCAACTGAAACTTAGCTATTTTTAAAACAATAAAGATGGGACCAGAAATGTATAAGGAGAACAACACCTCTCCTTTTCACATACTGAAGCCTATATGCCAGAAGAGAGATTGTTTTCTTCCTTCAAGTGTCTAGTGATGACTGAACAAGGTTGACTATAGAAAATAATTTTTAACTTTTTACTAAATCTCCTTTTTACCTACTAAATTCTCCGTTCTCAAGAAACCCAGCCAAGTGCCGTCAAGTCAGATCCGACTCATGGCGACCCTAGGGGCCAGGGCAGAACTGACCCCCAGAGTATTCAAGGAGCGCCTGGTAGTAGTTCAAGAAACCCAGTAATATTATTTTCCCAAACCATAACCACAGTCACCACTGCCTACACCTGAGCAGCCTAAGGCATCATCAATATCCTAGTTCATCCTATAAGACAGTTCTCCCAATTAATTTATTAACCAACCAGGAGAAAGACTTTGGGTGGAGAAGCTACTAAAACTTCCCAGATTGGTGAATAATCTTGTATTAAAGAGAAGAGAAACTATTATCTATCTATCAATCTACCTACCTATACCACACTTTACACATATATGTGCATGTATACACACCCATACACACACCCACACCAAATAGAAAAAAAAATAGCTGCTGCTGTAGAGTTGATTTCAATTCATAGCAATACTACAGGACAGAGCAGAACTTCACCATACAGTTTCATAGGTGTGTCTGGTGGAATCAAACTGCTGATCTTTTGGTTAGCAGCTGTAACTCTCAACCACTATACCAACAGGTTTTCCAAATACATACAAAGAGAGATTTACATCAGGGAAATGTCTCCTGTGGTTGTAGAGGCTGGAACGTACCAAGACAATGGGTTAGGATACACGTTTCTCTTGATTCAAGTAGCCAGAGGAGCTAGTGAACCCAAGATCAGCAGGTCAGAAAGCAGCACTCTTGCTCAGAGGTTGTGAAATCAATGAATCCCAAGATTGGAAAGTAAGATCACAGAAAAGCTGGTAGCTCAAGTCCACAGAACCACACATCAGAGAAACAGGAGACAGCTGTAAAAAAGCAAAAGCCACATACCTTGCCAGAGTGTTCACTTATTCAGTGCAGGCCTTATGATTGAGGAAACTTCCTTTCATTTCACTGACTGCTCACTGTAGAGCCTGTTATGGAGATGATTACATTATATGAAATGTCATAATGGCAGTGGTCACAACATCGTATAATTGCCAAACCACTGAGAATCATGGCCCAGCCAAGTCAACACACTACCCTAAGTATCACAGAGGATTTGAGAATCAAATAGTTTATGTAGTCTTTTTTCTCCTGATATCACTGATAGCCTAGAATAAAGTCACATCACCATCTGTAATGCATTTCTTCTGTTAAGGTGCGCCATCGAGTTGATTCCAACTCATAGTGACCCTACATGATGGAGTAGAATGGCCCCAGGGCATTTACTAGGCTGTAATCCTTATGGAAGCAGATTGCCAAGCCTTTCTCCCACAGAGATACTGGGTGGGTTCGAATCACTGACCTTTAGGTTAGCAGCCAGGAACTTAACTCTGCACCACCAGGGCTCCTTACTATATTTACAGTGCAGATAAATTTAGACTTATACAAATTGCAGTTAACACACAAAAAAGGCAGCGAGATGCATATCTTGTACTTTGGTACAGTAAGCTTTCTAAACAGAATTACTATAATGAATGGACCCTAAAGGGAAAGAGAACAATAGCCTTAATCTAGTATGCTGTAAGTCTCTGGGTAGCAGTTGTTAATTGGGAGACAGTGGTGGAGAAAAACCGTAGGTGAGAACATGTCAACAGTAGGAGAAGGAAAAATAATCTATCAGTAGAGTTACAGAATCTAGGATCAGAAAACATCTTAGAGGAAAGATAGACTGTTATTGCTGTAAGGTATCATGGAGTCAGTACCTACTCACAGTGAACCTATGTACAACAGTACCAAACCCGGCACCATCCTCACTATCATTGCTATGGTTGATCCCATTGTGGCAAGCACCATGTCAATTGATCTTGTTGAGTTGAGAAGCTTCCTCTGTTGTCACTGACCCTCTACCAAGCATCATACCCTTCTTGAGGTATTGGACCCTCCTGATAACATGTCCGAAAGTATGTGAGATAAATTCTCACCATACTTGCTTCTAAGAAGCAATCTGGCTGTCCTTCTTCCAAGACAGCTTTGTTCATTATTCTGGCAGCCAAGGTGTATTCAAAGTTCTTCACGAACACCATCACATGAAGGCATCAATTCTTCAGTCATCACTTTTTCTTCAGTCATCCTTACTCATTGTCCAGCCTTTACGTAGATTAAAAATTTTTAAAACAGTGTCTACAGAGGCTTAAGAAAACATAGTATATAGTAAGGGATGAATGCACAATATTTCTTTTTCTGCTTAGATGATGAAATCAGTTATTAGTACTGAAATTTTAACTTAACACTGCCTTTTTTCCCATTGTGTAAGAAAGTATTTCAAATATATCAAAAGCAAAAAGGAAAAAGAATCTTCACTTTATGAAAACTTGTTCTTAGCTGATAAAATCCCAAAAGCAATAGCTTTATTCCATTTAATGGGGAGCAGGGATGAGGCAGTGTCTATCCAATTTATATAAACTAGAAGGAGAAGTATAACAAACAAAATACTGACTATGCTTTCAAATAGCCCAATTGGGAAATAATGATTAGAGTCAGGCATAATATCACTAGGTCAGTAACCTTTCAACCCACAGTGCAATATTTTACTGCTCTTTCCCCAGAACTCAGTTACAACAGACTGTTCCATTTGTCATGTGCATTATTTGGATTTTCTGGATGTAGGAATAGTTGACCTTAACCATTCTACAACTACTAGCAGTTGAAGGTCATGCTATATGTCACAGAAAAGAGAATTTTCTCTGAATTGTCAGTAAACTCTTGACTTTGACCTATGACATTAATGTCATCAAGTAATATTATTTTCCACCTTTGAAATTTACATGGAAAACACATGTACTTTATTCTACTAGACTGTTCTTTTACATCTTTATAAGTAGTTTGTCCATTTGGAAGGAAGTATTCAAGCAGCAAGATTTACTTACTGCTTAAATTAACTGGCTTGTGGAGAACACAGTTCTGGAATAAATGCTCTTGTTTTTTCCTACTGTACATTTAAAAGAGAAACAAAATTGCACATGTGCACAATGTGAATAATCTGAGAAAGGATAAATGTTATGTAGTTGACAATTGAAAATACTGCTTTTCTAATTTCTATAAATACTTAATTCTGACAACTCAAAATTTCTGTATCCATCAAGGTTACCTTTTCTCTGTATGTGACTTCTTATGGTGGAAAAAAAGGAACTACTTTATTTAAATGCCTTGATGCATTAAAAAAAATTATTTAACATCTCATACAATGTTTTACAGTTACATAATTTACAAACTGAATGCTATCTGCCAAATGATAAGCTAAATGCAGTATACTCACATACAGAAAAATCTAAAGTTGTATATTTTTTAGTTTAAAAGATTATAGACTTTGCATACCATTTTCTTTAATTTCCTAGTATATTATATTGTTGTGATATGCATGAACAGAAAACAGAAGTTTTCTAAAGCCTGAACACTTTGAGTAAACATCCTCTATTTTACTCCACACAGTAAATCTCAATTCCTTAAATTTACAACTTTCCCAGGGAAAAATATGAGCAGAAAGATAAGAATAGAATGTATTCTCATCTATATTATCAGCTAACGCTTTGATTCTTCTTTTAAAGACAGCAATTTCTATATTTCAAGTGGTTCTTGCAAAATTTTTAACTTTTCCCCTCTAATACACACACACGCACACACACACAAAATCATATGTTTTATGTATTTCATGCTGACAATAAATCAATATGTTCATTTATTTTTATTCTCTCCTCAATTTGATTATAGTATTCCTGTGGGCAAAAACATGCTATAGCTATTTCTGAGTATTAATGTCTGGGATATATTAGATACTAGGTAAATAAATGCCTGTTGACTATTGGTAAGAGTAGAAGGATAATATTTCCCATGTCTAGTATTCATTAGTTATGAAGTGCTTCATTTTAGTTTCATAAAACTTCATTCTCCCAATTTCAAAGAGCTTACTACATTTTAGTGTGCCATGTCTGGATTTGAAACTTGGCTCCTACAATTACTAATTACGGGAATTTGGGCATGTCGTTTAATCATTTGTGTATCAGTTTTCTCCCGTGTAATACAAGAATAATAATTGTATCTATCTGGGATTATTATGAGGACTATATTGCTTCATATACATTTACAGAAATGTGCTTGGTGTGGAGTAGTCCTATGCAAGGGTTTTCAATAATGATTACTGATATCTCTTAGCTTACTTATTAGCTGTAACATAGGGATAATAATAGCTATGTTATTGGTTTGCTAAACCAAAAAAAAACAGTGCTATTGAGTTGATTCCAACTGATAGTGACCTAATAGAGTAGAACAAATCCATACGGTTTCCCAGGAGCACCTGGAAGATTTGAACTGCCAACATTTTTTGGTTAGCAGCCATAGCATTTAACCACTATGCCACCAGGGTTTCCACTGGTTTGCTAGCAATAAATAATACAATACACATAAAGCTATCTATAAAGCTAACAAAATATTCTGATAGATTACATGTAAGGTGTTAGAGAAAGAGGAATCAAGGATGATTCCTGACTTTTCTCCCGAGCAAACAGAGAAATACAGTTGCCATTTACTGAAATAGGAAAGACTGGGGGAGGAACAAGCTTTGTAGAAACTATTAGGTAGGCCAATACTGAGCATGTTAAGTTTAAAATTCTATTAGGCATTCAAATGCAGGCATTAAGTAAGAACTGGGCATAGAATAGTAAAGGATACAGATTAACAATTCCAAAGCTAAAATATTAGGTCTGTATTTAGTTACTTGACATGTTATATATTTTCAGTGGTTCTTAGTTGATTAGGTAATGAGACCTTTTTGGAAGGTGATGAAAAGGAAACATACACACAAAACGTGTATACATTTAATTTTAATGCTCCAGAAACTAGTTTTATCCATATGACCCATAAAGACAATATTGATCTTATCATTCTAAATTTCCATGCAAAATAATCAACACTTCTCAAAAAATAATTTAATTAAAACACAAATAAAGCTAAATATAAGCTTTATTTCTGCATATGAGTTTATTTTAGTATATATGCTGAAATGATCAGTCCCCGGGTACAATAAATGGTTGAGCAAGCACCTACTAACACAGTGGTTGGTGACTCAAACCCACTCAGAAGGGCCTTGGAAGAAAGGCCTGATAATCTGCTTCTAAATGACCTCAGCCAAGAAACACTGTGTACATTTCTGCTCTGCAATATGAAGCTGCCATGAGTTGGGATCGACTCAATGGTAACTGCCTTGGTATTTGGGGGGTTATGTTTGGCTTATGTGCGAAGCCAAAAATGTTCGTAACATCTCTAATTTACGTATTCAATGAATTTAGATGTCTTATTTTGACGGCAACAGGGTACGAAAACCAAAATTTACATGAATACATTTTAGCAAATGTTATTAGTATTCTCATAGTTCATTTCACAACACCCTTGTAGAATTCTGTCAAAAAGCAATTATATTTTCCTAGAATCTAAGTTGACTCTCCATCAGTTTCTTTCTCCTCAATCCTCTGAAGTCATCTAGTAAAATCTGTAACAATTCTTAAAATTTTTTACACTAGTATTACAACATTTACATGTTTATCTAAATTCACCAGTTCAAAAACAGTGGCTTGAACAAAAATATTTCCAATTTTAACATGTTAATTATAAGAACTGGAATCAGCATATTTTTCTAATTTTTAAAGCTAAGCCTATTATTCACACAACCTAAGCAGAGAATACATTTTTTTCTATAAAAATCTTCTGAATTAGTTGTATTTCAAGGAAAAATCTGAAAAATTTAAGAAAAAAAATTTTATTTACAATAGCAACAAAAGAATATTTAAGGATAAATCTGAAAAAAGATTCATAGCTACTCTATAGGACAGAGTAGAACTGCTCCATGGAATTTCCAAGGAGCACCTGGTAGATTTGAACTACCTACCTTTTGGTTAGTAGTTGTAGCATTTAACCACTACATGACTAGGGTTTCCAAAAGGTGTATAGTGCTCTAAAAAAATGACAAAACTCCAATGAAACAAATGAAAGAAGGCCTAAACGAATGAAAATATAGCACATGTGTCTGGATTAGAATATTTAATATTGTTAAAATAGAAACATTTCTCAATGTAATGTTTAGATTCAATGCAATTCCTATCAAAATCTCACCTAGAAAAATTGATAAGACAAAGAAATTGACAAAAATATTCTAAAATTCACATGGAAATGCTATACTTAGCAAAATAATCTTGAACAAGAAAAAATAAAAGTTGGGGAACTCACTTATTATATTCTATAAAATTGTTCTAAAACAAAACTAATTTTTTTTTCCCAAAGTATGTTCAAGCACTTCAGGAAAGAATCTTTGGAGTGCCACTAAAATTCTATACACTAGGGAAAGAAAATTACTACTGTTTTCTTCTTCTTCTTCTTTTATTAAATACCTTCTAAAAAATAGATCAAGTTCTAAACTTGATGAAGATTTTCATTGACAATAGACAGGCTTACTGTAAGATTGGTGATCAGAGTTTTTAATACCAATACATGTCAGTGCAGCAACAATGAGTCAAGGTAGACCGTGGAGTTTATTGTTTCATTAAAACAAGAAAATCATATATTTTGTCAAAGACTATGTGTGTTTCTTCTGAAAAAAGACTTTTTCTTCATCAAATATTTTTCGGGGCAGACATACTTTTCACCATTTTGTGTGTATCAACAGGTTATGGCAGGTAAGATATTCATATGGTAAGATTCCGCTTTCATGTCATCAGCAGGCACATGATATATTACGGATATTTCTATGGAACAAAACTACACTAAGATTCTCTGCCCCTATGTGTCTGTCAGTTTGTTGCACTGTGGTCATTTATGTGTTGTTGTGATGCGGGAAGCTATGCAACCAGTAATCAAATACCAGAAGGGTCACTCATGGTAGACAGATTTCACCTGAGTTTTTAGTCTTAGATAGGTTAGGAAGATCTGACATTCTACTTCTAAAAAGAAAAATATAAAATCGGCAAGTGAAAGCCTTATGAATAGTAGAGAAACACTGTCTGACATAGTGTCAGCAGATGAGCCTCTCAGGTTAGAAGACACACAAAATACGGCTAGGAAAGTGCTGCCCCTCAAAGTAGAGTCAACTTTAATAACATGGATGGAGTCAAGCTTTGGGGACCTTCATATGCTGATATGGCACAACTCGAAATGATAAGAAACAGCTGCAAACATCCTTAATCAAAACATGGAATGTATAAAGTATAAATCTAGGAAAACTGAAAATTTTCAAAATGAAATGGAATGTAGAAAGAGATGTCCTAGACGTCAGTGAACTGAAATGGACTGGTATTGGCCATTCTGAATCAGGCAACCATATGGTCTACTATGCCTGGAAGTACTAACTGAAGAAGAACGGTGTTGCCCTCACTGACAAATAGAACATTTCAAGATCTATTCTGAAGTAGAGTGTGGTCTGTAATAGGATAATATTGACATGCCTATAAGGAAGGCCAGTTAATAGGACCATAATTCAAATTTATGCAGCAACCAATAAGAACAAAGATGCAGAAATTGATTATTTATTTATTTTTTTTACCAATTTCTGCAGTCTGGAATTTATCAAACATGAAGCCCGGATGCACAGATAACTACTGGTGATGGAATGTGAAAGTGGTAAACAAGGTGGATTGAGAGTGGCTAATATACCTTTGCCATAGAAACAACACTAGAGAGCACATGAAAAAATTTTGCAAGATTACAGACTTATTTGTTGCAAACATCTTTTTCTGCCAACATAAACAGCAAATATTACATGGACATCAGCAGATGGAATACTCAGGCACCAAATTGACTATATCTGGGAAAATAGAATAAAAATAAGCTCAATATCATCATGCAGAACAAGGCTACAGATCCAATATGGGTTAGACCATTATTGCTCATAAGTATTTCAAGTTGAACCTAAGAAAATTAGAACAAGTCCACAAGAGTCAAATTATGACCTTGAATATATCCCACCTGAATTTAGATACTATCTCAAGAATCAATTTGACTTTTGCACACTAATGACCAAAGACCAGATGAGTTGTGAGATGTATCAAGACACCATACATGAAAAAAGCAAGAGGTAATTAAAAAGACAGACAGAAAGAAAAGAGCAAAACGGATGCCAGAAAAGACTCTAAAAGTTAGTCTTGAAAGTCAAGTAACTGAAGCAAAAGGAAAAGATAATCAAGTAAAATAGCTCAATAAAAGATTTGAAAAGGCAGCTCAAGAAGACAAAGCATTATGACGACATGTGCAAACACCTAGAAAGAGAAAATCAAGAAAGAACACACTCAGCATTTATCAAGGTGAAAGAACTGAAGAAAAAATTCAAGCCTTGGGTTACAATACTGAAGGATTCTAAGGGGAAGATACTTAAAAGATAAAAGCATCAAAAGAAAATAGAAGGAATACACAGAGTCACTGTACTAATGAGTTTCAATTGTTTTAGGAGACTGGTAGCATATGATCAGGAATTGATGGCACTGAGAGAAGTCCAAGCTACACTGAAGGAACTGGTGAAAAACAAGACTCCAAGAACTGACAGAATACCAACTGAGATGTTTCACCAAATGGATGTAGCAGTGGAATTGCTCACTCATCTATGCTAAGAAATTTGGGAGACAGCTACCTGGCCAACCAACTGGAGGAGTCCCGTATTTGTGCTTATTCCCAGCAAAGGTGATCTAACTGAATGTGGAAATTATCAAACAATACATTTATATTACATGCAGATAAAACTTTACTGAAGATGATTAAACAGTGGCTACAACAGTATATCAAAAGGCAACTGCCAGAAATTCAAGTAGGTTTCTTAAGAGGTCATGGTATCAGATGGATCATGGCTGAAAACAGAAAATATCAAAAAGATATTTACCTACAGTTTACATACTTTGCAAGGCATTCAGCTCTGTGAATCATAACAAATTAAGGATAACAGTGCAAAGAATGGGAATTTTAGAACACTTAACAGCATTACTATAAAACATGGATTCATGTTACTTGTCACAAAGCCAACATAGATACAGGGGTGACGTGAAGAACCAAGTTTATTGTGTATCAATATAGAAGAAACAGCGAGGAATAGCTTCCTCCAACGTCTATCTGTCCCACGCCAGACTGGAGGGGTTTATAAGGAGAAGTGACATGCATGTGCGAGGGTAAGATAATCATGAGGAGTGTGGCAGAAGTGGTCAGCAAGACAAGCCTTGTGTTTCATTGTCTTCCTTTCAACTCAGTTATCAGGGCAGGAGGACCAATGCCCAGCACCGTCTGGTCAAGCTCATTGATCAAAAAAAAAAAAAACCCCAAGACAGTTATCTTGAACATTCTGCTGTTCTTTCACCAGGGCAGAAGGAGGCACAAATTTGAAGCATAACTTTTCAAGATGGAGAGAGATGTTGCTCACTCAGGATGGCGTCCTGACACCATGTTATATCCTTCATCTCATCTGCCCACCTCAACAGTGCTCATGAGAAACCTGTACATAGAACAAGAAGCCGTTGTTGGAATAGAATAGACACTGCACAGTAAAATCAGGAAAGGTATGTTTCAGGGTTGTTTTCCTTTGCCATAATTATTCAATCACCACAATTTAAAGGCATCAGCTTTTCTGTATACCATTCATCATCCATCTTTCTCAAGAATATGAGATGATTGAAAAACCATGTCTTTGGTCAGGCACACCTACTCTTCAAGGTGACATCTCTGCTTTTCAACACCTGAAAGAGGTCTTTTACAGAGAGTTGATCAATGTAATACATCTTTTGATTTCTTGACTGCTCTCTCCATGGGTATTGACTGTGGACCAAAATAAAATGAAATCTTTGACAACCTCTATCTTTTTTCCATTTATCATGATGCCGCTTATTGGTCCACTTGTGAGAATTTTTATTCTTTTTATTTTGAGCTGTAATTCATACTGAAGGCTGTATTCTGATCATTATCAGTAAGTGCTTCAAGTCCTCTTCATTTGCAGCAAGCAAGGCTGCGTTACCTACCTAACACAGACTGTTAAGGACTCTAATCCTGATGCCCTGTTCTTGCGCATATATGCCAGCTTCTTGAATTACTTGCTCAGTATAAATATTGAATAAGTATGACAGGAAGGGACATTTCTCTTGTGTTCCAAATTTTAACTATTTTTTTATTTTTATTTTCCTCTTTTTTCTCTTTCATTTCTCATTTATCCACTCCAATAGCAAAAGTTCCCTTACCACTCCTTTTTTAAGTTTTTTGTATTTGTTTCAGTTTCTCTCTCCCCGCCTCCTCTCTCCTTTACTTATCTTAGCTCATGGACAACAATTTTCCCACTCCTTTTCACCTATCTGCACTGTGTGCTGAACATCATACCCTCCAGCAGCACAGGCACAGCCTACTGGAACCTGCCCATAACTGATTCATGTCCTACCCTCTCAGCCCTAGAACACACGACAAACAACCCATCCCACCCTCTCATCTTCAGCTGCAGCTGTAGCACCATAGCTGAGCAACTGGCCCTGCCCATTGCACAAAATATTGTCAAAAATATTGTGATCACAGACAAGCAAAAAACAACGAATACACAGCCCACCTGTTCTGATATAAGAAAATAAGATATAACAGTAGGATGAAAAAAAACAAATCAATAATTGATAAGCAAAGAAAACAACTAGTGAAACACTCAAAGACAACAGACAATATTGAAACACATTTTAAAAAAATAAAAGACAGGATGATTCTAGTAGGTGTCCATTAAACATCAGATCACTGTCCAGTAGACAAAAAAGCACTAGAACTACCTGGCAGGGAATAGAAATCTTTAATATTCAGAGCCATAGGGTCGCCATGAGTCAGATCTGACTCGATGGCACTTGGCTGGCCATTCAACAGTTAAAACAAAAAAGCAGACAAAATGAGGAAAAAATAGACAAATTCATAGAATAATTCAAGAAAATAATATACAAACAAACTGCCAAAATAAATTCACAACTAGAAATCATACAAAAACAATTCAAAATCTAAAAGATAAACTAGAACTAAGAAATGGACAGTGTCAAAGAGGTGCTGAGGAACAGGTTTGAAATGATGGAAGACACGATAAGTGAAATTGAAGGGAAACACTTGGCTAAAACTTTGAGGAAAACTCAGAAAAATAACAAACAAAAAGGAAGAAACCCAGAGAATTATGTGGGATTCAATCAAAAGCAAAAATTTACAAGTGACTGGAGTTCCTGAACAAGGGGAGAAAATAGAAAACACACAGAGAATCACTGAAGAATTGGTGACAGAAGCTTCCCTAATATTATGAAAGATGAAAAGGTGACCATCCAAGATGCTCAATGAACCACACATAGGATAGCCAAAGCCAAGCCAAGTGCCGTCGAGTCGGACATAGGATAGACCCTAAGAGAAAATCAGCAATGTATCTCATAATCACACTTGTTAAAACCAAAGACAGAGAAATAATCCTGACAGCAGCTCAAGAAAAACAAAACATCATACAGAGGAGAGAAAACAAGACTAAACTCTGATTATTTGGTACAAACTATGCAGGCAAGAAGGCAATGGGATGATACATGTAAAACCCTGAAAGAAAAAAAATGCTAATCAAGAATAATATATCCTACAAAACTCATTCAATTACGATGATGAAATTAAGACATTTCCAGATAAACAGAAATTAACAGAATATGTAAAAACAAAATCACTTAAAAGAATTATTTAAAGGAGTCCTTTGATCTGAGAACAACATCAGACCACAGCCTAAACTAGGATGCAAGATATTACCAGTCAGATACCAGCCTAGAAAATGAAGTCTCAAGGACTATCTAAAGCCAAAAGAATTACAATGCAAAACCAGAAAGGTTAATCTGGAAATGAACATCAGAACAATAAAAGAGAGAATCAGCTTCGTAGGTACAGAAGTTTCTAATGGAGTAGAAGGCAAGGCAATACCAAGTAATAATAAACTGGTTCAAACCTAGGAAGATAAGAGTAAATTTCAAAGCAACCACAAAGAAAGTTAAAAAATATACTCATCAAAATAAAGACAGAAAATATGAAATCTCAATAAAACAAAATCTACAAAAACAAAAAGAATGAAAACGAAATCCACAAACCAAAGGAATTCAGCACAGGCGAGTACAAGGAACAAAGAAAATGTCAGTACCACAAAAAAGCACTACAAAATGGCAGCAATAAACCCACACCAATTAGTAATTACACTGAATGTGAAGGGCCTAAATACACTCATAGATACAGAGAGTGACAGGATGAATTAAAAATGGGATCTGCCAAGTGCCAAGTGCCGTCGAGTCAGAGCCGACTCATGGCGACCCTAGGGGCCAGGGTAGAACCGATCCCTAGAGTATTCAAGGAGCGCCTGGTGGATTTGAGCTGCCGACCTTGTCATTAGCAGTGGTGGGACTTAACCCACTACACCACCAGGGTTTCCCATGCTGTGTCTGGTAGATCTGAATTATCTACCTTTTGGTTAGCAGTCATAGCACTTAACCACTATGCAACTAGCGTTTCCATGATTTATAGTAGCCCCTAAAATATAAGGATAAATTTAACCAGGGGTATAAAAGACCTATACAAAGAAAACTACAACAAACTACTACGGGAAACCACAAGCGATCAAACACACCATCGTCATGCAGAGGGAGACTCAACAGTATGAAAATAACAATTGCACTCAAAACAATTTAAAAATAAAGTGAAATGCTGATCCCGAGACTAACAACATTCTGTAAAGACAGGAAAAGTTTATCATTAACTTTATATGGGAAGGGAAGAAGCCCCAGAAAAGTAAAACACTACAAAAGAAGCAAAATAAAGTAGGAAGACTCCAAATATCTAATCTCAGAAACTACTATACAGCTACAGCAGTCAAAACAGCCTGGTAGTGGTACAACAACAGATACATTGACCAGTAGAACAGATTTGAAAACCCCAGTGTAAATCCGTCCACCTATGGTCACCTGATCTCCAATAATGGCCCAAAGTCCATCAATGGGGAGAAAAAAAAAGTCTTTTTAACAAATGGTAATGACAAAGCCAGACGTCCATTTGGAAAAAAAAAAAAAAAAGAAACAGGACCATACCTGACACCATATACAAAAATTAATTCAAAATGGATTGAAGCCCTAAGTATAAAGCCAAAAGATAAAAAAAAAAAATTCATAGCAGAAAAAATGGGATCAACACTAGAAGCACTACTATACAGCATTAACAGAATACAAACTATAACCAACAACACACAAACTCCAGAAGATAATCTAGATATCAGGAATCTACCTAGAGGAAATGGACAAATTCCTAGATTGATATAACCTACCAAGATCATCACAAGATGAAGCAGAGCAACTTAGTAAAGCCATCAAGAAGGAATAGATTGAAAAAGTCATCAAAAAACTACCAACGGGGTGGAGTCAAGGTGGCAGGCTAAGCACATGTCTCCTTATATCCCTCTTGAAACCAAGACCTGAAGTGATAATCAAAGGGAGCTTTCTGGTCACCTAGTGAGCCCCCAGGACACAGCACAAGGCTGTTAATTTGGACTTCATACCACTCAACGAAAAACCTCCTCTCTTTCGCTGATTCCCACTCCTGGGTAACTCTGGCTCCAATGGACTGAAGGTAAACACACCATTTTGACTTTTTTTTTTTCCTTTGTCTTGGCCAGCAGGTGGAGCTGGGTCTTGCCTAGCAGCTAGACTCAGACGCCGCTGGTGGGATACACAGGCGAAATCATCATATTTTGAGAGCCAGGCTTAGGACTCTGCTCATCTAGCCATTTTGGCCCTGTCTTTTTATCACTACCACAGCATGGTTTGCACAGAACAGCTGTGCCTGTGTGCAGGGTGCCATGTTGGATACGGAGCTTTTAGTGGGACATAATTTTTAGTCTAGGAGCTAGTGCCTGAAAACAGGACAGCACTCCTCTGACACAAAAGCAGTAGTTTAGACAGTGTCTTCTACGGTAGTGGCCCAGCAACAGAGGTGGAGGACTCACTACCTCTTGGCACCTTTAGCCCCTCTATCTGCCAACCATGTGGAGGGCATCATCTCAGATACGGTGGCCAAAGCTGGACCTAATTCTTAGCTTGGAAGCCACAGCCTGCCCACAGGAGAGCGCTTTTCTACCAGAAAAGCAATAGTTTACACAGTGTTGCCTAAGGATGGGCCCTGTCAGCAGAGGTGAACAGGGCAGTAGCATTGCTGTAGTTTGAACTAGTTCATATAATCTGGGGTGGGATACAGAGTTGCTTCCTTTGCCAGTTGGGAAGAGGGACCTCTAAACCTGAAAGCCTGACTGACTTGGGAAGTGGTCAGATACCTTTGGTTTACATTTTAAGACAGCATAGAGAAACATCTGCAGTCCATCCTTACAGTATCTCTCCCAGCCTTTACTTACGCACACAAAATGCAAAAAGCAACAGACACTTGTAGCATACAAGAAATCACCCATAGCTTCAGAAGGCTCTCAAACAAAACAACCAAGGAGGTTTCCAGATGAAGAAACCTTTCTGAAATCATCAGAAGATGACTACAAAAGGATTATTTACAGAGCCTTTTTAGACCTTATACAAAATGCAACAGAACAAATGGAAAAATTAAGCAAGTTGTTCAATCTGACGGAACACCAGTACTCTGAAATCCAACAGATCAAGAACAAAATCAAAGACATACAAACTTCCATTCAAAGCCAGGAAAACAGAATGGAACAAATGGAAAAAAGAATTTCTGACTTGGAAGAGAGAGCTACTGATGTCAGCATCCATGAGCAGAAATCAGAAAAAAGAAACAAGAAAAATGAAGAAGCATTAAGAAGCATGTGGTACTCTATTAACAGGAACAACTTTCGATTAATTGGAGTCCCTGAACAGGATGAGACACCTGAGAACACAGAGAGTATCGTTGCTGAGCTGCTGATAGAAAACTTCTGAGAAATCATGAAGAAAGAGAATATAGATATCCCAGATGCATATCGTACACCACCTCATATAGACCTCAAAAGAAAGGCTCCAAGGCATATTATAATCAAGCTTAACAAAATGAAACATAAGCAGCAACTCTTAAAGGCAACAAGACTCAAAGCAAGGCTAACATTCAGAGGGTAACCCTGTAGGCTTTCATCACATTTCTCAGCAGAAACTGTGCTGGCTCGGTACAGGAGCTTGACATATTCAAAGCCTTGAAGGAGAACCTCCAACCAAGAATTATATATCCTGCAAAACTATCAAATATCAAAATGAAATTAAGACATTCCCAGATAAACAGAAATTCAGAGACTTTGTAAAAAACAAATCAAAACTACAAGAAATACTAAAAGTTCTTGGCTTTGGCTTAAAGAAAAAAACCACTAACTTTATATTTTAGAATGACACATCATCCAGAATTCTACTCAGTTAGGGAAGGTTCCAAACTCAATCACAGCTTTAATACTGAAAGAAACAATCCAGTGATTATCACGGAAACTATGGTGCCATCATATTAAAAAGAGGGATGTACTACAGTCGTTATAGTCCTTCCAGATAGAGAGGAAGTCAACAAGACTGGTAATAATTAAAATTGGGTTTACATACAGTTTATTAAGCGGGATCATAGGGGCAGCTGTAAAGCACAACAAAGATAGAACATACCATATCAAGAAATGTGACACAAGAGTCTCAACAACTAGAACATCAGCTCTGAAAAAGGTGAAAAGTCAACTCACAAAAAGGAATGTCCCAGAACAGACTACTAAGAACAACAGAGAAAACATCAACACAAAAATAAACATATCACAATGGCAGCAGTGAACACATACCTACCAATAATTACACTGAATGTGAATAGACTGAATGCTCCAGTAAAGAGACATCGAGTGACATCTTGGATCAAAAGACAGGAGCCATCCATATGTTATCTACAAGAAACTCACTTGAGACTTAAAGATAGCAGCAAACTGAAAATTAAAGGATTGAAGAATATTATATCAAGCTAACAATGAACAAAGAAGAGCAGGTGTGACAATTCTAATCTCAGACAAAATCAATTTTAATGTAAAATCCACCATCATGGACAAAGATGGACACCATATATGGCTGAAAGGTTCAGTACACAAGGAAGACTTCACTATATTAAATATTTACGCACTAATAACAGAGCACCTAAATACGTCAAGGAAACACTGACTACACTCAAAAAAGAGTTAGATTACTCCACAGTAATAGTGGGAGACTTCAACACTCCACTCTCAATACTGGACAGATCATCTAGAAAAAAGCTCAATAAAGATACAGAAGACCTTATTGCCACAGTGAACCAACTAAAACTCATCGATATATACAGAACTTTCCACCCATCTGTGGACAACTATACCTTCTTCTCCAGTGCACATGGAACATTCTCCAGAATTGACCATGTGTTAGGGCATAATGCAATTCTCAACAAAATCCATACCACTGAATTACTGCAAAGTGTCTTCTCAGATCTTAAAGCCACAAAAGTCAAAAGCAATAGCAGAAAAAACATAGATAGAGTGGAACTCTTGGAAACTGAACAACATCTTGCTCAAAAAAACATGGGTTATAGAAGAAATCAAAGATGAAATAAAGAAATTCACGGATTCCAATGAGAATGAAAACACTTCCTACCAGAACCTACGGAATACAGCCAAAGCAGTGCTCAGAGGTCTGTTTATCTCCATAAATGCACACATCTGGAAGGAAGAAAGAAACCAAATCAAGGAACTAACCCTACAGCTTGGACAAGTGGATAAAGAACAATAGAGGAACCCCTCAGGTACCAGAAGAAACCAGATCATAAAGATCAGAGCAGAACTAAATGAATTAGAGAACAGAAGAACAATTGAAAAAATTGAAAAGACCAAAAGCTGTTTTTTTGAAAAGATCAACAAAATTGACAAACCTCTGGCTAAACTTACTAAAGAAAAACAGGAAAGGAAACAAATAACCCAAATTAGAAATGAGACATGAGTTGTTACAACAGATAGAACAGAAATTAAAAATATCATAACAGAATATTATGAAAGACTGTACTCTAACAAATTTGAAAACCTAGAGGAAATGAACAAATTCCTTGATTAATATCACATACCCAAATTATCACAACATGAAGCAGAACAACCAATAAATCCATCACAAAAAAAGATTGAAAATGTCATAAAAAGGACTGCTAACCAGAAAAAGCCCGGGCCCAGATGGCTTCACTTCAGAATTCTACCAAGCTTTTAGAGAAGAGTTGTCTCCAATACTATTGAGACTATTTCACAGTATAGAAAGGGATGGAGGAGTCTCAAACTCATTTTATGAAGCCAGCATAACCCTGATAACAAAGCCAAGGAAAGACCCAACAAAAAAGGAGAACTACAGACCAATATCACTCATGAATCTAGATGGAAAAATCTTCACCAAAATACTTGCCAATAGAATACAACAACATATCCAAAAAATAATCCATCATGACCAAGTTGGATTCATACTAGGGATGTAAAGCTGGTTCAACATCAGAAAAACAATTAATGTGATTAACCACATAAATATCACAAAAGACAAGAATCACTTGATCTTGTCCATTGATGCAGAAAAGGCGTTTGATAAAGTCCAATACCCATTCACGCTAAAAACTCTCAGTAAAATTGGCATAGACAGAAAATTCCTAAACGCAATTAGGGCCATTTATACAAAGCCAACTGCCTACATCATCCTGAATGGAGAGAGACTGAAAGACATTCCCTTGAGAACAGGAACTAGACAAAGATTCCCACTCTCACCTCTCCTATTTAACATTGTACTATAAGTTCTAGCCAGAGCAATTAGGCAAGACCAAGAAGTAAAGGGCATCTGTGTCAGCAAAGAAGAAGTCAAAATCTCCCTGTTTGCAGATGATATGATTGTATATGCAGAGAATCCCATAGAATCTATAAGGAAACTACTCAAACTGATAGAAGAGTTCAGCAAAGTCTCAGGATACAAGATAAACGTAAGTGAATCAGTGGGATTCCTTTATACAACAACAAGACTGTTAATGAAGAAATCATCAAATCAATACCATTTACTATAGCCCCTAAGAAGATAAAGTATTAATCTAACCAGAGAAAGATCAGACCTTTACAAAGAGAACCACAAGCCCTTACTACAACAAACTAAGAGAGACTTAGATAAATGGAGAAACCTACCCTGTTCATGGATAGGAAGACTTAACATTGTGAAAATGTCTATTTTACCCAAAGCAATATACTTATATAATGCAATCCCAATACAAGTTCCAGTGTTATTTTTTCATGAGATGGAGGAAAAAATCACCAATTTTGTTTGGAAAGGGAAGAAGCCCCAGATAAGTAAGGTACTACTAAAGAAGAACACATTGGGAGGCCTCTCATTACCTGACCTTAGAATATATTACACTGCCACAGACGTCAGAACAACCTGGTACTCGTACAAGAACAGACAGATGGATCAATGGAACAGAACTGAGACCCCAGAGATGACACCATCTGCCTATGAACAGTTGATATTCGACAAAGGCCCTATGACATTAAACTGGGGTAAAAACATCTTCAACAAATGGTGCTGGCAAAATTGGAAAGCCATCTGCAATAAATTGAAACAAGATCTATATCTCACACCTTACAGATGTTTGGAATCTTCTAAAAATTAAACATGATCATCAAAAAACCTTACCAAAAGAGTAAAAAGAGAGCCTACAGGCTGAGAAAAAAAAATGGGAGACACTATAAAAAGGACAAAATCTAATCTCTAAAATCTACAAAAGAATCCAACACCTCTACAATAAAAGACAATCCAACTAAAAAAAATGGGCAATGGAAATGAACACGCACTTCAGCAAGAATACACTCAAGTAGCCAACAGACACATGAGGAAATGCTCATGATCACTAGCTGTTAGAGAAATGCAAACCAAACCCAAAATGAGACACCATCTCACCACAGCATTAGTAAAAGGAATCACAAAAACAGGAAACAATAAGTGTTGGAGAGGCTGTGGGGATATCAGAACTCTTATGCAGTGCTGGTAGGAATGCAAAATGATATGACCTTTTTGGAAAACAATGTGGCACTTCATTAGAAAGGTAGAAAGAGAAATACCATGTGATCCAGCAATCCCACTCCCAGGAGTATGAGGTACAACAATGAAGTTCCCAAACTTAATTGTTTTAAGTGCTGCATACCTCATGGATGAATGTCATTACACTTACCCTTGAAGTATTCCCCTTGGGAAGCCATGCACCCACACTAGTGGCCGGTCCATGTTTCAGAGCAATTGTGAAGCTCTTTCTGAAAGGGCCATTGTGCATGGTGGCAAGATGGCAAGTTCACAAACTTAATTGTATAATTGTTTGTGGGGGAGTTTTAGTAAATATTGAAAGGAACACACTAAGAGTGAGGACTTCAAGGGTAATATGACAACAGGTCTTATAGCTATTCCAGAAAGAGTTCTAAAATTGCTTCGAAGGATAGACCAGGCATTAGCATAGGAGCTTAGCTTTCCATGTGGAGTATTTTGAAGGTGACTATAGTGATATTCAGCAACGAGGTATGTAACACCATTTCTAGGACAAGTTTGTAATCTTGTCACACCTAATGTATTCTAGAGAAGAGTCATTGTAAGAATAAACATATCCACACTTATGTTCAACGAAACATTGTTCACAATAGCAAAAAGTTGAAAACAACCTACCTGTCCATCAACAGACAAATGGATAAACAAACTTTGGCACATATACACAATGGAATATTATGCAACAATAACAAACAACAATGAGTCTGCAAAGCATCTCATAACATGGAGGAAACTGGAACACATTACACTGGGTGAGATAAGTTAATCATAAAAGGAAAATACATGAGATCACCACTATAAAAAACCCATGAAAATGTTTATACATTAAAATTAAATAACCTTTGATGATTATCAGGGATGGAAGAGGTAGCACAGAAAAACACTAAATGGAGAATAAATAAATAGTAATTTTGACACAGGGCAAGACAGTACACAATACTGGGGAAGCCAGCACAACTTGTATAAGTCAAGGTCATGGAAGCTCCATAGGTACATCTGAACCCCCTCGGGGATTGAATTTCTGGGCTGAGGGCTTTGGGAGCCATGGGCTCAGTGAACACCTAGCTCCACTGGTATAATATAGTTTATAAATAGTATGTTCTACATTCTAATTTGGTAAGTAGCATCTGAAATCTTAAAAGCCTGTGAGCAGCCATCTAGTATATTCTGCTGGTCTTAAGCCTTTGGGAACGAGGAATAATGAGAAAAACAAGTGGAAGATTAGTCCAAACGACTAATGAAACACATCTGCAACAGCATCCAGTAGACTGAATGCAGTACAAGCAGAAGGTGTCTGGCTACCACCACGCATTTCACTGACAGGGATCACAACACAGAGTCCTCGACAGAGCTGGGGCAGTTGGGGGGAGTGTAATTCCAACTCTAAAAAGAAAGATAAGACTTGCTGCCCTGACAAGAGACTTGAGAAACACTGAGAGTATGGCCCCTGGACACCTTTCTAGCCCAGTAATGATGTCATTTCTGGGGTTGGTCCTTCAGCCAAAGATTGAATAGACCCATAAAACAAAATGAGACTAAAAGATCATGGCCAGCCCAGGGGCAAGGGCTAGACAAAAGGGTGGGACAGGAAGGCTGATAGCAGGGAACCCAAAACTGAGAAGGGAGAATGTTGACTTGTTGTGAGGTTGGAAACCAATGTCACAAAACAATATGTGTACTAATTTTTTAATTAAAAAGAAACTAGTTTGTTGTGTAAACTTTCATCTAAAGTACAATAGGAAACAAGAGAAAAAAAATTGTGAATATGGTGCAGGATCAAATTGTGTTTAATTCTGTTGGGTATAGAGTCACTATGAGTCAGAACTCACTCAACAGCACCAGACAAAAACAAGAGTCTCCAAATGAACACTAATTTCTGTCAAATCAATTACAACTCATAACAACTACAGGACAGAACAGAACTGACCTATTGAGTTTCAAAGGAGCAGTCAGTGGATTCAAACTTCTGGTCTTTTGTCTAGCAGGCTTAGCACTTAGCCATTGCAGTACCTTACTTATGACAATGCTAACGTAATAATAATAGAAATAACAGTGCATAAGTTTGGAGAATCATGCTGTTGTAGGGTACAGTGGAGTCACTGCCAACTCACAGCTACTTTATGTGCAATAGAACAAAACATGACCCAATCCTGAGCCATCCTCATGATCCCTGTTAAGTTTGAGCCCACTGTTGCAGACACTGTGTCAATTCATCTCATTAAGAGTCTTCCTCTTTTTCATTGACCATCTGCTAATCGCTCTTGGTAACATTTCTAAAGTACATGAGATCAAGTCTCACCACCCTTGCTACTAAGATGCATTCTGGCTATACTTCCTCCAAGACATATTTCTTCACTGTAATTTTACCTTTTCAAGTTAAACTCTCATAAAATCAATCTATAATGTAATGCAGTGACGGCACTTGGCCACTTGGCAATGTAATGTAGAATAAGTTCATTGTTATCAACTTCTAAAGTGATGTAGACAACTGGCTGCATACCTTTCAATGAAAGTGAATTACTGTCCTTTTCTCTAAAAGAAATCAACCCAAACCCAGTGCTGTCAAAGCGATTCCAACTCACAGCAGCCATACAGGGCAGAGTAGAACTGTCCCATAGAGTTTCCAAGTAGCACTTGGTGGATTCAAGCTGCTGACCTTTTGGTTACCAGTAGTAGCACTGAACCACTATGAAACCAAGGTTTCCTCTCTAAAAAAGACGCTATAAAATAGTACAAAAATGGTACATTTTCACTCAGTCATATTTAATTAAAAAAATAAATAAAAAATAATAAAACAAAATGGAATATCCACTAAGAATTCCAAAATTTCCTGTATAGAATGCAGAACTTAATTCACTATAAGAACTTGAAGAAATTCCTTTAATTTGTTTTGTTGTAGAAATATTTAAGCATTTAGCAACTCTGCTCAGATTTAAACAAAACTTGTTAGACTGAGTTTATTCAGATGAGATAAATTATTCAAAACAGGACTAGCTTTATTTTTCCCTAAGAAACACCATATCACACTCAGCAACAGAAAATATGTTACTTTGCAACCCCGAAGTAACTATTACATGTATCTAAAAGATCATTTTACTCATTCTTAATGATTTGAGTCATTTCTTGGGGTCAAAGTCATCTTTTACACAAGTTTCCTTTTACAAAATAATGTTTTGAAGGAAACAGTAAAAGTCAAGTTGTTTGGGAGTATGTTAAATTATATGCTTGTTAATAGTGTTAGAGAGAAAGTTTAAAAAATAAATTGCACATAAACCTTTTAATAAAGGAGCTAAATGTACTTCTTATTCTGTGTTAAAAGCAGATGCCTATTTGGCACTGTTTGCAATCCCATTTGCCACGTATATTTTGATTAATATTATGCTGGGTAATCTGCACTACGTGGTCTAGGTTCAGTAACCTCACTGTAAAATAATGAGCCTTCAAGAATAAAAAATATGCTCACTATAAAGTTGCATATTCTGAGGAGCAGTGAACATATTCAAATGAAATGAAAAAATGAGGTTTTCACCCAGTAAATTTGCTCGAAGTGAAACTTACATTTCTCAATTTGTATTTAGCTGTCAGTCTGTGCACTAAAAACTGGACAAGCTATCAACCTTGTGCATTATGTTTCCTATAAATACCTTTTCTTCTGTGATTCAGCTGCCATAGGACTCTGCATAAGCACTGGTCTTAAGGGAGCTTACAGCAACTGGGACGCAGCCAATGGCAGGGAGTTCATACACTGAGTGGCATCTTCAGAAAGGGGCCAGCACTCATATTTTATGAAATATGTAACATGATTTACCCAAGGTTGTCAGAAGAGATGAGTTTCAGCCAATGCAAGGTAATAAATAGTAATATGTGCTGCATATATTTGGCTTACGATGCTTGGCATTTTGAAACAAAATTTTTTGAAAATTCATTTTGTATATCATAAACTTTTCTATTGTTTTTCCTGTTTGGGCCGTCTTTGTCATCATCCTTCTTATGAAAGCATTATTCACAATTGTAAATGAAGCACGATTTTTGAGAAGAGTCACTTAGGACTTTCTTCCCAGGCAACAGTTGAAAACAGGCAAATTAGTAGTGTAGAAAATGGTTAGTATCATTAAATCAGAACCTGGGGGCAGGGGGAAAAAAGGCAATAAAGTGATTGTTCATGATTATGGAAAATTTGTCGTTAACATTCAGTGTTATCTGCTCTCGTGTAAAACTTAACATTATCTAAAAACAGAGAATATAGTTTTTTCTATATTTATTTTTCTGTACTTGGGAATAAAATTTGAAGGCTCATCTGATGCACAGATCATTGTTTTTTATTCAAGGCAGAACGCTTTCCATTAAATACGAATGTTGCTTATTTCCTGGCTTACCATCTTTTGATCTCGCAGACCTTGTGTCAAGTCCTAATGAAGGACTTTATTGTTATCTAGTGGACAGTTATTACAAGAGCCTTTGGATACTCATGTAATTCTGGATTTCAGTTTACATTTCCTTCTTTGTTTTTCTTACCACATGTAAATTACACAAATATTTTTGAGATTCCCACAGAATATCTTAACTACAAGTACCTAATTTATGTCTGGCAGTATATTACGACCATACATAAAACCCATCTTTAAAAATCTGTCACATTTTCTCTGTGATATTATGATTTTCAAAAATATTCACAGCAAGATTTCAAATTTGGGTTATGTTCATGACATACAAAACGAGCAGAGAAACATGCATCCAAACATACACAATTGTGCTAAAAACACACATACTCACCATGTATTATGGACCCTGACCCCCAAACTGTGTCTACTTTTTCTACTCAGGATTCTCTGCTAAAGTCCCTCCTGGCATATCCTTTTGAGTTGACACAGGATACCTGAAGCTGGCCTCTGTCACAATGTCGAGAGAATCTGCCTTCACAGTAGCTCCTTATAGCTCAATAAGAGAAAACAAGACTTGGGAAGAGATATATCTTCACAATCTTGTAAGGACTGTAGAGTCCACTACTTGCATTATTCAATGAACAGGGAATAGGAAGATTATGTAACCAGAGCCCACCTTTGCAATGAAACGTTTTAACACTATTATTTTTTAAAAAAAACGTATTATGTGTGTATTACAGTGCTGAGCCAGGCAGTGTCTGAATTTATGAGAACTACCTCTATAAATACCCAGGAAAACATGACTGTATGTAAGACAGATAATGAACATCTACTTATGAAATTATATAAATGTGTCCATAACTATGTTACTCAGAGGTGCAGCTGAACTTAATTAAACAAGATTTAGGGCTTTCATTTTTTGTATAAGCTTTTCTAGACCAGAAGTAATAAAATCAAAATTTGAATATTTGAGAGAGGAGTCACAGCTGAGAATAAACTTGTTTTTTTCCATATTTGTCCACATCCAAGCAGGATAAATTTATACATACAGTAAGTAACAATTTCATCTTTGTTACTATGTAAGGTTTTGGCAGAAGTTGGTAATTTAATTGTGTATAAGTTTTTGTAGATGAAGATAAATTGAGGAGGGAAATTAAGAAGCCTGCCTGTGATGACACTCAGGGTGCCTAATGATTTTGCTATTTCTTTTTAGCTAAGTCATGAAATGCCATTTTTCTTAAAAGAACAGAAGAAGCTCTATAGTAGGTGCGTTCAAGTGTCATATTCACAGTTCAAGAGACATTTATTTCAAAGTTTATTAACTAAGCCAGAATGTGTTTTATATTATTTATAGCTATTACAAGATCATTTGAATATTCATGTAGTTCTACATTTGAGTTTAGATTTTCCTTTTTTTGAAGCACTGGGAAAACTGAGGTGAACAAGGTATAACCTCTGCTTTTAAAGATCTCTTAGACTAATAATTGGCAAATAATAGTCCCCAAAATGAATAATTATAATATAGTACCATATATACTGACTACCAGAAACACTGGTGGCATAGTGATTAAGTGCTAGGCTGCTAACCAAAAAGTCAGCAGTTCAAAACTGCCAGGCACTCCTTGGAAACTCTGTGGGGCAGTTTTACTCTGTCTATGCCAAGCCAGCCAAGTGCCATAGGGTTGCTATAGCTAGCAATTGACTTGACAGCAGGAGGTTTGGTTTCTGTGTGCTGGCTACACTGAGAGAATTCAGAGAACAATAGCCCAGCCCAGAATGAAGATTTACAGCATGCTTCCCAAAAGACAATCACCCAAAAAACCTGTAGCTTTAAGGGTGATATGTTAATCTCTTGGGGCAGCTGTAAAAAAGCTCCATGGGGACAGTGGGGGGTGGGGTGGGGCTTTACACAGAAGTTTTGTTGTCTCACACTTCAGAAGGCTAGTGGTGTGAATTCACGGTTTCAGCAGGGCCGTGTTCTCTCTGCCTGCACTAGGAAAATATCCTTTCTTGTCTCTTTCAGCTTCTGATAGCCTCATGTACTTCTTGGCCTTTATTGGCTTGTAGATGCATCTTCTCATGGGCACCTTCCCCCTGGGCACCTTCCCCCTGTGCCTCTTTCTGTATCTCCTACCATCTTTCAAAGGACACACTCAGATTGGATTAAGACCTACCCTAGTCTAGTATGACCCCACATTAACCGATATTCAAGTTAAAGACCCTGTTTCCAAACGAGGTGATTCAACACATATGATAAGCAAATAATCTGAGAGGATGGAGTATCTGTTGAAGAATAGGGCGTCAGGATTAGAGAAAAACTCATTAACAAGCTGAGAAATGCAGATAACTCAATCTTGCTTGCAGAAAGTGAAGAGGACTTGGAATACCTGCTGATGAATATGAAAGACCACGGCTTTCAGCATGGATTACACATAAAGAAAGCAGAAGTCCTCACAATTGGACCTATAAGCAACATAGTGATAAATGGAGAAAAGACTGACGTTGTTAAGGATTTAATTTTACTTGGATCTACAATCAACTGCCACAGAAGCAGCAATCAAGAAATGAAAGGATGCATTTCATTGGGCAGATGTGCTGCAAGAGATCTCTTTAAAGTGTGAAAAAGCAAAGATGCCACTTCATCAAATAATCCATCTTCTCATATTATTTGCTCAGCATACAGATTGAATAGATATGGTAAAAGATACAACCATGATGCATACATTTCTTGACTTTAAATCAGACAACATCCCTTTGTTCTGTTCAAACAACGGCCTGTTAGTCTATGTACAGGATCTTCATGAGCACACCCAAGTTTTGGGGAAGTCTCATTCTTTTCATTTTTATCCATAATTGGTTAAGGTCTACACAACTGAATGCCTTTATATGGTAAATAAACACAGATACATACCCTTCTGGTTTTCTCACTTTCAGCCAGATTCATCTGACAACTTGAAATGCTGGCAATTCTTTCTCCATGTATGTACTTCTGCATCCACTTCTGAAATATCTTCAACAATGTTTACTTGTATGTATTTTTTAAGCTATTGTTCGACAACTTTAGCATTCTTATGGATCATCTTTCTTTAGTACGGTACAAGTATTGAACTCTTGCAATCGGTTGCCCAGATACAGGTCATCAATTCTATTCTTGAATTGGTCTCTAAATTCAGATCGGATACTTTCAAGGTCAAACTTCGGCTCTCATGGACTTGTTCTAATTTTTTTCAACTCCAACTTGCATACGAGCAACTGAAGATCTACTCCACAGTTGGCCCCGGCCTTGTTCTGACTGATAATATTCTTTTTTTTTGTCTCTTTCCACAGATATAGTCAACCTGATTCCTGTATATTTCATCTGGCAAGGTCTGTGTGTAGAGCAGCAATCTGTGCAGGTAAAAAAAGGTATTTGCAACGAAATAGTCACTGTTCATGTGAAATTCTATCATGCTATCTCTAGTGTCATCATTTTTATCACCAAGGTTATATCTCTAATGACTAATCCTTCTTTGTTTCTAGCTTTCAAATTCCAATCACCAGTACTAATCAATGCATCCTGATTACATGTTTGATCAAATTAAGACAGCAGAATTTGGTAAAAACTTCAGTTTCTTCATCTTCGGACTTAGTGGTTGGTGTGTAAATTTGAATAGTATGAATAGTTATATTAACTGGACTTTCTTATAGGCATATGACTATTAATCCATCACTGACAACATTGTACTTTATGATAGATCTCGAAATGTCCTTTTTATCAATGAGTGCAAAGCCATTCCTCTTCACTGAGTCCTTTGTGGTATAGGAGATCATACGATTATCTGATTCAGAATGGTCAATAACAGTCTGTTTCAGTTCATTAGTGTTAGAATGTCTATCTTCATGCATTCCATTTCATTTTTGAAAACTTCCAATTTTCCTAAATTTATTACTTGTAACTGCCATGTTTCAATTATTAATGGATGTTTGCAGTTGTTTCTAATCATTTTGATTCATGGCACATTAGCAAATGGAAGTCGTGAAGGTTTGACTCCATACATGTCATTAAAGTTTGCTCTACTTTAAGGAGACAGCTCCTCTGCAGTTGTCAGCTGAGTGGCTCCCAAATGGAGGATCTTATCTACTGTCTGGTACTACATCAGACAATGTTCTGCTGTTATTACTGGCAATGTTTTTCAGATGTAGACCTTCAGATCCTTCTTCCTAGTTTGTCTTAATCATGAAACTCTACTAAAACTTATCCACCAAGGGTGACCCAGCTGGTATTTGAAATTCTGTGGTAAACTGACATATTTAGAATGAAAACAGACAATAAGATATTTGAACAGACATATGGCACTTATTAAAATTGACTGAAATTAGAAATTTTGCACATGGAGAAACTCGCCAGTTTTTTACTTGTATTTCTAAATCATGATTATAACCATTTATACATAAAATTAAGTTAAAAACAACAAAATAAAACTTTTCAAAACATACTATTAAGGTACATTACTATTAAGTAATGTACAGATCAAAGAAGAAATAAGTTAGAAATTAGAAACACATAATAGTACATTTCAAAATTTATGACATGAAGTTCAAGAAATTATTCAATAGTACCTGTGTTTCTGTGTGTGTGCTATCTGTGAGAAAGAGAGAAAGAGAGACTGAAGCTAATTAACTAATCAAAATAAGCAGTTGATAAAGAAGCACCATTGGTAAAGTAAAAAACAAAACCAGTGCCATGGAGTCAACTCTAACTCACAGCGACCCTATAGGAAAGAGTAGAACTGTCCCATAAAGTTTCCAAAGAGCACCTGGCAGATTTGAACTGCCAACCTTTTGGTTAGCAGTCATAACACTTCACCACTATGCCACCAAGGTTTCCAATAAAGTCAAGGAAAATCAAAATCAATTAACTAATATAATAATATAACACAAAATAAATACACAACACAAAAACAAACCTGTTGCCATCAAGTCGATTCCGACTTTCATCAGCCCTACATGACTGAGCAGAATTGCCCCATAGAGTTTCCAATGAGCAACTGGTAGATTTGAACTGCTGACCTTTTGGTTAGCAGCCATAGCACTCAACCATTATGCAACCAGGATTTCCAAATGCAAAATAGAATATATCAAACAAGAGTGAAAAGTTGATCCTATGAAAACATTCCACTAATGACACTGAGATTCCTCTAGCGAGAGTGATTAAAAAATTAAACAAAAGGTGACATACAATGTCGTCATTAGGTGCCATATAGTCAGTTTCTACTCATAGCCATCCTCTGTACAACAAAACAAAACACGGCCTGGTCCTGTGCCATCTTCACAATCATTGCTATGTTTGAGCCTGTCATTGTAGTCATTGTACCAGTCCATCTCATTTAGTATCTTCCTCTTTTTTGCTGACCCTCTGCTTTACCAAGTGTGATGTCCTTCTCCGGGGACTAGGCCCTCTTAATAATATATTCAAAGTATGTGAGACAAAGTTTGGCTATCCTTGCTTTTAAGGAGAATTCTGGTTATATTTTTTTCTAAAACAGATTGGTTTATTCTTCTAACAGGCCATGATACAGTCAACACTCTTTGCCAACACCTTGATTCAAAGGTATCAATTCTTCTAGGGTCCTCCTTATTCACTGTCCAACTTTTACATGCATATAAGGTAACTGAAAATACCGTGACTTTAGTCAGATACATCTTAGTCCTTAAAGTGACATCTTGTTTTTTAATATTTAAAAGAGGTCTTTTTCAGCAGATTTGCCTAATGCTGCATGTCATTTTAGTTCTTGACTATTTCTTTTATGGGCATTTATTGTGTAGCTAAATAAAATTAATTACTTGACAACTTCAATCTTTTTTCCATTTATCATGATGTTGCTTATTGATCCAGTTGTAAGGAGTTTTGTTTTCTTTATGTTGAGGTACAATCCATACAGAAAGCTGCAGTCTTCAGTCTTCATCAATAAGTGCTTCAAATCTTAAGTTTCAGCAAGCAAAGTTGTGTTAGCTGCCTCATTCAAAACTTGCTAATGAGACTTCTTCCAATTCTAATGCCCCATTCTTCTTCACCAGTTTCTTTAATTATTTGTTCAATATACAAATTGAATAAATATAGTGAAAGGATGTAACTCTGATGAACATATTTTGTGGCTTTATACTATGGCATATCCTCTTGTTCTGTTAGATTGACTGATTCTTCTTCTATGTAAAGATTCCACACAAGCACAATTAAGTGTTCTGAAATTCTTATTCTTCACAATATAATCCATAATTCATTATTATTCACAGTCAAATGCTTTTGCATTGTCAGTAAGACACAGGTAACCATCTTTCTGGTTTTCTCTGTTTTCAGTAAAGATTTGTATGGCTTCAACAATCACATTCCTTGTTCCAAGTCTTCTTCTCAATCCAACTTGAAACTGGCAGTTCCTAACCAATGTACTGCACCAAACATTTCTGAATTATCTTCAGTATATTTTTACTTGCATGTGATATTAATGATATTATTTGATAATTTCCACATTCTGTTCAATCAGCTTTCTTTGTAACAGGCACAAATAGGGATCTCTTCTACTCACATTGTAAAGGGACTGTCTTCCAAATTTTGGGTTGTAGAAAAATGAGCCCTTCTAGCACAGCATCCATTTGTTGAAACACCTCAGTGGGCATTGCATCAGCTCCTGGAGCTTTGTTTTTTGCTAATGTATTCAGACCCTCATGGACTTCTTCATTGTCAACAGTTTTTGGTCATATGTCACATCCTAAAATGACTGAACATTGGCCAATTCTTTTTGGTACAATAACTGTCTGTATTCCTTCCATCTTTTTTGATGCTTCCTTTGTCACTTAGTTTTCTTCCTCTGTGCAGAGTTTTCTTCAACATTGCAGCCTGAAGCTTGACTTTTCTCTTCTGTTCTTTCAGTTTGAGAAATGCTGAGCATGCTCTTCCATTTTGGTTTTCTAAGTCTATGCCTTTGTACCTGTCACTGTAATACTTACGTTTTTTCACCACATCAAAGATTCTGCTTCTAGGTATGGCTAACCAGCATCTCCCAATCCTACATTACCTTACCACAGACTCAAATTTCTCTTAAACTGTACAGTACCTGACAGTGATAGATGACCCAGTAACTAAGGTGGGATGGTTAACACTGTGTGTCAGCTAGGCTAGATCATGAATGTCAGTGTTTACATGTGATCACTCCCATGATTGCACATGGTGTAACAGGCAATCAATTGAAAGGGACTTTCCTTGTGGGTATGGCCTACATCTGAATATAAACAATCATTCTGAGATTTTTTTTTTTTTTTTTTTTTTTGCTTATTCCAGATCCTGCAGTTGACTCTACATCTGACCTATGATTCTTGAGACTTCAGATTTTGAAATTTGTAGATCTTAACATTCTGGCACCAAAGCCCTGTTCTCCAACCTGCTGGTCTTGGGTTTGCTAGCCCTTGTGGCTATGTGAATTGAGAGAAGGCTCTCACATACTTAATTGTCTGACCTCATATACTGCTACCTTAGTCTGATGTAATGATGAACATATGGAACAACAGAGCAGTCTTGAGTACAGAAATAACTTGTATATCTATTTAAGAAATAAAATAAAATAAGGTTGCCGTTTGGCCAATTCCAACTGCATTATAAACTGTATACAGCAAGGTAGAGCTGCCTGAGTTTCCAGGGTTTGATCTGCTGATCTTTTATCTACTAGCTGAAGCACTTAATCACTATGCCACCAGGGTACCCTATATGTCTATGGGAAATTGACTGTCCACAAGGATGCTATGTCCATTCAAATGGGAAAGAGCAGTCCCATTAATAAATGAGACTGAAACAACCAGATTTCCATGTGCAGAAATAAATGTATGAGAATAACTCAAACTGCATCAAGAGCTGAAATGTAAGAACTAAAATTATAAAACCCTTAGAAGAAAACAGAGGAGCAATGCCTTCAGGACTTAGTACTTAACAATGCAGTCTTAGATATGACTCCAAGAGATAAACAATGAAAGATAAAAATATACAAATGGGACTTCATTAAAATTAAAAACTTTTGTTCACCAAAGGATTTTGTTGAAGTGAAGAGAAACATAGACTTTGGGAGAAAAATGGAAACTATGTATCCGACATGGGTTTAATATTCACAGTGTAAAAAGAACTCCCGTAATTTAAGAACAAAAAGACAAAAAATGGACAAAGGGTTTGAACAGACATTTCACCAAAAAAAAAAAAAAAAGAAAGAAATACAAATGGCTCATGAGCACATGTAAAAAGGCTAAATGTCTTTAGTCATAAGGGAAATGCCAATCAAAACCACAGTGAGAACTCACTTCATGCCCATAAAGATGGCTATAATTACAAAAAAAAAAAGGAAAATAGGTATTGGAACCCTCATCCATTGCTGGCAGGATTATAAAATGATACAACCATTATGGAAAACAGTTTGATGGTTACTCAAAAAGTGATGCATATAACTACTATATGTCCCAGCAATTTTACTCTTAGCTATATGCCCTCCACCTAAAAAGGAAAATATAAAGTTACTTACATAGCAATGTTCATTGCAGCATTATTCAGAATAGTCAACAGGTAGAAAGACCCTGTCCATCAACACAGGAATGAGTAAATAAAGTGTGATACATACATACAATTGAATATCGCTGTATGGTGAGGGAAAATGAAATCTTGACACATGCCATGATATGGATGAAACTAGAAAGCAGGCTGAGCAATAAACGAGACACAAAAGGCAAATATTGCATGATTCCATTTACATGAAATACCTACAATGTGCAAATGTATAAAGACCAAAGTTTAGTAGTGTTTACTAAGAGCGATAAGGAAAGAAAAGAGGGAGTTACTGCTTGGGGGTCTCTGAGAAACTGCTAAGGATTATGAAAAAAATTCAGAAACAAATGGCAATGGTTTCACAACATAATAAATTTAACAGTGTCGCTAAATTGTACATGCAACAAAGGTTGAAACTGCAAATGTTTTGTTACATATATACTTACACAACAAAAGATGGTTTTTAAAATATGATGAAAATCTGTAAAGAAAAAAATAACAAAAAATGCATGAAAAACAGAGTTTTATAGCATTATTCTTGAGAATGGGAACCTGAGAAGAATGCCTTTTGATAACACTTTTCTTCAGCATTGCACTGAATGAAAGTTTTAGCCAGAGTATAAAGAAATGAAGAGCATCCAAATTGGTAAGCAAGAAGTAAAAGTATCTCTATCTGCAGATGATATCATACACACAAAAAACCCTAAAACACACACACACACAAAACAAACCTGCTGGAACTAATAGAAGAATTCAGCAAAGTATCAGGATACCAAACAAACACACAAAAATCAGTTGGATTCCTCTAACCCACAAACAGAACATACAAAGAGGAAATCACTAAATCAATACCATTTACAATAGCCCCCAAGAAGATAAAACACTTAGAAATGAATTAAACCAGAGATGTAAGAGATCTATACAAAGAAAATTATGAGACATTATCACAAGAAACCAAAAGAGACCTACACAAGAGTGAAACCTACCTTGTTCATGCATATGAAGACTCAACATCATGAAAATGTCTATTCTACACAAAGCAATCTATAGATACCATGTCATTCCAATACAAATTCCAATGGCAGTTTTTATTGAAATGGAGAAACAAATCATCAACTTCTTATATATACAAGGGGAAGAAGCCCCAGATAAGTAAATCATTAGTGAAGAAGAACAACAAAATAAGAGGCCTCACACTACCTAACTTTAGAATGTTTTACACTGTCATGGTAATCAAAGTAGTCTAGTACTGGTAAAACAAGAGATACATAATCTATCGGAACAGTACTGAGATTCCAGACATAAACTCATCCACCTATGAGCAACACCTTTGACAAAGTCCCAAAGTCTGTAAATTGGGAAAGAGACATTCTCTTTAACAAATGGTGTAGGCATAACTGAAATCCATCAGCAAAAATATGAAACAAGACCATATCTCACACCATATGCACAAACTAACTCAAAATGTATCAAAGACCTGAATATCAAATATAAAACTGTAAAAATCATGGAAGAAAAAATAGAGGCAATGCTGGGAGTCGTAACATACGGTGTAAAGGGACTATAAAACATTACTAATGATGAACAACTGCAAGAACAGAAAACAGATAACTGGGATCTACTAAAAATAAAACACTTATGCTCATCCAAACAATTCACCTAAAGAATAAACAAACAACCTACAGACTAGGGAAAAAATTCTGGATATGACAAATCTGATCAGCATCTACTCTCTAAAATCTACCAGATACTTTAAAACTTCAAGAACAAAGAGACAAATAACCAAATTTTAAAACGGTCAAGGTTATGAACAGGCACTACACCAATGAAGACACTGAGGCAGATGACAACTATATGAGGAAATGCTCATGATCCTTAGCTATTAGAAAAATCCAAATCAAAATTATGTTAAGATACCATCTCACCACAACAAGGATGGCATTAGTCCAAAAGACACAAGATAATAAATGTTGGAGAGGCTCTGTAGAGACAAGAACATTTACATACTACTGTAGGGTTACTGTGAGTCAGAACTGACTCAACAGCTGTGCTTTTTTGGTTTTAGCGGGAATGTAAAATGATATAACCACTTTGGAAATCAATTTGGTGCTTTCTTAAAAATGCAGAGATAGAAATAACATATGATCCAGCAATCCTACATCTTGACATATATCCAAGACAGAAATAAGTTGTCACATGAATAGATACATGCACACAAATGTTTATTGCAGAACCGTCCACAATAAGAAAAAGATGGGATCAACTTAGATAACGATCAACAGATGAACGGATAAACAAACTATGGTATATTCACACAACTGAATATTATGCAATGGTAAAGAACAAGGATGAATTTGTGAAACATCTAACAACATGAAGGAATCTGGAAGGCATTATGTTGAGTGAATTTAAAAAAAAAAAAACCCAGTGTTGTTGAGTCAATTCTAACTCATAGCAACCCTACAGGACACAGTACAACTGTCCCATAGAGTTCTCAAGGAGCACCTGGAGGATTTGAGCTGCTGACCTTTTGATTAACACGCATACCACTTAATCACTATGCCTCCAGGCTTTCCTGAGTAAAATTACTCAATTGCAAAATATTATATGAGAACACTGTTATACAGACTCAAGAAACTGTTAAAACAGAGAAGAAAACAGTCTTTGCAGGTTATAAGAGTGTGAAGGGAGGGACAGAGATATTCATTAATTCAATAGTAGATAAGAATTAAGTTAGGTGAAGGGAAGGATAACAAACAGTAGAGGAGAAGTCGACACAACTGGACTAAACCAAAACTAAGAAGTTTCCTAAATATAATGAAACATTTCTAAAGACAGAGTAATAGGGGTAAAGGTCTGGGGATCATGGTTTCAGGTAACATCTAGGTCAACTGGTATAACAAAGTTTTTTTAAGAAAAAGTTCTGCATCCCTCTTTAGTGAGTTGTTTCTGGATTGTAAAAGCTAGCAATGACAAAGTTCAACATCCATTCATGCTAAAAACCCTCAACAAAATAGGAATAGATGGCAAACTCCTTAATTTAATAAGATCATTTATACAAAGCCAACTGCCTACATCATCCTGAATGGAGACAGACTGAAACAATTCCCCTTAAGAATGGGAACTAGACAAGCATGCCCACTCTCACCTCTCCTGTTCAGCACTATACTAGAAGTTCTGGTCAGAGCAATCAGACAATACTAAGAAATAAAGGGCATCTTCATGAGCAAAAAGGAAGTAAAAAATTTCCCTATTTGCAGATGACATGATTGTATATGCAGAGAATCCTAAAGAGTGCATAAGTAAACTACTCAAAATGATAGAAGAGTTCAGCAAAGTATCAGGATACAAGATAAACATAAGTGAATCAGTGGGATTCCTTTATACTAACAAAGAGATTACTAAAGAGGAAATCATCAAATCAATACCATTTACTATAGCCCCCAAGAAGATAAAATACCTAGGAATAAATCTAACTAGAGAAATAGGAGACCTTTACAAAGAGAACTACAAGACCTCACTACAAGAAACTAAGAAAAACTTACATAAATGGAGAAACCTACATTACTCATGGATAGGAAGAGTTAACATTGTGAAAATGTCTATTTTAACCAAAGCAACCTACATATATAGCCAAATGTTGTCGAGTCAGATCTGACTCATGGTGACCCTAGGGACGAGGGTAGAACTGACCTCCAGAGTATTCAAGGAGGGCCTGGTGGATACATATAAGGCAATCCCAATACAAATATCAGTGACACTTTTTAATGAGATGGAGAAACAAATCACCAACTTTGTTTGGAAAGGGAAGAAACCCTGAATAAATAAACCATTACTGAAGAAGAAGAACATACTGGGAGGACTCTCACTACCCAATTTTAGAATCTACTACACTGCCACAGTAGTCAAAACAGCCTGGTACTGGTACAAAAAGAGAAATATAGGCCAATGGAACAGAGTTGAGAGCTCAGACATGCCATCACCCTCCTATGAACAGTTGATATTTGACAAAGGCCCCAAGATTTTAAACTGGGGTAAAAACAGTCTCTTTAACAAATGGTGCTGGCAAAATTGGATAGCACCTGCAAAAAAATTGAAACAAGACCCATATCTCACACCTCATACAAAAACCAACTCAAAATGGATAAAAGACCTAAATATAAAATCTAAAACAATAAAGTTAACCCAAGAAAAAATAGTATCAACAATGGAAATTTTAATACATAATGTAGACAGACTTCAAAAACTGACAGACAAAGCACGATCAACAGAAGAGAAAAACAGATAAATGGGAACTACTAAGAATCAAACACTTTTGTCATCTAAAGACTTTATCAAAAGAATCAAAAGACCACCTACCAAATGGGAAAAAAATATTTCACAACTATATGTCAGACCAATGTCTGATCTCCATAATCTACAAGGTACTACAAAATATCAACAAGAAAAAGATAAATAATCCAGTTAAGCAATGGGCAAAAGAGATGGACAGACACTTCTCTAAGAGGACATCCAGGCTGCCAAAAGACACATGTGGAAATGCTCATGACCATTAGCTATTAAAGGAATTCAAATCAAAACTACACTGAGATTTCATCTCACCCTAACAGGGTTGGCCATAATCCAAAAAACACAAAGCAGCAAATGCTGGAGAGGCTGTGGAGTAACTGGAACTCTCCTACACTGCTGGTGGGACTGCAAAATTGTACAACCTCTTTGGAAAGCAGTCTGGCATTTCCTTAAAAAGCTGGAAATAGACATACCATTTGACCCAGTAATCCCACTGCTTGGAATATATCCTACAGAAGCAAAGGCACACAAATGTCTATTGCAACACAGTCTACAATAGCCGAAAGATGGAATCAGCTCAGGTGCCCAACAACAGATGAATGGATAAATAAACTATGGTATATATACTCAATGGAACACTATGCAATGATAAAGGACAATGATGATTTTAGGAAGCATCTGATAACCTGATTTCAATTATGTTGAGTGAAATCAGTCAGCCACATAAGAACAAATATTGTATGAGACCCCTACTATAAGGACTTGAAAACAGACTCATGTACAGAAGAAAAGACTCTTTAACAGCTGCAAGGGAGGAGAGGGAGGGAAGGAAGGAACTGCTTATACATCAGATTGTTGATAGAAATTTGTTTCAGTGAGATCAATGTCAGCACACATTAGAAAAAAGGTTAATTTAACTGGATTCAAACATAACCTGAAAACTCTTCCAATCTTAACCCAGTATGGCAAGGACAGAGTAGCAGTGGTGAGGATCCAGGGACCAAACTCTCAGGGATATTGAGGCCATTTGGCATAACTAGCCTATTGCTAAGAGAGTCTTCTCTACCCCATATTGGTGAGTGGCATTTGGGATCTTAAAAGCTAGCAAGCTGTCATCTGAAGTACACCAAATGGTCCCAACTCAGCAGAAATAGATGATCACCAAGGACTACAACAACATGGGGGAAAGAGAACCCAGAAGACAGAAACACCCACATGAACAGATGACTACATCACCATGCAACCAAAAGAACCAGATGGTGCCCGGCCACCACCAGTGACAGCCGTGATGGGGCTCACAATGTTGAGTCCCAGTGGCAACACAAGAATAAGAAGAGAGAGAACTCCACTAAAAGACCATAATTGATGGTCCGAAGGCCTCAGGGTCCCCCTGGGAGCATGGCCCTCAGACCTGACGCTGCCCCGATCATAAATCATTACTGAGGTCAACTCCTCGTACAGAAATAGATTGGATTTGGCAACATAGACTGACGATATTGTGTGTGCACTTCATGGCTCGATGCATCTATAGGATGTTGTCCTGCTGGCTTATTACTAGAAGGGAATGCAGAGGGTAAAGAAGAGGGGACAGAGATTGTTAAGAGGATATAACTTGTACAGAACAGAAAGGAGGAGTGTGCTGTCACCAGGCAAGGAGAGCAGTAGGAGCTGCACATAGTCGGGCATGCAAATTTAAACCACATTGTACACTTTCACTTACTCACAAAAATATTAAAAAAAAAAAACTAGCAAATAATTTTTTAAGATGCATCAATTGGTCTTAAACCACCTAAATCAGAGAATGACGGACATCAAAGACAACAGGAAAATATGAGCCCAAGAAACAGAAAGTGTCACACAATCCAGAGACTACATCAACATGAAACCAGAAGAACTAGATGGTATCAGGCCATCACCAAAGTCTGCCCTGACAGGGAACTCAAGAAGACTCCATGATGTAGCAGGAGAAAAACAGGGTGCAGAACTCAAACTGTAGTAAAATGTCCAGACTTGATGGTACAACAGACTGGAGGGTCCCTGGAAAACATGGTCCCTAGAATCTCTGTCAGCCTAGAACTGAAACCAATCTTGAAGCTAACTCTTCAGCAAAGATTGCACTGAATTATAAGGCAAAAAATGATACTGATGCAGAGTATGCCTCTTGGATTAAGTAGATACATGAGACAAACTGGGAAGCTCCTATCCAGAGGCAAGAAGAAAGGGAGTTGGAGACAGGAGCTAGCCGAATGTACATAGGAAACACAGACTGGAAAGGAGAAGTGTGCTAGCACAGTGTGAGGAGCGTCGATAGAGTTGCATAACAACTTGTATGTAAGTTTTTGTATGACAAATTGACTTGGATTGTAAACTTTCACTTAAAGCACAACAAAATGTTTTTTAAAAATTTATTATAAATAAGAAAAAAAGTGGAACTTTTTTGCCCCTATATTTTTCTGCCTGCTTTGTGGTTAATCTGTTATTATTATCAACACCAGACTGTCAGTCTGTCGTACTATGGGGCTTGTGTGTTGCTGAGATGCTGGAACCTATGTCACTGGTATTCAGATATCAGCAGGTTCACCTACTGTGGACAGGTTTCAGCTGAGCTTCCAGTGTCAAACAGACTAGGAAGAAGGACCCAGCAGTCAAATTCTGAAAAGTATTAGTCAGCGAAACTTTAGGAATAGCAGCAGAACACTACCAGATATAGTACTGGAAAATGAGTCTTCCAGGTTGAAGGGCACTCCAAAGATGATTGGTGAAGAGATGCCTCCTCCAAGTAGAGTAGACCTTAAAGATGAGGACTGAGTAAAGCCTTCAGGACCTTCTTTCACTGATATGGCATGACTCAAAATGACAGGAAAAAGCTGCAAACATCTATTAATAATCAGAGCATAGAATGTGTGAAGCATGAATCTACAAAACTTGGAAATCATAAAAAATGAAACAGAATGCATCAACACTGATACCCTAGGCATTAGTGAGCTGACATGGACCAGTACTGGCCATTTTGAATCAGACAATTATATGGTCTGCAGGGAATGGTGGTGTATTCATCATCAAAAAAGAACATTTCATATCTGTCCAGAAGTACAATGCTGTCTGTGATAGGACAATATCCATACACCTACAAGGAAGGCTAGTTAACACAACCATTTTTCAAATTTATGCACCAACCTCTAAGGCCAAAGATGAAGAAATTGAGGGTTTTTACCAGCTTCTGTAGTTGAAAATTGATCAAACATGCAATTAGAATGCATTGCTAATTCCTGGTGATTGGAATGCAAAAGTTAGAAACAAAGAAGGATTGGTAGTTGGAAAATATAGCTTTGGTGGTAGAAAAGATGCCGGAGAACATATAACAGAATTCTGCAAGACCAATGACTTGTCTGTTGCAAATACCTTTTTATACCAACACAAATGGTGACATGGACACTGCTTTATAGTATACATAAGAATCAAACTGACTGTATCTGTGAAAAGAGATGATGCAAAAGCTCAATAACAGCAGTCAGAACAAGACCAGGTGCTGACTGCAACACAGACCATCAATTGCTCATATACAAGTTCAGACTGAAACTGAAGAACTAGAACAAGTCCATGAGAGTCAAAGTATGACCTTGACTATATCTCACCTGACTTTAGAGGCAATCTCAAGAACACATTTGACGCACTGAACACTAATGACTGAAGATGAGTTGTACAATAACATCAAAGACAGCAAGAGGCCACCAAAAAGCCAGGAAAGAAAGGATTAAATTGGATGTCAAATGAAACTCTGAAACTTGCTCTTGAATGTTCAGATGCTAAAGCAAAAGGAAGAAATGATGAAGTAAAAGAATTGAAGAGAAGATTTCAGAGGATGGCTAGAGAAGACAAAGTATTATAATGCCATGTGCAAAGAGCTGGAAATAGAATACCAAAAGTGAAGAACACGCTCTGCATTTCTCAAGCTGAAAGAATTGAAGAAAAAATGCAAGCCTTGAATTGCAATAGTGGAGGATTCTACAGGGAAAATACTAAATGACTCTGTAAGCATCAAAAGAAGATGGAAGGAATAGAGAGAGTTGTTATACCAGAAAGAACTGGTCAATGTTCAACCCTTTGAATGATCCTAAGCAAAATTTTACTTTCATGTGATGTTAATGATGTCGTTTACTAATTTCCACATTTGGTTGGATCACCTCTTGGCAATAGGCATAAACATGAATCTCTTCCAGCTGGTTGGCACGGTAGCTGTCCTCCAAATTTCTTGGCATAGATGAGTGAGCACTTGCAGCACTGCATCTCTTTGTTGAAACATCTCAGTTGAAAGTCTGTCAATTCCTGGAGCTTTGTTTTTTTGCCAGTACTTTTAACACAGCTTCAGCTTCTTCCTTTAGTTGGTACAGTCATAATGAACAAGCCCTCTGATATCAAAAGAGGTTAGCAACACAGAACTTTTTTGGATGTGGAAAATCAGCTGATTTCCATTGGGCACTTTGACCCTTTGTTTCAGGGTTGTATTGGTCCACCCATGTTTCATCACCAGTGTTTACACTGCCCAAAACATTGTCTTGCCTGTCTAAAAGTTCTCTGCAAACTTCGACTCTCCTTTGCTTTTGTTGATCGGTGAGCTCCTTCAGGACCATTTTTGAACACACCTTTCTCATGTCGTGATTTTCAGTTAAGATGCTCCTAATTGTTTCTCTATTAATGTTTACTTGGTCTACTATGTTTCTCAGAAATATTTGTGTGCATGTTATCTGTTCATGTGACTGCCCTTGATTCTGTAAGACAGATTCCAGTGTGATTACTGGATCTAATGGTATATCTATTTCTAGCTTTCTAAGGAAGCACCAGATTGTTTTCAAAGAGGATGTACCATTTTGCAATCCCACCAGCAATGTATGAGAATTCTAAACTCTCCACAGCCTCTCCAGCATTTTGTTGTTTTGTGTTTCCTGCATCACGGCCAATCTTCTTGGGGTGTGATGGTATCTCATTGTACTTTGGATTTAGATTTCTCTAATCACTAAGGAGCATGAGGATTTCCTCATTTGTCTTTTGGCTGCCTGGAGGTCTCTGCATCTGTGTCTGTCCATCTCCTTTGCCATTGCTTAGTAGGTTATTTACCTTTTTCTTGCTAATATTTTACAGTACCTTGTAAACTGTGGAGATCAGACATCTGTCCAACCGGTAGTTGCCAAACATTCTTTTCCCAGTATGTAGGTGGTCTTTGAATTCTTTTAATAAAGTCTTTGGATGAGCAAAAGTGTTTGACTCTTATCAGTTTGCATTTATCTATTTTCTCTTATGTTGATCGTGCTCTGTTTGTCAGATTTTGAAGTCTCTCTAAGCTGTGTATTAAGACTTCCATTACTGATCCTACTTTTTCTTGCATGATCTTTATTGTTTTAGGTTTGACATTTAGGTCTTTTATCCAATTTGAGTTAGTTTTTGTATAAGGTGTGAGATACGGGTCTTGTTTCAACTTTTTGAAGATGACTATCCAATTTTGCCAGCACCATTTGTTAAAGACTGTTTTTGACCCAGTTTAGAATCTTAAGGACTTTGTCAAATTTCAGCTGTTCATAAGAGGATGGTGGCATGTCTTGGGTCTCAACCCTGTTCCATTGATCTACATGTCTCTTTTTGTACCAATACCAGGCTGTTTTGACTACTGTGACAGTGCAACAGGTTCTAAGGTCAGGTAGTGTGAGGCCTCCCACTGTGTTCCTCTTCTTCAGTAGTGCTTTGATTGTCTCAGGTTTCTTCTCTTTCTAAATGAAGTTGGTGATTTGTTTCGCCATCTGATTAAAAATGTCACTGGAATTTGTATTGGAATTGCATTGTATACATAGATAACTTTTGGTAAAATAGACATTTTCATAATGTTGAGTCTTCCTATCCATGAGCAGGTTAGGTTTCTCTGTTTATGTCGCTGTTGGTTTCTTGCAGTAAGGTCTTGTAGTTCTCTTTATATAGATCTTTTATTTCTCTACTTATATTTATTCCTAGGTATTTTATCTTCTTGGGGGCTACAGTAAATAGCATTGATTTAGTGATTTCTTCTTTGATGATCTCTTTATTAGTATAAAGGAATCCTACTGATTTACTTATGTTTATCTTATATCCTGATACTTTGCTGAACTCTTCTATTAGTTCAAGTAGTTTACTTCTGGATTCTTTAGGATTCTCTGCATATACAATTATACCATCTGCACATAGGAACATTTTCACTTCTTTTTTGCCCATTGGGATGTCATTTAATTCTTTCTCTTGTCTAATTGCTCTGACCAGAATTTCTGGGATGATGTTGACAGTGGGCATCCTTATCTAGTTCCTGTTCTCAAGGGGAAATCTTTCAGTGTCTCTCCACTCAGAATGATGTAGGCAATTGGCTTTCCCTAGAAGCCACTTATTGCATTGAGGAATTTGCCATCTATTCCTATTTTGCTGAGAGTTTTTAGCATGAATTGGTGTTGTAGTTTCTCAAATGCCTTTTCTGCATCAATTGACAAAATCAAGTGATTCTGATCTTTTGTGTTATTTATGTGGTTTATCACATTAATTGTTTTTCTGAAGCTGAAACAGCCTTGCATCCCTGGTATGAATCCAACTTGGTCATGATGAATTAATTTTTGGATACGTTGTTGAACTCTATTGGCAAGAATTTTGTTGAAGAGTTTTGCATCTGGGTTCATGAATGATATTGGCCTGTAGTTTCCTGTTTTGTGGGATCTTTCCCTGGCTTTGGTATCAGGGTTATGCTGGCTTCTTAGGATGAATTTGGGAGTATTCCATCCCTTTATATACGTGAAATAGTCTCAGAAGTTTGGAGTTAACTCTTCTCTGAAAGTTTTGTAGAGTTCTCTGGTGAAGCCATCTGGGCCAGGACATTTTTTGGTTGATAGTTTTTTGATGAATTTTTCTATTTCTTCCTTTGTGATAGGTTTATTAAGTTTTTCCACTTCTTCTTCTGTTAATTTTGGGAACTGATATGACTCTACAAATTTGTCTATTTCCTCTAGATTTTCAAATCTGTTAGAGTACCGTCTTTCATACTATTCTGTTATGATTTCAGTTTGGTCTGTTGCAACATCTCCCATCTCATTTCTTATTCAGCTTATTTGTTTCCTCTCCTGTTTTTCTTTTGTAAGTTTAGCCAATGGTTTATCAATTTTGCTAACCTTTTCAAAACAACAGCTTTTGGTTTTGGTAATTTTTTCAGCTGTTCTTCTATTCCTTAATTCACCTAGTTCTGCTCTCATCTTTATTATCCGTTTCATTCTAGGGCCTGAGAGATTGTTCAGTTGCTCTCTTTCTACTTGTTCAAGCTGTAGGGTTAATTCTTTGGTTTGGATCATTTCTTCCTCCCAGATGTGTGTATTTATGGAGGTAAACTGACCTCTGAGCATTGTTTTGGCAGTATCCCATAGATTCTGGTAGGATGTGCCTTCATTCTCATTGGATTTCATAAATTTATTTTGTCCTTGATTTCTTCTATAAGCCATGACTTTTTGAGCAAGATGTTTCTCAGTTTCTATGAGTTCCAATTTCCTCTATGTTTTTTGTGCTATTGATTTTGATTTTGATGGCTTTATGGTTCAAGAAGACGCTTTGCAATAATTCAGGGGTTTGGATTTTGTTGAGATTTGTTTTATGTGCTAAAACATGATCTATTCGGGAAAATGTTCCATGTGCATTGGAGAAGGTGTACTTATCTGTTGATGGATAAAAAGTTCTGTATACATCAATGAGGTCTAGATGTTTAATTGTCATAATGAGATCTTCTGTGTCATCACTGAGCTTTTTTCTGGATGATCTGTCCATTACTGAAAGTAGAGTGTTGAAGTCTCCATCTATTATCATGATCTATCTCATTTTTTAATGTAGTCAGTGTTTCTTCAATGTGTTTAGATGCTCTGGTATTGGGTGTATAAATAATTTAATACTGTTAAGTCCCACTTGTGTATTGAACCTTTTGCAATAAATAGTGGCCATCTTTGTCCATGATGGTGGATTTTACATTAAAATCTACTTTATCTGAGACTAGTATTGCCACACCTGCTCTTCTTTGTATGTTGCCAGCTTGGTACATATTATTCCATCATTTAATTTTCAGTTTGTTCATAACTTTAAGGTGTGTTTTTTTTTTTTTCTAAGAAACATATAGATGGGTCATGTTCTTTGATCCAGGATATCAGTAATTGTCTCTTTATTGGACAGTTCAGTCCATTTACATTTAGTATAATTATTGATAGATATGTGTTTACTGCTGTCACTTCTATGTATTTTTGTGTTGGTATTTTCTATGTTGCTCTTAATATTCTGTTCTGGGTCATTCTTTTTTATGGGTTGACTTTTCATCTTTTTCAGTGTTGATTTTGTGTTTGTTGAGACTCTTGTATTACATTTCTTGTTTTGTTATGTCACATTATTATTGTGCTTTGTGGCTACCCCTGTGATGCCCCTTAATATTCTAAGCCTGAATGCAATTTTAAATTTGGCATAGCTTTTTAACTTTCTCTCCACATGAAAGGAATATACCTACTGTAGTAGATCCCCCTTTTTAGTGTGATTGTGTCATAGCTTTCATGATATGATCACTGGGTCCCTTCTTTTAATATTGTAGCTTTGATTGAGTTTTGTCACTTTCCTAACTGAGTAGATTTCTGCATTGCCTCCTTAAATATACCTTAATAGTTTTGTTTTTCTCAGCAAAGAGCTTCTTTCAGTATTTCTTGTAGTTTTGGTTTGGTTTTTACAAAGTCTCTAAGCTCTGCTTATCTGCAAATGTCTTAATTTTATCTTCATATTTGAGAGTTGGTTTTGCAGGACATATAATTCTAGGCTGGAAGTTGTTCTCCTTCAAGGTTTTGAATATGTCATCCTACTGCCTCTGTGCCAACATCACTTCTGCTGAGAAGTCAGACAAAAGCCTACAGAGTTTCTTTCTGGATGTTAGCTTTGCTGTCAGCCTCAGTGCCTTTAAGAGAATCTGCTATGTTTCATTTTATTAAGCTTGATTATAATATGTCTTGGTGTCTTTCTTTTGGGGTCTAGTTTCTGTGGCATTCAATACATGTCTTGGATATCTATGTTCTCTTCTTTGATAATATCAAGGAAGCTTTCTGTTAGCAACTCAACAACAATACTCTGTTTTCAGCTATGCCTCCCTGTTTAGGAACTCCAGTTAACCACAGATTATTCCTCTTAATACAGTCCCACATGTTTCTTAATGTGTCTTCATTTTTTTATTTCTTTTCTCTGATGTCTTCTCATAAATGCTGGTGTCAGTTGCCCTATCCTCAAAGTCACTAAGTCTGACTTTTATCTCCTCCATTCTGCTCTTTTGGCTTTTGAATGAATTGCCTAATTCTGTTATCTTGTTATTTATCTGCTGGATTTGAGATTGTTGATGTTCCATCAGTTGAAATAGCTTGCTTAATTTTTCATTTTGCTCTGCTGCTTTCTGTTTAATCTCTCAGAGGGTTCTATATATAATTCTTTTGTACTCAACATCCAATAGTTTCAGAAAGCCTTCTTCACCTGAGAAGTTTTTTGATTCTTTATTTTGGGAGTTCTCCAGAGCCATGGTGGGCTGTTTCTTTAAATGGTTAGAGATTGACTATTGCCTTTGGGCCATCTAGAGGCTGTTTAGGTTCTCTGGTATTACCTCAGCAGAAGCTGAGGTATAGTTTTGAGAGGGGAGTTGGTCACCAGCTGCTTCTGAGTACTCTAGAGACTGGCCCCAGTGGACTCTCTGGGATGGCAGGCTCTGCCTCCAACCTGGGAAAGACAGCACCCTACTTGTGGAGTCACTGGAGGGCCATCAACAGACCCTATGAAGTGAATCAATAAAGGCTAGAAGACATGCCACCATACAACTCAGCAATTATTTCCCCAGACAGTATTATTTTTTAAAAGCTAGGAGCTATGCAACACCTGCCAAAATCAGTCAGGCCATCTGGTGTGGAAGGCCCCGCCTTCTGGCAGACAACGAATGCACTTGTTCAGCCGTCCCCAGATGCTATGACAATAGTTCAAAGTAGGGAGGGGTTATGGCCTTGCTGCCATCCTCAGCCAGGCTCTGGTAACAGGTAACACAGTGCTAAACACAGCCTTTCTGCTGGAAAAGCACTTTATGAACTGGCCGTGCTTCTCAGCTTGGGAATTATCCCCTGCTGAGGCCTCTGGTGGGTGACTTTGCCTCCCAGCCAACCAAGATGGTGTCCTGGCCAACTTATCCCTCTTGCCAGGAAACAGCAGAATCTATGGAGGAGTTCAGAAAACCAAGTGGGGAAGAGGGGGACAGGACAGTGGTGACCTCAGTCAGGCTCACAAAATGTGACTGTCCCATGCACTGTGTCTCTGCTGTGCTATACAGTTTACTTTAGCTATAGTTCAGCATATCTGCTGTCACATGTCATCCCCCACCTCCTGGATAAGAAAAAAAAAAAGGGAAAAAGTGTCAGTACCTGCAGTCTGCCCAAACGGCCAGTCAGAAGGAGCTGGGTTCAGCACTCTGCCTCACCAGAGAGAGGTAGTTTCCTTTTTAGTGACATGTAGTCCAATCTGACACCCCTATGGTGTATCCTAGGTTCCCTGGGGGTCCAGAGTGTTCCATTCAATTACCAATCCAAGCCTTAGTTTTCAGAGGGAATTGAAGAGACGTGTTTCTAGTCCACCATCTTGACTCTGTCCCTTTGACACACAGTTTGAAGAATTTTTGCAGTGTTTTCATCAGTTCTGCTCATTACTGGCTGTCCTGACCTTTCTTCATCAGTGATGCTTTCTTTTCCCTCTGAAAAACGTGTAGTCCATTTGTACACTGCCATTTTCTTCATGGCATTATCTTCATAAATTTGGACTAACATGTCCCTGATTTCACTTCCACTCTCACCAAATTTAACAAGATATTTAATGTTTGCTCACTGCTCTGATTCAAGCTCTGACATTTTGGCAATGGCACACAAAAACACACAACAATAATGAATGCCACTCAGAAAGACACCAGCCACATGATGACATGAACAAAGCAGTGAGACACAGACATACCAAGATTATGAAACTTTACCTAGTTGTTTGTACAGTGCTGCCAGTGTAAGCACATGGTGGCAAGTTCATGAACTTGATTGTTGGACCTAATATATATATATATGTGTATGTATGTCTGCAAACTTAATTGTTCTAAGTGCTACATACTTCATTGCTGAATATTGTTATGGTCACCTTTGAAGTGTTTCCCTTGGGAAGCTGTGCACTGACACCAGTGCCTAGCCAACCCTTCAAGGCAAATTTGAAACTCTTTCTATAATGACGTTGCAAATGGTGGCAAGGGGACAAGTTTGCAAACTTAATCATATAGCTGTCTGTGAGGCAGTTTTGGCCCGTAAACAAATAACTGTATTGGGACAATCTCCCTGCTCACTTCAACTGGCCCTGGGTGGTTTTTTTCTTTACCCAAAGATTAAGGAAATACTGAAAGGAAGACATTTTGATGACTTTCAGGACATCAAGGGTAATACAATGATGGCTCTGGTGGCCATTCCAGAAAAACATTTCTTTGAAGGGTGGAGTAGGCGCTGATGTTGATGCATAGCTTCCCAAGGGGAGTACTTCAAAGGTAACCATAGTGATATTCAACAATGAGGTATGTAGCACTTTTTCTAGGATGTCTGCGAACTTAATTGGCAATCCTACTATATTGTATTCATCAATATTTTTCTGGTTTTCCTCCTGCTTTTCCCTGGGAAATCCCTCTCCTTCACCCTCAGTTCATTTGGTTTGGCATGGTGATTTTTATTGGCCAGTAAAAAGTTCAACACTGGGCTTTCAGGGTATTTCGTGTGCCTGATCCCTCTTATAGATTCTAGTGTGAACAGATCCAATCAAGGATCTGCTGATCCAATCAAGGCTGATTCTGAGAAATTGTTTAGAGTATTTAAAGAGTACCAATCTCTCACTGTACCAGTTTTTTACAGTTCATATAATCTTAATCCTGAAGCTACTAAAAACTCTCCACTGCCGTCTAGGTAATTCTGACCCATAGTAGCCCTATAGACAGAGTAAAGCTATCCCATAGTGCTCTCAGGGAGTGCCTGGTGAATTTGAACTCCTGACCTTTTGGTTAGTAGATGTAACACCCAACCACTACACCACCTGGGATTCCAATAGATGATTACATATGTAATATTCAGTGATTGAAGAGAATGAGTATCAAGAGAGGATCCCTGAAAAATTTAGAGAGGTCAAAGTCAAGAATCTTTAAAACCTCATACAAACAATAAAGGAAAGTTACTTATATTTCTGGTACTAAACTAATGAAAGAGTAGTTGAAATGATGGGTTTTATAGCAGCAGAAATTTAAGCAAATAAAACTGTGCCCCTTCATCCCCACCCATTTATTCAACAGAAACTGATTAAGAACATTCTCCCTCATATCTGCCTTCTTACACAATCTGTGCCTTCAGTTCCATATAATTTCCTATTAATTGGAAATGCTTTACTGACATATTAGTATTTCAACTGTGTGAAAAGAATGGATCCATTTCATTTCATTACTTTGTTTATGTATACTGTCATTTTGTACTATTTCCAAAAGGAAAATAGTGCCTTTGACAGAAGATCTCTGAACAGAGGATAGAGTATTAGTGGACTTCTTCCCTTGAAAACCATATCAGGTATGACAAAATTAAATCAGTAGCACGAAGGTGACAGGATTTTAAAATTAAGAACTGCTAGATACCTTTCCAAATGAATTTTGGTATTCACTAAGTATCTTACTCTTGACCAACTCTTTACCTCTTCCAACATTATGTATTATACAAATAGTTCACAAATAAGTTGCAAAGAACTCTCAACACAAGATTTAGAAGAGTGAAGCAAGAGGATTGGCAGATGTTCGTCAATGCACTCTGAGAGGGATGGCACGTGAAAATGGCACTGGCTTGAATGGCATTTGGTGTAACGGCCTGCCATTCTGCTGGCACTTTTAGTGTTAAGCAAGTGATCTGCAAAGTAAAGTGGACCCACAGTTAGAGTCAGTACAAGTGCACAGGTCGCCCATAAAAATAGAAGATTCCATTATTCTTCCAGCTCCCTAGAGGGAGCAAGGTCTCTTGCATCATTACCAGGACTAAATCCGACTCTTCTACCTCCCCTAATTTCCTCCTAGTAATTATAGGTCAAGCACTCTTTTGTAAATTATAAAACCTTTGTTCTTATCAAAAATGAATAGTTGAGGAAAAAAAAATTATAAAGACAGTCCAAGGAAAAAAATTTCAATTAGAAAACCAAGCTAATTTGGTATGACCAAAGACTGTCAGGCATACTGACAGTGCTCTATTATGCAGTCATTTGAGCTCTTTCAAATTAGTTATGTTAATGTCCTGTGAGTGAATGTAACACTTGGATGGGACAAGATTTCTGCAATTAATTTCTGCAGTCAGTGGAGAGACAAGCAAATTTATTTTCCCCCTCTCTGGGAATTGGTAGTGGAGGGTGCGAGGTAGTGCAAGTGCATTTAGGAACAGAGTACAAGCTAAACACAACCCCTAAATACAGCAGAAACAATGGGAGCCAATGCCTCCTCATTCATTCAATTGACAATGTTTTGCAGCTTAAACCTGTTTTATTAATTATGTTTGACATTTCCTTAATTAGTTTCATTTACACCAAATCAATCCCTACTGCTGTATGGCATCATTTATCATTTTGAAAAATTTGCATACTGAGTGCTGACTTTTCCTACTTAATTATACATTAAAAGTGTCAAGCGCGCTTGCTGCCTGGCATTATCTGCGGCAGAAAGGTTTGTGGCTGGACGGTGATGGTATTAATCATTAAGAGCCCCCAAGTGCTGCTGGGTAATATCTGGGGAGTAGAGTGGCTCTCATTTTAACGCTAGAGAGCAGAACTGCTTTTGTAAAATGACCCAGAGCAAAAACAAAATAAATGACCTAAAACATCCAGTGTACTGTAATGCTTGGCTCTTTCAATAAAAATATGCTTTCATGGGAAGGTTTACTATTAACTATGCATTTCCTGTGCATTTAAACACTATGAACCCACCAGTAGTAATTTTGTGATCTGTACTTGGACTTGGAAAAAAAAAAAGATATATGTTGGTTGAATATATAATGGCAGCTTACTGATATACGTTCTAATGTATGCCAACTCAAATGTGTTACTTTACAAATGAAAGCTACAAAATATAGCATACCATTAAAACAGTGATTGATGTTGCTCATTTCTTTTTCACTTATAACTTTCAAGGAATAAGCAACTATTTTTCACCGAACAACAAGGAACACAACGAATATAAAGGATGGGTAAAAATCTAATGCTATAATGGAACTTCATTTATGCACCTGAATAGTTAAATTTCAATATTTCAGAATTTTCAGTGACAAATAATATAAGGCTGTGCATGTTTTATGTACAATGCATACTTGTGAGCAATGGCAATGAAAGAGTTAACATGAACCTGTTTGTAAATTGTATATCAACTACGCCTTCCTTCATGTCAAAACCCAAAGTTAGTGCATTTAATATTCAAATTCATTTTCAAATGCTTGCCCATTAACATAATATATGCCACTTTGCAAGCCTGGTCAGAGAAATCTGTAACTAAATAATTTTCAAGTTTCCTTCATATCAGATGCATTATATGCAGTGTGAAATTATTTCCCCAGTCTATTCCTTCACTGAACAGAAAAGCAACACACAATATAATGAATATTACTGCAAGTGCACTGCAGTCTTTAGGAGCTACCATATATGCAGGAAAGTTTATAATTGCTAATTTTAAGTGAGCATTTAATTGCATAGCTTATGTATAATTACAAAGTTATATACAACTGCAATACAGCATCAGTTAAAACTTACAAAAGAGGAATATATAGGAAACAAACATTTATGCAAATATTATGAGTAACTCATTCACATTTTCAGTTTAAAATGATCTGCTTTTAACAATGCCATCATAAATGTACTTGTTTTCCCTCATATTAAAATAATACTGCAATGAAAATATTCATATACATCTAGCTTACATATTTAATGCTGGAAAATACCAAATGATCCATCTATCTGGAGACAATTCAGTTAAATTTTAAAAAATGTTAAAACAAGTAACAGTTTGTCTACACCTTGTTATTCACGAATAATTGAATCAAATTTTATATCTTTAAATCTAAACATATTTTTTCTGGTCCCTTCAAGTCATGGTCTTTAATTCCAGTTATAAATTTTAAAAGAGTGATTGTTTTACTCATCAGGAAAGAATAAAAAAATATAAATCATAACGATAATGATGATAATAAAGAGGTTGCCTATTTTAACACTAAAGTCCCTGTCACTGCGCTAAATGTTATATATCAGTTATCTTAATCTCCACAATGACCTTACGAAGCAAATGTATGATTGGTGTATACAGGCTTAGAGTTTCAACTAAACAGCTTAAAATCATTGATCTACTAACTGGCAAAGTTCATCATCACAATCACATATACTTCTAAACTCCATGCTTCTAGTGATTTTCCTAAACTATATACTCTTATGAAATCGTCTCTGAGTTGATTCTGACTCATAGTCACCCTACAAGACAGAGTAGAACTGTTTCACTATGTTTCCAACGTTATAAATCTTTACAGAAGCAGACTGCCACTTTTTCTCTATACTGCGTGGAAGATGAGTTTCAACTGTCTACCTTTCAGATAGCTGCCAAGCACTTAACCACTGAGCCGCAAGGGCTCCCACTCTCTCATAACCTCCCATAAACATCTGTAGAGGTATACATGCCACACTGAGAAGAATATCACTTTTTAGTCTGACGAATGTGCTTAAATTCAAGTCTATCACATATTACGTGAGTTAGGCAATGTACAGAAATTGGAGGGCATCTTTTCTCATCTACAAGTTACAGGCAGGGCACCAATTTCACATATTTGTTGGAAGGATTATTATTCACACATTAGTTTGCAAGTGGTAAATGTGACTTGTCCTCTCCCGGTAAAATATCTGATTAAATTTGACCCTGTAGTGAGACATAAGCACTCCTTGTTGGCGGGGTTCACCACGGCCTCTCAAAATCTAGAACAATTATGGCATATTAGTGGGAACTCACAATTTCCATAGATGAGTCTTGGTGAAATTTTTTATGATTTTGAATATTGTATCTGGCCCTTCTTTGCTGTGAAGTGATTTTCTTCACCTTAGCCCTTACAATCTGCCAGGAATCTGTGTGTGTTTGGGTAAAATCCCTTCACTTTTCATCTTTCATTGCTCCTTCTGTTCATTTCTAATCTACATCCTTGGCCAGGTCCTCCTGTCTCTCCCTCACCTGTTGACTCGCTTAGTGGACACAGAGGTCTAACAGTGAAGGCTAATGTATGTTCCTGATCTAATCAGAGCTAACACAAAAAGAGTTCGACCAAAGAGTAAACCAAGACTGCAGTGCAATTCTTCACAAATAGCATAGTCTATATTCCATAGCTACATAATCATTTTAATATAAACTGCTAATCCGGTCTAAAATCAAAGACAAAGTTTTCCCACAGTAATTTACACTTGATTCCAATATTTTTTGAGGGTATTTGGAATTACAGACATTAAGACTACAGTAGTAGATTCTTCTTGCCAATGAACTACATTATATGTTTTTAGCAGAAAAAATCTTCAATGTGTGTGAGCTGAAATTCAAATAAACATGCATTGAAGTAAATGTATGTATGTGAGTCCCATAAACATTAGTTTATACATACATTCCCACACAGTTTTACTTCACTATATATATCTTCAGATGCATGTGTATGTATATATAAAATACATATTTATGCAGCTGCATGTACACATAAATAAGACATACAGCTGTATATATGTATTATATATATACATATATGGTCACTGTGAGTCAGAATCAACTCAATGGCCCTGGGTTTAGTTTGGTGCACATATATACACAACCAACCAAACAACTAAAACCCACTGCCGTTTCAAGTCATTTCTGGTTCATTGTGACCCTGTAAGACAGAGTGGAACTGCCTCATACAGTTTCCCAGGTGCAGCTGGTAGATTCGAAGTCAGCTTTCGATCAGCAGCTGAGCTCTTAGCCACTGTGCAACCAGGCCTACACACATAGTATCTGATATCTACAGTTCAGAAACTCTCTACTTGTTAAAAAATTAGCAAAACTCATTTACTTGGCTCTTATAAGATTCATTAACCTTTGCCTTCTTTTAAGAAGCCAGAAACTGTTCTAAAACTGACACTGTCACTAAAAACTAAAAGGCAGTCTACATTTTTAAATTAAATTAAATTGGACAAGATTTTCAAGAGTTAAAAAAAATAGAAAAAATTCAAATAAGAAAAATAATTTTGCTTTGAGTGTAAAATGGCCCGAAGAGGAATACTTTTGGAAAGTATTCTTCTGTGACCAAGAATTTCCAGGAAATTTCAAGTTAGAATGTTTTTATAATTTAATGCTTTTATGTCTTTTAAAATGAAATCATTCTCCAATAGTAATTATATGATCATCATGTTAGGCAATAAAGAAAAAGTATACATTACACAAAAGGCTAGAAAATATTTTTCAATGGCACAGATCTACAGACCAAATTAATATTTCAGGATTCATTAATCCTTTATTAATTTGTAACTATATATTGTTCTTATAATTATACTTCTGTTGTATTCTACATACCTTGTATTTTGAGAGCACAACTTGTAAGACAGTGAAACACACAAACTATACAATTCTTCATGTGTGAATTAATGATACTTTTTTGATTGTACAAATAGTATCATATTTATTTCAGCATTTTTGCCTAAATCCATTTATATCTTTTAGAGAAACATTGTGTTTAAGATAGTGATAAAGCAAGTGATATAGTGATATAGATAAAGACCTAAATTCAGAATGTGATTCTTAAAGCAACATCTACTATTTCTCTCTTACGTTAAGTCTGCCACAAAAGTCATGTAAACTCTACCGTTATAATATTATCATCTCCTAATGTTTCAGTGGTTAAGACCTTGAATGCTAACCCAAAGATTGGCATTTTGAATCTACCAACTGCTCTCTCAAAACTCTACAGGGCAACCTACTCTAGCCTATAGAGTTGTTGTGAGTTGGAATCAATTCAAAGGCAACAGGTTTTGATTTGGGTTTAATGTTACTAAAAGCACTCAGCTGCTAACCAAAAGGTTGGCAGTGCAAACCCATCGGCCACTCTGAGGCAGACAGATGTGACATCCTGCTTTCGTAAAGATGAACAGGCCACTTTGACTGTGTTTTACAGGGTTTCTGTTAGTCACAATCACCTCGATGGCAGTGAGTCTGGTTTGGTTTGGGTTACTGTTACTAAAGACGCCCTGCTGGTGCAATGGTTAAGTGTTCAGCTGCTAACAGAAGGGTTGACAGTTCAAACTCACCTCCTGGTTCTAAGCCAGAAAGACCTGGGGATCTGCTGCTGCTGAGATTGCAGAGATTGCAACCTGGAAAACTCTACAGGATAGTTCTACTCTTTCCCAGGAGGTTGCTATCAGTTGAAATCAACTTGAGGCAACTTAATAACAATGTTACTAAAACAGTCTCCAAAGAAAATATCCTTTCCCTGGGAAATTTCTTTTCCTGTTTAGATACCCACTGCCATATATATATATTTTTTTTAATACTACCCTCATTTTGATACTTCACCTCTCAGCAGGCATGAACCTTCCATTTTAGTTGCCAATTCATGCTTCCATTAGCTACAACTGTTGCCCCTGAATTATTTATTGTGTCCTTCCTGCAGCTGCTTTTAATATACCTTTGCTCCAATTTGAAATGCTCTGCCACATGCCTCCTGGACACCCACATTTTAATAACTGTGTTTATTCACTGAAAGTAGTATCTTCTTTCCCTGTTTTCTTGCAGCAGCATCTGCAGTCCTAGGATCCAGGGCGTCAGCTCCAACTCATAGCAAGTGCATGTGTGTCCAAGTCAAACTATGGTCTACAGGGTTTTCAATCGCTGCTTCTTTAGAAGTAGATCACAAAGAACTTTTTCTGAGATACCTTTAGGTGAACGTGACCTTCCAGTCTTAGCAGTCTAGTGGATTAACAGTTTGCAGCACTCAAGGACTTCGCGTTGTCAACACCAGAATGACTGAAAAAACAAAAACCAAACCCACTTTTTCAGAGCCAGTTCCAACTCAAAGCAGCCCTGCTAACACTGTTAGTATTTATAATTTACCCTATTGCATTTCTGTTATGTTTATACTTTGTATGGGTTACTTTCAAAACAACATCATAAGTTACTTGGAAGATGATACCATGACTTCTTTTTCTTCAGATACGCAGCAGTCACACAAACAGTGTCTATATATCTCATTTTTTTTTATTCTTATCTACACTTATAGAGTCACTACATGTCAGAATTAACAGGAAGACAGTCAGTTTGGTGTTTGGTTTAGAACAATTCCTAATTCTAAACTCACATTCAAGAATGTTTATTTGAATATTAACTAGAACAACACTTTCCTTTTTTCTATCATGTTTTATACAACGTAAATACAATTATTAAGGTGTGTAGAGAAAAACAAATAAAACAAAATATTATTGTACAAATTCTAATTCCTTCAAAATCTTGTCATTTCAGTAAATCCTAAATAAATTTTGTTTGGATTCATACAATCATGTGATAAATTAATTTCTAAGAGCTACTGGCAGATAACAAACTGTCAATCTTTTAGTTAGCAGTTGTAGTTCTTAACCACTGTACCACTAGGGCTCCAATATGCAATTACCTTTATATAATTTTAATATTCTAAAAGTAGAATATGCCTTCATTCAACTCTTTCAATTAAATATCTTTAGTCAAAAAAGAAAGCATAGAATGACTTTTTCCAGATGACGTGGCTCAAAATGTTTATATTTACTATTTCAGCAATGAAAGAAAAAAGTCAGATATTTATGAAGAAAATACTGTTGAAAGATCTTATAGAAAACAGTACAATATCACACTTGAGAAGTTTTTGAAACAATTGAGTATCAAATAGAAAAGTCTAACACTTTAATGTTTATAATCACAAATTGTGTAATACTTCTCAGTCCATTTCTAAATCCCTCAGTCAGCAAAAGGCAGATATAAATACTGTGTGATGAACTATGTCACAAGATATGACTAACCTGAGGTTTGATGCCATTATGTTCAGGGCTGCTGCAAATTAATGCTTATAAGACCATTAAACAACTTTCTAGCCTCTCCAAAACAGAACAACAGAGAGTAACGAAAACAATATTTTGACAGCTCTCTCCCTTTTTCTCCACCACTCTCACACACTGTCTTATCCTAAATAGACCGCTTGCTAAAAATCTAATATTAAAAAATGAAATATGTAAGACAGCCCTTATGACCCATTTAAGAAAAGTGAGGAAGGAGAAAGGGAGTTAAAGGGTGAGAGAGAGAGAACAAGAAGAGCAGGATAATAAATTATTTTTATACTGAATTTTTTACTAAAATGTAGTTACTAGCAATGTGAATATTAAGATAATAAATTAGAGGTAAAAATTTTAAGTGAAAATATCAGAGCTAATTTTTAAATTGGGAATTCACACATTCATTTTCCTGTAAGTGTGATTAGTAAAGTTTATTTTAAAATTCCAAAATCATTTCTCCTTCTTAGTCAGGACTCTTAATTTCATGAACAATTCATATGAAGTCCATAAACTGTGGAAAATACAGTCTCATCAGCAAATGATGTTGGCATGACTGGATATCTATCTGCAAAAAAAAAGAAACAAAATCCACATCTCACACCATGCACAAAAACTAAATCAAAATGGATCAAAGACCTAAATACTAAACCTAAAACAATAAAGATCACAGGGGAAAAAAATAAGGACAATGCTGGAAGCCCTGGTGCACAGCATAAACAGACTAAAATATTCATAAAAATGCACAAACATCAGTAGAGAATGTAGATAACCGGGAACTCCTAAAAATCAGACACTTATGTTCATCCTAAGACTTCACCAAAGGAATAAAAAGACTACCTACAGAGTGGCAAAGAATTTCTTACTACAACAAATCCAATTCATGTCTAATCTCCATAATTCCAAGCTACGCCAAAACCTCAGCAAGAAAAACGACAAATAATCAAATTAATAAATGGCCAAAGGATATGAACAGGCACTTCACCAAAGAAGACATCCAGGACACTAACAAATACAAGACGAAATGCTCACAATCATTAGCCACCAGAGAAATTCACATCAAAACTACAATAAGATAGAACTTCACCCCAGCAAGAGTGGAATTAATCACCCAAAAAACACAAAATAATAAATGTTGGAGAGGTTGAGGAGATACTGGAACTCTTGTAAGTGCTGGTGGGAACGTAAAACAGTACAACCACTTTGGAAATCAATTTGTCACTTTCTTAAAAAATCTAGAAATAGAAATACCATATGATACAGCAATCCCACTTCTTGAAATATATCCTAGAGAAATATGGGCTGTCACATGAGCAGCTACATGCACACCAATGTTCACTGCAGCTCTGTCCACAATATCAAAAAGATGGCATCAACCTAATTGCCTATCAATAGGCAATTCATCAATAGATGAATGGATAAACAAATATGGTATATTCACACAAAGGAACACTATGCAATGATAAAGAACAACAATGATTTTAGGAAATATCTCATAACATGGAGTCATCTGGAAGACACGCTGAGTGAAATTAGTCAGATGCAAAAGAACAAATACTGTATGAGACTGTTATTACAAGGACTTAAGAAAAGGTTTAAGTACAGAAGAAAATATAATCTTTGATGGTTATGAAGGTGTGCAGAGATAGAGAAAGGCATTCCTAGATTAGATATAGATAGAAATTGGGTTAAGTGAAGGGAGTGACAACATGCAGTAGACATAAGGTTGCACAACTAAATTACAGCAAAAGCTAAACGGTTTTCTAAATGTAACCCAATAGTTTGAAGGATAGAGTAGCAAGAAGAAAGGTCTGGGGACTATGTCTCAGGGGACATCTAAGCTAACTGGCATAACTAACTTTTTTAAGAGTATGTTCTGCATACCACTTTGGTGAGTGGTGTCTATGGTCTTAAAAGCTAGCAAGTAACCATCTAAGTAACTTCAATTGGTCCCTATCCATCTGGAACAGAGGAGAATGAAGGACGTCAAACATGGAAAATATGAGCCCAGCAAACAGAAGGTGACCTATGATCCAGAGACTGTATCACCAAAAGACCAGAAGAACTAGTGCCCAGACACCACCAATGACTGCCCTGACAGGGAACACAACATGAAGCCCCTGATGTAGAGGGAGAAAATGGGTGTGCAGAACTAGAACTCTATTAAAAGTCAACACGTGATGGTCCATCCCACTGGAGTGTCCCCTGAGAACATGACCCCTGGAGTCTCTGCCAGCCCAGGACTGAAACCAGTATCAAAGCCTACTCTTCAGACAAAGAATGGACTGGACATAGAATGATGCTGGTGAATAATGTGCTTCTTGCCTTAAATATATAGATGAGGCTGCTTGAGCTGTTCCTTTCTAGAGGTAAGATAACAGGATAACAGTGAGGTAACACAGCAGAACAGGATTTGGTTGAATGGATATGGGAAGTACAGGATGGAAAGGAGGAGTATGCTATCATGAGGTAGTAGTCAGGGAGAGCAGTTAGAGTTGCACAGTGTTGTGTGTTCAGCGTTTTATAAAGCAAATTGATTTGGATTGCAAACCTTCACTTAAATTACAAAAAGAAAAAGAATGCTCAAGCCAAATTGGTTTAAGAAAAGAAAAGGAAAGCAGCAATGTACATAATTAAAAATTCCCTAGGTGCATCAGAACTCAGGAATCAAGTATCATCAAATCTTATCCTCATCACTCTCTCAGGGATATTTTTTCTCTGCTGGCTTTCATTTTAACCAGGCTCTTCCACTGTGATGACAACTGTGATCAACATGAGTCCTACTGTGCTTACTAACTTCTCAGTAGCTCAATCAAAATTCCAAGAATTTTGACTATTATGGTTCATGTCACATACACAGTCCTGAGTCAGAGTTTGAGGCCACAGAAATGCAGTTCTCAGCAGCATTACAGTCTGAAGCTGGGTCTGGGGAAATCTTCCTCTGAACCATGTGGAATCAGTGTGATTCACTGAAGGAAAAAGATGAGTCCCTTTACCAGAATAAGGGCTACGGATCAACAAAGTCATAGTATATACTGTCCACTTGCAGTTGATATCAATAATATGAAAATACAAGGTACAGGATGACTTTGTGACATAAGAGAGTAAAAAACAGTGTGGGGAAGTTGACACATATATACATATTTATTTACACACATGTGTATTTATAGTGATTATATACACACATAAAATTGTTTACCAAGAGCAATTACTGTAATATTTTATATACTAAATCTTTACATAATCTATAACCACTTTTCCAAACATATTACATATTTTCATTGTATTTATATTTCAGTATTACATGCTGGCTTGTGTATCAGCATCATAAAGAAGCTGGCAGTGGTTTGTGATCAGCAGCTAACCAAAAGGTTGGTGATCCAAATGCACCCAGCAGCTCCACAGAAGAAAGGTATGTGGATGGGCTTCTGTAAATATCATAGCCAAGAAAACCCTATGAAGCAATGCTAATGTGTAAAATACGAGGTCATGATAAGTTGGGGACCAACTTGACAGCAGCTAATAACAAAAATATCAGTATAATAAACTTTCCTAAGTTTAGAATATTGTACAGGAGCATTGATCAAAAACAAGCATAAACCAAAACCCAAATCCACTGCAGTGGAGTCAGGTCTGACTCATAGCAACCCTATAGGTCAGAGTTGGAACTGCCCCATAGAGTTTCCAAGGAGCACCTGGTGAATGTGAACTGCCAGCCTTTCAGTCAGCAGATGTAGCACTTAACCCCTACACCATCAGAGTTTCCAAAAGAAAGTACAGTCTGGTCTTATTGGACATTATCTATAAATAAAGCTCTCTAAAATACCTATAGTAAGTTTCTTATATATAGTAAAAATCTCAGCTTGAGTCATTGCCTCTTATCAACTACTTCCAGGATTGAAGCATGCTTATGTGTACTTGGTGACTTGGCAAAATATTTTTGCAAGTATGCTAAGGAGCCTCCAGAGAAAGAATAACCACATCCACAGTGGACATTTTTGTAAGTGATACTGGCAAAGTATTAAATCAAAACGTACTCTGAATGCAACACAGTGCCTTTTGATTTAGTCGTTTGCCAACACAGCCCCTGGATGTGTGACTACATCCCAGACCAAAGAAAAGTAAAAACTGAGAGGCTACAACATATTGGGGACCCAGCAAGATTGCATCAAGAGCCCTGTAACAGTGCCATTAATAAGAAAAATACAGAGAAAACCTTCCAGATTCCACCACAGGCCCCCTCCTAGTTAGACCCAGAGTTCTCATCACTGGAGAAGGGTAGTGCCTCTGAGTGCCTCAGAGGAGTAGAAGAGCAATAACAGAAGTACCCACCATGCCTGGCAAAGTAGTGCTTGTCACCACCAGGGCCCACAGGGAGGCAAAACACATGAGGGTATCACTGTTGCCTCATGGAGTTGGGATTCAGCAACAAAGCACATTAATGCAGTACAAGTGATGGATATTTCAAAAGATGAGCTTTTCCTGAACAACTATGAGCTTCATTTGGGGACATACAGAGTTATTGAAGGAGCATTTGTAGTTCCACCACTTACTAGCTATAAGACAGAAACCATGATGGTGTAGTGGTGAAGAGCTATGGTCTGCTAACCAAAAGGTTCAAACCCACCAGCTATATGACACTGAGAAAGTTAGGAATCTTCCCCATGTCTGTTTCCTCATCTGTAAAATAGAGGCAATAATATTAGTATTTTTGTAGGTGATAATTGAGTTAATGTGCCTGTGTGACAACCACATCTATTATCTATTACTATTGCCATGTCTATCCTTGACATTATTTCTCTAACAATTTAGAAAATACTTTAGTGTCTCACAGTATATTGAAAGATGGTGTAATAAAAGTAGAAACAACACAGACATTTTTGTCTCTTACTCTATTGCTGATTTTTACTATTACCCTATTAATGACTTTGAGCAACTTGCTAATACTTAATGGTATACACTGTTTACTCAGTAGTCTTAATAAAGAAAGAAATAACTTCACTATCTTATAATCATTTGTATCTAAAATCATCTTGACTCTATTTGACTTTGGTCTCTAAAAAAAACCAATAACTGCTTACGCACAGAAGAAAACACTCTGATGACTTCAACGGTGGGGAGGGAAGGAGAGGATTATTCATAGATTAGATAGCTGCTAGGAACTTGGTCAGATGAACGGAGTGACAGCATGCAGCAGGCAGGTCAGTATAACTGGACTATACCATGAGCTAAAAGGTTTTTTAAATTCAACTCAACATTTCAAAGGACAAAGTAGCAGGAACATGGGTCTGAGAACCACGTTTTGGGGGACATAGAGGTCAACTGGCATTGATTAGTCTTTTGCTAAGAGAGTGTTCTGCACCACCATATTGGTGAGTGGTGCCTGGGTTCTTAAAAATCAGCTAGCTGCCATCTAAGGAACATCAATTTGTCCCAGCCCACCTAGGGAACATCAAAGACACAAGGAAAAATGAGCCCAGAAGACAGAAGGATCCATATGATTGTGAGACTACATCAGCAGAAACAGAACTAGATGGTGCCCGGCCACCACTAAAGACAGCCTGGACAGGGAACACAGTGTAGCGTCCCTGATACAGCATGAGAGAAAAGGTTGTGCAGATCTAGAACTCTATTAGAAGACTAGACAGATTTGACGGTCCAAAAACCTGGAGGGTCCCCTGAGAACATGGCCCTTGACTTGCTGCTAGCCCAGAGCCAAAACCAGTACTGAAGCCAACACTTCAGACAAACAGACTGGACCTAGGGACACAGAGTGATATATATGATCTTACTGGTTTCTTTTTAGAGGGAAGAGGAGAGGGTAGAGAGGTAGGGACAACTGTCGATTGAGTGGATACTGGAAGTAAAGAGTGGAAAAGAACTACTGTCACAGGGTGAGGAGAACAGACAGAGTTGCAGAGAGGTGAGTGGGAAATTGTCTTGGATTGTAAACTTTTACTAAATCACAACTAAAAACAAACAAACACCAAAAACCAAACCCATTGCCGAACCAAACCCACTGCTGTTGAGTCAATGGCGACTCATAGTGACCCTACAGGACAGAGTAGAACTGCTCCATAGAGTTTCCAAGGAGTACCTGGTCGATTTGAACTGCTGACTTTCTGGTTAGTAGCTTAGTGCTTAACACCAGGGATTCCAAAGAAGAATGGCTTCCCTGACCAGGAACCTAACCCAGGCCCCAGCAGTCAGAGTGCCGAATCCTAACCACTAGAGAACCAGGAAAGAAAGACGGAATGCTTTATGAATTTGATCTCTACCTCATAGGGAATCTGGGTATAGCAAAACAAACAACAACAAAAAACCCATTGCTACTGAGTTGATTCCGACTCATAGCAATCTTATATGACACAGTAGAACCACCCTGTAGAGTTTCCAAGGAGCAGTTGGTGGATGTGAAGTGCCAAGCTTTCAGTTAGCAGCTGTACTCTTAACCACCATACTAATGGTTAAGAACTTGGCTGCGAACCAAAAGATCATAGGTTCGAACCCATCAGCTGCTCCATGAAGACTACAGCCCAGGAAACCCTGTAGGGTCATTTTACTCTGTCATTTAAGGTCACTGTGAGTCAGTACCTACTATATGGCACACAACAAAGTCAATCCTGGATGCTTAACTTAATACAGGTTTTAATCAATTATTGCTTTATAACCATAAATAAAATTTGTGCCTAAGCTGTCATCTAAAGATATACTAGTTATCAAAATTGATCATTATATAAGTACATATTTTCATGCTAAATTAAGATTATAATAATTAAAACCCTTGAGCTATAAGCTTATTTTAAAAATTATTAATTCTATAAACTATTTTTTATTGTTTTCATTTATTCTTTAGAAAGGGTTAGATGAACTAAAGCATATAAACTAGTTGCCAGTCAAGTCAATTCCAACTCATGTGCAACTGCCTATGTGTCAGAGTAGAACTGTACTCATTGGTTTTTGATGGCTAATTTCTCAGAAGTAGATCATCAGACAATCTTTTGAGAAACCCTTGAGTGGACTCAAACCCTTCATCTTTCAGGTAGCTGCTGAATGTGTTAACAGTTTGCACCACCTGAAGACTTCAAAGAATATGATTAGATCTTTTTAAGAAAGTGCTATGCAAGTTACAGAGCCCTAGTAGTACAGTGATTAAGTGGTCATCTGCTAATGAAATAGCAGTTAGAATCTACCAACCACTTGTTGGAGGCCCTAAGGAGGGGGTGCTACTCTGTCCTCTTAGGGTAGTTATGAGTCAGAATTGACTCAGTCGCAACAGGACTTTTGGCATGGATGTAAGTTGTAGTTTAAAATGTTAAATCTAGACTTTTAAACTACTGTTATAACGACAGTATTAGATTACAAATGTAGGTTGGCAAAATTACCCCGAAATGGAAATGTTGATGGAAACGTATTTCACCTATTTAATTTTACATTATTTATATTCTTAGAGGTTGGAATTGATAGAAGATAAGATTAATCATAACTGATCTAAAAGAGTCTCTAAAAGAGTTTCAATTCTTGTTAGTGTTAACTTTTTCCCTGCTAATTTTGAGCAGCTTACTTACAACACTAGTATACAAAGAAAAAATAGAGAACAAACTTCTTAATATTTGCCAAGCCAAGTGCCGTCGCATCCGACTCACGGCGACCCTAGGGGCCAGGGTAGAATATTTACTCTAATCATATTTGAACTCTTTCTCTTTATTCTTTTGTTTATACACAGACACAAACATATGATGAACTTGAGGGATGATGGACCACACTTACGACCATACCTTTTTTTAATCCTTAGTAATATGTACTACATAACAATGCTGCAGCAGGTAATTTGCTGACATTATCATGTGTCCCCCAAAGGCAAGCAAATATTATATCATTAATAATATTGATAATGAACGGCAGTAATAATGAAAACTAAAAAAAAGAAGTATTTCACTTAACATCAACACTGACTTATGAGTAGGTACAACTTAGGAGTTGTTGGAACTGACTCCTGTTGTAAGCTAGGAACTACCTCTAGACATATGAAAATTCTTCTTTCTACCTAATTTTCTGTCTTGGAGAATTACTTCTCATTAATACTTTAAACAGAAAAAGTTAACACAAAACTTGTTATTTTATAGAGTTTTAGGTTTTGTTCCTGTTGTTTGCTTTGCTAAATGCTTTGTTGATCCTGAAATTCAAGAAACTAATGCCAAATTCTGGTTTAAAGTAGTTTTTGCAGATTTCCATTTTGTCTACCTGAATTTAATTTTTATACTAAGAAGAATATACTATTAAAAATCAGAAGTGATTAATATGAGAAGCTTCTAGTACAGTCATGAATTTAGGTATGGCCCCCTGACCTGTCCTCATCCCCCAGAGGTAATTCACAGAGCTGACTGGGGAATACATTTACTGGGCTCCTGTATACAGGCCTGGCGTCTGTCGTAATCATTCTTTTCATAGTACAATTTGTGGGTCTCTACGAAATGCAGCTTTTGGTAGTTCTGCTGGTACTCAAATGAAGTGATACTGAATTTCTATTATGCATGTGCCTTGGAAACCTCACAGCTCTCCATAAAGATTTTATTCACACAGCAGATTTGTTGTGACTTAGGTAGTTTCAGACAACTTTAGATTTGAATGGACATGGCAGGATCTGACAGTATAAAAGAAATATCAGAAGAAAGAAACATGTAAAATCAAATGATATATTAAGCAACCTACAGAACAAAGCAAAGAGAATGCCTGTGAGTGTTGTAAACAAAACCAGAATGTACATCTTTGAAGGACTTCTCATGGGGGTAATCTTTTTATATCATATACATGAGGTGATGATGAATTTTGTCAACTCCTTTCATACTACAAATTAAATTTTTATAAAGCCCTACTCCTTAAATAATTTTCAGGTTTTTGAAATAAATTGTTCATAATAAGACTCATTTCTTGTTTTCATATACTTTCCTAACGATCTAGCTCACAAAAACAAAATGGAAAGTAAACACATTCACAAATAACTGTGTATTTCTCCATTAGGATTTAGAAAATATAATTGGAAAAGGAAGAAGAATAATTTATTATTCCAAACCAAAAGCCAAAACTACTGCCATCAAGTCAGCTCTGACTCATAGCACCCCTATAGGTCAGAGCAGAACTGCCCTATAGAGCTTCCAAGGAGCGTCGCATCAGGAATACAAAATAAGGGTGGAATTAATTTCTGGAAAAATAAAAGATCCAATGTATTTAGGAGAAAGCATGAATTTGATATGAAATTTCCTTCATTACTGAGTGTCACTGTGCAGGAGGTATAATTTAGATATTGCAGACATAACACTAAATGTGCCAAACAAGATCCTTTCTTTCACAGACCTTATTTACTAATGGGGAGAAACAGTTAACAAAGAAGTCAGCAAATTAAAGTGAGAATAATTCTGGCTATCTATCTACTGCTGCCAAGTGAATTCTGACTCATAGAACCTACAGGACAGTAGAACTGCCCCACAGAGTTTCCAAGAAGCATCTGGTGGATTTTAACTGCTGACCTTTTGGTTAGCAGACACAGCTGTTAACCACTGTGTCACTAGAGTTTCCATAAATGCTATAAAGAATATAAAGTAGAATGAATGGATAGAATATATCTATGACAGTGGGGGGAGCAGGGTGGGGAATAGCAGCTACTTTATCTTTGATGACCAAGGAAGGGGTCACAAAACAGATGATGTCAGCTGAAACATGAATTACTAAAGAAGGTAGTTGAAAGCCCAAGTGCAGAACATTCTAGACAGCCACAATAGCAAGTGCAAAGTCTCTTCCTAGTCTAAGAAGATAGGATTTGTTCAGATTACACACATTTGTGTTATTTTAAAAAATATTTCACCTGTAGAAGAAAAGTTGGGTGGGGATTAAGAAAGACAAGAGATATTGAAAGAAGAGTCTCTGAGAACTGTATCAATATTAGGTGTCACTGAGTCAGCTCTAACTCATGGTCATACCATATATAACAGAATGAAACATTGCTTGCTCCTGTACCATCTTCACAATCCTTGGTATATTCAAATACATTAGTATGGCCACTAAATATTTTTAGTAACTTCCAACCTAGGGGGCTCATCTTCTAGCAGTATAGCAGACAGTAATCTGTTGTGACCCATTGAGTTTTCACTGGCTAATTTTCAGAATTAGATTACTAGGACTTTCTTTCTAGTGGGTCTTAACATTGAAGCTCCGCTGAAATCTGTCTGCCACGGGTGACAGGCTGGTATTTCAACTACTTCATACCTTCTAGCATAGCTTGTAACATCTGAACCAGGCCATAATGTTTTTAATCACCTCATATGCATGCAACAGCTAGACAATGAATATGGAAGACAAAGAAGAATTAATCCCTTTGAATTATGATGTTGGTGGAAAATGTTGAATGTATCGTGGAATGCCACAAGAATGAAGAAATCTGTTTTAGAAGTAGAGATAGAATGCTTCTTAGAAGCAAGAATGACGAGTGTTAAGTCTGACATATTTTAGACAATCAGTACCTAGGAAACCCTGGCGCTGTTGTGGTTAAATTAGTGGTTAACTGGTTACATTAGCTAAAGCTGCTAACCAAAAGACTGGCAGTTCAAATCCACCAAGCTTTCCTTGGAAACTCTATGGGGCAGTTCTACACTGACCTACAGAGTTGTCTTGAGTCAGAATCAACTCAGTGGCAGTGGGTTTGGTGTCTTTTTTTTTTTCTTAAGAACACTTATCTATGTTCACACTATAAAGAACTTCTATTTACATTAGTTAAGACCCATACAGGCTCATGCAGAGTGCCACAGGGACTGCATCATTAGGCGAAATGTTGGTATGTCAGCACTCACACTTCCTCCAAAGTGGGCTTCACTGGAATAAATTTGACACTGGCTGTGCTCTCACTGTTCAGATATCAGGAGAGTCCAGAGTAGGATTTGCCATGAGGAAGCTTCTCAGAGGTAGATCCAGCAGATACAGCGTAGGAAGCTCAGGCACCAACAAAAAACTGTCACAGTAAATTGAAATAGGTCCTTAAGGGTGAAGTGGATGAGGTTTTAGAGTTAGGTTATAGCACATCAGCCGATCAGTGGGCACAGCCACCCTGGAGGAGACTGTGCAACCCAGGCCCAGAGTGCTAGATTTTGATACAAGTTGTTTACTTGATTTGCATCACCATCATCCAGTCCATAAGTCTTATTTTCTAGTACTCAAGTTGTTGACTTCTTTCTGATTGGTTATTATGTTGATCATCTCTCTGACCACCTGCTGCCACATCCATCTGGCAATTGTTTTTCTCACTTCTACTTCCTCACCATGACTTTGCATTTTCTCACCATCTTCCTTAGCTTGAGCATAGCCATTTTGTATTTTAATAGTTTAGCCAATTCATAGTTTAGCCCATTCTATGTTTATGACAAAACTTCACTTTATTATATACTCTATTTTAATATACATATATATCTTCATTTCAGTCTAGAGAATATCTGACATGTCCAACTATGTAGATAATTTCAAACATGAATTAAGTGTATCTACAAAGTTGAAATAGAGTCATCAGCATCCAATAACAACAAAATTCATGTTTAAAACTTTTCTTGAAGATGCTATTACACTCAATGAATTATAACAACTTCAACTGTCATGGGTTGAATTGTGTTCTCCCTAAATTGTCACCTTCACCAGACTGTGACTCCCAGTATTGCATGGCTGGCCATCATTTGCCATCTGATGTGATTTTCCTGTGTGTTACAAATCCTATCTCTATGATGTTGAAGAGGTGGAATCTGAAGCAGGTATGCTAATAAGGGAAGACTCAAGCTACAAGACTAGGTAGTGTCTTCAGCCAATCTCTTTTGAGATATAAAAGAGAGAAGTGAGAAGAGACAGGAGAATCTCATACCAGCAAGAAAGCAATGCCAGGAAGAGTGTGTCCTTTAGATCCAGGATCCCTGTCCACAGAAACTCTTAGACCAAAGGAAGATTGATAACAAGGACCTTCCTCCAGAGCTGACAGAGAAGGAAAATCCTTCCCTGGAATTGGCACCCTGAGTTCAGACTTATTGCCTCCTAGACTGTGAGAGAATAAATTTTTGTTTGCTAAAGCCATACATTTGTGGTATTTGTGAGAGCAGCACTACATATCTAAATAAAAAATAAAATAAAATAACCCAAACTCATTGCCGTCAAGTTGATTCCAACTCACAGTGACTCTACAGGACAGAGTAGAACTGCCACATAGAGTTTTCAAGGACCACCTGGTAGATTTGATTGAGACATCAATTATTTATAAGTTCTTTGGGGGAAGGACACCTATCCTGCATGTGGCTTTTATACTACACTTGCGGAATTCGGCATGGAGTACCTGCTGAATAAATATCTGTTGAATACATATTTCAAATATTTTAGGACACTAACCAGATTCTGAGACCTTTCAATCACAATATACCTTAATAAATCGTTATGTCCTTTCAGTTATTTATTACATAAAATCATAGTTTAGAACTTTCTCATTCTTTGACTTTTATTTGTTATAATGCTCGCATATAGCATGTATTGATGATAATTAACAGCTTCAATACATACACAATATCAGAAGCCCAAACCTTTTTGGTTTCTGTTAAGTAGTTGCTTTTATTTAGGCCTCAATTTTACCTTGTCTTACTGTGTGAGTATTTTGTGAGGAATTCATTTATGTTTTAAGACTAGGATTATTTCAGTACTCATTTGAAATGAATCCTTTTCTACAAAAGTTAGTGGAGAGGAAACAATTCCTTTATTAGAGTGATCTCTCAAGCCAAGAGTATTTTATTTGCCCTTCCTCCACTGAGAACTGTGCCCAATTACTTAATTAAATTTGAAACTAACAAATAGAAGACATTCTCCAGGGTTTAGACAGAGTAGACATAATTTGCATTTTCTGTTTCAAAATTCAAAGAATAAATGTTTATTTTGGCACATTAACAGCCCTTTTTAATCTCAATGAGTTGTTTCATAGATTGGAAGGTGACCCGATGGCAGGAGAACTAAAGTACCCAAAAAAGCCGTAAAATCAAATTAGAGTCATGTTCTTGCCTGTTTTACATGGAGCATGGCACTGTGTTCCATGGCCTTCAAGGTCTACCTGAGAAGAAGTTATGGTAGCCTCAAAATCCTATTGATTCTCAAAGAAACTTCATGAACTGAAAAAAAAAGTTAAGAGTAAGGTGCAGAAAATGTCTCTTTTATTTTCTTTAGCTTCTATTTAGAGGAATGCAGGTTTATGTGAAAATGCCTCAGGTGGGGCATCTGTTGAAGCTAGGGACTTCAAAGTAGATTAGAGACTTCCAGTGGGTTAATCATTTAATGCAAGAGTAGATAGATGGAATTACCACCATTCAGTCCAGGTAAACTTACTCTTTTTTGAGAGTGCAAGAAAATACTAGTCCTTTAGTTCCCAACAGTCTCCAGTTAGACATGTGTTTGTGAGGCTGCTTTGCTTTCAAGATATTTTATGTGAGTCACAATGGAAAGAAACTCTAAAAGGTTGTTATAGGTATTTGAAGTTCAATTTCATGAGTGATCTTACTTTTTCTTTGCTGCAAATAGTATGTTTTGAGCATTAAAACAGATTTAATTCATGATAGAATACAAAGAGGAGAAAGAAAGTTAATATAAACTGGTTCAGAAAGAAACCTGGACTTTCTGGCTATAATAAAACCAGCAAACAAAAAGCACTGTCTACTGAATGAAATTCTTTCAAAATAGTATGTATCATCGATCCAGGCAGCCAAAAAACACATGTGGACATGTTCACGATCTTTAGCTATTAAAGAAATTCAAATCAAGACAACAATGAGATACCATCTCACCCCAACAAGATTGGCCATGATCCAGAAAACACAAAACAACAAATGCTGGAGAGGCTGTGGAGAAAGTGGAACCCTCCTACACTGTTGGTGGGGTTGCAAAATGGTCCAGCCTCTTTGGAAGGCAATCTGGGGCTTCCTTAAAAAAAATGGATATTGATATACCATTTGACCCAGTAATTCCACTACTTGGAATATATCCTACAGATTCAAGGCCTTTCACACCAACGGACACATGCACCAGAATGTTTATCGCGGCACAGTCCACAATAGCAAAAAGGTGGAATCAACCCAGATGCCCAACAATAGAAGAATGGATAGGTAAACTGTGGTACATATACTCAATGGAGCACTACGCAATGATAAAGAATAACGATGATTCCAGGAAACATCTCCTAACCTGGTTTCAACTGGAAGACATTATGTTGAGTGAGAGTAGTCAGCGACAAAAGGACAAATACTGTATGAGACCTCCACGATAAGATCTCAAAAACAGACTTGTGTATAGAAGAAAAGACTCTTTGACAGCTGCAAGGGAGGGGAGGGAGGGAGGGAGGGCAAGGGGGAGAGGGTTTAGTTTAGGTAGTTACTAGAAATCTAGTTGGGAGAAAGCGGTGACAGTACACATTAGGAACAAGAACAACATTAAGTGGACTTCAGCATAACTTGAGTACTCCTTCCATATTAACTCAATACTGCAAGGATAGAGTAGCTGGGGTAGGGGGGCGGGGGACCATGCTCTTAGGCGAATTCCAGGCCAATTGGCACAACTAGCGTTTTGCTAAGAGAGCTCTGTGCACCCCACATTGGTGAGTGGCGTCTGGGGTCTTAAAAGCTGCCAAGCTGCCATCCGAGGACACAGCAAATGGTCCCAACTCAGCAGGAACGGATGCTCACCGAGGGCCAAAATGGCATGCGGTAAAGACAACCAAGAAGACAGAGAGACCCACAAGAGTGGGTGCCTACATCGACTTGGGACCAGAAGAAGTGGATGGTGCCCGGCCACCACCAGTGATAGCCATGACGGAGCTCACAGAGAGGAGCCTCACTGGCAACACAAGCATAAAAAGAGGTGCAACATGAGATCTCCACTAAAAGACCTCAACTGATGGTCCAGCGGTTTGGGGGTTCCTCTGAGAGCATGGCCCCCGGCCCTGATGCTGCCCATTCCCATAAATTATAACAAAGGTCTACTCTTTGGATAGTAATGGAATGGACTTGGCAATGCAGAGTAACCATATGTTGGAAGCACTTTATGGTTCTATACATCTATAGGATATCATCTTGCTGACCTCTGGCTGGAGGAAGGGGAGTGGACGGAGAGGAGGGGAAAGGAGACTGTTGGGAGGATGAGACATGTATGGAGCAGAGAGGAATAGTGTGCAGTCACCGGACAGGGAGAGCAGTGGAAGCTGCATATAGGGGTGCATGTAAATTTACATGTAAATGTACATTTTTACTCAGTTATGTTAAATAAAAAAAAAAATAGTATGTATCATCTACAATGCCTAGAAAGTAGTATTAAATGGAAAGGGTGTTTTTTTTCTTTCCCTACCAAACTCATATTCCATTGTCATTAACATCTAAAAATAAAAGTCATACAGCATGATTAGCAATGTACACATACAAAATCTGTGGAAAATAAGGCTATGTACTTCAAATTCACAGTTTGGTGAAATAATAACAAGATAATTTAACCAGGAGAAACAGAGAAGAGCGTGAAGAAGGTGAGAGGCAGGCCATCTTGTTGATTTATAATGATAACTATGTGATAGCTATCATAGGTCCTTCAGATGATATTCAGGAAGGAAGAAATTGATGGTAATTATAGTGCATAAAGACCTACTGATCATGGCCAAAAAAAAGAAAGATCGATAGAGGCATACTTTAAATACATTACTGATAGAATTGTAATGGAAATGGAATTGTAATGAAATGACAGTTGTGCCATGATACAATATAGAATCACAAAGCGTATGAGTATTGTCATTTCACATATTTAAATTATAAATGTTTATATCTTATTATATATAACTAACCATGTATTATATATAGAATATAAATGAAAAATTAAAGTGGAAATATAGTGGTCCTTTGCCTGAGACTCACTCCATAATATTAGTTAGGGTAAAGGGTAAGTTATAGTAACACAGACCCAAAAGCTCAGTGACTTGAATAAGATCAAAGTTTACTTAACTCTTAATTAGTGTCCTAGACGTGAGTGTTTCTGGCTAAATGGGTGAATATTTACCACAAAGTCACTCACAGGCCCATGTTTCTTCCATCTTGTTGTTTTGTCATGCCCTCATTCAAACACCCCAAGCTCAGTTCCTAACACATCTGTATTCTAGCCTGTCCAAAAAGGAAAAAAATGAGAACCTAGTGTATTCCATTTTATCTTTAAGGAGAAGACCTAGTAATTGCACACATCATTTCATTTAAATTCCATTAAACCAAACTAAATCCTACAGCCACATCTAGTTTCAACGAAGCCTAAAAAAATTAGTTTGTAGTTGGAGGGCTATTTAAGCTGATAAAACTTGAGTTCTGTTACTATACTAGAGAATAGTTAGTGGCATCCTCCACATTACTGTAGAATTAATAATTACAAGGTGGTTTATACTAGGTAAATAGATTACCATGAAAAAGATTTGGAAAGATAAGTAACTGGTAATTAAACAGAAAAATGGTTGGATCTCAAAAGCAAAATCCTATTTCAATGCAATGACTTGCTTAACAAGAACTCCATCCCAGACATAATGAGGCCATTTCCAGTGTGGGGAATCTAATTTAAGACCAATATAACACCTGGATAGCTCTCCTAAGCATTAAGCAGCATACATTTCTCTACAGCAGTCTCCTCTGACTGAGTATGGATTACACGATAAGCAAAGTAAAGACGTGGTTAAGGCATTGCCACAGAGGCACTAGTGGTCCAAAGCAAAGGCCTAGTGATGCCAAACAGACAGGACATAGGTAAAGGCAAGTGCTGCAGTGGAAGGGTACCAGCAATGCACTAAATGCAGCTCACACCACCTCCAGTGCATGACAATGAGCCAACCAGAAATAAAGTTCAGAACACAGGGTCACAAGGGCATTCACATGCAAGGTTCTTTAAACTACAAGGCCCCTATCACATCAACAGTTCGTTGACATCTGTCTCCTATGGCCACCTCCCGTATAACTGAAACTCCTCATCTCAGTGGGTCTCTTGGGAGTACACTCTTTATGTCTAATATATTAGAGGTGAAGGTGGGATGTCAAGTCTAACCCTTGTTGCATTCACCTGGTATACTACTACTGGATCCAATCATAAGTGGCTACTGGGCAAGGACAGATTGTATTAATAGATAACAGGTCTTTGATCCATTTTAAAAGAATTGTCTGCTAATTGTAATGATGGCATACTGAACCACAGAACATTCATTTTCATCCCCCAAAATCTCAAAATCCCTCCATACAATGACTCAAGAAAGACTTGATCCATTACCCTTATTATGTATGGGAATAGATACTGTTCAGCAGCTTAATTATGATGAAATCATTGAAGAACATATAAGAGCAAAGAATGCAAAGTTCTTTCAGTAAGCTATACGGATCTTCTGTTTACAAAAAATATTACGTATATATAGGAACCCTGGCTAAGAGCTAAGATGCTAAAAATGTCAGAAGTTCAATCTACCAGCTGCTCCTTGGAAACCTTATGAGGCAGTTCTGCTCTGTCCTGTAGGGTGGCTATGAGTCACAATTAACTTGATAGCAATGGGCTTGGTTTTGGTTTTTGGAATTCTTTTATATATAAAACACCACACCTTTTGCCACTGGGTAATATGGACTCACAGTGACCCTACAGGATAGAATACAACTGACCAAGGGATTTCCAAGGAGCAATTAGTGGATCCAAACTGTCGATCTTTTGGTTAATAGTCCAATGTCTCACCACAGCACCACCAGGAGGAGGCCTTTCTGAATTACTAAGGGCTCCACTTAGGAGGAGGCTTTATTGAATTACTAAGCAAAATAGATCCTGGCTAAATTTTGCTGTTACTCTTTGTTTCTTAATAAATACTAAAGTTAGTTCAAAGGATTTTCTAAAAAATGCAGCCATGAGGTTAAGTTTGAGTCCAATTCAGAAGCCTGCATATGACCTTCAAGTCTTGTTTCCAGTTCTCATGGCAATTCAATACTGTGAAATCATAAACTTGTGAGTACAGTTACAAATTGTTAATTTATAAAATTTATCTGAATGGATATTTGCCAATTTATCTCTGCTGTGACTCATGGTTGGATACATGCCAAGCGCACCCATTGCCTTTTACTTTACACATACAGAAGAAATGGGAGCAGTGGGCACTTTTACTGAGAAATATTGTGATTAAAAAATAGTTATACAGCAAAAAACAGTTGCAAACACACAGTATCATTCATTGCTAATGAGTTAAAAGGATACCACAGTGCACATATAAATCACTATACAGTATCTTGCAGTTTATTTAAATTCATTGTGCCTCATTATAACTGAGCTATGCACCTTTAGGTCTGAGTTGATTAGGAATGCGATAGCTCAGAATAGCTTTTAATTCAGAGAAACATGGCCTGACCTTTACCATAATCCTGTGTGAAACACACTATAGTTTAGACATTAATAATGACGCTACCTCTTTTTCATACTGGTGAGATGCTACTTAAAATTTGGTATTATTAGTTAACAGGCCCAAGCCCATATATCAAAACCAAATTACCCTTCTGTGTATAACTACAGTACTTAATTCTGAGTTGTTCATCTCTCATAACTATTACCTCCTCTTTAAAAATGCTAAAAACCAAAATGTAATAGTGTCATCTCATAGCAATAAGTCAAGATACAAACTAAAGGCACTCCTTCTCCCTCCCCATGGATTGCAAACATATGCTGTTAAGGATTTGTGCTACATGATATACATTTTAACAGCTAAGGCATTGCTTGTCTTTGACCTTTGTCTGTCAGTTTAAGGATGCCATTTATTTAAGCTACCTTCAGGTAAGTCAAGTATCACAACAGAACTTGCTTAAGATTATGATTCAGATGCAGGAAGAAAACACAAATCACAGGTGTATATATTCATTTTATTTTTAAAAATTTTTATAGTGTGTCTCAAAAGGTACATTTACATTAGTTAGTCTAATAGTTCACAGAGGTTCGTAATGAAAAATAATATTCCCTGGTGCCACCAATTATCCATCCTCTGACTGTTTTATATACATCCTCTTACACTTAACTCATATTTCTAAATAACATTAATATTGCTAAATTGCATTTTTGTAGGTTTAGGTACTATTGTTTTTACCAGCTTTCTGTAATAGACAAGGAGAAAAATTCCTTTAGCAACACCATCTTCTTAAAACCTAAAACCACCCTATATTATTCATCAGGGAGATTTCCTCTGTCACTGTCATACATTTAATCCCCTCTCTCACAGAACACCTTTGCTTGAGTTAGGACTTCCTTTGACTTTAACAAACAGAAAACATAACATGGAAGATTACATAAAGTAGGAGTCTCTTTACCATTATCAAAAGAATAGTCCAGGGACAGAAAAGAAAGGCTATGTTGTTAGGAAACCAGGATTGTCAGATTTTATTGGTTGGCCATGCTTGCTCTGCATTTCTCATTTCTCCTTAGGACAGAAAAAAAAAACGATAGCTCCATCTGGGTACACTATTAAGAAAGAAGGGCAAGTACATTCCCTTTCAGACCATCTCCTGGAAGTTGCACACAGACTGGAAGCAAAACTTTATCATATGGCCTCACCTGCCTGCAAGGAGGCAGAAGATTTAAGTCCTTGTTTCATGTTTCTGTTGCCAAAGAGAAAAACAGCAGACTCTGACACAAGTCCTTTATAGATGACTTTCTTACTGTTAGTGCAGTATATATGGAAAGGATTTTCTGACAAAATATAGACATACATTTTTCCAGGCCTTGCCTCTCTTAAAATGTCTTCATATTTATACACTCCTACTTGATTAAAAGATGAATTGGGTTTTTTGAAACCAAACAGTAATTTTTTTTTTTGATAGAACTTTGAAAGTGTTTCATTGTCCTCTAGGCTTTCAAAGTTGATAGGGAGAATTTCATATCTGTTCTGAATCTAATTCTTTGTTCATGATTCTTTTATATTCTTGGAGCCTTTAGGATAGTATCTTTACCCTGGTATGCCAAAATCTAACAGTAGTATGCACTGTGTGGCCTTTTTCATTCATTCATTCATTCACTGTACTCAGTACTAAGAGAGGCTTTCAACCTGGAAGTGAAAATCCCACCAATCTAGAAAAGTTTTTGTCTATTTCTTTGACAATTTTGTTACTTCTTTTTTCTCTTCTCTCTCCTTCTGGAAGTTGGGCCTTGGTTGAAAAGAATTATGTTGAGTTTCAGAGAACAAAAACACCAAATACCAGTCATTTAAACACAATAGTTTATTTCTTATACATAACGCAGGCTAATAGGAAGCAGCTGAGGCTTTGGTTCCATATTGTCCTCTCACAGAGCCTAGGACAACAGAGTCTCCACTCTCTCAAAGTCCTCAGGGCTGTGGCAAAGGAAGACAACACAGCAAATCACATGCTGACTGTTAAAAGCGGAAGTAACCTGCAGCACTTCCATGTGCATTTTATCAATCAAAATAAGTCATATGTGCACACCTCTTATGGATTAAATTGTGTCCTCAAAATGATATCTTGAAGTCCTAATCCCTCAACCTGTGAACAGGATCTTGTTTGGAAATAGATATTTGAAGATCCAATCAGTTAAAGTGAGATCAGACTGAATTTGAGTAATTTGCTAATTCTGTCCAAGCAGAGCTTTATAACAGAGAAGTACAGATAAAAAGAGAAAGGCAAAGAATAGCCATGTGACAAGACAGGTGCAGTTGCAGGACAAGGAACCCAAAAGATTGCCAGAAGCTACCAGAAGCTAGAGACAGACAAGAAATAGTTTCTCAACCAGATCACTTGTAAGGTATCAATGTGGTCAATATCCTGACTTGGACTTCTAGTCTCTAGAATTGTGAGAAAATAAGTTTACTTTAAGTCACTTACTGGGACAGTTAAGATTATGTGTGAAATTGGCTGGGCCATGAAACCCAGTGTTTTGGCAGTCTCATAATGCTGTGACCACTTCACTGTTAAGATTTGATATATGATCATTCCCATGATGGAATTTGCTGTGAATAGCCAGTCAGTTGAAAGAATTTCCTTGGGCTTGTGGCCAGCATCTGAATATAAGCAGACATTCTGGTTTTTGTCTACTCTGGATCTTGCAGCTGCCTCTTTTTCATCTAACCTTAACTTCTTGGCAATTAAGTTAGCACTTACCTACGGTCTTACCTGGTGATCTCGGGACTCACTGATCTTCACAGACTGTGAGCAATAGCCCTGCTTTCCAACTCACTGATCTTGGATTCATCAGCCTCTGTACCTGTGCTAATCATGAGAAGCTTCCATCCTGTGCCACTGATTTGTGAAATTTCAGAATCCACAACAGCGTGAGCCATTTCTTTGGTATAAATCTCTTTGTATATATGTTTATAACCTTTACTAACTTTGCTTCTCCTGAGAACTCAGCCTAATGCATTTGGTACCAAGAGTGGTTATAAAGAAACCAAACTGCATGCATTTTCTAAAACAGTTCTCAAGTCTAGTTAGTCTTAAAAATTTTGATAACACTACTAATTCTGACTTCTAGACCTACAACTAGACTTAAGTCCCAGTGAGCCCTAAAATGTAACATACAAAGTGTGACCCAGGAGGAGGTATGCTACACTTCAAACAAACTTCTTGACTTTTCTAATGTGTAAAAATGGAAACCTAGGGAAGGTATGTGTGATAATGGTTGAAGGACAATAAAGATGCATCAGTCTGAGTTTATTGATATGGGTCCACTAAGCACAGATTCTTTATTCAATGTTTCAGCTTCAGAAGTTAGGAAGGGATCTAACAATTTATTTGTTTAGGTTGCTGAAGCATGGATTACTTGGTGACCTACACTAAGTCAGGTAGAAGTATCACACCTGCCTCGGTACACTGTAGAACATATCCAAAGTCTTAGCAAAATACGCATGCTAGAGTGAATTCATCATATTAGAGCCACAGACCCAGAGGGCACATATTTTACCACAAGTGTAAGAAACTAATTTGTAAAGAGAGCTCCAGGATCCTTGAAGACCCTTGTGATTGCTATTTTATGTAAATCAGATTTGACAGGGGGAACTGCTCTAACTGAATTAAGACACCTAATTACAGGAGATGACAGGACTCTGTGGTAATAGGGGCCCAACAGGTACACTTAATCAACACTGTTAAGATAGTTGTGGTTACAGTAATGGACAGCAGAGTCAAAGCAGTAAAGAGAATAGACTTGTATGGACTTAAGGTATTGGCTACTTACTCATGGTATCCCTAAGAGTGAAACATACAGGAAATCTTCTAAATATTTATTTGTTATGTACAAATGGATGAATTCTAGCTCAGATGAACAGGAGTCTAACTCGAATCACCAGAATAGAGATTCCTGGACCCTCAAGCAATTCTCAGACTTGAGAAAGTTTAGATTCACAATCCCTTGAATGAAGGGGCAGCTGGGTACTATTTAAAGACTACCAAAAATTTATACCATTTGTCTTTCTAACAGCCTTCATCAGAGAAGTCTACAGGCTTTTATGAGAATTACTGTTTATGGAAGAAAAGGAAATAATTAGATTCAGGGGGATTACTGAGTACTGGCTCTGAACTGACACTAATTCCAGAAGACTCAAAATGTCACTGTGGCCCACCACATGAAGTAGAGCATATGCAGATCAGGTGGTTAATGGAATCTTAGCTCATGTCTGTCTCACACTAGGTACAGTGAGTCCCCCAACCCATCTTGTAGTGATCTTCCCCAGTTCCAGAAGGCAGAATTGAAATAGATATACTTAGTAACTAGCAAAAGCCCCACACTGGATCACTGGCAAATAAAGTAAGGGCTTTCAAGGCAGGAAAATCCAAGTGGAAGCAATTAGAACTTCCCCTGTCTAGGAAAATAGTAAACCAAAAGCAATACCACATTCCTGGATGGACTGTAAAGATTACAGCCATATGAAAAACTTGTCGGACACAAGGGTGGTGATTCCACCATATCGCCATGCAACTCATCCTTTTGTCCTGTGGGGGAAAACAGATGTATCTTGGAGAATGACTGTGGATTTTCAAGAACTTAACTAGGTGTTGACTCTAATTGCAGCTGCTGTTTCAAATGTAGTTTTGCTGATACAGCAATTACTACATCAGCTGGTACTTGGTATGCAGACATTGATCTAGCTAATGCCCTTTCCTCTGATGTTTTGAAGGATCATCAGAAGCAGTATGCCTTCAACTGGCAAGGCCAGCAATACACCTTCAGTCACCTACCTAACAGCTATATCAACTCTCCAGCCTATGTCATAATTTAGTGCACAGCGGTCTTGATCACCTTTTCCTTCCATAAGATGTTACACTGTTCTGCTACATTGATGATATAATGTTGACTGGACCTAGTAAGGAAGAAATGTCAGTGACTCTAGACTTGTTGGTAAAATACCTGTGTGCTAAAACCAAAACAAAATCTGTTGCCCATTAAATAGACTCCAACTCGTAGTATTGCTGTAAGACAGTGGAGAACTGTCCCATAGAGTTTCCAAGGAGTGCCCAGTGGATTTGAACTGCCAACCTTTTGGTTAGCAGCCATAGTTCTCACCCACTGTGGCAACAGCGTTTCTCATTTGAATGCTACAGAGTGGGAAATTAATCCCATAAAAATTCAAGGACCTTCAACTTCAGTGAAATTTCTAATGTCCACTGGTGTGAGACCTGTCAAGACACAACTTTTAAAGTGAAGGAAAAGTTACAGCATCTGTTTCCCCTCACAGCCTCAAAGGAGGAGCAATACCTAGCGTCTCTTTGGATTTGGGAGATAACATATTCCCTATCTGGCTGTCCTGTGTATTTACAAACTGACTCAAAAATCTGCTAGTTTTTGGTGAGGTCCAGAACAAGGGAAGGCTTTGTGACAGGTTCAGCCTACCATGCAAGCTGCTCTGCCACTTGAGAAATCTGATTCAACTTATCCAATGGTGCTTGAAGTCTCAGTGGCAGATAGAAATGTTCTTTGGGGTGTTTGGCAGGCCTATATTGGTAAATCACAGGGTAGACCTGCAGGATTTTGGAGTCAAGCTCTGACATCCTCTGCAAAAAAACCCATTCTCCATTTGAGAAGCAGTTTTTGTCTTGTTATAGGGTCTTGGTAGAAAGAAAATGCTTAACCATGGGACATTAAGTCACCATGTGTCCTGAGCTGCCCATCAAGAACAGTGTGTTATCTGATCCACAGACTCATAAAGTTGGGCATGCACAGCAGCACTCCATCATTAATTAGAAGTAGGACCTGCAGGCACAAGAAAGTTGCATGAGGAAGTAGACCACATGCCCATGGTTTCCAGTCCTGTCAACATTACCGTCCATCTCTCAGTCTATACCTACCTACACCTCATGGGGAATTCCTTATGATCAGCTGACTGAAGAAGAGAAAACTTGTGCCTGATTTACAAATGGTTCTGTGCAATATGCAGGCACCACTCAAAAGTGGACAGCAGCAACACTACGGTCCCTTTATGGGACCTCCTTGAGAGTAGTGAAGCAAAATCCTACCAATGGAAAGAACTTCAGGCACTGCCCAAAGTTTTCACTTCTTTTGAAAGGAAAAGGGGCCAGATGGGCCCTAGCCATTGGCTGTGGCCAATGGTTTAGCAGGACGGTCAGGAAGTTGGAAGAAACATGACTGGACAATTGGAGCCTAGGATTTATGAAGAAAAGGTATGAGATAGACCTCTCTGGATGGACCAAAGAAGTCATGATATTTGTGTCTCATGTAAATGCTCATCAAAGATGATCTCAGCAGAGGAAATTTGATTTTAACAATCAAGTGAATAGGATGGTGTGTTCTGTGGAAACTATCTTCTTCCCCTAGCTACTCCCAACACTGCTTAATGGGCTCATGAACAAAGTGGCCATGGTGACAGGGTAGAGGCCCAGCAACCAGGACTCCCATTCACCAAGGGCAGCTTGGCACAGAGACTACCAACACTGAGACCCTGATATGGCATCATCTCTCAAGGTGATCATCCAGCAACCTCGTGGCAAGTTGATCACATTGACCACTTTCATCACTATAAGGGAAACATTTGTTCTTACTGGAATAGATACTTACTGTGGATATAGATTTGCCTTTCCTACACAAAATGCTTCTGCCAAAACTGCCATTCATGGACTTACAGAATGTCTCATCCACCATCATGATATCTGCTTTAGTCATCTAGTGCTGCCATAACAGAAAAACCCAAGAGGATGATTTAAATGAAGAGAAATTTTATTTGATCACAGTCCAGTAGGCTACAAGTCTCAATTCCAGGCATCAGCTCCAGGGGAAGTCTTTCTCTATTAGCTCTAGAGGAAGGTCCTTGCAATCAGTCCTCCCCTGAATTGGAAACTTCTGAGGTTCAGAGATTCTGGATCCAAAGGATGTGCTCTTCTCCAGGCACTGCTTCTTTCCTGACGGTATACAGTCCCAGACTCTCCTCTTGCTTCCCTTTTCTTTATATCCCAAGAAAATGCCTCAAGGCACAATACACTCTCACATTCTGAGTCCGGCCCCACGAACACAACCGCTGCTCTTCTTTCTTCATCAACTTCATAGAGGTTGGGTTTACAGCATACAGGAACATTATACAATACTAGGAATCATGGCCTAGCAAAATAGATATTTTGGCGTAGCTACACAGCTACACACAAGTTCTGACACTTAAGTTCATGAACTCATCCTAGAAAAAGTGAAACATACCTCACTGCTGAATATCACTATAGTTACCCTCAAAGTACCCCTAGACCACCCTTCAAAGCAATTTTGGAACTCTTTTTCTGGGATTTCCATCAGAGCTGTTGTCATATTACTCTTGATGTCCTGAAAGTCATCCAAATATCTTCCTTCAATATTTTCTTTATCCTCAGAAAAAAGTCATTAGGAGCCAGATTAGGTGAGTAGGGAGGGTGTTCCAATACAGGTATTTGTTTACTGGCTAAAAACTCCCTCACAGATAACTACATAATTAAGCTCGCAAACTTGCCACCTTGCCACCACATACAATGGCTATTCCAGAAAGAGTTTCAAAACTGCTCTGAAGGGTGGACTAGGTGCTGGCATTGGTGTATAACTTCCCAAGGGGAGTACTTTGAAGGTGACCACAGTAATATTCAGCAATGAGGTATGTAGCACTTAGAACAGCTAAGTTCATAAACTTAATTGTTGGACCTTGTACATTTTTTAGGGGACACAATTCAACCAATGACAGTATCACACACAGCACTGCCTGAGATGAAGGAATTGACTTCACAGCAAATGAAGTGTGGTAGTAGATCCATGCTAACTCATGGAATTCACTGATCTTACTACAATCCCCATCATCCCGAAGGAGCTGACTTGAAAGATAGAATGGCCTTCTAAAGATACAATTACTGTGCCCATTAGGTGGTAACATCTTGTAGGGTTAGAGTAATATTATCCAAGGAGGCTCTATATCCTCTAAACTACTATCATATATATGGTGCTCTGACTCGACGGCACTTGGCTTTGGCATAGCTCTCATAGCAAAGATTCATTAGCCCAGGAATCAAGCAGTAGAAATATGAATGATATTATTCATTACTAAGCCCAGTGACCCACTTGCAAAACTTTTGCTTCCTGTCCCTGAAATTGTATGCTTTACAAGTCTATAGATCCTAGTTCCAGAAGCAGGAATGCTCCAACCTGGAGATACATCATCGATTCCATTCAACTGGACGCTAAGAATGCCACCTAGCCACTTTGGGCTCATTATGCCTCTGGATCAATAGGCAAAGAAGGGAGTTACCACACTGACTTGTGGAACTGATCCTGATTACCAAGATGAAATTGGATGGATACTGCATAATTGAGGCAAAGAAGACTATATCTGGAATGAAGGAGAGTCCTGCCATGCCTTGACTAAAGTCAATGGAAAAGTATAGCAAGTCAATTCCAGTGTTACTGCTAATGTCTCAGACCCTTCAGGAATGAAGGTTTGGGTCAGCCCTAGAGGCAAACTATGACCAGCTGAGGTTCTTGTTGAGGGCAAAAGGAATATGGAATGGGTAGTGGAAGAAACTGGTTCCAAATACTGGTTACAGCCATGTAACCAGTTGTAGAAAAAAGGATTGTAATTGTTATGGGTGTTATTTCTTTTCCTCACTTATAAGGTGTAAACAGGGGTAGCGAGTTTTCAGTCGTGTGTTTATCGTATTGTGTTGGGGCAAGTATGACTTTAAAATTGTCTTTATTCAGAGATTACGTATAGTTTAAGGAGACGTGTACAGGTGTCAAGTTGACTAGAAGTGGCTTTTTATGGTTAATATTATGTATCAGGTTGGGTAGGCCATAATGCTCAGCATTTCGGCAGTTGTATAACGTGATCATCCCCCTTTTGAGATGTGATATGTGATCACCCCCGTGACGGGATCTGCTGTGTGTAGCTAGTCAGCTGAACGAAAGTTTCCTTGGATGTGTGACCTATGTCCAAATATAAGCAGGCACTGCAGTTTTTATTTGCTCTAGATCTTGCAGCTGCCTCCTATTTGTCTGGCCTCTGGTTCTTGGGACTTGAGTTAGAAGCTTACCTGCAGTCTTTCTGTCCAATCTTGGAATTTCTAGATCTTCACAGCCTATGAGCAAGATCCATGCTTTTGAACCACTGATCTTGTGGTTGCCAGGCCCTGCAGCTATGTGAATCAGGAAAATCCTCTATCCTGATCTACAAACTTAGGACATTCAAGCTTCTACAACTACTTGAGGCATTTCTCTAAGTCTCTCTCTATATACATATTTATATGCTATATTGATTTTTCTTCTCTACAGAACCGAGCTTAAGACACTCACCTTATTGTATTTTGTTACAGCAGCACTAAGACAGTGTCTCACTTCAGAAGGGGAGGTGTAATCTAATCTCTTTATGTCCCTAAAAGGTGGAAGACCAGAATAGTAGTTAATAGCCCTGAGAACTGTAACTGGTCTCTTGAAAAGACACTCTGGTTTCCTTTTCATCTTCTCTCCTTTTTTTCTTCATTTTTTTGTTGTTGAATTTCTGCATATACACAATACAGGGTTACTATGACTTGGAATTGACTCCACAGAAATGGGTTTCATTTGGTTTGGTTATTATATAATGAAAGGCAGACATCTTAATTATATATTTCAGTGAAATTTTATATGTGTATACACTACCCATGTACCATAACCCAAATGGAAATATAAAATATTTCCAACACCTCAAAATACCTTTTCTACTGTCTACCAATGAATACCCCCAAAACTAATCATTATTATTATAGACTAATTTTGCTTATCTTTCCAACTTGATGGCATTTGGCTGGCTTTGGCTTGAATAACTTAGAAAAACGTACAATATAGCATATTGTATATCTGTGTCTGACTACCTTCACAAAACCATATGTCTGTGAGATATTTGAATTCTATAATGTAACTTTTTTAATTGCAGTGTAGCATTTGATTATATATATAAAATCAGATTTATTTATCTTGCAATTGTTATTGGACATTTAGGTTAGTTCCAGGCTTGGGCAATTATGAATCAAAGTTGTATAAAATTTATTGTACATGTCTTTTGGTAGATATATGTAGTCATTTTCACGTGGTTATTCATCCAGGGTGAACTGTTGGCTCATGAGGAAGTTAGCTGTAAGAGATACTCTCAGTTTTCCAAAGCAGTTTATAGACCCACCAGCAATATATAAGATTTTCTGCTGCATGCCTAACTGCCTCCATGAATGACTCTCTCCTTTGCCATGAAACCAGAAGAACTAGATGGTGCCCAGCTACTGTTACTGAACATTTTGATCAAAGATTTCATAGTAGAATTATGATCAAAAGGGAAAAAATGCAGAAAAGAATTTCTAATTCTAATTCTCATGGACTCCAAAGTTTCTGGAGCTATGTACAGTAGCTTATATGCTGAAACTATTTCCTTGAGATACCTTTAAAACCTTACACCAAAACTTTCCCTTGAAACCACTGTAAAACTCAATAGTATTTTAGCTTAGCTAGTAAAAAAGTTCTCCCTTGAATGTTATGTGCATTTAGTACCCGTCTATATACATCAAACTGACAGGGCAACTCCAAAGATTACAGGACAGTGGGTTTATATAAATTTATGTAAATGAGGGAGGAATAACTTAGAAAAGGAGGGTGAGAATGGTTGCACAATTCAAACAATGCAATTAATGTCACCAAATTGTATATGTAGAAATTGTTGAATTTTCAAATGTTTTGCTGTGTATATTCTGAAAAACAACAACAAAAAGTTTAGAAGAAAATCAAAGGGTTTCAGTTCCTTCTTTTCTCTCACAGCACTTGGTATTGTCCTTCCTTTTATTTTGGATAGTCTGATGACTATGCACTAATATATAAAAAACAAACCTATTGCTGTTGAGTCACTTCTGACTATAGTGATCCTATAGGATGGAGCAAAACTGTCCCATACAGTTTCCAGGGAGCACCTGGTGGCTTTGAACTACCAACTTTTTGGTTAGCAGCTGTGGTACATAATCACTACACCACCAGGGTTCCCATGCACTAATATAGTGACTTTAACTTGCATTCCCCTGATGACTAAAAAGGTTGAATAACTTTTCCTATGCTTCCTAGCTATTCATATACCCTCTTACATAAAGTGCCTATTCAAGTCTTTTGCCTGTTTTCTAAATTTGTTTAGATTTTCTTATGTATTTATGGGTATTCTTTATATATTCTAAATAAAACTTCTTTGTCATACATACATAGCAAATATCTTTTCCCATTTGATAGCTTATAATTTTACTCTCTTCATGCTATATTCTAATGAACAGAAGCTATTAACTTCAAAGCAGTTGATACCTAATAATTTTTGATGGCTCAATGGTTAGTGGTCTTTGAGTCTTATTTAAAGAAATGTTTGGCTTTCCAAAGTTATGAAGATATTCCCCTAAGAGTTTCCCCCTCCCTAAAATTCATGTTTCATTATTCAATAGGTGTCCAAAAAACCAAACCCAATCCAGTGCCGTTGAGCCAGTTTGCACTTATAGCCACCCTACAGACAGAGCAGAACCACCCCATAGAGTTTCTAAGGAGCACCTGGCTGATTTGAACTGCTGAACTTCTGGTTAGCATCCACAGCACTTAACCACTATACCACCAGGGTTTCAATATGGTGGTCTATAATCCATCTCAATTTTAGTAGTAACATGAAGTAGAAATCAAGATTGATTTTTTCCCCTCTGTGGATCCATTGTCTTCAAGTCAATTCTGACTCATAGTAACCCTATAGGATAGAATGGAACTTCCCTACAGGATTTCCAAGACTGTCATCTTCATGGAAGTGGTTTGCCACATTTTTCTGCTGATGGATTCAAACTGCCAATGTGGTTAATAGTGGAGCACTAAACTGACTTAGCTTAAACTAGTTTAAGCTTAAACTGTTTAGCTGAACTAGTGAACAAGGTCAACCTTAGACATCATGTTCTTTTAAGAATTATATGGGATCCTATGAATAATCAACTGAAAATCATCACTTACTAAGAATGTTTTCCCTAAGAGAATTTCAGTGATGGCTTTTTTGTAAGTCAGACAACCACATACGTGTAAGTATGCTCCAATTTTCTATCACTCTGGACTGAATAATTTCTTCAGTTTTAGATTCTAATTCTTAGAAATTAATTCTTACATATTTTAAATTTTGCTATCACATTTTAAGTTTCAAGGATTCTTTTTTCTCTTTTTTATTCTCTAATTGTTCCTTTTTGTTGTATAACACTCATTGCTCATTCTCTCTCTCTCTCCCTCTATGTATGCATTTGTGTGCTAATTATATTGTTTTAACCTTCTGAACCCAACATTCCCTGGGTTCCTGTTTTGATCTCAATCCTTTATATACAAGATTTTATCAAATGTTTGTTGATTACTTGCTATTCCATTTACTCATTAACGCTGACCCCAATCTCCCTTGAAGTAAGAAACGTTTACCTGTGTATCAGGCATCAAAGAGCAGTATTACTGAATGAAGACTAATATCTCAATAGCCTTTCTCTCATTTCTGTTAGTTTCCTATATAAATCCTCCAGTCTCCTCAAGAGACATCACCCATGGTTTGAGCACAGGACCACTCTGCCAACTGTGTCCACTGTCCCTAACTTAGAGTCTTTCTGGTTTTTCTTCCCAGAATAGTAAACATCTAGATATCTCATGGTGGTAACGAGGGTTGTTTGTAGTGGAAGGAGATAGAGCTAATATAAATCAAATTAGTTAGTAATTGATCCAGGTCACAAAATGTGAACTAAAATTTCAAATTTTTCTAATCATCTTAGTGAATTACCACTGTCTAATTTTTAATATTCTTCAACATTTTGTTGAGATTTGTCATCTGTAATTTTCCGCTCGCTTGCTTCCACCCACCATCTTTTGTCTTATAGGCTTTATTATCATTATTATTGCCATCACTTTTGTGGCATTTGGATAGAAATCCATGTTTTCTATGTGCATTGTCGATTTCGATTCATTATTGGCTCCATTTGGCACAAGATAAATTACATTCTGAAAGCAAAAGAAAAACAACAAATTGTTTCTCTGAAGTTAAAAGTAGAAGGTAATTTATCCCCTTGCCTAAAATTTCAATAACCTTTAGTTTATCTGTATTTTTTTCTCTTAACATTTAAAAAGCATTTCACATAGGTTTAGAAAACACCAATTTCCAAATACTGACATTCATTAAATTAAAAATGTATGACTCTGTTCTCTTAATTAAGGAGCCCTGATGGTGCAGTGGTTAAAATAATCACCTACTAACTAAAATGTCAGCAGTTCAAACCTACCAGCAGCTCCTTGGCAACAGATGTAGCAGGCTGCTTCACAGAGATTTACAGCCTCCAAACTCTGTGGGGTCGTTATATATCAGATTTGACTCAAAGGCAATGGGTTTGAGTTTACTTTATTAAAATACTGCATATTGTTATTAAGCATCCAGCCAGCCAAGTGCAGTTATTGAGCAGATTACATGAAAAAACAGCACCGTATTTGTAAACTGCCAGCAAAATATCTCCTTTTTAGCCTCTTTGAACTTGACCAGTGTTCCTTAACACAGTTTTTTAAAAAAAGTTTTGTTATCTATTGCAACAGACCTAATGTCCGTCAATTGTTTTGAATAGTACTTCCAGAAGGATGTTGAATAATAATAATTATTTAGATAGCTACACCTGTAATAAACATAGCTTTAATACAAATATTTAATAGAAATTTAAATAGACAGGTTTTTTTTGCCACATTAGTCATAATTCCAGCTTTCAGGTTGAGATTTGCATTTTTATCATGTTATGATGCTATCAATCTGCTCTTGTATTGTAAAGAATTATTTTAATTAACACTCATTGATGAATTGTCATCACCTATAGAAAATGATAATATAGTCTTTCTTCTTTCACAGGTAAGGAATTTATAGAATTAAATCATCTTTGCATTCTTGCTGGTTGATCTAGCACCTGAGTACAGAAGTTGTTGTTGTTGTCAATGTTAGGTGTTGTTGAGTTGGTTCCAGCTCACAGTAATCCTACTTTCTAGAGAAAAAACATTGCCTGGTTCTATGGCATCTTTACAATTGTTTTTATGTTTGACTCTATTGTTGCAGCTGTTGTGTCAATCAGATTCTGGAGCCTACTAAAATTCTACTTGTCTCTCTTATTTTTGAGGATTGATGATGTCACCCTCTGCTGTAGTGGATTAAGTTTGCAACAGATGATTAAATTTGAGGATTTGGCCTTCTTAGCATGATAAGGGTCTGCCTGTTGGTGTAGACCTCTAGGTTATATCACTGATTTCCTTCTTTCTAACTTGATTCTATCTCATTTTTCTCTGGTGTTCTCAGGTCCTCCCAGTCTTTTCAGTGCGACATATCAGACATTTAGGCTCATCCTTCTACTACACACTAGCACACTGTATTATAATCCACTCTTTCAAAAATTCATACATCTTTTGAAGCATTGGTAGTAAGCTCATTTACTCAAAAATCTCATTGTTCTAATTCACTTCTCTCATCTATTCAAGATTTCAATATTTGATAAATGATCTATATCTTTAACTCTAATTCTATCATTATTCGTGGCAAATTCCGCAGTCACACAGGCAACTCATTTGAGTCAATTCCAATTCTTAGCAACCCTATAGGGAAAAGCAGAACTGCCCCATATGGTTTCCAAAACTGAAATCTTTACAGAAGCAGATTGCCACATCTTTCTTCTGCAGGGTGGCTAGTGGATTCAAACTGCCCACATTTCCGGTATTATAGCTTCGTTTCTAATTCATTAATATAGGTCCACCATTTTCAGAAATTCTGGTTTGTAAAATGCCGTTCTCCTCTTTGATAATAATTATTTTACCTGAGAACTTAATTAACCCTACATTTTTTTCCCTATCCAAAGTACCAATAAATAAATAAACAGAATTTATGGAGTCAATTCTGAATCACATTAATCTAACTGAATCACTTTAACCTAACGCTAGAACTGTTGCATATAGTTTCCAAGGAGCAGCTGGAGGATTTGAACTGCCCACCTTTTGGCTAGCAGCCAAACTCTTAACCTTTGAGACAAAAGGGCTCTATCCAGAGTACAAAAAATTAAGAAACAAACTCACTGTCTTTAACGTGATTTCCACTCATAGCCACCCTTCTGCAGAAAAGAGCAGAACTGCCACACAGGATTTCCCAGAAACTGGCTGGTGGATTCAAACTTTCAAGCTTTGGTTAGCTGCTGGGTTCTGTACAAATGTATGGCCAGGGCTCCATCCAATATACCAAACCCAAACCAAACCCACTGCCATAGAGTCAAGTCCAAGTCATAGCGACCCTAGAGGTCAGAGTAGAGTTGCCCCATGGAGTTTCCAAGAAGCATCTGGCAGATTCAAACTGCCAACCTTTTGGTTGGTAGAGGTAACACTTAACCCACTATGTCACCAGAGTTTCCATCAGTGTCCCTTATTTTGTTGAGCCTCTCACCATCCATCCTCATATGTAAATCCTCAGGTTTAGCTAAATGCAGTATTAGCCACTCTTTGTGAACAGGGGAATTTGGACAGAAAAAGTCACATAAATACATCACTGAAACCTGCCTGGAAGCTCTACAAATCCGTACACAATATGTTTTTCCAGTGTCCAAGGCAGACAAATTAAAAATTCTCTCTCTCCTCATATTTCCAATAACTGTGTAACTTACTTTGATAAATTTTTTGCCATTTACTCTTGAGAAAATAAAATTATCAAATAAGAGTTACCTAATCATACCACTAAGTCTACCATCTATCTCCCATATCCTGTGCTGTCTTATATTATATCAGAAAAAGTCTTCCTTATTCTTCTACATGCATTCTGTCCACACTCATTTCTGAAATTATTATGAATACCATCCACACTTGTATACTTAGTCTCCATTCATCTATTTAATTTTATTTTATAGTGTTGAAAGTATAAATAATAAAACATATCCCATCTCAATCACTTCTACATATGTAAGAGATACTGATTACATTCTCAAAGTTGTGCATCCCTTTCCATGATCTTTTTCCAAATCTTTCCACTACTATTAACAAAAATCCAATGTCCCATAAGCTAAAACTCTCCTTTATCCATCCCTGTCACTCCTGATAACCACTGGTAATTTTTAGTTTCTATACATTGACTTATTTTTCATAAGTGAGATCAGGCAATGTCTGCCCTTTTAGTACTGATTTATTTCACTCAACATGATATTTTCAAGGTTCACCCATATGGTTGCATGCATTAGGACTTCATTTATTTCATGGCTGAATAGTGTTCCATTACATGTATACATGTCCACTCGATTTTATTATTTTACAGCATTTTGGCATGTAAATGCACAACATTGTTTCTAAAATTGTTGCAAACAAATTAATTTCAAATTTTCCAATATCACTGATAATGTTTTCCCTGGTTCTAGATGCAAATTAATTGTCATACTTTTTCCTTTTTGTTTTCTATTTCCATTTATTTGAAGAATATGATGTTTCAATAATCCAAAAGTATTCAGGGATCAGGAATTTTTCCATGATCTGCCTCTATACTCATCAAACAATGTTATAATTTTGCCTCATATGTGTTTGCCTTCAAGAAGAAAAGACAGTTTTTTAGTCTTGAAAATGTCTGATACCTTTTTTTTTCAGTAGAAATTAAAGAGGTATTCTGGAGACTTCTACTCCTGTTTAGGTGGCATAATAGGAACTGGATTTATCCTTCCATGTTAAAGAACTAAAATATTAACAAAAATTCTGAACAATGACACTTAAAATGTTGGAATTCAGGTAACAAAAGGCAGTTATCCCTAAAACACTGGGTGGAGGGCAGAAGAGCCCTACTATTGGCAAAGCTAAGTGCTTATAGAGGTTTCCAAAGTACAAATTCAAGCAGCTAAATATTCACGTAATTGGAGTCCCTGAAAAGATGGGAAATGGGGTGAGACTATGGTAAAGTAACATGAAGTAATAATGGCTAATATTTTTCCAAACACGATAAAAATTATAAATCATGAAATTAATATGTTCAGTTAATCCCAAATACATTAAAGATGAATAGAATTATACCAAGATACTTCAATCAAATTGCTTAAAATCAGTTGTAAGGAGAAAATCTTTGAAGCAGCCAGAGCAAAAAGGCACATAACATACACAAGAACAAAGACAAAGATAACATATTTCTCATGAAAAAATGCAATTAAATGGGGGGGGGGCGGAGTCAAGATGGCGGACTAAGCCCACGTCTCCTTATATCCCTCTGGAAACCAAGACCTGAACTGACAATCAAACACAGCCTTCTGATCACCTAATCAGCCTCGGGACACAGCACAGAGCTGTTAATGGGGACTTCACACCACTCAGCAAAAAACCTCCTCTCTTTCGCTGACTCCCTCTCCTGGCTAGCTCGGCTCTCATGGAGGGAAGGTAATTGCAACATTTTGACTTTTTTTTTCCTCTGTCATGGCTGGCAGGCGGAGCTGGGTCTTGCCTTGCGCTGGACTCAGACACGCTGCTGGGGGGATAGACATGCGAAATTCCCATATTCTGAGAGCCAGGCTCGGGACTCTGTTAATCTAGTCTCTTGAGTCTTTCGTTTTGTAGCTGCCTCGGCGGGGTTTGTGCGGAGATTCACAGTCAGTGTGCGGGACACCATGTTGGTACCGAGATTTTAGAGGGACCTCGTTCTTAGCCTGGGAGCCAGCGCCTGCAAACAGGACAGCGCTTCTCCGTCAGAAAAGTAGTGATTTTGCACAGCACTGCCTACGTTGGGGGCCCTGCAACACAAGCAGAGGAATCACTACCTCTCGGCACCTTTAGTCCTTCTGTCTGCTGCCTGTGTGGAGGACGTCATCTTGGATACGGTGGCCACAGCTGGACCTAATTTTAAGCTTGGGAGCCAGAGCCTGCCCACAGAAGAGTGCTTTTATATCACAAAACCAGTACTCGACGCAGTGTTCGATAAGGCTAGGCCCTGTCAGCAGAGGCCAAAAGGGCAGTAGCATTGCTGTATACTGAACTACTTTGTTATCATCTGGGGTTGGATATAGTGGCACGTACTTTGTCAGATGAGAAGAGGGACCTCTACACCTGAAAACCTAACTGACTTGTGAACTGGTCAGATACCTTTTGCTTTACATTTGAAGATAGCCTAGAGAAACATTTGTAATCCATCCTCACAGTACCTCTTCCAGCCTCTATACACTCACATGGGACACAAAAACCAACAGAGAATTGTGGCATACAAGCAATCACTCACGGCTTCAGAAGGCTCCCAAACAAAGCAACCAAGGAGTTTTCCAGATGAAGAAACTTTTATGAAAGCATCAGGAAGTGAATACAAATTGATTATATACAGAGCCCTTCTAGACCTTATACAAAATGCAGCAGAACAAAATGAAAAATTAAGCAACTTGTTCGACCTGACGGAACACCAGTACTCTGAAACCCAACAGATCAAGAAGAAAATCAAAGACATAGAAACTTCCATGCAAAGCCAAGAAAACAGAATGGAACAAATGGAAAAAAGAATTTCTGACTTGGAAGACACAGACACTGAAGCCAGTGTCTATGAGCAGAAATCAGAAAAAAGAAACAAGAAAAACAAAGAAACATTAAGAAGCATGTGGAACTCTATTAAGAGGAACAACCTTAGATTAATTGGAGTCCCTGAACAGGGTGAGACATCTGAGAACACAGAGAGTATTGTTGCTGAGCTGCTGAAAGAAAACTTCCCAGAAATCAGGAAGGAAGAGAATATAGATATCTCAGATGCATATCGTACGCCACCCAAAACAGATCTCAAAAGAAAGACTCCAAGACACATTATAATCAAGTTTAACAAAATGAAACATAACCAGCAACACTTAAAGGCAGCAGGACTCAAGGCAAAGCTAACACTCAGAGGGAAACCCTGTAGGCTCTCGTCAGATTTCTCAGCAGAAACCATGCTGGCATGGAGACAGTGGCATGACACATTCAAAGTCTTGAAGGAGAAGAACTTCCAACCAAGAATTACATATCCTGCAAAACTATCTTTCAAATACGAAAATGAAGTTAAGACATTCCCAGATAAACAGAAACACAGAGACTTTGTAAAAACCAAACCCAAACTACAAGAAATACTGAAAGAAGTTCTTGGCTTTGGCTTAGAAGAACGAAACCACTAACTTTATATTTTAGAACGACACACTACTCAATACTCTACTCATTTAGGGAAGGATCCAAAGTAAATCACAGCTTTGATTTGGAAAGAAGCAATCCAGTGATCATCATGAAAACTATGGTGTCATCATAATAAAAGAGGGATGTACTACAGTCGTTACAGTCCTTCCAGATGGAGAGGAAGATGACCAGACTGGTAGTAATTAAAATTGGGTTTATAAATAGTTTATTAAGGGGGTTCATAGGGGCAGCTGTAAAGCACAACAAAGATGTATCATACCATTTCAAGTAATCTAACTCACGAGTCTCAACAACTATAAAACCAGTTCTGAAAAAGGTGAAAAATCAACTCACAAAAAAGAGTGTCTCAGAACAGACTAATAAGAACAACAGAGAAAACATCAACATAAAAATAAACATATCACAATGGCAGCACTGAACACGTACCTATCAATAATTACATTGAATGTGAATGGACTGAATGCCCCAGTAAAGAGACACCGAGTGTCATCTTGGATCAAAAGACATGACCCATCCATATGTTGTCTACAAGAAACTCACTTGAGACCTAAAGACAGGAAAAAACTGAAAATTAAAGGATGGAAGAATATATATCAAGCTAACAATGAACAAAGAAGAGCAGGGGTGGCAATTCTAATCTCAGACAAAATCAACTTTAATGTGAAATCCACCATCGTGGACAAAGATGAACACTATTTATTGCTGAAAGGTTCAGTACACAAGCAAGACTTAAATATATTAAATATTTATGTACCTAATGTCAGAGCACCTAAATATGTTGAAGAAACACTGACTATGCTCAAAAGAGAGTTAGATGACTCCACAATAATAGTGGGAGACTTTAACACTCTACTCTCATTACTAGACAGATCATCTAGAAAAAAGTTCAGTAAAGATACAGAAGACCTCATTGACACAATTAACCAACTAAACCTCATTGATATATACAGAACTTTCCATCCCTCAGCAGACAACTACACCTTCTTCTCCAGTGCACATGGAACATTCTCCAGAATTGACCACGTGATAGGCCATAATGCAATGCTCAACAAAATCCATACCACTGAATTATTGCAAAGCATCTTCTCAGATCATAAAGCCATAAAAGTTGAAATCAAAAGCAGAAAAAACATAGATAGAAAGTGGAACTCTTGGAAACTGAACAACATCTTGCTCAAAAAAACATGGGTTAGAGAGGAAATCAGGGATCAATTAAAGAAATTTATGGATTCCAATGAGAACGAAAACACTTCCTACTAGAACCTATGGGATACAGCCAAAGCAGTGCTCAGAGGTCTGTTTATCTCCATAAATGCACACATCGGGAATGAAGAAAGAAACCAAATCAAGGAACTAACTCTATAGCTTGAACAAGTAGAAAGAGAACAACAGAGGATCCCCTCGGGCACCGGAAGAAAGGAGATCATAAAGATTAGAGCAGATCTAACTGAATTAGAGAATAGAAAAACAATTGAAAAAATTGAAAAGACCAAAAGCTGGGTTTTTGAAAAGATCAACAAAATTGATAAACCACTGGCTAAACTTACGAAAGAAAAGCAGGAAAGGAAACAAATAACCCAAATTAGAAATGAGAAGGGAGTTGTCACTACAGATGCAACAGAAATCAAAAACATCATAACAGAATACTATGAAAGACTGTACTCTAACAAATTTGAAAACCTAGGGGAAATGGACAAATTCCTTGACTCATACCACCTACCCAAATTATCACACCATGAAGCAGAACAACTTAATAAACCCATCACAAAGGACGAGATTGAAAAGGTCATCAAAACACTGCCAACCCAAAAAAGTCAGGGCCCAGATGGCTTCAAGGCAGAATTCTACCAAGCATTTAGAAAAGAGTTATCCCCAGTACTATTGAAACTATTTAACAGTATAGAAAGGGATGGAGTACTCCCAAACTCATTCTATGAAGCCAGCATAACCCTGATACGTAAGCCCAGGAAAGATCCAACAAAGACAGAGAACTACAGACTGATATCACTCATGAACTTAGATGCAAAAATCTTCAACAAAATTCTTGCCAACAGAATACAACAACATATCAAGAAAATAATCGATCATGACCAAGTGGGATTCATACCAGGGAAACAAGGCTGGTTCAACATCAGGAAAACAATTAATGTGATTAACCACATAAATAACACAAAAGACAAAGATCACCTGATTTTGTCCATTGATGCCGAAAAGGCATTTGATAAAGTCCAACACCCATTCATGCTAAAAACTTTTAGCAAAACGGGCATAGACGGCAAATTCCTCAACAGAATTAGGGCCATTTATACAAAGCCAATTGCCCACATCATCCTGAATGGAGAGAGACTGAAAGACTTTCCCCTGAGATCAGGAACTAGACAAGGATGTCCACTGTCACCTCTCCTATTCAACATTGTGCTAGAAGTTCTAGCCAGAGCAATTAGACAAGACGAAGAAATAAAGGGCATCTGCATCAGCAAAGAGGAAGTTAAAATCTCCCCATTCACAGATGATACGATTGTATATGCAGAGAACCCCAAGGAATCTATAAGTAAGTTACTCAAACTGATAGAAGAGTTCAGCAAAGTCTCACGATACAAGATAAACATAAGTAAATAAGTAGGATTCCTTTATACCAACAACAAGACTGTTAAGGAGGAAATTATCAAATGTATACCATTTGTGATACCCCCTAAGAAGATAAAGTACCTAGGAATTAATCTAACCAGAGAAACAACAGACTTTTACAAAGAGAACTACAAGCCCTTACTACAAGAAATTAAGAGATACTTAGATAAATGGAAAAACCTACCCTGCTCATGGATAGGAAGACTTAACATTGTGAAAATGTCTATTTTACCCAAAGCAGTTTATTTATATAATGCAATCCCAATGTAAGTTCCAGCATCATTTTTTAATGAGATGGAGAAACAAATCACCAATTTTGTTTGGAAAGGGAAGAAGCCCCGGATAAGTAAGGTACTACTAAAGAAGAAGAACTTACTGGGAGGCCTCTCATTACCCGACCTTAGAACATACTACACTGCCACACTGGTCAAAACAGCCTGGTACTGGTACAAGAACAGATAGATCGATCAATGGAACAGAATTGAGACCCCAGAGATCACACCATCTGTCTATGAACGGCTGATATTCGACAAAGGCCCTAAGACATTAAACTGGAGTAAAAACAGTATCTTCAACAAATGGTGCTGGCAAAATTGCTTATCCATCTGCAATAAACTGAATCAAGATCCATATCTTACACCTTATACAAAAACCAACTCCAACTGGATAAAAAACCTAAATATCAAACCCAAAACGATAAAGCTCATCCAAGAAAAGGTAGGAACAACAATGGAAGTTTTAATACACAATGAAGACAGACTCCAAAATCTGTCAAAGAAACCTCAATCAACAGAAGAGAAAATAGATAAATGGGAACTGTTAAGAATCAAACACTTTTGCTCATCCAAAGACTTTATTAATAGAATTAAAAGAACACCCACAGAATGGGAAAAAATATTTGGCAACTCTATGTCAGATCGACGCCGGATCTCCATAATCTGTAAGATACTACAAAATATCAATAAGAAGAAGATAAACCATCCTATTAAGTGATGGGCAAAGGAGATGTACAGACACTTCACTAAAGAGGAGATCCAGGCAGCCAAAAAACACATGCGGACATGTTCACGATCTTTAGCTATTAAAGAAATTCAAATCAAGACAACAATGAGATACCATCTCACCCCAACAAGATTGGCCATGATCCAGAAAACACAAAACAACAAATGCTTGAGAGGCTGTAGAGAAAGTGGAACCGTCCTACACTGTTGGTGGGGTTGCAAAATGGTCCAGCCTCTTTGGAAGGCAATCTGGTGCTTCCTTAAAAGAATGGATATCGATATACCATTTGACCCAGTAATTCCACTACTTGGAATACATCCTACAGAATTAAGGCCTTTCACACCAACAGACACATGCATCATAATGTTTACCACAGCACAGTCCACGATAGAAAAAAGATTGAATCAACCCAGATGCCCAACAATAGAAGAATGGATAGGTAAACTATGGTACATATGCTCAATGGAGCACTACGGAATGATAAATAACGATGATTCCAGGAAACATCTCCTAACCTGGTTTCAACTGGAAGACATTATGTTGAGTGAAAGTAGTCAGCGACAAAGGGACAAATACTGTATGAGACCTCTATGATAAGATCTCAAAAACAGACTTGTGTATAGAAGAAAAGACTCTTTGAGAGCTGCAAGGGAGGGGAGGGAGGGGGGAAGATTTAGTTTAGATAGTTACTAGAAATCTAGTTGGGATAAAGCGGTGATAGCACACATTAGAAACAAGAACAACATTAAGTGGACTTCAGCATAACTTGAGTACTCCTTCCATCTTAACTCAGTACTGCAAGGATAGAGTAGCTGGAGTAGGGGGCGGGGGACCATGCTCTTAGGCGAATTCCAGGCCAATTGGCACAACTAGAGTTTTGCTAAGAGAGCTCTCTGCACCCCACATTGGTGAGTGGCGTCTGGGGTCTTAAAAGCTGCCAAGCTGCCATCTGAGGACACAGCAAATGGTCCCAACTCAGCAGGAACGAATGTTCACCAAGGAACAAAATGACATGCGGTAAAGACAACCGAGAAGACAGAGAGACCCGCAAGAGTGGGTGCCTACATTGACTTGGGACCAGAAGAACCAGATGGTGCCCAGCCACCACCAGTGATAGCCACGATGGAGCTCACAGAGAGGAGTCTCACTGGCAACACAAGAATAAAACGAGGTGCATCATGAGATCTCCACTAAAAGACCTCAATTGATGGTCCAGCGGTTTTGGGGTTCCTCTGAGAGCATGGCCCCTGGCCCTGATGCTGTGCTTTCCCATAAATTATAACAAAGTTCCCCTCTTTGGACAGGAATGGATTGGACTTGGCAATGCAAAGTGACCACATATTGGAAGCACTTTATGGTTCTATACATCTATAGAATATCATCTTGCTGACCTCTGGCTGGAGGAAGGGGAGTGGACAGAGAGGAGGGGAAAGGAGGCTGTTGGGAGGATGAGACATGTATGGAGCAGAGAGGAATAGTGTGCAGTCACCAGACAGGGAGAGCAGTGGAAGCTGCATATAGGTGGGCATGTAAATTTATTCATGAATGTACATTTTCCCTCAGTTATGATAAACTAAAAAAAAAAAAAAAGATAACAGAATAGCATGTTTAAGTACTGTAAGGGACATACTTTCAACCCAGAATGTTTTAAACAATAAAATACTCTCTGAAACTGAACGTTAGACAATGACTTTTTTGAATATAGAGTATCTGAAAGAATTCATCATCACCAATCTATACTACTGCAACTAGGAAAGGTAGTTCTTCAAGCAAAAGGAAAATAATATCAGACAAAAACGCTGATCTATATAAAACAGTTAAGGCCACTAGACATAACAACTAAGTGTATACATATAAGTATCCTTCTTTTTTTAATAATTTTAATCTTGAAATTGTCCTTGAGATGTATAGCAAATCAAGATAACTAAATGTTTAGATAAAAATATTAATAGCAATATATCTGGAAGGTTATAACATATAGAAGTAAAATGCATGACAGCAGCAACACAAAGTCCAGGAGAGGAAAAATGGAAGTATATTGTTTCAATGTTCTTTTCCTATACATGACGTAGTATAACATTACTTGAAAGCCAACTATGATAAGTTGATGCCATAATCGTAACTACTAAATCAGTCATCAATAAACAACAAATAGTGACACAAATTTTGTTGTGTTTCTTGAGTGATTTCTTTAGTACAAATAATTACTAAAATACTGGTTTATTAAAATGAAGTAAAAGGAGATAAAACTATTTTGTTAAAACTTAATTAACTCAAAGGAAAACATAAAAATATGGAAGAACAAAGAACAGAATAGGACAAATAGAAAGTGAACAACAAAATGGTAGACTTAAATCCAACAATTATCACCAATTACATTAGATATAAATAAAATACAAATCCCACTTAAAAGTCAGACATTGTCAGATTAGATAAAACAGCAACACCCAACTGCATAGTACCTATCAGTAAAACACACTTCAGTGAGTTTTACTTCTGGGATAGGAGTTGCATGGACCAGCTACCATGATGAATATGCAAAACTGGTAAAATCTATCTATCTGAACATTACAAAGCCTCTAGAAATTGTCCTTGAGATGTACGGCAAATTGAGAACAATTTATTCAAAAAAATAAGATTTGGAGAGAAGAGAGTCTGTTGCATCTGAGCCATAATCAGGCACCCCCACCCCCCAGCACCACTCATGTCAGTTTGATGGAAGCTCAACTTTGCGCAAGAGTAGAAATGCAGACCAGACTCCTCTTTCACCCAGTTCCTAGTCAAGGGTTGCTGCATTTAAATAGTTGGGCAGATCACCAGAATTTCCCATCTCTTTTGACCCTAAGATGAAGAGGGCAAATTACTGGCAAGTACAACTAAGAGGTCAAGGCTTCCTCCCTTCACCTACTCCCTCTCCCCAGTCACAGTGGGGAGGCTATCTACATGTGTGGCAGGCCAAGAATAGTGGGGCTCTAACTCTCCTCAGCCCTGGTCCTTTGTAGAGCAGTGGCTCCTTTTCCAGAGAAATAAGCTGAGAACACTATGGCTCCCACCTTACTCAATGCCCAGAGCGATGAGTGACTCAAAAACTTTGCCTGGAGATAGGACAGACCATCCATAAAAAAGAGAGGTCTAAATCTCTCCTCACTCAAACTGACTTTGTTATAGAGTGTCAAGAGGTTCAGCTAGGATACTCTCAAAAACAATCTCTCATCTTTTAGTTACAGGCTACAGGCTTAAAGATAGACAAGCTAGTTTACCAGGAAAAACAAGAAAAGAGACAGCTAAGTAGAGTATACCTGGGGTCAAAGAAACATCCAAGACTGACCTCAAAAAGCTATTTCTGCCCAGATTTAATGGTATCAGACTGAGCAAGGTATGTTCCAGGGTATTGTCACAAATAATAATCAGCCTGCAATTAGCCCAAATAAACCGAAAACCATTGTCAAGTTAATTGTGATTCAGTGACACCTTAAGACATATTAGAACAGCCCAACTGAAATGAGGACATCTATATACATATATAGAATATATAGTAAAGTGGATCTTGTCACAAACATAAGAATTGGCTCAACTATTAAAATATAAAATGGCTATGTTCAAGCTAAGTAAGGCAGTGAGAAAATCTAAAGTTATGATGAAGTAGTAGAGTGAAGAAAAAAATGAGAAAAAAACAACTACCAGATGGACATGGAAGCAGATGGTTAGAACGACGGTAAAGATGCCAGCCCAAACAGAAGGAAGTCAACAACTGAAGGCACCAGAAGATGAGAAAGAGGGACTCGACACTAGTGACCAGAACTAAGTAAACAACTTCTTTATATGCTATTATATGAAACCCAGGACTCTGCACTTGGGGTGCCACAGTTTCCTCCTGAGAGTCTGTGCCTACCAGTCCGTTGACAAGCTGTGACCTGACCTTGAACCCTATCTACTGTCTCCTCAAGGCCTGGTTCAAGTAGCTGTGATAGTTTTCCATTGGTGACTGAGTTTCCTGTCCTGACCCTGCTGGATTCATTTCCCAGATACCCTGTTATCACAGAATCCTACTCTGGACTCTACCGACATCTGAACGGCGAAAGCACAGCCAGCCCTAAAATTCATCAGAATGAAGCCTGCTTTTAAGGCAGTATGAATGATGACACACTAATGTTATGACTAACCGTGCAGTCCCTGTGGGGCCTGCTGTGAACTTGTGTGTGGTTTTGAATTAATATAACTAATGTAACCTTTTTGGGAGCTTTGGGATGCTAGGATCCTTCCCTGTTTGTTCTTGACTAACAGTGTATGTTAAGCTGCTATTTAATACAAATAAATATTTCTAACTAAACTATATATGTACATGTGCTTTTAACCAAGACACTAAATAAAGCTTATCACTGACCCCAAGCCTTGTGGTCTCATATTTTCCTATAGGGTTTCCAAGTCTGTAATCTTTGTGGAAGCAGACTGCTACATGGAGATGTTGGTGAGTTCCAACCACTAGTCTATTGGTAAGCAACCAAGCACTTAACCACCAGAACACAAAGGCTCCTCTGTCTCTAATTAGTAGAGCCTAAAACAGTGGACATAAAGACAATTCCACATCATGGTGACCCCATGCGTGCCAGAGTAGAACTTTGCTCCATTAAGTTGCCATTGATCTAAACACTCAGAAACACGTACTAGGCCTTTTTTTCTGAGGAGCCTCTGAGTGGACTTGAACCTATGATAGTATCACTGGAATCTCCACTTCAGACAGCTGTGGACAAACACACAGCTGGTTCCACCTCCCAGAGACCCCAGTGGAGTCTTAGGGATGGGTTTAATACCAACTGAGGCAGACAGTTTAATAGACAGATCAGGGAAAGGAAGAGGCAACAAGAGCTCTCCTACAAATGCTGCCATGCCAGGGTAGTTGTGTGTACAATTGCATCTTCTTAGGAGCAATATCAGAGTTTTTACACCGTGACAGAAATAAACATCATTGAAATAGCCTATTCAAGTCAGAAACAAACAAAAACAAATATAAACCAGAGAGTGAGGAGTGAAACATATAACCAGAATTCTCACAACATGTTACCTAAAATGTCCAGATACATAGGCAGTTTTATTATCATTTCAAAATTGTAGCCCTTAGCACTCTTTGCAATGCTTTTTCACAACCAATATAAAACATCAGCCATGATTCATTTCTCTCAGATTTCTTCTCTCGGGTTTAACTCAGCCATCCAGTGAGTTATTTCTCATTATCTGTGGTCTTATCATCAGTGGTCAACTTTTCTTTATAATTTGTATATTTGACTAGATACATTTTAAAATGGGTAGTTGTTCCCATAATGTTCTCAATTATCTGAATTTTTCAAAAATATTTACAAATACACACAAATACACATACATAAGCACATGCACATGCAAGCACATATGAATAACAGTTTTAGTTCCAACTTTTTTTGTCCGTCAACTTTATCCATCTATATAAAAGTCAACTGAATGTATACTATGGCTGTTCTCTGCATATCTCTAATAATCTCATGACTGACATAAGTCCTCACTGATCTCCTAAAACTGTCCTCAAAAAGTAATGCATGAACTTTTTCATCACTAGATAAATTGAGTCTTTTTTTTTTTTTTCCGTATCTTCTAAATGTCTACATGGCCAAGCTTTATTCTTTTATGAGTTTACTTACTTTTCAGGGTTTCTGAGGCTCTATTAAATCTTAGTGCTTTGAAAAAAGTCAGAATAAGATGCACTGTTCTCTGATGATTCCTTGTTCATTAACTATGATACATAGCTACACAAATTTCAACTGAATGTTAGATTAAAAACCTATTGAAGATGATGTATTTCAATAGTGTGTTGCAGATTGCAAGTGTTTAATAAGTTTTATTAAATAAAAATGTTCCACTATTAAAAAATTCAGTATCATCTATGTAAAAGACTGTTGCAAAATTAACAATTCCCATTTGGTAATAATCTGTATTAAATGTTAAGGATCCTGAAATGGTTTGATAGTGTAACCTGAAATGTATTTTCTTCTTAACCTATTGGTAGGTTAAAGGGTGTTTAATGTACTCTTACCATTACTAAATTATTTCTTTAAAATTAGATGTTGCTAGTAAATGTTGGTAGCCAACAGTAGCTTTCAAAGAACTAAGGACATGATATTGATGACTTTTGAGTACTTCAAGCTTTGCTTACTGAGCACTGAAATCATTGTTGTCTTCTTCTCATAAACATTTTTTCTGTATCTCTGTCTTGGTGAATGATATTACCATCTAGACAGTATCCTGAGACAGAAATCTGAGACTCAACTGGGTTTTCTTGTTTTTTCACTGCCTAAAACCAACAATTTCTGTAGATTCTAATTCCAAAATACCTCTTCAATCTGTTTGCCTCTATTTCTACTGTCAAATTCTTTTATAAACTGTAATCACATTGTAATGGAATTATTGCAACACTCCCAAAACTTAAGCCTTTATTTCTTCCCATCTTTTGCCAAGTTTTGCTGTGTTTCTTTACAAAAGACAAATCTGGTAATGTCATTTTCCTGAAACCATGTTAAGGGCCCCACATTGCCCTTAGCATAAACTTCTTAGTAAATCATACAACAGTCTGCATGGTCTGCTCCTCTTTCCCTCTCCAGTCATATTTCTTATTCCTTCTTCACACTCAATATTTAATGCTTAATGTGTTTTTTCATATTCCCTAAAAAAAATCATGATCATCTCAGGGACCAGCCACTTATAATTTCATCTTTCCAAAACTCCTTTCCCCATCACATTTTCTGTCCATTATCCAAGTCTCACCTTGAATGTCACTTCTTCAAGAAAGCTTTCCTAGACTCTCATGTTGCAGATAGTGGTTTTTCACGTGCTCTTATCATCAACCTGCATTTTCACATAGCTTACTCTGTTGTTGTTGGCCACTGAATCAGTTCTGACTCACAGCAGCCCCGTGTGTGCAAAGTACCACTGCTCCACAGCAGATTTCAAGGATTGTCCTCCAAAGTGCCTCTTGGTAGATTCAAACTGCCAATCTTTCAGCCAACAGTCAAGCACTTAACCATTTAATTTTAAGTTGTAGTCACTTATCTATATTCCCCATTGGTCTGTAAACTACTTGACTAAATTACCTATGATAATAATTTTCACCACCATTTCCTTAGAATCAAGCACAGAAAACTGCACATGGTAAGCAATCCTGTACAATGGAATGAATCCCTTTTTAGGCTTTCCAATCAATATCTTCTATTTTATAAATAAGACAAGAAAAGTTTCATCCTTCTCTTATTGGCATTAAATTATAACAATTTTGTTTAATGTGTCAATATTAGTTTAGATTTACAATGCATTTACCAAATTTTACACTTTTTAAAAAAAATCTTATTTCTTCTAGGTCAAGTTGTGTCTTCATAAATGGTATCCTTTGGTATTTGTCAGGACTATAAGATGTTCTTGATTCATAAAAAATATAAAAGACATGTTTTGGGATGCCTAACATGCTTAGAGTGTTATTAGACAATCTGCTCCCCATGGCAATGATTCTAGTCAAAGAGGGTAGATCCTTTTGTCCAGGTTATACAGCCATGATCATTCCCCTCCCTTCATTAGAACCAAGAGCAGCAAAGACTTTGCCCACAAGCTGATTAGATTATATTCTCTCTCTGTCTCCCTGTCTGTCTCTCTGTCTCTCTTCAGAATCTGAACTGTGAACACAATATCTAGGAGTTGGTTGGTGGCAGTCTCATGATATAAAAGGCCATGTGTCTCAAAACCTGACATGGTTTTCACTTCTGAGTCACATGTGTTGAAAAGCTAGTAGAGAGGACAGGTTTATAAAGAAAATAAAGCGAATGGAGCAGACACAAAAAGAAAACCACAGGAAAAAAGAATATGTTGCCTCTTAGAAAAAAAAGATCTAATAGCTATTTTAGTAGGTATTTTCTAGTATCTAACTCTAATGCTTCTTGAAACCTATCTGTATTTCTTGACGTTAGGTTCTCTGATATATCCTGGTAGCTCTTATTCTTACCAGCAACCAATCCGCCGCTGTCAAGTTGATTCTGAGTCACAGAGACCCTGTAGGACAGAGTAGAACTGCTCCATAGAGTTCCAAGGAGCACCTGGTAGATTCGAACTGCCTACCTTTTGGTACCAGATGTAGCACTTAACTACTATGTCACCAGGGCTATGACTCCACAATTTGGGCCATTCTTTTTCATATATTCAGTGCTGTCTAAAGTGGTATGTGTTACATGCATGTGTACTGAATAAACAAATGAGTCCTGGTGGTACAGTGGTTAAGAACTCAACTGCTAATTGGAAAGTTCCAAAAGAGAAAGACCTGGCAATCTGGTCCCATAAAGATTATACTCTAGAAAATCATACAGGGTATGATGCAACTTGTGGTCACAAGCAAGTACCAAATTAACATTACAGACAATAAATTTGTTTGTTCTAGAAAGTTTTCTTTTCAAAGAATGGGATCAGACTGAACCAATGAAAAAAGTGGGATTTTAATTATGGCTTACATTATTTGTAGAGGCAATGTTATATAACAACCAAAATTCACAAACAAGAAAACACAAATACTTTCATGTCCAGAGAGTACTACCTGTTGACTGAAGTTTAAGACTTATAAGTTAGTTTCAGATTGTGGAGAATCTTTCAATCTAAATTTAGAAATTTGTTATATAATAGGGAAACTTAGAGAGGCAGAGAATGGCGATACATGATCAAACAGAGATTAAATTGGAAAGGGACATCAGTTAGCAAATGATGTAAGTAGAATATATGAAAATTCTAAAATCTGTGTGGAAATGTTTTGATATATAGTATTTCCTCTTTGAAAATCATGCCTCTCACCTCAGCACAGCAGCTGAGAGCTAGGTACAAAACACTTCTCAGAAAAATTTCCCTGCAAAACCCCACCTCAAAACAAGCAGAGTTTCTGTGTTCTTGCTATGTGATCTGTCTTTCAGTCTCTGCTCCTCCTGCATTTGTCCTGTCAGTTCATTACAAAAAAACCCACTGCCGTGGAGTCAGGTCTAACTCATGGTGACCCCAGAGGTCAGAGTAGAATTGCCCCATTGAATTACCAAGGAGTACCTGGCAGATTTGAACCGCTGACTTTTTTTTTGGTTAGCAGACGTCACACTCAACCCACTACACCACCAGGGTTTCCAAGTTCATTGTAAGATACTATTATAACTTATTCAATCACCTAGTTTCTCCACTAAATTGAAAGCTCCATGAAAACCATATGTTCTTTTTTCCCAGCATGACTTGTGCTGGATAGGCTTATTAGTTTTTTGTTTGTTTGTTTGTTTTCAGTTTTGAGATCTTCTCACTGGGTAAGGACAAAGAGTACTACAGGGTAATCTGGTATGTGTCTTGTATTCTGTGAGTTGTGGTTGTTTGGTACCAGCAGTCCATGCTGACTCATGTGACAGCAGAACTTCCAGAGGGTTTCCTTGGCTATAATCTTTTTGGGAGCAGATCATCAGATCCTTACTCCTGTGGAGCCACTGATGGGCTCCAATCAACCTTTCACTTAGCAGCCAAGCATTTAACCACTACACCACCAGGGATCCTTATCCTGCGGTTAGACTCCGTTATTCCTCGGGAGATGATAATATAAAGCAACTATGTCTTAACCACTATAAGAAAAGCAGCTTAAAATTCTGACATGGTGGCAATTTGCCTGTTTTCTTTCCTAGAGTTCTTCTGCTCCTAGCATACTTGATTTATATTTGAGAATGAACTATTCTTTTAATTATTGAACATGTGAAGAACTTTATGCCCTTACAAAGTACTCTTCAATATCCTATAAACTACATCCATTCCTGCAAAGAAAAGGAATGTTCATGATAAACCCAGTTTATAGATGAAGAAACTAAGTAAAAAGATTACTGTGCTCTCACACAGTGAGAGAGAATATGACTCATTTAAATATTTGTAGTTTCCCTAGAGATATAATCATAGTTATCAATTCTGTTCTATTCCTTCTATACAGCCTTGTAAGTTCCTTCCTAGTTCCTGAAACAAAGGCCGAAAGGAAGAAGTGCCTTTTCTGGAATGCATGATAAAGGAAAGGTCAAAATTTCTCCACTCAGGCAAGGCAAGCTTTTGGTCAATGATGAACACTGAAGCAATGATTACTCAATACATTTGTTTCAGTAAATACTAATAAGACACTATAAACTTTTCACTATAAATTTTTTCAAAAAAGTTTTGCTCATATTTTATATTTAATGTGATACTTTGTGGTATTACATTTATAAAATACACCCACCTTAAAAATTTTAAGCTCTCCCGAGAACCTGAGACTGTACCCACTTGATCACAAAAATGGCTATTTTAAGCAATTATATATAAAAGTTTTAAGAAAAATAGTCTGTAGTTCACTACCTGAAAAAGAAAAAATTGTACTGGCACTCCATAAAGTCAATTCTCTAAGCCTGTTTTATATAAATTAATTATTACTTCACAGATTTTTAAACTTGTTCAATAATTACATATCACTGTAAGTATTGTTTGTCTTAAATTTCAAGTTACACATTAACTTGAGTTTTAGAGATTTGTCTTTAACAAATGATTTCAGTGATGAATGTGTTGTTGTTTTTGCTGTTGTTGTCAGGTGCTATCAAGTCAGTTCCCACTAATAGCGACCCTATGAGCAAAAGAACAAAATACTGCCCAGCCTTGCACCATGTCCACAATTGTTTTTTAGCCCACTGTTGTGACCACCATGTCAAACCATTTCACTGAGGGTCTTCCTCTTTTTTGCTGACTCTCCACTCTACCAACCATGATGTCCTTCTCCAGGGACTGATCCCTCCTGAGAACATGTCCAAGTATGTAAGACACAGTCTTGCCATCTTTGCTTCCAAGGAGCATGCTGGTTGTACTTCTTTCAGAACAGATCTGTGTGTTCTTTTGGCAGTCCTGGGTACATTCAACATTATTCTCCAACAACACAATTCAAAGGCATTGATTCTTTTTTTGTCTTCTTCGTTCACTGTCCAGCTTTCATATGCTTATGATGAGACTGAAAATACTATGGCTTTCATCAGGTGCACTTTAGTCTTTAAGGTGATATCTTTACTTATCGATTCTTTAGAGATCCGTTGCAGAATATTTTCTCAGTGCAATGCGTCTTGTGATTTCTTGACTGCTGCTTCAATGGGCACTGACTGTGGACCCAAGTAAAATGAAATTCTTGACAGCATCAATCCTTTCTCCATTTATCATGATGTTGATAGCTGGTCCAGTTGTGAAGATTTTTGTTTTCTTGATGTTGAGATGCAATCCATACTGAAGGCTGTGGTCCTTGATCTTCGTAAGTAAGTGTTTCAAATCTTCACTTCCACCAAGTACTCTGGTGTCGTCTGCATAATGCAGGTTGTTAATGAGTTGTACTCCAATCCTGAAGCCTTGTATACAAAGTAGTTTGTATAATTCAGCTTCTCAGATTTCGCACAGCATACAGATTGAAAGGTATGGTGAAAGGATACAACCCCCATGCAAACTTTTCCTTACTTTAAATCATGTAGTGTCCGCTTTTTCTGTTCACATGATTGTCTCTTAATCCATATACAGATTCCTTTAGAGCACAATTAAGTGTTCTGGAATTCCCATTCTCTGCAACATTCGCCATAATTTGTTATGATCCACACAGTCAAATGCCTTTGCTTAGTCAACGAAACACAGGTAAACATCTTTCTGGTGTTTTCCGCTTTCAGCCAAGATCCATCTCACATCAGCAACGATATCCCTGGTTCCAAGTTAGCTCTCAACAAAATCAATTTGGATTAATAGAGACTTAAGAATTAAACCAGTCATGAAAGAAAAAAAGGCACTTCTTTAACAAATGCAAATAAAAGCAAAAACATATTTCTTTGGTGACTGCCCAGATCTATTATATTCTTAAAGCATCTTACACTTTCTGGATTTAGTTCTTTGAAAGGCTAAAGTTATACTTCATTAAGATTACTGGCCCATATTCAACCATTTCAGAAACTAGAATATGATCCAGAATTGACAGTACTGAAGAAGTCCAAGCTGCACTAGAGGCATTGGCAAAAAACAAGGTAGAAGGAATCGACAATGCTAATTGAGAAGTTTCAACAAAAGGATGCAGTGGTGGAGATGCTCACTGGTCAATGCTAAAAAACTAGCAATATAGCTCCCTGGCCACTCAACTGGCAGATATCATATGTGTGCCCATTTCCATGAAAAGTAATCTAGTAGAATATGGAAATTTCAAGCAATATCATTAATAATCACACAAGTAAAATTTTGCTGAAGATCATTCAAAAGTGGTTGCTACTGTACACTGACAAGGAATTGCTGGAAAGTCAAGCTGAATTCAGAAGACAGAATGGAGGATATCATTCCTGACATCAGATGGATCCCAGATGAAAGCAGAAGAGATGGAAAGATGTTTACTGTGTTTTATTGACTCTCTGGATCATAAAAATTTATGGATAATATTGTAAAGAATAGGAATTTCAGAACATCTAACTGTGCTCAAAAAAGGCTGCACATGAACCAAGACGGAACTGCTCAAAAAGACCGAGGACACACTGTATGGTTTAAAGTCAGGAAAGGTGTGTGTCAGGGTTGCATCTTTCATCATACTTCTTCAACTTTTATGATGAGGAAATAATCCAAGAAGTTGGACTATGTGAAGAGGAATGTGGCATCAGGATCAGAGGAAGACTCACTAACAATATGCCATATGCAGACGACACAATCTTGCTTGCTAAAAGTGTAGAAGAACTGTAGCGCTTACTGATGAGAATCAAATAGTTCAGCCTTCAGTACAATTACAGCTCAACACAAAGAAAACAAAAATCCTAAAACTGGAACAATAAGTAGCACCATGATAAACAGAGAAAAGACTAAAGTTGCCAAGAATTTCATGTTACTTGGAAGCAGTAATCAAGAGATCAAATGCCCACTGCATTGGATAATTATTAGCCTGGGGGCCAGTACTTGCAAACAGGACAGAGCTTCTCAGGCAAAAACGCAGTAGTTTACACAGTCTTGCCTATGGTGGGGGCCCGACAACAGAGGCTGAGGACTAACTACGTCTCGGCACCTTTAGCCCCTTTATCGGCTGACCGTGTGGAGGGCACCATTTTAGATACAGTGGCTGCAGCTGAACCTAATTCTTAGCTTGGGAGTCACAGCCTGCCCAGAGGAGAGCACTTTTCTATCAGACAAGCAGTAGTTTACACATTGTCACTGGGTCCTGTCAGCAGGCTGGGTCCTGTCAGCAGAGGCCATCAGGGCAGTAGCACTGCTGTATTTTGAACTACTTTGTATCATCTAGGGTTGGATATAGAGGTGCTTACTTTGCCAATTGGGAAGGGGGACTTCTACACCTGAAAACCTGACTGATTTGGGAAGTGGTCAGATACCTTTTGTTTTGCATTTTAAGACAGCCTAGAGAAACATATGCAGTCCATCTTCACAGTATCTCTCCCAGCCTTTACTTACTAAAATAAAACCCAAAAAGCAGCAGATGCTTGTGGCATACAAGAAATCACCCGTGGCTTCAGAAGGCTCCCAAACAAAACAACCAAGGAGGTTTCGAGATGAAGAAACTTTTCTGAAATCATCAGAAGGTGAATACAAAAGGATTATATACAGAGCCCTTCTAGACCTTATACAAAATGCAGCAGAACAAATGGAAAAATTAAGCAAGCTGTTCAATCTGATGGAACACCAGTACTCTGAAATCCAACAGATCAAGAACAAAATCAAAGACATACAAACTTCCATTCAAAGCCAAGAAAACAGAATGGAACAAATGGAAAAAAAAATTTCTGACTTGGAAGACAGAGCTACTGACGCCAGCGTCTATGAGCAGAAATCTGAAAAAAGAAACAAGAAAAATGAAGAAGCATTAATAAGTATGTGGGACTCTATTAAGAGGAATAACCTTCAATTAATTGGAGTCCCTGAACAGGATGAGACGCCTGAGAACAGAGAGAGTATCATTGCTGAGCTGCTGACAGAAAACTTCAGAGAAATCATGAAGAAAGAGAATATAGATATCCCAGGTACATATCGTACACCACTTAATATAGACCTCAAAAGAAAGGCTCCAAGGCATATTATAATCAAGCTTAACAAAATGAAACATGAGCAGCAACTCTTAAAGGCAGCAAGACTCAAAGCAAAGCTAACATTCAGAGGGTAACCCTGTAGGCTTTCATCAGATTTCTCAGCAGAAACCATGCTGGCTCGGTACAAGAGCATGACATATTCAAAGCCTTGAAGGAGAACTTCCAACCAAGAATTATATATCCTGCAAAACTATCTTTGAAATATCAAAATGAAACTAAGACATTTCCAGATAAACAGAAATTCAGAGACTTTGTAAAAAACAAACCAAAACTACAAGAAATACTAAAAGAAGTTCTTGGCTTTGGCTTAAAGAAAAAAACCACTAACTTTATATTTTAGAATGACACATCATCCAGAATTCTACTCAGTTAGGGAAGGTTCCGAACTCAATCACAGCTTTAATACTGAAAGAAACAATCCAGTGATTATCATGGAAATCATGGTGCCATTATATTAAAAAGAGGGATGTACTACAGTTGTTATAGTCCTTCCAGATGGAGAGGAAGTCAACAAGACTGGTAGTAATTAAAATTGGGTTTACATACAGTTTATTAAGGGGGACCATAGGGACAGCTGTAAAGCACAACAAAGATGCAGCATACCATATCAAGAAATGTGACACAGGAGTTTCAACAACTAGAAAACCAGCTCTGAAAAAGGTGAAAAGTCAACTCACAAAAAAGAATGTCCTAGAACAGACTACTAAGAACAACAGAGAAAACATCAACACAAAAATAAACATATCACAATGGCAGCACTGAACACATACCTACCAATAATTACATTGAATGTGAATAGACTGAATGCTCCAGTAAAGAGACATCGAGTGACATCTTGGATCAAAAGACAGGAGCCATCCATATGTTATCTACAAGAAACTCACTTGAGACTTAAAGGTAGCAGCAAACTGAAAATTAAAGAATTGAAGAATATTATATCAAGCTAACAATGAGCAAAGAAGAGCAGGTGTGACAATTCTAATCTCAGACAAAATCAATTTTAATGTAAAATCCACCATCATGGACAAAGATGGACACTATATATGGCTGAAAGGTTCAGTACACAAGCAAAACTTCACTATATTAAATATTTATGCACTAATAACAGAGCATCTAAATACGTAGAAGAAACACTGACAACACTCAAAAAGAGTTAGAGTACTCCACAGTAATAGTAGGAGACTTTAACACTCCACTCTCAATACTGGACAGATCATCTAGAAAAAAGCTCAATAAAGATACAGAAGACCTTATTGCCACAGTGAACCAACCAACTAAAACTCATCGATATATACAGAACTTTCTACCCATCTGTGGACAACTACACCTTCTTCTCCAGTGCACATGGAACATTCTCCAGAATTGACCACATGTTAGGATATAATGCAATTCTCAACAAAATCCATACCACTGAGTTATTGCAAAGCGTCTTCTCAGATCTTAAAGTCGTAAGTCGAAATCAATACCAGAAGAAACATAGACAGAAAGTGGAACTCTTGGAGACTGAATAACATCTTGCTCAAAAAACCATGGGTTATAGAAGAAATCAAGGATGAAATAAAGAAATTCATGGATTCCAATGAGAACGAAAACACTTCCTACCAGAATCTATAGGATACAGCCAAAGCAGTCCTCAGAGGTCTGTTTATCTCCGTAAACGCACACATCTGGAAGGATGAAAGAAACCAAATCAAGGAACTAACCCTACAGCTTGAACTAAAACAGAGAGAACAACAGAGGAACCCCTCAGTATCAGAAGAAAACAGATCATAAAGATTAGAGCGGAACTAAACGAATTGGAGAATAGAAAAACAATTGAAAAATTCAAAAGACCAAAAGCTGTTTTTCTGAAAAGATCAACAAAACTGACAAAGCACTGGCTAAACTTACTAAAGAAAAACAGGAAACAAATAACCCAAATTAGAAATTAGAAATGAGAGGGGAGTTGCCACAACAGATCCACAGAAATCAAAAACATCATAACAACACTATTTAAGACTGCATTCTAACAAATTCGAAAACCTAGAGGAAATGGACCAATTCCTTGATTCATATCACCTACCCAAATTATCACAACATGAGGCAGAACAATTTAATAAACCCATCACCAAGGAAGAGATTGAAAATGTCATCAAAAACTGCCAATCAAAAAAAGCCCAGGCCCAGATGGCGTCACTGCAGAATTCTATCAAGCTTTTACAGCAGAGTTATCTCCAATACTATTGAGACTATTTCACATTATAGAAAGGGATGGAGGATTCCCAAACGCATTCTATGAAGCCAGCATAACCCTGATAACAAAGCCAGGGAAAGACTCAACAAAAAAGGAGAACTACAGACCAGTATCACGAATCTAGATGCAAAAATCTTCAACAAAATACTTGACAATAGAATACAACAACATATCAAAAAAATAATCCATCATGACCAAGTTAGATTCATACTAGGGATGCAAGGCTGGTTCAACATCAGAAAAACAATTAATGTAATTAACCACATAAATAGCACAAAAGACAAGAATCAACTGATTTTGTCCATTGATGCAGAAAAGGCATTTGATAAAGTACAACACTCATTCATGATAAAAACTCCTAGCAAAATAGGCATAGATGGAAAATTCCTCAATGCAATAAGGGCCATTTGTACAAAGCCAACTGCCTACATCATCCTGAATGGAGAGACACTGAAGGAGTTTCCTTTGAGAACAGGAACGAGCCAAGGATGCCCACTTTCACCTCTCTTATTCAACGTAGTAGTAGAAGTTCTATCCTGAGCAATTAGACAAGACCAAGAAATAAAGGGCAACTGAATCAGCAAAGAAGATGTCAAAATTTCCCTGTTTGCAGATGATACGATTGTATATGCAGAGAATCCCAAAGAATCTATAAGGAAACTATTCAAACTGATAGAAGAGTTTAGCAAAGTCTCAGGATACAAGATAAACATAAGTAAATCAGGAGGATTCCTTTGTACCAACAACGAGACTGTTAATGAAGAAATCATCAAATCAATACCATTTACTATAGCCCCTAAGAAGATAAGGTACCTAGGAATTAATCTAACCAGAGAAACAACAGACCTTTACAAAGAGAACTACAAGCCCTTACTACAAGAATCTAAGAGAGACATACATAAATGGAGAAACCTACCCTGTTCATGGATAGAAGACTTAACATTGTGAAAATGTCTATTTTACCCCAAACAATCTACATATGTAATGCAAGCCCAATACAAGTTCCAGACTCATTTTTTAATGAGATAGAGAAACAAATCACTAACTTTATTCGGAAAGGGAAGAAACCCCAGATAAGTAAAGTACTACTAAAGAAGAACACACTGGGAGGCCTCTCATTACCCGAACCTATTACACAGCCACAGTGGTCAAAACAGCCTGATACTGGTACAAGAATAGACAGATCGATCGATGAAATAGAACTGAGACCCCAGAGATGACACCATCTGCCTATGAACAGTAGATATTTGACAAAGGCCCTGAGACATAAAACTGGGGTAAAAGCAATTTCTTGAACAAATGGTGCTGGCAAAATTGGATATCCATCTGCAATAAACTGAAACAAGATCCATATCTTACACCTTATACAAAAACCAATTCAAATTGCATAAAAGACCTAAACATGAAATCTAAAACAATAAAGCTCATCCATGAAAAAGTAGGAACAACAATGTAAGTTTTAATACACAATGTAGACAGACTTCAAAATCTGTCAGAACAACACAATCAACAGAAGAAAAAATAGGTAAATGGGAACTATTAAGAATCAAACACTTTTGCTCATCCAAAGACTTTATTAATAGAGTTAAAAGGCCACCTACAGAATGGGAAAAAATATTTGGCAACTGTATGTCAGACTGACGCCAGATCTACATAATCTATAAGGTACTACAAAATATCAACAAGAAAAAGATAAATCATCCAATTACACAACTGGCAAATGAGATGGACAGACATTTCTCTAAAGAGGACATCCAGGCAGCCGAAAAACACATGCGGACATGTTCACAATCTTTAGTTATTAAAGAAATTCCAATCAAAATAACAATGAGATACTATCTCACCTCAACAAGGTTGGCCACGATCCAAAAGGCACAAAACAAGAAATGCTGAAGAGGCTGTGGAGAAAGTGGAACCCTCCTACACTGTTGGTGGGGTTGCAAAATGGTCCAGCCTCTTTGGAAAGCAATCGTAGCTTGCTTAAAAAAATGGATAGATATACCATTTGACCCAGTAATTCCACTACTTGGAATATATCCTACAGAATCAAGGCCATTCACACCAATGGATACATGCACAAGAATGTTTATCGCAGCATAGTCCACGATCACAAAAAGATGGAATCAAGTCAGATGTCCAACAATGGAAGAACGGATAGGTAAACTATGGTACATATACTCAATGGAGCACTATGCAATGATAAAGAACAATGATGATTCCAGGAAATATCTCCTAACCTGGTTTGAACTGGAAGACATTTTGTTGAGTGAAATTAGTCAGTGACAAAAGGACAAATATTGTATGAGACCACTACGATAAGAACTCAGGAAGACTTATACATAGAAGAAAAGACTCTTTGATGGCTGCAAGGAAGGGGAGGGAGGGAGGGCGAGGATGGGAGCCTTTAGATTGGCTATGTGGTAGAAATTTGGTTGGGTGAAACTGGTGATAGTACATATTAGAAACAAGAACAATATTAAGTAGACTTCAACATAACTTGAGTACTCCTTGCATCTTAACCCAATATTGCAAGGACAGAGTAGCTGGGGCAGGGGGCAGGAGACCATGCTCTTAGGTGAAATCAAGGCCAATCGGCACAACTAGCATTTTGCTAAGAGACCTCTCTGCACCCAACATTGGTGAATGGCATCTGGATTCTTAAAAGCTGCCAAGCTGCTATCTGAGGGCACAGCAAATGGTCCCAACTCAGCAGGAATGGATGCTCACCGAGGACCAAAACGACATGGGAGAAAGACAACCCAGAAAACAGACAGGCACACATGAGTGGGTGCCTACATAGACTTGGAACCAGAAGAACCGGATGGTGTCCGGCCACCACCAGTGATAGCCACGATGGAGCTCACAAAGCTGAGTCTCACTGGCAACACAAGAATAAAATGGGGTGCACCCTGAGATCTCCACTAAAAGACTGCAATTGACGGTCTAGCAGCTTCGGGCTTCCCCTGGGAGCATAGCTCCTGGCCCTGATGCTGCCCTGTCCACAAATCATCATGAAGTTCCACTCTTCGGACACGAATGGATTGGACCTGATGACGCAGAGTGACCATATATTTGATGCACTTTATGGTTCTATGCATCTATAGGACATCATCCTGCTGACCATTGTCTGGAGAAATGGCAGTGGGTGGAAAGGAGGGGAAAGGAGACTGTTGTGAGAATGAATCATGTATGGAGCAGAGAGGAGTAGTGTGCTGTCACCGGGCAGGGAGAGCAGTGGAAGCTGCACATAGGTGAGCATGCAAATTTATATGGGAATGTACATTTTCACTCAATCATGCCAACTTGCCATCATGTGTAATGGCCACTAGAGAAGGAATTCCAAAATCACTTTGAAGGGCAGGCTAGGCACTGGCATCAGTGCATAGCTTCCCAAGATAAGTACGTAGAGGGTGACCTCAGTGATAGTCAGCAATGAGGTAAGTAGCACTTAGCACAATTAAGTTCACATACTTAATTGTTGAACCTGTATATATCACAGACTTCCAGAAGAACAAACAAATCCATCTTGGAGGAAGTACAGCCAGAATGCTCTTTGGAAGTGAGGATGGCAAGACTTCATCTCACGTAATTTAGACATGTTGTCAGGAGGGACCTGTTCCTGGAGAAGGATGTCATATTTGGGACAGGGTTGGTGACTAAGAGGAAGAACTTTTATGAGCTGGACTGACACAGTGGCTGCAGCAATGGTCTCAAGCACAATGATTGTGAGGATGATGCAGGAACAGGAAGTGCTTCCTTGTATTGTACAAAGGGTTGCTATGAGTCAGAACAGACTGGACAGCATCTAGCAACAAACAACAAGATTGCCTCACACACAAATTCCTCAAATATTCAACATTATCACTGGATCTTATCAATTTACAAGGAACATGTGAAAATTGAGTTCAACAACTATTGATAAGTCATCAAAACTGTTTTCTCCCAATTAGTAAACAGATTTAATAAGCAAGTTACCTATAGTCCTTCTCCAGCCCAAATCTGAAGTTCTGCTTCAGTAAGAGTTCTCTTTTCTTATTGGCCAACTCACATTAAAAATTAAAAGGAAGAGCAAGAGAATCATACCTAGATACTCCACAAATTGGAAGAACAAAAACTTGAGCTTTGGAGAATTATCCATCATCACAAACTTTGAATCCTAGACCACTTCCACCTATTCCTGCAATGGCATATCTCATTTCAAAAATAGAATCTATTGTTTAGTCTTTTAACTAAGATCACAGAAATTATTTTAGAAACATTAATATTATCTAAGTTTTAGCAGAAAAAGCAATCAGCTGTATTTGTTATATTATTTTCCTGCAAAATAGTCCACTGTTAGCAGAACAGCTTTAACATTTAAACTGAAAAGATTAATATTACAAAGAGACCTCCTGCAACAGAAAAATCTCAAATACTCAAAAAAGTGTCATAAAGAATTCATTTTTACACAAACAGCTGGAATTTTTCTCAATATAACGATTACTAGTTATTGTTTCTACTACTATTCTCTGAAGCAATACTGTTGTCTTTCTTTCAACTATCCATTGGAAGTGAGCTGATTCAACTCATAGTGACCCTATAGGACCTAGTAGAACTAACTTCCCCACAGGGTTTCCAAGGCTGTAATCTTTATGGAAGCTAACTGCTACATCTTTCTCCTATGGAGTGGCTGCTGGTGTCAAATCACGGATCTTTCGGATAGTAGCCAAGCATTCAACCACTGCACCATCCATGGCTCCTTTTTCCTTCAAATAAGTAATGACTAAATTACATATTTTCTATTCTAAGATAAGCATGTATTCATTTTTTCAAGAAACGATTATTTAGTGCCTACTGTATAACAAACATCAATTGGGAATCATAACAGAAATGACCCCTATACCAATGGAGCTTATGCTGTAATAAAACATTTCCAAATTTTTTCAAGCTTATGTTAGGTCGCGGTGTCCAGAACTAACATTTATTATGCCTATCTTCAGTGCATGTTGATTTTTCACACCCCTCTAAGAATAAATGAAATGAATAACCACATCTCTAACTTGATATTGTTATTTTAAACTAATGTATGTAGTATTTACATGTATTTATTATAGTATATACTATGCTTTATCATTTGATTTTTTATATATGACATATTCTAATATATTTTTATATTGTATAGTGTACTTTCCCGTTCACATATGCATATATCAACACAGAAGAGCGAATAATGAGTTTATTCTTCCTTTGGATGCTATCGTGATTCCTCTAACACAAGTCTGCTTTTTGTGCTTCTATGAATAATAGACCTGAGATCAAAATAAATCATTCTGACTCTCTACGATTACACTTTTGCCTACATACCCCCACCCCCAAAAACAAACACGAAAACATTGCCAGATAGTTGATTGTGACTCATAGCAATGCTACACAACAGAGTAGAGCTGCCCCACAGTGTTTCCAAGGAGTGTCTGGTCAATTTGAACTGCTGACCTTTTGATTATACCCAAATGCCTAACCACTGTGCCATCAAGCCTCCACATTTACAAAGAATGTTACATTTTTTTTTAATAAAATTATTCAAGCTAAGATTACATTAGCTACTTTAGAGGACAGATAGTATTACTGAAGTATGTAATGAAGTAAAAGCTCTTAGCTTCTTCTGTTTCTTTTTTGTTTTTCTATTAATTTGCATTAGTGAACACCTACTATTCACAATTTGCGCTAGCATAGCAATGATTGTGAGGATGGTGCAGGACCGGGCAATGTTTCATCCTGTTTTACGTAGTCACTATGGGGCAGACCCAACTGGATGGCTCCGAACAACAACTAGAAAGTCCAGTGTTACCCTGATCCTTATTTATGCATTTGAGCTTGGAACTCAAATTCACTACTTACTTCTCTGTTACATTTCCACTAATTTAGCCATAATTCATCTTCTTAAGATTCCAGTACTATCCTCAAATGTTTTCATTATTTCTTCTGGCACACTGGCCAAAGTGCTGGACTGCTAACTAAAGTTTGGTGGTCCCAAACCACCAGCAGCTCCACAGAAGAAAGCTGTGGCTGCCTGATTCCATAAAGATTCACAGTCTTGGAAATCGCATGTAGTCTCTGTGAGGTAGAATCAATTTAACAGCAGAGGGTTTTAGGTTCTTTGAGCTTTGTGTCATCCACCTATCTAACCAGCCTGCATTCTACATCTTCAACCAAGTCATGATAACCCAAACCAAATTCAGTGCCACTGAGTCAATTCTGACTTATAGCAACCCTATACAGAACTATAAAAAAGGACATAAGCTTTAAGACAGTCTCTTCTAACGGATCAAAATCATTTTAATTCAAATTAACACTGTTTTGCTAATTGCATGATGATCCCTCTCTCCCTTCAAAAAAAAAAAAATACGTATTTCTTAAAATAAAACTACATGGCTTCCTGAAGTCTAAATAACCAAACGATTATTAACAGAGTTATATGTGTGTTCACATTCTGTCACGGTGTTCTTCTGTAAAGAAAGATGTTTAAGTAAGAAAGTCCCCAAAGGATTGTAATCTGAGGGTCATGATTTTACAAGGTGAAGCTACTGGTCAGAGGGAGAGACTGGATGGAGAATGTGACATGGGGAACTGACTGTCTTGTAAAGAAAGTTGACATTCAGATTCTGTAAGAAGAACAGATGATCAGTACAGGTTATCTCTCTGCACAGAAAACCAGTGTACAAGGCACTTAATAAAAGTTTTTAAAGCACAGATAGGTGAAGAAGTTATGATAAATTTTCTGTGGTCAGAAGATTAGAGTAGGTGCCTATCCTTAGTTTCAGTGAACTGCTTCATCCTTAGTTTCCCATAGAATTTAAAACCCTAGTTCCACTGATCTTACTGTATTAGAACTATTTGTATCCAAATCTTTTTCCAGGATACACAAATTAGCAATCAAATAACTAGAAGAAGAACACTTCTTGACATAAAATCAATAAAGACTAAAGAGAAGGCTCTCTGAAGCATCAAGACAAAATGTTGTGGCAGAAACACCTTTGAAATTTGATTAAACAAGACTGGAAATCACAATACATTGTGTACAGTCATACAACTTTGTGTTGTGATATGAAGGATGATAAAGAGAATGAAGAAGCTTTAAGATGAATAAATTCAATTGAATATAAAGTACACATCTATCTAACAAGTGTATATTTTGGGCCCTGAAATACCTATCTCTCAATAAAACTGCCCAAGAAATCTAACTCTGTGTAAAGACAAAAAATACTAAGTTATATGTTATTTAGGAAGAATCTCCTAAAAGAAGCAGAAGAAGAAAATAACTGTGGGGCCATGAAATTGATGTAAAGTCTTCCCCTTCCCTTTGCTGTATATCTTTAGTCCAGATTCAAATTTTTATTAACTGTACCCAAGAACTCAGAGAACAGAGTTCTCTAAGTACTCTATCACTTTAGCTTCCCTCTTTCAATTTCAACCTTTCCAAAGAATATGACACCTGTGGTTAGTCTATCATGAACTGGTGCAGAGCATACAGATAACTATTAAAACAAAAAAAGTTATTCCTGAACTCTTACGGCTTTGTTGAATATCACGAGATACGCATTATATGTAGGATTTTTAAATAAAATAATATGTTATATTTTTTCATCTTTCTACAGTCATATATAGGTGCATTATCCTTAACTATCTATGTCAATATAGATATACTAACCTTATTCTATGTTGACTTACACATTCTCAAGGCTCTGTAAATCCTATATGAAAAGAAATGTATAACTAATGCCTAAACCCTTGAGACTTTAAATAATTAAAAATATGGTACACTATTTAATAGACCTAAAATTATAAGATCAAATACACAGCATCCAAAGAATAATGTTAAACTGCCCCTTACATTTTCTCTTTTGAAGACAATGCAGAAGAAGTTCACCGTGAAAGAACATTACAGTGCTTCTTCTTTCTTCTTCCGTTTTTCTCTCTGCCCTCCTTGGCTTTTTCACTCTTCTTACCTCCTTACTTGAAACCTTCTCTCTCCCTCTGATTCAGGATTTTAGACATCATGTTCATTTCCAGTTTCTGTTCCTTGAAGTTAAAGCAGGTGATATCTTCATATCTAGTCTTCAGAAGAAAAAGATGAAGAAATCTTTTCTAACACATCCTACAGGTAATATATTTATGATCCAAAAAGCTTCTCCACTGTTAAATGACTCACCTCTTAAAACAGAACTATATGTATTATTTTGCTGACACAGAACCTGCTCTTTTTTCCCCTTCCCAAATATTTCTGAGCTGTTTCTTAACTCTGGAGTGTTATTCTTATTAAAGAGTTACTGTTAATTTACTCATACCTTTAAGATCCCCTTCTGTGTCTCAATAATCAAGAAGGAATATGAGCATGGAGATGCGGGGACTCATCTCTCCAAAATATTTCACTTATACCAAACTAACAACCACAATTTCTTTGTCTACATGGTGCAGAATGTTTCATTACATTCTTGATCACATTTCTCAGTGCTATTTTGATGAAACCCTGGAGGGATAGAGGTTAAGTGCTACGACTACTAACCAGAAGGGCAGCAGTTCAAATCCAGCAGGCAGGCGTTCCTTGGAAACTCTATGGGGCAGTTCTACTCAGTCTATACGGTCCTATGAGTCAGAATTCACTCAATGGCAGTGGCTTTGGCTAGTTTTATATTAAGGAAAGAAGATATTTTTCAGACAGAAACAAAAGGACAAATTAAATTATGCACTTGTACATTAAAAAAAAGACATTTAACTAATAAATTCTACTAATAATTCTAATTTGAACCAAAAGATCGCCTCTCCTGCTTTTGACCAATCAGTGATGACTTCCCAGTGAAAGTCCAGTTACACAAAGAAGAGCACCTTTCTTCTTTACCAGGCACATGATGTTGTTTCAGTGTTACTGGTCTGTTTCATGCCCTTGTTTAATGGTCTGTTCTTTCCCAAATAACACCTGATTCTTAGGAGTAAGAGGCAGAGGTAGGGAGAAGGATGACAGGTCTGAACATTTTAAGTTGACCAATCCAGTGATAACTGTCAATGGACTTTCATTCATTTTAAAAATAAAAGTATTTTCCACATTATTTTTATCCCCACCCATCTACCCTCAGGATATTTATCCAAGGTGGAACTTAACTAGTTCTCAACTGCTGTGTAAAACAAAAAAGAAAGAAAAGTCATAATATTAGAGTCTTAAAACAACTTCCATTTATTGTCTCACAGTTTGTGAGGTCAGAAGTCTGGGCCCTGCATAGCTCTGTTTCACCGGCAGCAAGGAAGGTATCAGTTGAAACTCCAGCCTCATCTGAGATTCAGAAATGTCCTCCAAGTTCACTAGCAAATTAACTATCCAAGTGGTCATTAACAAAACTTACTTTCTTGTAGTTTTAGCTATCCTGGTCACTTGCCACTTCAGAGCCAGCAGGAGAGTGTATCTATAACCGTTACACCTTCTTTTAAAATATAACCCAATAGGTCTTGGCCCACTGAAAATAATCTTCCTTTGTTTAACCCAGGGTCAAATGATAGGGGAACTTTAACTACATCTGCAAAAAAGCCTTTACTATATAATTTACTTACAAGGAAGACATCATCATATTTACAGATCCTGTCTGCCCTCATGTGGAAGGGATTATACAGGCCATGTAATGCCAAATCAAACCAAACCCCATTGCTGTCGTGTTGATACCAACTCATAGCAACCTGAAAGGACACACGAGAACCGTCTATAGAGTTTCCAAGAACATCTGGTGGTTTTGAACTGGTGACCTTTTGGTTAGCAGCCATAACCCTTAGAATTTCCATGTGTAATGCAAGAGTTGAAAATCTTGGGTCCATCCTAAAATTCCACCTACTATGTACAGAAAAATTTAACGACTTCAATAATTCACTAGCAGAATTTTAGAAAAATCATTTAGCATTTATGTGCACCATACTTCCTCACTCTAAAACTGTTCAAACTGAGTTTTAATTGTACACCTATTATTCCATCCTTCAGTTTCAGCATAGCTCCTCTTTTTCCCCCTCCCCTCAGTTACTCTCTCCCCCAAATCCTTGGTTTCACATCTTTTCTCCTGCTGTGATCTTGAGCTGCTGAGGTGATTTCCTGAGAGGGCAGCAACACTGGTGCTCTGGCAATCTGGCACTATGCCTTGGCCCTCATTAGAGAATGCAGTTGTACATATTAAAGAAATAAATCATTCTAGTGAATACTCTGTGTCAAATGCACCTTCACTTACATGAAATTACAGCATTAACTTGGGATTCCTAAAAAAATACTGCACTTAAACTGGTTCTCCCCACCAAGTTACAAACACACTTTGCTTTCCTTTTCTTCTTCTTTTCAGAGACGTGTTTTTCAGAACTTCATCAAATAAAATTTTTAAAAAGAGTGGCATTTGAGGGTACATTTCCCAAGCCTTTTCCTTTTCAATGTATTTTACATATCACTTTCATATTACTGTTTCTGAATCATAACCAAGATCTTCTCTGACCAAATTATCCAATAATTCCCCTAATTTATTCTGCTCTTGACATGTTACATCCTCAGTATACATACAGTGAGCTGTAGTTTTTGTCACAGACCGAAGAGTAAAATGTTCAATATATATGGGCTGAATAGAGTTAAGCAACACTACTTTTAAACAAGAGGACACCAGTGGTTCTGTGGTAAGCCATGCAGGAGACCTAGTTTAATTCCTGACCAATGTATTTCATATGCAAATACCCTCATCTGGTGACTTGTGTGTTGCTATGGTGCTGACCCCACCTGGTGACTTGTGTGTTGCTATGATTCTGAACAGTTTTCAGCCAAGCTTATAGACTCAGATACATTAGGATGAACAGTCTGGCAACTCACCACCAGAAGCAAATCAGACCATGAAAACTCTGTGATCACAAAGGTTTGACCCTTAGGATGGTATTTCTTTCTGTCATGCACAGGGTCTCCACAAGATGGGATGAGTCAATGGCAGCTAAATATAACAGCAACAACTTTGGAACCCCAATTCAAGGCTCTACCATATATAAGCTGTCACACAAGTTACAAACTCTTCTGCTCTCATCTTCTTCCATTTCTGAGTACCTCATTGAGACAGAGTTCTTTCCAAGCCCTTGATTTCTACAGTGTCTCAATTCTACACTTGACTTCTACCAAAGGTCATTCCATTGCAATGTCACTTGCTTTGTGGAAACTTTCTGATTCAACTCATTTCTCATTCCACCAGCTGACAGCAATACTCCCTCCTTTGAACATTTATCCTTTGTGAAGGGACTATTATGTTCTACCTAGTATTACAGCTATTTTCATTGACATTTTAGACCTGCTACTTGATTCTAGGAAAGCCTAATGACGTAGTGCTTAAGAGCCATGACTGTTAACTGAAACAGGAGCAGTTCAAATCTACCAGGTGCTCCCTGGAAACCATAAGGAGCAGTTCTACTCTGCCCTATTCTGCTATGAGTCAGAATTAACTTGGCAGCAATGGGTTTGGGTTTGGTTTGGTATTTCACTTGATTCTATGCTTCTAAAAGTACAATTGGTACTTAAGTAAATAAATGTTGCTTCAAAATATTGAAGTCTTTTAAAAATTAAAAGTTATCATAATGTTTTAAAATTACTCCATAAAATTTTTTTTTCTCACCACTTTCAGCAACCTTAGTTAGTAAGAAAGTGATACACTGTTAATCTCTTTTTGAGCCTCCTCATCATACTTTTTAGCTCTGTTTACACTTACACTATTTTGTCTGTGTAATTGATGGTACAAAGTATAAATTATTAGAGAATATATTCTAACTGCAGTACTTGAAAATAAAATGTTCTTATGTCCCATGAGAACATTGTTTATGGACTGAATTACATTCACCAGAAAGATATGCCGAAGTCTTAAAGCCTGCACCTATGAATCTGAACCTTTGGAAACTGGGTTTTTCTTTTGTTATGCTAATCAGATCATACAAGGGTAGGGTGAATCTTAAACCTAATCCCTTCTGAAGTTTTATAAAAAGAAATACACACACACACAAGCCAGGCATACCAAGAAATGCCTTCTCTGGATTCAATGCTATGACTTCAAGCTCTAGCCTCCAAATCTGTGAGACAATAAATTTCTGTTGTTTAAACCACACATATGGTATTTTTGTTACAGTTGCCCTGAAACCCCTGGTCAACATCCCCTCCCCTCCTTTAACCACAGACTTGTTTTGAGGAATCTTTCTTCAGGAAATCACAGCAGGTGGTGGTTCTGTCCACTAAATCTGTTGCAACCTAGACCTTGGAGCAGACCAAGGAGACCATGTCCTTCACCTTCTTGGGACCCCAGGGCCCAACAGTCACAGGAAAGGAGAACACTTCTCAGACCACAATTCTACCCGAGACCATCCAAGAAGTGAGAAGATGCACCTCACTTGACATTCCATGGATAAAGCAACATTTAGACCTCCAAATACGGGCATGGGAAAGCTAAGGGAGAAGAGTTCAGTACCAAACCCAACCCCCGGATGCCACTGGAAACAAAAAGCAACCCAACCCTTTGGGACAAAGAGCACATGGCATTAGGGTCTCTAGACACCCCACTGCTTCTTGTCTGCACAGATAGTAAATTTGTCACTGCAATCAGCGTCTGTCTTGTTTCCATCATATAGTAAGACAGGACAAGAACTTGAGCAGCATTTGGTTACAGCACTAGAAAACTAAGATAGATGTTGTATTTTCTGTGTTCTAAATGTATTCTCATAAAGAATCATCCAATTAAAGTTTAAAAGAAAAACAACTCTATTTTTAGTCCCTTTGTTACTGGTCACACTACATGCTGAGGGAATCCCAGGTGAACTAAGTATATAAATTAAAATTTCCTTTTATAATTGAAATATTCATTTTAAGGGGAGATATTTCATTAGTTCAGTTATAATTACATGCGGTGGTGAGGATATACTAGGATGAAATAGAAAAAGTTATTGAAGCTTCTATTTGGCCTACTGATGATTACTTTCCTTGTTTTGACCTTCCTGGGTTAGAAATTCAAATTTTGTTTAATTTTTTTACAGGGCAAGCTTAAACATTTAGCTTATCTAAGGTGCAATGACCTGAATAATAGAAGCAGAGAAAACTGCTAATTTAGATATTTTTAATGGATAAACCTTGTAAATGGATTATGGAAATTTAAACATAACAAATCAGCTTTAATCGAGTAGTTAATGAACTTCCACAATTTAATTGTGAACTTTGCAAATTTAGAGTTATATTTAAAGTCAAGTACATATAAGCCAAGGATACATAAGAACCAATTCAAAGGTGTTCATAACTTTTTGAGACTTCTGATAATCCCCCTGAATTTATACTAATTTCTGCAAACAAGTCTAGTAAACAAGTTGGTCATAACCTACTTCATCTGAATTTTTATTAGAACTTGACTTCCTACTATATTGTAAGTTTACTTGACACAGAGATTTGTGCTTTAATACTCACTGATCTTCCTATTTTTACGAGTTACATATAGGGTACAGTCAATAAATGTCCAAAGAATAAGACTCTGTAGTGCCTCAGACCAAACTACTATTATTCAACATGATTACTACAGAGAATGTAAGAAAGGTGAACCCTACTCTAAAAAATTTCATCATCTCTCTCATCATTACCTGTTAAGTGTTTCATCATAATTTGAATCGTTTATGTTAGAGTTTGGCTGATGCCTGGAATAAAGAATGAAAATGTGACAAATGGCCACTTATTGGTCATTAACTATCATGATTAGAGCAGCTTGCCTCTCAGAGTGAGGGTCAGGATTAAGAAATAAAACCATCCTCTAGAATATCCTCCTGATAGGAATGAAGCTGTTCATTATCTGAACATTAGAGTCCATGCCAATAAAACACATCTCTCCCATAACCCAGCTCCTAATTGTTCATTTAGTCATTGGCTTAAATGGGACGCAATGGAAAAAGCAAGTAACTAAGCAACTGTAAAATCTTCATATCTCCATCTAAGTGCAGGATGATATTTAATGCCAGCAAAATAGCTCAGGGCAAATAACTGTTGAGCACAGCTCTAGGATTACATGTGGCAACCAGCCACATATAGAAACTACAGTTACTGGTTAAGCTAAAAACTGTAGTAAGTAATTTTTAGTATGCTATCTTGACTTATTATTAAAATAATGAACATAAAAAATTAGGATGGGGTGGAAAACCTCATCAAAAGAAGTATACAGATATAAACTGAATAATTGCCAATGTATACGTATTGTAAATGGAGAAAGAGAAGAAACTAGTAAACGAAACTGGAGACCTAGATGATAAGTCTAGAAATAACATAAAAAATGAACACGAGCAGTGACAACAGAGAATAAATATCTTCTTTCTAGCCACAATAAATGTTGTCATTCTTTATTGTGCATCTGAGAATTCTGAGTTCTCATCAATTTTCAGAAACACACTTCGTGACCTTTGAAATATCAGCTAATTCACATGAGTCTCGGTCTCCTTACTAAAAAGAAGTGATTATTGTTACTTTCCCAACATTACTGGGTTATTGGGAAAAATCAAGAAGCTGCTTTAGAAAGGTAAAACTATTTTTTGAAAACCTATAGGATCACTATGAGTCAGAATTGACTGCATGAAAATGGCCTCTGGCTTTTTGGTTAGATTGGAACATTCAGGAAGAATTATGTGTGAACTCATTTCTCCCCTTGGTTCAGGTTCTAGCACCAATGTCAGGAAGACAAGATATATCTAGTGAGAGATGTTATGTGTAAAAGATACTTGAGATGGTCTTTGGTTCCTTGGCTTTACATCTTTGGGTGTGCTTGACGGGCTTGACTATTTTGATGTCAAAAATGCTTTCAGTTTCAAGTGTACACCTCTAGACTTTCTGTTCCTCTTTCTTCTTTTGGGTTTGTCTCTGTGCTCCTTCAGAGTTAGATTTGTTAGCTACAGAACTAAAAGAATCTGAGTAGAGTCTAGGAGAGGGGAGAAAAGCAAGCCAAAGGCTTAGAATTTTCTTTAGACTTTCAGATGATGATGAAAGGGGATCTCAGTCTCCTTCCAACACATCTCCCAGCCCAGTTCACAAAGCTAGAAATGAGGTTAGAAATTTAGAACCAAACCAGTCCCATAAACAAATAATATACATTTTGTTCTTGCACAGTTTCAAAATCTAAAGGTAGGGAAACGGGAATTATGAGTGAAATCCCAGTAGTCAAAGAGACCTTACTTCATCATAAGACATGTGACTCATCTGAGACACCAACACTATATTGAACAATTCTTGAACAATGGCAAACTCTGATCAAGGTCCCAAAATCAAGTGCTGGAACAAGATCATACCAGACAGGGTAAGAATAAAGCAAAGGTAGAAGGGAAACACAAAAGGACTTAAATAGAAAGATGTCCTGAAGCTAGTCATAAGGAAGATACCTTAAGGCATAAAGACAGCACATGAATCAGAAAATGGCAGAAAAACATAAATATGAATCTTGATTACTGAAGGAAGAGGAAAGGCAACTACTCAAAGTCTATGAAAAATAAGAGAACAAACTTTCCTCAGTGACTTCAGAACAAGGCCAGTTAGAGAACAATTCAGAGGCTCCCAAAATAAGACTAGACTCCATGGATGGTGGATCTGTGTAGTCACATAAGGCTCTGAGCTTAGAAGTGTCCCACACTTGGTTTAATGCTCTGCTCTTGGTATCTCGGAAATTCTTGATAATTTCTGAACGAGAGACCTTCCCTTTTCATTTCATACTAAGCACACAAATTATGCAACCAGTCCTACACGGAGTCTTTGTTAGAGAGGTATCCTTCTGCCCTACATGTAAAGCCTCTTGTAAGCTTCTTTTCAGCTCAATTATAATAAATGACTCCCTGCATGCTGCCTCTGGAATGAGTCAATTCTCCAAGGCAGATCCTTAACGGGGAGAGAAAGCTGGAATTGGTAGCACTGATGGGAGATGAAAGATGGAGAAGTGATAGCAACAAGAAAAATGTTTTTAAAATATCATATTATTTTAAACAATTTCCTTTCATCTAAAAACTACCAATGCTTATTTTCACAAATAGCCCAGGATACAATTAATAGGTAAGAGAATTTTTCAGATATTATTTTTTTCCTAATTAAAACAAAATTTTCCAGACCTCACACTGTACTGTAGTAAAATTAGCAGCAGTCATGCCACATTTGCATTATCAAACATTTAAACAGATGTTGTTTTATCAATGGGATAATTAATTTGAAGGCTATGAAGAGGCATATTTTTGTTATGACTTATAAACTATTTCTCAGGGAAAAAAGATTATGGATTTATTTCAAATATTTTTTTCTATGGCAACTATAAAAAATTAATTAATATCATAAGAAAAAGAAAATATCTTCACATAAGGTGGCAACTAAAACAAATGTTTTACAGAGAAGTCTGTATCTCTTATCCTGACATACAGAATAAAATGTTTTTATAAATTGTACCAGGAAAGAATATTTCTTACTAATTACAATTCCCATTGATTAGCAATCTTGCCTCTGAGATGGTATGAAAAGCAAGTCATTTTTGAACATAGTAAGACCTCAGGGGAGCAAAAAGGTTAGTTTCTCTTGAAGTGGCTAACCTTAGTTATTTCCAGCCAAACTCATTTATTTCAGGAACTTGTCAATTACACAATCTTAATGGCCTAACAAAATTAACATGGTCATAAAAACCAAACCACTAGACTAGACCAAATTCCAAGTGTGGTATTAGAATTTGAATCACATTTGTTGGGGCTATTCTTCAAGAAGAAGCACATCTGATGCAGAATTGACTAATGTCACTTGGATGCTTCTAGTACCCCAAGGACGTAGCAAAAGGTACAATGATGAAACACAAATGAGAAGAGACCTATAGTCTTGCAGTAATTCTCTTGGCATTATCTAACCTTTTGTGTTGGTACAAATGATCAAACAGTGAATGAAATTTTAATAAGGGCTGCTTTCAGCAGAGGAGTAGAAAACAGTGTCATTTTTTAACTGATTTTTCAAATCTAGGGCAAAGATTTAAAAATTAGACACATTTTACTAGACCACAGAATTTTTTTTTTTTTAAGGCTGACTGAAAAATGAAACTCAAACTTAAATCTTCCGTGGACTGTCTTGGAAAAAAATTACCTTAAGAAGATACAGTTTAGCTCTGTAAATACACTGAGTTCTTCTGATTGCTAATAGAAGCAGTGGACCCAAATGAAAGAAAGATGAGATGCACCTGTTATAATAAACTTCCCTAGATAACACTACCTAAAGTGGTGGCATGGTCGTTAAGTGTTACATCTGCAGAGCAAAAGGTCAGCCATTCAAATGTGCCAGGAACTCCTTGGAAACTCTATGGGACAATTCTACTCTGACCTATAAGGTGGCTATGAGTCAGAATCAACAGGAAGACAGTGGCTTTTGCTTTGGCCAATGTAAAATGTATGTAACCATCTGCGGGTTTTCACCATGAATAGAGCTTTGAGTAATGCTTCATCACAAAGTTAAGATTCTTAGAAAAAGGGCCATTTCTTTCCTTCCCATGACATTGTAACAGCATATAAATACATGCTAGCCTGTGAGAAACAAAAATGTTTCTCATATACCCAGGTTAGAGCCAGAAGACTTCTTACATTTGAGGACTAGCTCAGAGATTGATCCAGACAGGGCCATGGGTCACACCATCTGCTCCTTAATGAACAAGCACATAAAATGAGTCACTAGAGGGTTGCTATGAATTGGAACTGACTCAATGGCAGTAGGTTTTTTGGGTTATCTGATGATGTCTTTCAGTGTTACACCCTTGCTGTGTTTTTTTTTATTTTTCCTCTAACATGTTAACAACCACCAGACCAGCATCTCAGCTTGAGGAGAGACTGAACAAGTGCCACTTTGGAGAATGTGCCTCAGGAAATTTCTGCCAGTCTCTCTAATATCTAAAATTCTGCCATGATCTTTAAGAGTTAATGGTATAGTTAGAATAATGTATGTATATCAGATAATATTCTAAAACAGCATTTAAGGAAAGTCTTGGTAATATAATAGAAACTGATCCCAAATGATGAATTAATCCAGGAGGATTAACCTTGATCTAGGCTTTGAAACAAATGGGATCTGTACCATAAACAAGAGTATTGACAAAGAAAAACCACAGTTTGTAGCACAGTGACTTGGAATGGTGTAAAGGAAAGATTTAAAGGTAAAACTTACCCACAGAGACATTTGACCTCAAAGAGTTTGAATTTGAGTTTAACTAGTCCATACAGATGAGAAATCTACAGTATGGAGATCACAGTCTATGTAAAATACAGGCAAATTTGATTCTACATTAGCTTGTTCTAGGAGACTCCAGTCAACTCTCTCCTCCTTACTTGTAGAGCAGCCAACAGAATCCCAGTAATTACTGTTGACAAAAGGCCCTAATAAGACTTAGTGTGGAATGGCAACATCTTATGTCTCAAAGTCCCCTGGTAGTGTCGAAATGTGAGGTCTTGTCCCTTTCTCAAATTATAACCACGACCAACTAATTATTCATCAGACACGGAAGACATGTCAGCACGGAAAGCATTTTATGAACACAAGCAGTGCTCGACAGAGGAAGAACCTAAGTGTTCCGTGCATCTTGGTTGCTGTGAGAGTTTAAACAAAAAGGAATCATTATTCCACTTAGAGGCAGTGAAAAAGTCATGCAATGAAATGTGAAAGAATAGAGGGGAGCAACTGGAGGTTGTGTTGCATAGTGAGATTAACTTCATCTTTCTTTATTTGCATTTTTACATATCCATTTCCTAATGCCAGGAATACAACAAACATTTTTCACAAAGAAAAGAGTATGCGTATTCTAATTCACATGGATTTTCTTAACAATCCTATTAATCAGGTTAATTTTCTACAATGTAAGTGTGATATTCATTCATAGCCAGTATTTATTGGTTCTCTACATCCTAGGCAAAGGATGATCATACTGAAAAAAATATGTATACTCTCATGGATATGTAATTTAGATATGAAGATAATTCAGCATGTATCTTTGATGATGTTTTATCTTTGTGAGCATAATTTATCTTTTGAAATGAAACAGATTTCTTCTCTCATAATCCGACTTGGAAATAAAATGAATATTTACTTTTCTGAAATGTTAAAAAAGTTAAAAATGTTTTAAAAACTAGAATGTTAAAAAATAATTTAAAGTGAAATAAGTAAACAAGTTTGTATGTCATTAGATATAAACATCCAGAAGGTTGAACTCAGGAAGTCACAAAGATAGCTCCATTGGGAAGGGCTGAGCTGGATATTGAAGTGATATTTCAAACAATTCCAGCATGAGTAGGTCACATGTGTCAAGGAGTTTATGTTCAGTGTTCTTGTTGCCATGACAGATTTTTGAAGATTTATTCAGATGTCTATGGTAGATCAATGCCAACCAAATGTTGCACCAAATATGCCTTCCATGTCATATATACATGAATTAAACCCTGAGGGTTATTATCAAGTTCAAATGGCCAGGAAAAAAAAAATAAAAATGCATCACAGAAAATTTAATTAGCTTGGATCTTCTCTCTCAAGATTCTTCCTCCTAAAATGGATCTTAAGTTAATGGTACTACTTTTGTATTTTAAGACCTATAACTTTTCCCTCCCATGTTGTTATAAGATTTTTTTTTTTAAAGAATTCTGCATGCATTTTGTGAAAGACTTGAATTTAAAAATACCTTTGGGTATACAGATTTCTTCATTGTGGCCTCAAAAACCTTAATCTTCTATTTTGTATGTGCCAACCACAAATAACAATGGAACTTTTAAATGTAATTATAAAAGCAATAATGTTGGTTACAGATTTTTGAAAAACACAACTCAATAAGCTGTTGTTGTGTTCTTGTAGTTAGCTGCCATTGAGTCAGTTCCAACTCACAGTGATTCTACATTAGTAGGTCAGAGTAGAACTGCCCAAACAGTTTCCAAGAAGCACCTGGTGGGTTTGAACAGCCAACCTCTTCGTTAGCAGCTGTAGCACTTCACCACTACACCACCAGGGTTTCCCAATAAGTTGTAGCAAGGGTAAAAGATCATTCAGCACTCACATAACCATTGGGAGCTCAGCCATCCCTAAGAAAGAGGGATACTTATCAGCCGAGGAGTCAATCCCAATTTTTATCTATTAAAATGAACATATTCCATAACAATTATACATTATATACAATATCCCATTATACAGATACAGCATAATTTATGTATTCACTCTTACTTTGCTGAACATTCATTCTGTAATACTTTAAGTATTATGAATAATGCTATGATGAATAGCATAAATACATTAATACCAATGCATATCTATGATTCTTCTATGGAGAGTTAATAATTTAATAAATTGAATATTTTAAAGATTATGATTTCCCCCTCAAAATTCTGTCAATATATATCCTCACAAGCAGTATATATAAAATTGCCAACTTCAATACTTAACATATAGATGCCTTATTTTAAAATATTTTTAATAGGACAGACTAAAATGGTGTAAACTGTTTTTCTCAGCTAGTCACATAGCAGTTCCATACTACTGGCCACAAGGAATGAGAAAATATGATTACTAATACAGAAAAGAACTTCATTAAAAGCAGTCTGTGACTTCAGAGTCATGTGGGAAACTTTGGACATTATGGGTAATATCCTGTATCTTAATCACGATGGTGATTACAGAAAATTTGCCACAACTCATCAAACTGCAGACTTAAAAAGCTGACAATACATAAACCATAACTCAACCTGAATTTCAAACAAATAATATCAGGAAGAGTTGTACTGCACATATTGGTAACCCAAAAATGAGAAACAATGGTTCAAAGATTTAGATGTATGAATCAGAAAATAATGTAAAAAATAAAAGATTTGAATACACAGATAAAACTGTACATTGTACCCCAGGAAAAATAAGCACAGAATAATCAACACAAATACTTTATCTTCGTAAAATTAGCTTTAACAGAAATAAATACATCAGGTGAAAGGCTAAGTTACCTATAGAGCACAAAAAACAAATAGGCTAGTAAGCAAAAAGGAAAATGAATAAGTAAGATCAAAAAAATAATTGAATTATAGTGTCAGTAAAGAACACTGAATATACCATGGGCTGCCAGCAGAAGCAACAAATCTGCCTTGGAAGAAGTATAGTGAGAACACTGCTTAAAAGTAAGGAAGGCAACACTTGGTCTCACTTTTAACTAGAAAATTAAAGCAGACGTCGTGAAGTGTGGGGTGCCACAGATGGTCAGTTTGACCAGTCCTCTGAAATAGATGGAAAAAAACAAAACAGGGTGCATTAACACTGGGCTTTTTACTGAGGCTCCCATCTGCTGGATCCAAGGAACCTCCCTCTAGAGGTACACATTGTCACCTGTATGAAAGACCAACTCTGATTCCTAACTAGAGTCCTTCTAAACTTCTTGGGCCTCACATAAGTTATCTTTCTTAAGAAACATGGCACTTCCTAATGCTTTTTAAAAGAAGATTTCAAATGCCAGTAGATTTTTGCCAAAAGGCTAATCTGATTAACTGGTCACAATTACTGAAGTTGATGCTTACTTTTCAGGTGCTTAATCTCACTGCAAAGACATGCATCCCATTATCTTCCTATGAATCTGTCACTGCATTTCAACTTGCTCCTTTGTTTCTTCAAGCACGTACAATTATTTACTTCTGTATCTTAAAAAAAGTATATGTATACTGTGAAGCATTACTGTCTTGATATAAAATTTGACAACCCCCCATTTTCTCCATGTCTTCGTTTGATAGGTTGGGTTGGCACACTGCTGTTCGGCTTGCCTTTATTCAGGGCATTTTCAATTTCTCTTCTGCATAGGTAAGTGATATGGTGTTCCAAGTGACTGGATAGTTTGCCGTCCTTAAACATATAATTTCCTACTTGGCTTCCTTGTGCCAAGTAGACTTGAACACATTCAGTACATTGAAGTGCAGAGAAGAAAATTTCCTCCATTTGCATTTTAAACATTTCATTATCACATCTTCCATAAATCTAGATAATTCTCTTTGTCCATTTAATGTAAGGTTTTGCACTCTGTAAGCCCATGTAATAAATAGACAGCTAAAGAGATCAAGTATGAAGCATTGTAACTGAACTTGAAATTAACCTTTAAGTATAATAACCCTTTGTACTGTCCCCCATATTGTTTGTGAAAACCAATGTTATGGTTTCAAAACTATAGAAAAATATGCTATTTATTTGATTCAAAATTTCATGCTATTCTTGGGTCATCATTGTAACTAACAATTGTTTTTACAATGTGGTTGCTGTGGTTCAATGGTAGAATGAAACTGCTGAGTCCTGCACCATCCTCAAAATTCTTGCTAGGTTTGAGCCTATTGCTGCAGCCACTATGTCAATCCACCTCACTGAGAATCTTCCTCTTTTTCATTGACCCTTTATCTTCCCAAGGATGATGTCCTTCTCCATGGATTGGTCTCTCCTAATAATATGTCCATTCTTGCTCCCAAGAGCACTCTGGCTGTTCTGTTTTCAAGACAGACTTGTTCATTCTTAAAGCAGTCTGTGGTATATTCAATATTCTTCACCAGCACCATAATTCGAATGCATCAGTTTTTCTTTGATCTTCTTTATGCATTGTCCAGAATTCCCATGCACATGAGGCAATTGAAAATACAATGACTTGGGTCAGGTGCACCTTAGGCCTCAAAGTGACATCTTTGTTTTTGAACAGGGTTTTTATAGCAGATTTGCCAGATGTAAATACATAGTTTGATTTCTTGGCTGCTGTTTCTGTGATTGTTGACTGTGGACCAAGTTAATGAAATCCTTGACAACTTCAGTCTTCTCCATTTATCATGATGTTGCTTATTTGCAACAATTTGTAGCAATTATTGTGTTTTTTTTGTTATTGTTGTCTACGCTGAGGTTTAATTCATACTGAAGGCGTTAACCTTCACCAGTAAGTGTTTCAAGTCCCCTTCACCTTCAGCAAGTAAGGTTGCATCATCTGCATGTTGTGGGTTGTTAATGAGTGCCACTGCAGTCCTGATGCCCTGTTTTTCTCAAGATAGTCCACTTCCTTGTATTATTTTCTCATCATAAAGTTGAGTAAGTATGGTGAAAGGATACAACCCTGACACACACCTTTCCTGATTTTAAACCATGCTATATTCCCTTGCTCTGTTTGAAAAACTGCCTCTTGACCCACGTACAGTGTTCTCATGAGAATAATTGTTTGGGAATTCTCATTCTTGGCCAGTGTTATCATAATTTGATATGATCCACAAAAGTTGAGTATCTTCACATATCTAATAAAACACAGCTAAGTGGCATAGTGAATTAAGTGCCATGTCCGCTAGTCAAAAAGTCTATAGTACAAATTTGCCACGTGCCCCTTGGAAACTCTATGGGGCAGTTCTACTCTGACCTCTAGGATCACTAGGAGTCAGACCCAACTGAAAGGCAGTGGGTTAAATATCTTTCTGGTGTTCTCTACTTTCAGTCATGATCCATTTTATATCAAAAATGATAATTGTCATTCTACATCCTCTTCTGAATCCAACTTGAATTTCTTGCAGTTCCCTGGAAACATATTGCTACAACCATTTTGAATTACATTCAGAAAAATTTTACTTAGGTATGATATTAATGATACTGTTCAATAATTTCTGCATTCTGTTGAAATCACCTTTCTTTGGAATAGGCACAAATATGGATTTCTTCCAGCTGGTTGGTCAGATAGCTGTCATTCAAATTTCCAGGCATAGACAAGTAAGCACATTCAGTGTTGTGCCCATTTGTTGAAACATCTGAAACGATATTGCCAATTCCTGGAGTCCTCTATTTCACAAACTATTTTTACAAATTAGATATAGCCAGTAGTAAAGATTTAAGTACATCTGTAAATAGTTTAGGACATTTATTGAACGAAAATTAAATCTGGAATAATTTGCATTTGAATATGCCTGCTAGAGGAAGGAAGTAGACTCAGGTGGACCTAGTCAGTGGTCACAAGCTCATGTTAGTCAGCTTCACTTTTTGCTGTTGTTAGCACAGGAGAAGGAGAAGACAGTTACCCACAGTGGATGGCTGCTAGTCTGCACAGACTTCTGACACAATCAGGAGTGCTGACTGCATCGCTGAAAAAGGGCCCAAGAAGATTCTAAACTGTCTTTTATTGGACACTATTACATCAAAACATGATTTGCAGATATGCTGAGATTTTTAGTACAGGAGCTTCAAGAAATGATACATTTCTTCTTAAAAATATATTTTGGCAAAATAGTTTCATAATTTTTACTGCTGATCTTGAATCAACAAACCACCACCTCACGAAATCTGTAATTCACTTCTGTTCTTAAAATCCACATGATGTTCAAAGAGATCATTTCCAAGGAGCAGCTGCTGTCCACTTTTTGGATAGCAGATGAGCTCTTAATCAATGCATAATGCATAAATTACAAGAGAAAAATTTCAGTGAGGAATCAAAGACAATGGTAAGAGCCAAATACCAGTTAGAAGAAGTGGGGCAAGGAAATGTATGATCCACACTTTGTCAATGGGAGGAAAAGCTCTCCATAGCTAAAACTGCAGATACAAACATTCACATAGTCTAAATTAGCTGGAGATCCATAATACAGAGAAAAACTATGCATTAGAGGCCCAACATGAAGGTGTCATGAGGAAAAACAAAAAGTGAAGCTAGAGTTTTGGCATCTTCTTTGTTTTCACCTTCATTATAATCTTCATCATCTCCTTCAAAAGAACTTGATATAGGGTAGGTATTAAAACTTGATGCATGGTACACCAAACCAAATTCAGTGGGTTCAAGTTGGGTCTGACTCACAGCGACCCTAAAGATCAGAGTAGAACTGCCCCATAGCATTTCCAAGGAGCACCTGGCAGATTTGAACTGCCAACTTTTGGGTTAGCAGACATAGCACTTAACCCACTATACCAGCAGGGTTTCCTGATATATAGTAGGTCTTGAAAATCCTAACTTTTATACCTGTGGTTGGAGCCCTACTGGTAGACTGATTAAGAGCTCATCTGCTATCCAAAAGGTGGACAGTCCGAACCCACCAGCTGCTCCTTGGAAACCCCATGGGGAGTCCTACAGAGTCAATACGAGTCAAAACTGACTTCATGGCAATAGGCTTTTTTTAATGTCTATGGTTATAATCCTATGTGAGAATGAGTTTTCTATTGAGTTAATGAGACAGGATTAGTTAGCTTTTGTCCTGAGTCAGTGTCTTACAAGAAATTAAAGGAACAGATTAGGCAAGCAGAAAAGGGGAAGAAAGACACCAAGCCACATGTAGGTCATCCAGGACCAGAAGCTCAAAGAAACAAGGACCTTCCTACAGAGTCAACCAAGAGAAAGCTTTCCCTAGAGCTGGCACCCTGAGGTGTAACAAAGGTATGATAGGTACTATACTGCCTTTGCACTGAGAAGTTTCTATTAACTCTATATGGCTGCAGTATACAAGCATGAAAATTGTGCCCCTGTCCAGATATCTGACACCCCTGTATTAGACAACTTTACCAAAATATCAAGTCAAAAATAACAAATACAAAAATACAAGTCAAGCTTTTTAATCTTTTAATTGACGTATTACTGTGCTTGTGTAAGAATTTGGGCTGTACTGAATTTATAGAAACTACTCAATGCTGGTACACCAAATAGTCCCAGCTCATCCAGAACAGATGATCACCAAGAACAACAAAGACATGAGGAAAAAAGAGCTCAGAAGATGGAAGGACCCATGTGAATGGGAGACTGTATCAACGTATGACCAGAAGAACCAGACGGTGCCCAGCTATCAGCAAAGACAGCTATGATGTGGTGTACAGTGTTGAGTCCTTGTGGCAACACAAGAAAAAGAGGGGTGCAGTTCACAAACTCTACTAAAAGACCACAATTGATGGTCTGACGGCCTTGGGGATCCCCTGAGAGCATGGCTCCTAGATCTACTGCTGCCTCTGACCAGAAAACACTACTGAGGTCAACTCTTCAAACAAAAATGGACTGGCCTCAGAGACACAATGTGACCATATGGTGTATGTACTTTATGGCTCTATGCATTTATAGGACGCTGTCCTACTTCTCTCTTTCTACATGGGAGAGAAGAGCACAGAGGGGAGGGGAAAGGAGCTTACTAAGAGGATACAACAAGTATAGAATGAAAAGGAAGAGTGTGCTGTCATGGGGCAAGGAGAGTAGAAGGTGATGCAGGCAGGCAGGGATGCAAAATTAACATGGATTATAAACTTCCACTTAAATCACAATAGACAGACAGACAGATAAAATAAACTACTCAATGACACCACATTCCCAGGGCCAGTACAATATCCTAGATTTCTATTTCCTGAAGCCACCCATTTGTGATATTTCTGTTATAACAGCTGTAGACAACTAAGTCAGTAGGTTAGACAAAAAAGGAATTTAGATATTTTAGCTACTACTACTGATTAAACTTCTGACAAAAATAGAAGAAGCACCAGTACTACTCATACTATGTAGTTATTTTTGTTAGGTGTTGTTGAGCTAGTTCTAACTCATAGTGACCATGTGTACAACAGAATGAAACAGTTAGAGACCATTGTTGCAGCCTCCGTGTCAATCCATCATGTCAAGGGTCTTCCTCTTTTTTGCTAACCTTCTACCAAACATCATGCCCTTCTCCAGGGACTGGTCTCTCCTGATAACATATTTAAAATACGTGAGATGAAGGTTTGCCATCCTGGTTTCCAAGGAGCATTCCAGCTGTACATCTTCCAAGACAGACTTTTCGCTCTTCCTGAAATTCGTGATATACTCAATATTCCTTGCCAATATCATAATTCAAAGCATCAATTCTTCTTCAGTCTTCCTTATTCATTGCTTTCACATACATATGAGGCTACTGAAAATATCATAGCTTGGGTCAGACACACCTTAGTCCTCAAATAAATCTGGAACCTATTAATCATTTCTATTCCCATAAAATTTACTGAAAGACATCTCAGACTTCCTTCCCCGGGCCCATTCCTCATTAGTTCAAAAAGCTTTCCACCCTAAGTGACTGCCAAACACAAACATAGAAACCCACAATGCAGAGCACTCTAAACAAAGACTCAGTGCACTGGGGTACAGGGTGGTTTGCACAGAGCTCCGTGCCACTTCATCTCTCAGCTTTTGGATGCTGTGTTGCTTCTTGGCCCTATTTCACCTCACAGACTGAATGATGCTTTTGCTCCAAAATAAAAGTAAAAAAAAAAAAAAAAGATCTTTTTCATTTATTCAGCATAGTTCAGATGGAATTATCTCTTGAAATTGGCTCCCTTACCCTCCCAACAATGGAGTCCTTGTGGTTCAGTGTTTAAGTGCTTGGCTGCTCACCAGACGGTTGGTAATTCAAGTTCACCAACCATACCATAGAAGAAAGATGGGGCAGTCTGCTCCTGTAAAGAGTACAGCCTTGAGAATTCTACAGGGCAGTTCTACTCTGTCCTACAGGGTCCCTATGAGTCAGAATCAACTCAATGGCAATGAGTTTTGTTTTTGGTTTTACCCTGGCAACAGCTGTTCATGGTTATCACCAAGTACTGTAAATTTAAATTCTGAAATACTTCTCAGTATATCACTGTCACTATTCTAGACCAACCATCATCTCTCCTCCCCACCCCACCCCCAAAAGCCCCACTGCTGTCAAGTCCAGTCCAACTCATAGTGACCCTATAGATCAGGGTAGAAGTGCCCCACAGAGTTTCCAAGGAGCACTTGGCAGACTTGAACTGCTGACCTTCTGGTTAGCAGATGTAGCACTTAACCTACTATGCCGCCAGGTTTTCCTCACCTCTCCCCAGGTATAGGTTATCCAATAAGCAAGGTATACAATGGCTTACTTATACTTGTTTACTAATCTGTAGTACACAGTTTCACCTGGTGCATGTGGGTGTGTGGTGAAACTCGTGAAATTGTTCACTACAGAATCATAAGTACAAGTAAGCCTTGTGCATACTTAGATTACCACTAGTCCACTCCTTCCTATCCCCTCAGACTACTGCAGTAATACCCTGTCCCACAAAGCTTGCTGGCCCCAAATCTTTGGTTGAGTCATCAGAGGAATATTTACGAAATTTGTAACTAATCATAATACTCCATTGACCATGATCTTTTGATTGCTCTCATGTAACTGATTTCTCTGGCCTGTTTTAAGCAGGGCTCTCTAGAAAATAAAAATCAATAAAGTGTATAAATATGTATAGATAGAGACATATGTCAAGGAAATGGCTCACATGATTGTAGAGGATGGAACACCTGTGAATCAGGATACAGGCTTCTCCTGAGTCACTTAACTGCAGGGGCTGTGAAACCCAAGATCCATAGGCTGGAGAGCAGGGATCTTACTCACAAGCCATGAAGACCCATAAATCCCAAATCAGCAGCTAAGCTGCCAACTCAAGTCCCAGGACCTAAAGATCAAGCCAACAGGAGGCATCTGTTGGATTCAGAGCAGGCAAATAGCCAAAAGGTCCACTTATATTAGGACGCAGGACACAGCAGATCCTATCACAGGGGTGATCATACACAAACACTGAGGATTATGGCCTAGCCAAGTTGACACACATTCTTAACCATCACAGCCTATAAACAAGGATTCCAGCATCTGGATCCAGTTCATCTCCAGATCTAATTCTAACATCACATCTCTGAAGTCCCAGTTTACTTATCAGCCACATCAAATCCCTTGTCATTCCCCATACCCACTACAGTTTCACATCCTCTGCTCCTCCAAAAGGGCCCTCAGCTCATCTCTAAGACAGCATTTACCATCCTCAGCTGTAATGATATCCCTCAGCCTGGCCCCCCACACTCAAATGCAACACATGCCCCCACTAATTCCTCTTAAAAAGTCCTTATCAATATAATTGTAATCATCTATCAGTAGATCTGTATGCTTGTTAAGAGTACAAATTGAGTCATTACTATCTCAGTTACCCCAGCACCTATTACACAACCTTAACCTCTTGCCCTTGAGTCAATCCTGACTCACGCTGACCCTATAGGATAGAGTAAAACTGTTTCATAGGATTTCCAAGGCTACAAATCTTTAGAGAATTAGAGAGTCACATCTTTCTCCCATGGCGAGGCTGGCTGATCTTTCAGTTAGCAGCTGAGCACTTTACCACCACACCTCCAGGGCTACCTATACAAATCCTAGTACCTAATGACACTATTTAATTGCCAAGCCAAGTGCCGTCTTTGGAGCTACTGAATTTTCTTCAGAATTCTTGGTCAAAGACTGCTGCTCAGTAGATTTCCAGAAGCAAAACCATTGTTATTTCAATCCTGCACTGCAGAGATCTAAAATGGAATATTAACCTACAGCATTCACAAAATGCCCCAAATCTTCCAGGATAGTTTGGTCCTTCTTGGATAATCTATGTATGTAATCTTCTGTGCATCCAGCCTAGCAAATAAATAGCAAACACTCAGTTGGTGTTTCAGGTCCTTAATGCTGGAGATCTTCTACTACACTGTAATAATCATGAAATTTAATATGGAATTCTTCACTCAGTGCAGAAGTACATGACCTAAAAAAAAACTTTTTAACATACTTTTTTACTACCCTACATATGCCATTTTTCCATCAAGCACTCAATTCTCTCACTAGCTTTCCACCCCGCCATAATACGTATCTTTTATTGCCCTCTGTGGCAGGTGTGATAGCAGCCCTTTATTCTTTCCTCTCCTTCTGTCATATTCCTACATGTGCCAACTCCTTCGCCTCCCCCTTATTGAGAAGTTGCTCTATAGACCTGTCACATCTCATGCAAGTCTTTGCTTTGTTGAAAGAACTTGGGACTACATCCACAGTGCTCCAGCAACAGCAATGTCAGCTATAGAAAGAAGCAGGATAAGAATCTGTCCTCTGGGAGTCTTTCCACAGAGAGAGGTAGCTGTAGGAATCATCAGCCAGGGGCCAGATCAGCCAAGAGAATCCTATGTTCTTTCTGAGCTAAAATTTCCAATGTGACTCTCAGCCCTAAGGAAGCATTTTTTGGACTAGGGGAGGCCGGCTGGAAATAAGAATTCATATAGCATAAACACTGCTGTGAACTTACAGTCTAATTTACTTCATCAAAATAACGTTGATAAAATCTAACTATGCTACTTGATAACATAATGCTTGATTTGGAAAACACAAAGCTGTTAATGATTTTTTTTTTTAACCCAGTAACCTTTGGTCTATCATTTCTCAGAGCCCTGGTGGCACAGTGCTTAAGAGCTCTGCTGCCAACAAAAAGGTTGGCAGTTTGCATTCACCAGCTGCTCCCTGGAAATCCTATAGGGCAGCTCTATTCTATCTTATAGGATCACCACAAGTTGAAATGTATTCAGCAGCAACAGGTATTTGACTCCTATCATTTCTTGGGTTGTTTGATCCAGCAAATGTAGACCATCAACTACTGTGAGAGTATTCTTTCTAAAATATAAGCAAAACAGTATCATTCTACTGTTCAAATACTGTAATGGAATCCTTGGTGGCATACTGGTTAAGTGCCATGTCTGCTAATCAAAAGGTTGACAGCTCAAATCTGCTAGGCGTTCCTTGGAAACTCTATGGGGGCAGTTCTACCGTGACCTATAGGGTTGCTATGAGTCCGAATCGATGGAACAGCATTAGCTTTCCTTTTTTGGTGCAAATACTGAAGTGGTCCACATATTCATTTCAGAATAAAGCAATCCTCCTTATTTAGCACAGCATATATGAGCCTTTCACATCTCACCCTCTCCACCCTCATCTCCAGTGGCACTCTCCTATGCACCCTTCAATCTGGAGTCTATATCAACCAGAATTTTGGTAATTTCCTTATTATACCATGCTCTCAATTGGCCATGCTGCTACAGAAGTGATTCTCTGCCTTTAATGTGATACCATCCCTATCCTCTCCTGCAAAACTGGTCCAGGGACCATATCCTCCAGGAAATCTGGTTCCTCTACTCTTTTCTCACCTCAGTCCTTCTGCTGCTCTACTGGCAAAGCACCCAGAGTATACCACTACCATGACATGTACTCTTATATATGGTCTGCCCATTGGATTGCAACTGCCACCAAAAAAAAAAAAAAAATGAAAACAAAAAAACACTGCCATTTAGTCTGACTCATAATGGCTCTCTAGGACAGAGAACTGCCCCTATACAGTTTCCAATGAGGGTCTAGTGAATCCAAATTGCCGACCTTTTGGTTAGTAGCTATAACTCTTAGCTACTACAGCACCAGGATTTCCACAACTGCTACAGGTCTCTGAATTATTTGAGGGCAAGGAGAGACTCATTTAGTTTAGTAACCACCTTACTTAATAACATCTCAATAAATGTTGGTTGAATATATCATGATGAGAAAATATCCAGCAGTGCTAACTTTTGTTATTTGAATAACCTAGCTATGCCAACAGAGCCCTGGCAGTACAGTGGTTAAGCACTAAGGCTGCTAACCAAAAGGATACCAGTTTTACTCTACCAATTACTTCTTGGAAATACTGTTGGGCATTTCTAGCTTGTACTATGGTATTGAAATAATTCTGAATCAACTTGACAGTACTGATTTGGGTTTGTTTTTTAGCTATGCCAATTAGTATTGTGGCCAAGAGTAGGATATAATATATACCCATCTAAAATATGTGTCTGTGTGTTTGTATGTGTGTATATACATGTATGTATATGTATATATATGGATAATTTACTTACACAAAATAGATAAAACAAAGAATGATTTTATTCAAGCAAAAAAAAATTGGAAAAAGAGGTGTGCAGCCCAAGAACTCTACTAAAAGACCTGAATCGATGTTTCATTCCCAGGGAACACGGTACCGAGACCTGCTGCTGTCCTTGACCAGAAATCAGTTAAGAGGTCAACTCTTCAGACAACAATGGACTGGATGGGGACACAGTTTGACCATATGGTGTGCACAGTTTATGGTTCTATGTATTTATAGGAGGCTGTCCTACTGGTCTGTTTATAGATGGGAGAGAAGAGGGTAGAAAGGGGAGAGGGGGAACAGATGTTTATTTAGAGGATACTAGATATCTAGAGTGAAAATGAGGACTGTGCTGTCAGCAGGTGGGGAGAGCAGAGGGAGCTGCAGACAGGTGGGCATGCAAAACTGATTTGAATTGTATACTTCCACTTAATCACAATTAAAAGAAAAGAAAAAATTTTGGTTAAAATAATGATTTCCTTCCGGGATCCCCAAAACTATCAAATTTAAGGGTTTTGCAGTATTAACTAACTGATAGGAGTATCAAGAGGGATAAAAAGAAAGAATTTAAACAGTGTTTAAACACTGTTGTTATAGTGGTAAGCATTCAGCTGCTGACCAAAAGGCAGTTAGAATCTACCAGCTGCTCCTTGGAAATCTATGGGGCAGTTCTATGCTGTCCTATAGAGTTGCTTTGAGTCATAATCGACTAGATGGCAAGGGGTTCTTTTACAAACAGGTCAAGATTTTAACAGGAAAATCCAAGACCTATCAAAAACAAATCAAAGGAAAATAGTATGCAAGTAGTAAAAAGAAGAAAAACACCTGAAACACTGAACAAGAGAAACATGATTCACATTATGTGCTGATTGGCACAGATTTCAGAAAAAGACCCATGGTGCAGAACGAAGATAAATCAGCACCTAGTTTTCCAAAACAGTCACATGGTAAGTTATATAAGATTTATGGAGTGCTACTTTTCCTACCATGCATACTGATTATACAGAAATAACTTATGCTTGGGTCTGTTTTCCAAACAAGGCTATCAGCTTTTTATGACCCTGTACCATGTGTTAAACACATTTGTATCATTAGGACATGATTCAGTGCTTGGCACCTAGCATATAACTTATGCTGATTGACTTGAACTCAATATTGGAATCTTATTGTCTGTTTAATCACCTTCAGTACAGTCTATGAATTTCTCCCTTTGGTAAGCACGTTTTTCATTATAAGGTACACTTGGCATCTAAAAATCCAGAAATCATGGAATATATCTGAAAATACCCTAAATTTTCCAACTCTTCCAGCTTCTAAAGAAGTCTTGACAACTTCATTGCACACAACCACATCCTCATAGTCTAATGAATATGAAGATAAGAATGATCCCTTAAATGAATCAAAGTCAAATCATTAATTTATAATATGCCATCAAAATCCAAGAAAGGACATAATGAAATGCAATGTTAAATTTACAGACAACCATATCAAAAAAACTTCCTACTCTGAAAACTATGAAATATCGCCCATTGAATGCATTTGCAGAACACAGGGAATAAACACCCCACTGTGTCTGCCTCAGGGTATCAAACTATCTCTAACCCATTTCAGATGCTTCTTATAAAGCTATGGGTGGTAACAATCTGGATATATTCTTTGCTTGAATCTTTCATAGATACAACATCTGTCAAACAGGCAACTTGCCTGGCCCAGTTGTACTGAGTAAGCCCTACAGATTATTTGTCAAACAAATTCAGTAACCCAATATTTGTTTCTTTATTTTAAAATTTAATTGGTATGCAAATAGGGCAACAAAACAGCACTTGTGTTGGACACAGTTGTCATTTTAGATTCGGGTAATACTCATTATCATGCTTACAGATGTTTTTTTCCCACCTAACATCTGCCAATACTACCTAAACCCCAGGAAGTCTACAAACCTGTGCAAACTTCCTCTCACTGTGGATCTCCTTCTCTGTTATCTGTTCCATGCACACTAATTTTGTGCATCTGAGGCCTCTGTTCGCCAGGATTATGCCTGCTTCCTAACACTTCTGCCTCCAGAGCTTTAGACTTGAAATTGAACAGACACAGAGCCAATTTATCATAGGATGACATGTGTCAAGTTCACAATATTACCAGAGGAACCCCAGTATGCAGTGTATTTATCCTTTTGTTGTCAGCATGGAAGAAGACACACAGGATAGAAAAGTTGTTACATTTGAATAGAGTAACACGTACCTAAAAACAGAACATCAATACAATTGTCTTCAAAATGTGGTCCTAGATCATTCTGCTTAAGACCAGAATTTCTCTGTCAAATAGTCATCTGTCATTAGGGAACATATCCTACTGAAATGTGAGTAACAAACCAGAAGCATTGGAATATGTTCCTTCAAAGGGGGGGAGGGGACACTTTGTTCAAACCAAGAATTTATTTCTTCTATCCATCTCATATTCACATAAATTCTATTCATGCCTAATGATGGCTTTAACATGATTAAAACATAAATTCATATCATGTGACTTTTGTCAACATAAATACCCAAGAACATCCCCATGCCATCTTTCACTCCCTGATATATGTTCTTTTAACATCCTAATGTCACAGCTCTTACTTTGTTTCCTAGGTCAAACATAGAACAAACATATACAAAGATAGCAAGATTTCAAACATAAATTTAATAGCTGAAAGGAAAAAGCTTTTTCATTTGAACCAAGTTTAATAGAAAGCCCAAAATTTGAAGTAAAACTGCCAACTGTGGGACTGGCTGATCACAGAATGACATCTACTTAACACCTCTACAAAGACATACTTTTTATCAGGAATAAATGTTTGTTCATGCCAAAGCTGGCATCTAGTTGCTATTTCAGTATGTAAGCAATGCTGATTTCCAGGGCTCTTCCAACTACTCTTCTAACATTTGAAATATGCTCCTCAAAGAAAAGAATAAATAAGACGTAAATGCAGCACTTTTAAAAATTTTTAGGTGTGTAATAATCAGATAAAAGATCAAACATAAAAAACTGAATAGTGCTTGTTATAGGTGTATAATAACTCCAGTTAGGACTCAATCATTCTGATGATAGATTTGCTGGATTGCCAGATTAAAAATTTGTGATAAACAATGCAAATCAAGAATTATTTTGTAAATATTAACATTCATTAACTATCAGAATTATTGATCAGAATGCAACAGCTGGACTCAGGAAACAGTTGGTTTACCCAAAATAGTCACTGAATAAAGTTTAATGAAAGGACAGTTTACAAATGTTAGAGTCAGATGTAAGGTAAAAAGAGAAGAAACAGTGAAGGACCCAAGTATCCATGAATCAGGAAACCATCACCAGATGGGCCAAACAGAGAGAGGTGTTACCAGGACCCTGGTGGAGAGCTTGCAAACCAGGATCTTAATAAAGAAACCTAAACACCATGCAGATCCAAAGCAGAGAATAAAGGGATGGAAAAAAGATTTCAACTCTTCTCAACTTTTAATATTCTTCACTATCTCTCATTGGATAAGTTCAACTAAAAGGCAGATGGAGCCCAAGGGAGCCCAGCTAAAGCCAGGGCACAGAAAAAAGTTGTTTTTGTTGTTGTTAGGTGCCATGAGGTTGGTTCCAATGCATAGCAACCCTATGCATGATAGAATAAAACTGCCTGGTCCTGCACCATGCCCACAGTCATTTTTATGCTTAAGACAACTGGTGCAGCCACTGTGTGAATCCTTCTCACTGTGGGTCTTCATTTTCTTCACTGATTCTCTACTCAACCAAGCATGATGTCCTTCTTCAGGGACTGATTCCTCCTAACAATATGTCCAAAGCATGTAAGACACAATCTCACTACCTTTGCTTCCAAGAGGCAGTCTGGTTGGACTTCTTTCAGAGCAGATCTGTTTGTTTTTTCAGCAATCTATCATGGTACATTCAACATTCTTCTCCACCACCGCAATTCAAAGGTATCAATTATTCTTCTGTCTTCCTTATTCATTGTCCAATTTTCTAGTTCATATGATGCAATTGAATATTACCATAGCTTGGGTCAGGTGCACCTTAGTCTTCAAGGTGACATTTTTATTTTTCAACACTAAAGAGGTCTTTTGCAGCAGATTTTCCCAACACAAGGTGTCTTTTGATTTCTTGATTGCTGCTTCTAAGGGCATTGATTGTGGACCCAAGTAAAATGACATCCTTGACAAACTCAGTCTTTTCTCCATTTATGACAGTGTTGCTTACTTGTCCAGCTGTGAGAATTTTTGTTTTCTTGATGTTGAAGTGCAATTAATACTGAAGGCTCAGGTCTTTGATCTTCATCAGTAAGTGTGTCAAATCCTCTTCACTTCCAGCAAGTAAGGTTGTGTCATCTGCATAATGCAGGTAGCTGATGATTCTTCCTCGAATTCTGATGCTTACTTCTTCTTAATATAGTGCAGTTTTTTGGATTATTTGCTTGCCATACAGATTGAAAAGGTTGTGGTGAGAGGATACAATCCTTACACACACATTTCCTGACTTTAAATCATGTAGAGTCCTCTTGATCTATTCAGACAACTGCATCTTGATCCATGTACGGATTCCTCATGAACAAAATTAAATGTTCTGGGATTCCCATTCACCACAATGTTAGCCATAATTTGTTATGATCCACAGAAGCAAATGCCTTTGCACAGTCAACAAAACACAGGTAAACATCTTTCTGGTATTCTCTACTTTCAGCCAAGATCCATCTGATATTAGCAATGATATCTCTGGTTTAACATCCTCTTCTAGATGCAGCTGGATTTCTGGCAGTTCCCTGTCAATATACTATTGCAGTTGCATTTGAATAAGCTTTAGCAAAATTTTACTTGTGTGTGACATTAATGAAATTGTTGAACAATTTCCTCATTCAGTTGAATCACCATTCTTGGGAATAGGTATAAATATGAATCTCTTCTTCCAGTACGTTGGCCAGATAGGTGTCCTCCAAATTTCTTGACATAAACAGCTGAGCACTTCCAGTGCTGCATCCATTTGGTGAAACATCTCATTGACATTCCGTCAATTCCTGGAGCCTTGCTATTTGTCAATGGCTTCAATGCAACTTCGAATTCTTCCTTCAGTGTCATCAGTTCCTGATCATACACTATCTCTTGAAATGAACACTGATAGACCAGTTCTTTCTGATATAATGACACCATGAATTCCTTCCATCTTCTTTTGATGCTTCCTGAGTCATTCAATATTTTTCCTGTAGAATCCTTCACTATTGGAACTCAAGGCTTGAATTTTTTCCTTATATCTTTCAGCTTTAGAAATACAGAGCATGTTCTTACCTTTTGGTTTGCTGTTTCCACTATTGTGTACATGTCATTATAGTACTCTACTTTGTCTTCTCAAGCTGCCCTGTAAAATCTTCTGCTTAGTTCTTTTACTTTGTCATTCCTCCCTTTTCCTTTAGCTACTCAGTGTTCAAGATCAAGTTTCAGTGTCTCTTCTGACATTGAATTTGGTCTTTTCTTTCTTTCCTGTCTTTTTAATGACATCTTGCTTTCTTCATGGATGATGTCTTTGAGGTCATTCCACAACTCACCTGGTCTTCCATCATTAGTGTTCAACACATCAAATCTGTTCTTAAGATGGTCTCTAAACTCTATTGGGTTATACTCAAGGTCATACTTTCACTTTCATGGACTTGTTCTAATTTTCCTCAGTTTCAATGTGAACTTGCATAAAAGCAAAGGTCTGTGCCTCCATCAATTTCTGGCCTTGTTCTGAGTACTGATACTGAGCTTTTCCTTTATCTCTTTCCACAAGTGTAGTTGATTTGATTCCTGTGTATTCCATCTGGCCAAGTCTATGTATTAGCCACCGTTTCTGTTGGTGAAAAAGGTATTTGCAATGAAGCAGTCACTGGTCCTGTAAAATCTTATTATGTGATCCCCAGCATCATTTCTATCACCAAGGTCATATTTTCAAACTACTTATGCTTCTTTGTTTCTAACTTTTGCATTCCAAATGCCAGTAATTATGAATGTATCCTGATTACATGCCTATTTTAGACTACAGAAGCTGTTAAACATCTTCAATTTCTTCATATTTGCCCTTGGGGTATAAATTTGAGTAACAGTTTTATTAACTTGCCTTCCTTGTAGGCAAAAGAATATTATCCTATAACTGACAGCATTGTACTTCAGGATAGATCTTGAAAGCTTCTTTTTGACAAGTGAATGTGACACCATTGCTCTTCAAGTATTCATCCTTGGCACAGTAGACCATACGATTATCCAATTTGAAATGGCCATTACTGGTCCATTTCAACTCACTAATTGCTAGAATATCTATGTTTATGTGTTCTATTTCAGTTTTCATGACTTTCAATTTTCCTAGGTTCATACTTAGTATGTTCCACATTCTGATTATTACTGGATGTCTGCAGCTGTTTCTTCTCATTTTGAGTCATGCCACATCAGCAAGTGAAGGTCCAAAGGCTCTACTCCATCCACATCATTAAGGTCAGCTCTCCCTTGAGTAGTTATCTCTTCCCCAGTTGTTTTTTGAGGGCCTTCAAAAAAGGGGAGGGTGCTCATTTTGGGGCACTACATCTGACAGTGTTGCATTTGGTCTCAACATCCCTTTTCCACATTCATCTCACATTTAAAAAATCTATTCTTAAGAAGAAGAAGAAAAAAAAAAAAAAAGACTTTCCACCCTAAGCATCTAATTAGGCATTTACACCCACATTACCTCAACTAACTCTTGCAACAAATTTGTCAACAGACATCATATTTCTTATTTTATAGATTATCTTCTGAGAATCAGGAAGGTGGGATAACTTCTTTGAGTTTATGGAGCTGTGACTTGAGGTCAAAATTGGATACAAGTCTGTGATCTATTCTCCAAACCACAACTTTCTTTCTGCAGCAAGGAAGGTCTATTTAGCCTTCCTTGCCTAAATAGGTCATCCCATTTTCATAACTCTGTACAATTCATACTGAGGTCTACAAGGAACTTCCTGCCATCTTCATCTAACAGGTTTCTTTTAAAGACTCAAGTAATACCAACTTTGGAGCCATGCAGTAGGCAATAAGAATACAAAATGAATGGTTCTAAAATCCATGTTTAAGTAACACTAGGTTAATGAAGGATACAAACAACTGAAAAATTTGCTCAAACTCCTCTTTCATTGTGATTTTTCTTTTTCCAACCTAAGGTGAAACCTCTCCTGAACTAGCCTTCAGAGGAGGTATATATTTGACACTTTTCATTTAGACATCATACCCTTTTTATAAATCCATCATCGCAACAGCTAGATTACGTCCAGTGGTGTGTTGTATATCCCTCAATGAAGTTTTTATCATTCCTTGCTCTTGGGAAGCACTTTAAAACAAGTATTCTTTCAACAAACATTTATTAAGTGCCTATAAGGCCTAGGTACTATGCTAAATTTGGAAATAACTGGCTGGAAAATAACACACCAATACTCTCCAGGAATCCATCTAGAGATAGATAGAGTACATACAATGGTCTGCCAATGAAATTCATGAGCTTACCCTAGAAAAAGTGCTACATACCCCACTGCTGAATATCATTACAGTCACCTTCAAAGTACTCCCCTTGGGAAGTTATGCACTGATGCCAGCATCTAGTCCGCCCTTCAAAGCAATTTTGAAATTCTTTTTCTGGCATGGCCATCAGAGCTGTCATCATATTACCCTTGATGTCCTGAATGCTATCAAAATGTCTTCCTTTCAATATTTCCTTTATCCTCAGGTAAAGAAAAAAGTCATTGAGGGCCAGACCAGGTGAGTAGGTATGGTGTCCCAATACAGTTAACTTCTTTAAGGATAGAAACTCCTTCACAGCCACTGCAGTATAAGCTGGTGCATTGTTGCAATGCAACAGCCGTGAGATGTTGGCGAAAAGTTCAGGTCATTTGGTCTACCTTTTTCACACAGCCTTTTCAGCACTATCAAACAGTAAACTTGGTTAACTATCTGTCCAGTTGGTACAAATTCATAATGAACAACCCCTCTGATAACAAAAAAGGTTAGCAACATTGTTTTTGAGTCTTCATTTGGACTGGCAAAACTCTTTGATCATGGAGAATTGGCTGACTTCCATTGTGTACTTTGATTCTTTGTTTCAGGATTGTATTTGTAGGTACCTGTGTTTTTTCACCCTTAATAACACAGCCCAAAATATCATTGTGCCTCTCCAAAAGGTCTTGACAAACTCTGACACTCCTTTGCTTTTGTTCATCAGTAAGTTCCTTAGGGACTATTTCTGCACACATCTTTCTCATGCCAAGATTTTTAGTTTGCATTTTCTTGTTTTTCTGTCGATGTTTACTTGGTCTGCTATACTTCTCACAGTCAGTCAGTGATTTTGATGCACAATTTGACAGATGTTTGCAGTGTTTTCATCAGTTCTGCTTGTGACTGGATGCCCTGACCTCTCTTCTTCTGTGACAATTTCACTCCCCTCAGAAAAATGTTTAAACCATTTGTACATTGCTGTTTGCTTCCTGGAATTATCCTCATGAACTTGGATTGATGTGTCCCTGATCTCACTTCCACTCTTGCCAAATTTAACAAGAAAGTTCATGTTTGTTCGTTGCTCTAATTCAAGCTCTGACATTCTCATGATGGCACACAAAAACACACAACAATAATGAATGCCACTTGGCAAAACACCAACACATGCTGACACAAACATAGCTGCGAGACACTGATATACCAAGATTATGAAACCTTACCGAATTGTTTTTACAGTGCTGCCAACGTAAGCACAAGGTGGCAAGTTCACCAACTTAACTGTCAGACTTCATAGACATGGCAATAGGTATTTAATGTGGATCAGCTGTTAACTAAAACCACAGAGGTACAAGGCCACCCAGAGGCACCTTGAAAGAAAGATCTGGCTGGTTACTTCTGAACCAGCCACTAAAAACCTTATAGGGCATAGTTCCACTCTCCTAAAGCCACTATGTGTCTGATGCATCTGGAAGTTTTATGTCCCACCATCTTCAGTATGCATTATAGTATAGGGGAAGAAAAAAAAAAAAAACATTGCCAGTAAGTTGGTTCTAAGAGGATCAAGTATATACAGTAAGGAATATCATCTGACCTGTAACTGTCTAAATTAAATAATTAAATTCAATCTCAATACTATTAAAAAGAGACTGAAGGCATATTCTCCACACAGACAAAAAGGAAAAAAATACACTTTATATTAGTTTATAATGCGATTTATAAGCAGTGGAATGCATAAAGCCCAAAAGGCCTTTCAAAACACTAAAATTTGTGACAGGTCATGAAAGTTTAAGAGGATGTCTTCTACTCATTCTGGGTAGACAAGAACACTATATTAATTATGCTTTAGATTCAGAAGCTACAGTAAAAATTCTCATAATCTTTCATGCAAAAAAATCATAGAAAATAAATTTGTGAACATTATGAGGCTTGATACATCTCAAAATTGGTATTTGTACCATGGAATGTAAATACACCAAATTAAACTGAAGCCTAATTTCTTTTTTCTTTTACTTCATTCACTCTAGTGCAACATTTACCATAATCCTAGTTCTAAGTAAGGATTCTCATTAATTAAAGAGCAATCCTACTTCTTCTTCCAGAATACACTGAGTCAGAAGCAACAGAAATGCGTGCTTGTATTATGCACATAAACTTACTGACTTTGAGAGGATTAACCTGTGGATCAATAAGGGAAAAATTTATTATACCAATCAGCCCCCAGGTAAGTAGAACTAAACAAGACGCATCAGTCTAAGTTGAGATGGAAATTACTTCGGTATTGCTACAGCTGAAAACAAACCATAAAATGAAATCATCACATTGTACCAGGAAATTCTGCATAAGCAATCTGATAGATTCTAATGTATAAGGGCTGTGTGTACACCAGCCTCTCAGTCTGTATGAAAAATGTTGAGATCAATGGATGCTGATGAGCAATATTTAAATGAATTTCTAAATGACTATAATAAAAAATTTAGTTGACTCAACCCCTGCTGTTCTGGGCTGTAAAGTTATGAGCTCTATTTACCTGAAAGCATGTATGCCTATTACACTTGGCAGGAGTTTCTCAACCTTGGTATTAAGTAGAATATCTATTCAAAATGAGCCAAGCATCAGACTATATCAAGTCTGTTACTTCAGGCTGCGATAAAGCGGCATGCTAACCTCAGGTATTTGATGCAGACATCAGAAGAGAATAAATCTTTGTGGCTTTCTTTCCTTTCTTTGTGAGCAAAATTTTCTCATAAAATGTGGTTGGTATTTTAAGAATATAGTACATTTGTTTTCACAGGTAAAAAGTCACATAAGAAAGAACAAGGTGAATTTAGATTTATATAAATCAAAAAGGTTATTGGTCAGGCAAGGAAACTGAAACCACACAGGTACAGAAAAAAAAACACAAATGGATACAATCTGTAAAAGAAGGAAGTCAAGGAGAGTGTTGCTAGGAAGGGGTTAGCATGCTGAATGCCATTCAAATGTGACACTAAGACGTGTTGGGAAACAATTCAATTAAAACTCAAATAATGGGACCAAATAACACAAATAAGCAGATTTGAAGGCAGGAGAGAATTATGGTGGAATATCACGGTTGTGTAGTCTTTCTCTCCATGGTGTTATAACTCCCACCCAGCTGATTGGTTGGGACTGTGAAAATAAGGTAATTGTGGCCCACCAAGGGAACTGATCAGTTCTACCCTCTCTCTAGGCTTAAAAGACAGCCAATTCCAGAGCAGAGAGAATATCCCACCACCACCAGAGAAGAACCGCCAGGAACAGAGAGCTAGTCCTGTGGACACTGTACCCCTGTGCTGCGAAGCTCCTGGAACTAGTAGACAGATAGAGAAAGCACAAGAAGTGTTAACAGAGACACGACTGCTAAGCCTCCAGGAGACCACGTGATGGGTTTTCAGGCCCATGAAGTGAGAAAGGGTAGAGGCTGAGGGCCAGAGAGTCCGCCTGGGAGCACAGTTAGGAAGCGGCTGTCTTAACGGAAGAACTGTATCCTGATCTTTCCTGAACTTGAATTGTAACCCAGAGTAGTAAGCCCCACTACAGTAACTATTTAAGTATTTTCTGTGAGTTTTGTGTGGCCGTGAGTTTGTGTGACCACTGCAGTGAGTTATCGAACCCAGCTGAGAAGTACAGAGTGCTCTGGGAAGTACAGTATCACAATTGGTAAAGATGGCAGAGAGAGAAGATATGGCTGACCTCTGCCTCACAGCAATCAGCTTTGGGCTATTAATCTTCATTTTCCTTACCTCTTGTGAATTTAGAGGAGGTCAGAACCACTCCCATGCCATTTTTTACAAATAGGGAAGCAACATATGGAGATAGCGATGACAAAGATTAAATGATGATAGAGACTGCATCCAAGTTTGTTCACTAATAGCACCAAGAAATATTGAAAATACAAAATGTTCATCAGATTACAATAAAGGCAAGAATAATCTATAATTGAGAATATAAAAAGGCATCAAATCCTTTTGCAGAATAGAAATTTCTGTAATGAAATTCAGTACAATGAAAAGCTTGCATTAATCCAACGCCATTCTATAATGTTAAAGAATTTAAGTCTTTAATTACAGACGAAATTTAAATGAATGCGAAGTACACTATTTCCAATATGTCAGAATGGAAAGTTCCACTAAAAAGAAGGCATCTTTTAGAAAGCTTCCACACATTTCCGGAGGCCAAGAAAAATCTGTGCAACTAATGAGGATGAAAGTGAAATCTGTAAGACATTAGTTTTATGTTTATCATCAACAGTAACCAAACCATAATAGAAAGAAAAGAAAAAAGGATTTTAAAGTGAAATAAAATTGGTCAAAAAGAACTGTTTATAGTGAATTCAAAGATGTGCCCAAGATACACTGAGAGAATACATATTTAAGTTATTTGTAAACTATATAGATCCAACTCGATGGCACTTGGCCTTTTGGCATAGCACCTAACACTGAACATTTTCATTTTTTTAAATAGGCTAATAAGCAATAATTGGAAGCAAGAGATAATTATAAAACTGAATTTATTCTTTTACCTTTAGCAATAAAATACTAACCGGGAAAGCAAGAAAATCATGTAGCTTTTTTTCTTGTTATTTTTGCATCAAATGAATTGATAAAGAATTCTAACCCATGTTAAAAATCATAAGACTAAAAGTCATAAATGACATCAGATCAACAACGTGTAAGCAAGATGTATGGGTGACCTCTGATCCTGCATTCTGGGGGATAAGAAATAAGGCCTGTTTGCAATTTAGGACAAAATGCAACAAGATCAGTAACTGAAGGGTTTGGTATGGCTAAGCACCACTCCTGGTGGGTCATTTGGGAGATATGGAATAACACAGATCTCACTGACAGGCTAATTGGCAATATTCTTTGCCAACACCATAACCATGGATAGAGTTGATCAGTTACATAATCCATATAAACCACACCCTGTGCCGTTGAGTCAATTCCAAACTTGTAGTGACCCTATAGGACAGAGGAGAACTGCTCCACAGAGTTTCCAAAGAGCACCTAGTGGATTCAGACTGATGACCTCTTGGTGAGCAGATGCAGCCCTTAACCACTATGCCACCAGGGTTTCCATAATCTGTATAAGAACTACCTAGTATTTTTGCAAAAACTAACATCACAAAGGCAGGGAAAAGACAACAATGAGACGAGTTATCACTCTGACCCTTTCCTAAGTGCTCACATCCCTTAGTCAATCCCAACCACTCTCAGAAAACCCTCTCCTTTCAGGTTCTGGTCACAGCTCTGTCACTTTCCCCCTCAAGTCTAGCATGTGGTATAGTTACCTCTTTGTTATCAGCCCCAGGAAACAGGACCACTCTCTATAGTTTTCTCCCAATGCTTTTGCAAATATTCCTTTATTAAAACCTCTTAAAATGTCCTAAGATGAGTGACTATTTCTTCCTGAGATCTTACTGACAGAGGTTTTAACAACCATTGTTGTCAAAGACCTTATGATCTTGAGAAGGTAGAAATAATTTCTACAAAACAATGCTGTTGTTATTGCTGTTAAATGCTGTCAAGTCAGTTCCAATTTATAGTGACACCACAGACTAAAAGAAAAGACACATACAAGAAAAACACTGCTGGGTCCTGTATCATCCTCACAAGTGTTATTCCAGAGGACATTGTTGCAGCCACTGTGTCAATCCATCTTGCTGAGGATCTTTCTGTTTTTTGCTAACCCTCTATTCTACCAAGCATTATGTCCTTCTCTGGGTACTCATTCCTCCTGATAACATATCCAAAGAATGTGAGACAAAGTCTCTGGCTGTATGTACCTCTTCCAAGATAGATTTGCTCATTCTTCTGGCAGTGTATGCAGTATGTTCAATATTCTTTGCCAGCACCATAATTCAAAGGCACTGATTCTTCCTCAGTCTTCCTTAATTTATCATCCAACTTTCACTTGCACATGAGGGGAATGAAAACACTATGACTTGAGTCAGGTGTACTTTAGTCCTTAAAGTGACATCTTCCCTTTTTAATAATTCGAGTTCTTTTGCAGTAGACTTGTCCAATGCATTGTCATTTGATTTCTCAAATGCTGCTTTCATGGGCATAAACTGTAGATCCAAGTGAAATGAAATCCTTGACCACTTCAATCTCTTCTCTATTGATAGTCGTATTGTGTATTGGTCCAGTGGTGAGGATTGCTGTTTTATTTATGTTGAGGTGTGATTCGTACTGACTGCCGTAGTCTATGATCTTCCTCAGTATGTATTTCAAGCTCTCCACACTTTCAGCCAGCAAAGTTGTTTTATCTACTTATTACAAGTTGTTAGTGAGTGTTCCATCAAACCTGATGCCTCAGTCTTCATATGGTTCAGCTTCATGGATTACTTGCTCAGGATAAAATTTGAGTAAGTACACTGAAAAGACATAATCCTAACAGTCCCCTCTCCTGACTTTAAACCATTCAGTGTCCCCTTATTCGGTCCTAACAACTGGTTCTTTTTATACAAACAGGATTCTCATGACCACAGTGAAGTGTTTCTTCACAGTATTATCTATAATTTGTTATGATTTGAACAATGGAATGCCTTCACATAATCTATGGAACATATTTCTGATAGTCTTTGCTTTCAGTCATGATCCATCTGACATCAGCAATGATATCTCTGGTTCCACATCTTATTCTGAATCCAGCTTGAATTTCTGGCAGTTCCATGTCCATATGCTGCTGCAGCTGCTTTTGAATGATCTTCAGTAAAATTTTACACTTATGTGATATTAACAACATCACTGGATAATTTCTTCATTTGGTTGGATCACCTTTCTAAGGAATGGATACAAATAAGCACCTCTTCCAGTCAATTGGCCAGACAGCTGTCTTTCAAAGTTCCTGGCATGGACAAGTGAGCACTTCCAGCTCTGCACTAGTTTGCTGAAACATCTCAATTATCATTTCATTAATTCCAAGAGTCTTGGTTTTCACCAATGTTTCTAGTGCAGCTTGGATCCCTTCCTCTGGTTCCACTGGTTCTTGATCATATACTACCTCTTGAAATGTTGGAATGCTAATGAATTGTTTTTGGTATAACAGGAGAGCAACGTAAGACATATTTAACAAAGTTCTACGTGGTATAGCCACCACTGATGTGTCTGTTGTATTGTGGTAGCCTGCATGTTGCTATGATGTTGGACTCTATGCCACCAGAATTTCAAATACTAGCAGGGTCACCCATGGTGGACAAGTTTTAACAGAGCTTGCATACTGCTATTTTTCTGAACAAGGATGGACTAGGAAGAAAGGCCTGGTGCTCTACTTCTGAAAATAGCCAATGCAAACTATGGGTTACAATAAAATACTGTCTAACATAGTGCTGGAAGATGATTCCTCCTAAGCTGGAAGTAGCCTCCACAATGAACTTGGACATACTAATTATATGAAGAGGGCTGAGGATCAGGAAATACTAAGTTCTATTGTACATGCCAACTGTCTAAAGTCAGAGCCAACTTAACAGCAACTAACAACCACCTGTGGTGTACCAGAGACTAAATTCTGACAAGAGCAGTTAAGTGTGGACCAAATAATGAAGGAAACTTTAGGGTTGACTTCCTATTCTTGAAAATTAGGATGCATACTGAGAGAAAAAAAAAAAAGAATGAAGGAGAGAAGAAAACGGACAGAAAAAAGCATGAATTCCAAGACAGACTAAAAGTCACGGTGAGTGAAAAAGGAAGGGAAAAAAAGTTCCATCCTTGCACAGTATCATAAGTTGAAACTTATAGTAATCTTGTAATCCAGGTTATCCAAAGAAACCTAAATTCACACCTACTGTCCAAGTCTAATTCATTAACAGTGACAAATGACACAGTGACCTCATTGCATGTATTATACAGTAGAAAGTCTTTTTAAATTCCTGAACAAGAAATTAATATGATAAAAGAGGTCTTTTACTATGATTCATTTGGCAATGGAAAGCAACATAGACTTGGTATACAAAGCGAAGTTTAGAGAATAACGGAGTTTAAAGAGAAAAAAAATCATTTGATTAAACTGATGATGCTGTGTACAAAAGGAGAAATGTTAAAAAAACAAACTTCTATCATAACCAAAATTATACACATTGAAAATGTAACCAGTTGTTCTCTCTCATAGAATTTCAAAGGAAATAAAATGTGAAAGCATACGGAACAATTATCAAATTATTCTTTCCCTCTTCTTTCCCTAGCAGTCACTTACATTTACCTTAGATTCTACTCATTTTGCTTATCCTCTCTCTCACAGGGACAAAGACTGCTATCTTTCTTAAGTCCCCTCTTTGCCCTAATTCCAGCATTCCTTTGACTCAAGCTTGCTCTTGAAATGGAAAAGTATTCATTCAGCTTGATTTCCTCAAGTTATCATATCAGAAAGGTGTAGTATCTTCAGATGACATTTTTATAAACATCTTTAAATTGTTATTAAAGTAATACATGCACAAAGCTAAAAACATAAAAAGGGGGGGAAGCTCATAAGAAAAGCAAATTTACCCTACTTTTTTTTCTCACTTCATCCCCAAATGCCAGTTTACACAGAAAGTCTTCTTTAATTGTTTTTCATTTTAGTTTATCTTATCACTACTCTATTATTTTAAATAACATACAGGAGGTCTCACAACTGAGTCTGCAAACTCATCCAAGAAAAAGTGCTACATACCTCATTGCTGTTTTATCACTACAATCACCTTTAAAGTACTCCCCTTGGGAAGCTATGCACCAACGCCAGTGCCTACTCCAGATCTTTTAGCAACCATACCTCTTAAGCACTATGCCACCAGGGTTTCCTGGAAAAGGCTAGAAGTGGAAATTCAGGGTGGCAGCTCTACAACAGGGCTTTATCTCGCTGTCTGTTGGAAGGAATGTCCTTACCACTTTGAGTTTCTGCTCCTGGGTGATTTTTTTTTCCTCTCTGCTTTTCTCCCTTACTTGTTTAATCTCTTTTACATCTCAAAAGAGATTGATTCAAAATACAGTCTAATGCAGTCTTATTAACATAAGAAACATAATCCATTCACAAATAGAATTTTAACTGCAGGCAGAGGCTAGGATATTCAACACATATACTTGAGGGACAGGATTCAATTCCTAACATCTTCCTGCCACTTTCATTATTACTTTTATCTTTCTTCTACATTTATCTACTCCTTATATGTTGAAATATCCCAAGATTTCTCAAAATTCTTCTCTTGGTCCACTACTCTTTTAACCCCTGGTGAGATTTACATATGACCTCTACATTTATATCTGTGACTCAGCCTTCTTTCCTGAACTCCAGGTTAATCTTTGAAGAAACCAAAATTCTTCCTTGTTCTTTCTCAGAGAACACCCACCCCAAAGATTTAGGCTAAAATATCTCTGTGCACATTTTCAGACACTTTAAACTCCAGAGAAGTAGAAGTGATCACAGTAATTAAAACCGGAAAGCTCGAGCTCTATTATTTATGGACTACTGGAATTAATTTGACTGCTATTCATTGACTGTTAGAAGGTTTGGCATGACAGTGATGTGATACCAGATAAAGAACATGGTGATTAAGATATTTTCAATTTAATTATGGAATAATTACCTAAACAAATTGGTACATAGTCTAGGACACAAGGGTTGGCATGTGGGAAAGACAGAAATGCAAAAAGAAGATATTTATATATTAGCTATAACCAAAAAGTTCCTAAACCCATTGCCATCGAATCAATTTTGACTCATAGCAACCTTAAAAGAGAGGGTAGATCTGCCCCATAGGGTTCCGAAGAAGCAGCTGGTTGACCCAAACAGCCAGTCTTTTGGTTAGTCACTGTGCCACCAGGTTTATAAAAAGTTCTCTAGACTTTTTACTGGTGTAGGCCTTATAGACTGGGAAGTACAACTTTAAACATACAGCATGTCAGAATTTCCTAGGAGCCTTAAAAAGGTAGAGACTTATTTCTACATAAACTGAAACCAAAAACACTGCCAAGTCAATTCCAATTCATAGTAACCCTGTAGGACTGAGTAGACTACCCCATAGGGTTTCCAGTGAGCACCTGGGGTATTCCCACTGTCCACCTTTTGATTAACAGCCAAACATCTTAACCACCACACTACTATGGTTTTCTAGTTTTACATACCAAAAGGGGGAGGAAAAAAAACTACTGCCACTGAGTTGACTCCAACTCATAATAATCTCAAGGACAGAGCAACACTGCCCCTATAGAGTTCCCAAGTTGCTCCTGGTGCATTCAAATCACCAAACTGTCAGTTAGCAACTGAAGCACTTAACTACTAAGCACTTAACCAGGGTTTCCAGTTTCACACAGGATGGAAATTAAAGTGTCTGCCTGTGAAGTGCTAATATGTACACATTAACCATTTTACGTTAATCAACAGACCTATATTGGTATTCAAACTAGCAGTTAGTACATGTTATGGAAAATCACAAAATAACCATGGAAATATTAGAAATTGAAAACCCATAAGATATATTTTAGATTTTTTTAAACATTTTTCTTTTTTTTTTAATTTGGTTCAACTACATTCATAATCAAACTACGTGAATGTCTAGTCCAGAACCAATTTGTAGACTACGACTATGCAATGTGGTTAGGATTTGTGTAATCACAAATTCCAATATATAACAACCACCACAAATGAAAATATATATTTAACAGCTGTTCATATTTTTTAAAAAGTCAATCTCTTGCATACAGTTTATAATCTAGAAGTGCTTCTAAAGATCAAATAAGTTCTGAAAACCAAATTTCATCTAATTGAAATCATAAAGCACAATGTTTGTTCTTTTAAAACACAGTATTCCTGGGGAGGGGACTAAGATAATACAGTAGTGAGACACTTCCTGTGATCCCTCTAACAACAAATGCTGCTTCCCAAAACAAATTAATTAATAATATATGAGCCCTGAGTTAGGGACACGGAACATCAAAGGGAAGGATGAGTAACTGGACTGAGCAACAGGGAAGGGAGAATAGGTCCAGTAGTGCGTAGGACTAGCCAGACCTGACCCAGCAGGAACTGGCATTCTGCAGGCGGCAGTGGATGTAGTAAGGGGAGCAGTGGCATTTGGAAAGCTTCTTCTTTAGTAGGAGAGAGGAAGCAGTGGAGAACACACTCACATCTCCACAATGGGTGAAAACCTGCATTCAGTCACAAAAGTGAAATACCATGAGTCTAACGTACTGCTTGGATCTAAAACTGCCCTTTGGGATAAGCCTCTCTCCCTTTGCCTTGTGCTTCCTTACCCTTCTCTGCACTGATACATTCTTTGGGCCAAAAGTAGGACCCTTTATTCACACCTTGAGCCACTCTACCAACACTGTAGAGAGAACAATTTAACAGACAGGGAGGAAAAAAATAAATCTGCTGGCTCCCTTGAGCCAGGATCTCAGAAAAGAGCTCCTTTGCCTAGGTGCAGGAGTAAGTGGCCCACAGACACTGAATACATCTCAGCTCTGCGCACAGCATCTATTACCCATAGTTCAGCTGCAAAACCTATTCATCCACATGCCTTAAGGAACAGAGTCATGCTTTTCTCTCAGACATTCAGACAGTTCTCAGCCTCCTGCTTTTTTCAGCATGTGGAGCCAAATATCTGTGCTCACAACAATTGCCTCTGCCATCTAGGAGTACAGGGAGAACCTGTACCACACACTTGGTGACCAACTACCTGGCCACTTGAAGTGAATACATATGTATTAGTGAGACTGAAGATAAAACATTTCACAACAACATATTTGAGGAAAAATCAGAAAAAAAGTTTTAAAAAATGAAGAAACACTAAGAAAAATGAGAGACTCTATCAAGAGAAATAATCTACACGTGGCCAGAATACCAAAAATGAGGGATAACAAAATACACAGGAGAACTGTTGAAGATTTATTGACAGAAAACTTCACCGATATCATGAACGATGAGAAGATACCTATTCAAGATGCTCATTGAACTCCAAACAAGCGTGATTCCACAAAAAAGGCACCAAGACATATTATAATCGAACGTGCCAAAACCAAAGGTAAGAAGAAAAATTTTAAAGTGGCTAGGGGTAAATAAAAAATGATCTACAAAGAGTCAGGAAGTCCAAGCTTGGACTACTCAGAAACAGAAAGACATATATAAGGTCAGGAAGGAAAAAAAAATTGCTGTCTAAGAACTACATACCCAGTAAAACTGTCTCACATATACAGTAGTGAAATTAAGACATTTCCAGCTAAACAAAAGTTCAGGGAATTTTCAAAAAACTGAAACTACAAGAAATAATAAAGGTCCCAAGTTGATGTAGGAACCCACTCATGTGGGTCTCTCTATCTTCTGGGTTGTCTTTACCCATGTCATTTTGGTCCTCGGTGACCATCCATTCCTTCTGAGTTGGGATCACTTGCTGCCCAGCCACCACCAGTGATAGCCGCAATGGAGCTCAGTTAAGTTGAGTCTCACTGGCAACACAAGAATAAAAAGGGGTGGACCCTGAGATCTCCACTAAAAGACATCAGTTGATGGTCCAGCGGTTTCAGGGTTCCCCTGGGAGCATGGCCCCTTGCCCTGATGCTGCCCTTGCCCATAAATCACAATGAAGGTCCACTCTTCAGACACAAATGGATTGGACTTGGCGATGCAGAGTAACCATATACTGGATGTACTTTATGGTTCTATGCATCTATAGGATATCATCCTGCTGACCTCTGACTGGAGGAAGGAGAGTGGGTAGAGAGGAGGAGAAAGGAGACTATTGGGAGGATGAGACATGTATGGAGCAGAGAGGAATAGTGTGTTGTCACCTGGCAGGGAGAGCAGTGGAAGCTGCACATAGGAGGGGATGTAAATTTATATGGGAATGTACATTTTCACTCAGTCATAATAAAAAATAAAAATAAATTAAAAAAAAAAAACGAAATACTAAAGGGAGTCCCTCAGTTAGAAAATCAGTGACAATCAGTAAACAAGCCAAGATTAGAATGAAGGACAGAGCAAACAGACAGGAACCAAGATACGGAAAGCACAAAAATAAACTGATGCTAACACACTAATAACAGGGTGTCTAAGTCAGCTAGTGCTACTCTAACAGAAACACCACAAAATGAATGGCTTTAACAAAGGAAATTTTATTCTTACACAGTCCAGTAAGTTACAAGTCTGAATTCAAGGTGTCCACTCCAGGTGAAGGCTGTCCCCTCATTGGCTCTGGTGGAAATCCCCTGTGCTGCATCAGTCTTTGTTCAGAGAGCATCTTGGTGCAGGAACCTCAGGTCAGAAGCAAGCGTTCTTCTCCCAGTGCTGCTTTCTTGATGGTATGGGGTTCCCAATTCTCTGTTTACTTCCCTTCCCTTTTATCTCTTGTACAATGAAAGGATAAAGGGTGGTGCAAGACACACTCCAGGGAAATGTCCTTTACCATCTTTACCATGGAGCAGGGAGGTGATCTTATGAAAGGATTTCCAGTCCCACCCTAATTGTCTCTAACATAATCCACTCTCTTAACCACAGGTAGAGATTATGATCAACAGCACCAGAAAATCACAAAACGCAGGGCAATCACAGAACACAGGGAATCCTGGCCCAGCCAAACTACTACACATATTTTTGGGGAGGACACAATTCAATCCATAACATGGAGGGGCAGATATGTCATTATATAAAAGATGACAACATTATATAAAAGATGAAACTAAAAAGATAGAGCTGTAGATCTTTCATATGCAGAGAAAGTCAAGGCTAGTCATAGAAATAGAAAACTGGTTTAAATTTAGAAAAATAGTGGTAAAATTAAGGTAACCAGAAAGGAAAATAATAATCCTATACATCAAAATAAAAAGTAAAGAGAACACGAAGTCTCAGCAAATATAAAGCCAACAATGAAAAATGTTGGGAAAAACACACATAAAAAAATGACTTAGCACAGAAAATTAAGTGGAACAAGTAAATTATCAATAATACACAAAAGTTATCAAAATGACAGTGCAAAATTTATACCATTCAATAATTATGCTGACTGTAAATAAATGCACCTGTAAAAACAGAGTGGCAGAATGGATTTTTAAAGGTGAAAAAAAAAGGATCTGTCTATATGCTACCTACGAGAGACATATCTTAAAGGCACAAACTAACACTCAATTATGGAAAAACATATCAAGCAAGCAACATTCAAAAAAACAGCATAACCCTGATACCAAAACCAGATGAAGACAGTACAAAAAAGGAAATTACAAATAAATATCTCCCATGAACATAAATGCAAAAATCCTTATCAAAATTCTAGCAAATAAAATTCAACAACATATGAAAAATAAAAATTCACAATGACTAAGTGGGATTCATATCATGCATGCAGGGGTGATTCAACATTAGGAAAGCAATCAATGAAATCAACCACATAAAGATAAGAATAACTTGATTTTTATCAACTGATACAGAAAAAGCACTTGACAAAGTCCAGTAACCACTCATTTTAAAAACTCTCAGCAAAGGAGAAATAGAAGGGAAATCCTCAACATAATAAAGGGAATTTAAGCCAAGCGCCAGTGACACAAATAGCCAACATCATTGTAAATGGAGACAGACTGAAGGCATTCCCCTCAAGAACAGAAAACAGACAGACAAGCCCTTTGTCACTACTTTTATTCAACATTTTGCTAGAGGTTGCAGCCACAGCAATTAGACTACAAAAATTAAAAAATGAAACAGCATCTCAACTGGCAAGGAGGAATTAAGGTATCTCTGTTCACAGATAGCATGATCTTATACACAAAAAAACCCTAAAGAATCCACCAAAATACAAACTACTTGATTTTGGCTATGTATCAAGAAACAAGACAAACATACAACAATCAGCTGGATTCCTCTACACCAACAAAGAGACTATCGAAGAAGAAATCATTGATTCAATACCATTTACAACAGCCCCCAAGAAGTTAAATACTTAGGAATAAATCTAACCAGAGACATAAAAGACCCATACACAGAAAACTACAAGACACTACAGCAAGGAACCAAAAGAGACCTACGTAACTGGAGAAATCTACCTTGCTCATGGCTATGAAGACTCAACATTGTCAGAACTATTCTACCCAAAGAAATCTATACATACAATGCAATCCCAATACAAGTTCCAATGACATTTTTTAATGAGACAGAAAAACAAATAACCAATTAGGGAAAGGGAAGAAGGCCCAGCTAAGAAAAGAGCGTGACTGAAGAACAAAACTGGAGGCCTCTCACTACCTGACCTTAGAACCTATTATTACACTGCCATGATAGTGAAACTTTCACAGCTAAGATTTGAAAAATATTTTTTAAATTTTTAGATTATCCCAAATAGAAAAGGTGTCAAAAACCACTTTGAAACAAATGGAATGAGGAAAATATTTGGTCCATCTATGACTGATATTTATGTGAAAACCAATTATCAGGTATCTAAAATAGTACCCACACTAAGTAAACGAAAAAAAGTCTGAAATGATTTATTTCTGTATCCATTTGTCTTAGTGCTGCTGTAACAGAAATACTGTAAGTGGATGGCTTTAACAAAGAATTTATTCTCTCAGTCCTGTAGTCTAGAATTCTTAATTTAGAGAGCCAGCTCCAGAGGAAGTCTTTGTCTCTGTGTTGGCTCTGCAGGAAGGTTCTTGTGATGCACCAGCCTTCCTTTCATCTGGGAGCATCTCAGTATAAGAACCTCAGGTACAAAGGATGCACTCTGTTCCTGACACTGCTTTCTCTGTGGTCTGAAGTTTCCATGTCTCTCTACTCTCTTCTCTCTTATAGCTCAAAACAGATTGGCTTAAGACACTATCCAATCTTGTAGACCTCATCAACATAACTGCCACTAATCTATCCTATTAAGTCACAGTGATAGAAGCTACAACATGTAAGAAAATCTCATCAAATGACAAAGTGGTGGACAAGCATACAATAATGGAAATCATGGTCCCCCAAAATTGATACATTCAGATTTTAGGGAACACAATTCAATCCAGGACATCATTTACTCACTAAAACACATATTCTGATTGTCTGTTACAAAGACTTAGAGCTGACTTTCCCAACAGAGGGGCCCTCACTAAGCTGGCAAACGTGTGACAATATATCAAGTAACAAGTCTGCATGCACTGACACAGAAAAAAGAGTTGAGATAGATTGAAACTATTTAAATAAAATGAAAAGAGAATGTCTCCCTGAATAGCTGCACTTAAAGGGTAAGACTTTTTTAGATGTTCAAAATTCAAAATAATGTATGTAATGTGTAAAATATTATTATACAATAATAATAACATGCCAAGCCAAGTGCCGTCGAGTCGGATATCTGCCTTTTATTTCTGACTCTCTCTCACAAAAATCCACCCTTGTTCTGAAAATGTGACTAAAATTCTAAATGCTAAAAAGGAGAAAAAGTTTGAACGGATGTGAAACAAAGCTCTAGAAATATAATCACCCTTCAACATTAATTACACTGTTTATTTTGAGAAGCTATAATCAAGAATTGAAAGTTGTTTTTTGTCTTAAGTTCAAAATCATGAGACAACAGTTTTATACAATGAGTTGCACACAATGTATCTTTGTAAGAAATTCTGAAACAGAAAACAATGACCTGGTTATTATTTTCTACAAAGAAATGAGTCCAAACAAGGGATCTGCCTGTGTGCACCTTTCTGGGTTTACTGTGTTGATGCTTTTCCAGAGACCAAAAGAGCAAAAAGAGGAAACAAATAATGAAACCATTCAATACAGATAAATATTAAAGGAATTTTTTAAGAATTCTATTATGTCTACTTTTACATAGTGGACTGTAAAGCCTGAGAACATAATTATTGACCGAGTCAATTTCCAAAACACATTTCTTAGCCACCGAGTTATAAATAAACTATGTATATCTCTGTAAGCTTTAGTGATAAAAATAAATAATGCATATGGCTATTATTTGGTGTCACTATTAACACTATTTTTTGTCATTTGATAACACTACTAATTCAAAAATAAAAAACATTTCATTTCCTTTTCCTACTTCCTGATGATCATGAGAAAATGCAAGAGCAAAAGTCAAGGCTTGAAGCCAAAGCTTCATTAGCATCCAGAAAAATGTGTGATTTATAACAGAAGCTGAATAGCTAATGAAGGAAAGAATGAATGCTGTCTACCTGACTGCCTGTCTACAGATCGGGAAGTAGAAAATTCAAAAGAGTATCTGATCAGGCAATTAAAAAAAAAAAAAGTCATCAAGTCAAATCTGACCCTATAGGACAGAATAAAACTGTCCCGTAAGGTTTCTAAGGAGCAGCTGGTAGATTAGAACTGTTGACTTTCTGATTAGCAGCCAAGCTCTTAACCGCTGTTCTACCAGGGCAATGCCAAGTATTTAATTCCAATGATAGAAATTCAGATACAGTTATCTTAGAAAAGTAAGACAACATTTGATAACTATATTTTATTCAAACAGACAAAAAAATTATGTACTCAAAGAGTGATGTTTTCCAATTAAGTGACTACTGCAATGTTATTCCCACTTTTTCTTGAGTTTTAAAATATGCAACTTTAGTAATGCCAAGCCAAGTGCCGTCGAGTCGGATCCGACTCATAATGTCTATATTTTTGGAAGATCTTTACTGACCTAATGTTTCAGATGAAGACTTAGTTTAAGGAAAAATTGTTTTGTTTTTTTGGAAGCTTTCTGAAAATCGGCAAAGTTATATACTGCCCCTGATGTGATACTCTATTTTAATCACCATTCTAATAACAATTTTATTAAACAGAGATTTCATTTATTATTTAAGAGAGTAATAGTATACAAATTTATTTATTTATTTTTACCAAGAATGACTTACTTCAATTAATCCATTGCCCTGTCTCTTTTTCGTATTTCTAGGAAACCTTACAATTCCAACTGCATAACTCTAAAGAGTATACTTTACTATGAAGCCCTTTGGAAAAAACTTTCTAAACAAGAGCCTAAAATATAATGAGAAATATCAACCTCTATTTAGAGAAAGCATCGTTTTGATGCTGAGATGACCTTTATGTACACATGCACTTGGACAACACATACAGTAATTAATACGAGTCTTTCCTCTTCCAAAAATATAGACATTATTACTAAAGTTGCATATTTTAAAACCCAGTTTTTCCTTAAACTTTAAATTCTAACACACAAAAACATTTATATATTTTCAAACCTAGCAAAATTTACTGATCCATTTTATGTGCTCATTTACAAACAGTTAATTTAACCTCACCCATATTCCAGATCTTAGTTAGTAGAGTGTCAGTTCCTGGAGCCTTGTTTTTCTCCAGTGCCTTCAGTGTAGCTCAAACATCAAACCAGTCTTTTTGAGACAGGAACTGTACATATTCTTTCCATCTTCTATTAGTGATTCATGCTTTCTTCAATCTTTTGCCCATTAAATAAAAAATCATCACCACTGAGTCAATTCCAAGTCACTGCCATACTATAGGACAGAGTAGAATTGGGTTTCCAAGGCGCAGCTGGAGGATTCAAACTGTCAGCTTTTCAGTTAACAGCTGAGCTCTTAACCAGTGTGTCACCCAGAGCTCTAATCTGCCCTTAAAACTAAAACCAAATGAAATTCACTGCCATTGAATAGATTCAGACTTACAGAGAATTTGCCCACAGAAGTTCTTCAGTTTTGAAATTCAAGGTTTGAATTTTCATTCACTCCTTTCAGCTTGGGATGTGCCTAGTATGTTCTTCCCTTTTCTTTTTCTATCTTCAGGTTTCTACATGCCATTAATCTGCTGCAAAGGATCTCTTTACAGTATTGAAAAGAAAGGATGTCACCTTGAAGACTAAGCTGTGCCTTACCCAAGCCATGGCATTCTCAATCACATCACATGCATGCAAAAGCTGGACAGTGAACAAAGAAGGCAAAAGGAGAAATAATGCTGTTGAATTGTGGTGCTGGAGAAGAATGTTGAATGTACCACAGATTGCCAAAAGAACAAACAGATCTGTTCTGGAAGAAGTACAATCAGAGTGCTCCTTTGAAGCAAAGATGGCAAGACTTTGTCTTATATATTTTAGGTATGTTGTCAGGAAGGATCAGCCCCTGGAGAAGAACATTATGCGTGGTAGAGTGGAGGGTCAGCAAAAAGGAGGGAGACCTGCAACGAGATGGACTGACACAGTGCCCACCAACAACGAGCCGAAGCCTAAAAATGATTATTGACATGGTGCAAGACGGGGCAGTGTTTCATTCTGTTATGCATACAGTTACTAGGAGTCAGAATTGACTCACTGACACCTAACAACAACAACACATGCCATTACAATACTTATCAAACCACACTTTGAAATCTTCAGTTCTTTTATTTCTTCATTTCTTCCATTCATTTTAGCTACTCTACATCCAAGAGCAAATTTCACAGTCTCTTCTGACATCTGTTTTTGTCTTTTCTTTTTCCCATCTTTTTAATGATCTTCGCTTTCTTCATTTATGCTGTCCTAGACGTCATCTACAATTCATCTGGTCTTTGGTCATTAGTGTTCATATGCAAATATTAAGGTGTTTCAACAAACAGATGCAACACTGAAAGCACTCATTTGTCTTTCCAAAAAAATCTAGAAGACAATTACCTGGCCAACCAACTAGAAGAAATCATTATTTGTGGCTATCCTAAAGAAAAATCGAACAGAATGGGTAAGTTATCCAACAATATCACTAATATTACAGAAATGTAAAATTTTGCTGAAAATAATTTAAAAATTCTTGCAGCATTATATCAATAAGGAACTGCCAGAAATTCCAGTCAGACTCAGAAGAGGACAGAAAACAGGGATTATCATTTGCAAGGTCAAGATCTTGTCTGAAAGCAGAGAATAACAGAAAAGATGTTTACCTGTGTTTTATTGACTATACAAAGGCATTCAACTGTGTAGATCATGACAAATTATGGATAACATTATAGAGAGTAGGAGTTCTAGAACTTTTAATTGTGCTGATGCATAACCTGTACACAGACCAAGAGGCAGTCATTCTAACAGAACCAGGGGATGCTGCATGGTTTAAAATCAGGAAAGGTGTATGTCAGCGTTGTATCTATTCATCATACTTATTTAATCTGTATACTGAGCAAATAATCCCAGAATAATAATTATATGAAAAAGAACATGACACCAGGATTGGAAGAGAACTCTATAAACCTGTGATATGCAGATGACACAACCTTGTTCAATGAAAGTGAAGAGGACCTGAAGCACTTACGGATGAAGATCAAAGACGACAGCTTTCAGTGGGGATTATACCTCACCATTAAGAATGTACCAATTCTCACAACTATATCAATTTACTGATAAATTGGTGTGTATATATATATGTATACACACACACACACACACATATACATAAAATTGGTATACATATATATAGCCAGCCAGCCAGTCAAGTGTCGTCGAGTCAGATCCGACTCATGGCAACCCTAGGGGCCAGGATAGAACTGGCCCCCAGAGTATTCAAGGAGCGCCTGGTGGATTTGAACTGCTGACCTTGTGATTAGCAGTGGTAGCACGTAACCCACTACACCACCAGGGTTACCCATATATATATGTTGCTATATATGTATAAAAAAACTCAATTTTTTTCCTCAATATATCAATAAGAAATTGAAGTCATCCAGGATTTCATTTTTATCCACAATCAAAGTCCATAGTAGCAGAAGTCAAAAAATTAAACCACATACTGTATTAGGAAGTTTTATTGCAAAACACTCTTTAGCCAAGCCAAGTGCCGTCAAGTTGGATCCAACTCACAAAACACTCTTTAAAAGTATTAAAAAGCAAAGCTGTCTCTTAGAGAACTAAGGTACTCCTGACCCAAGCGATGGTATTTTCAATCACCTCATAAGCTTGTGAAAGCTGGCAAATGCATAAAGAAGACTGAAGAAGAACTAATGTATTTGAATTATGGAATTGGTGATTAATACTAAGTATGCATGGACTGTCAGAATAAACAGATCTGTCTTGGAGTGAGCACAGTCAGAACTCATGTCAGTAGTTAGGATGGAGAGGTTCATCGCACTTACTTTGGACACGTTATCAGGAGGGACCAGTTCCCGGAGAAGGGCATCGTGCTTGGCAAAGTATATGGTCAGCAAAAAAACAACACCCTCCATGAGAAAGGCTGGCACATTAATGCAACAATAGGTTTAAACAGGGCAATGAAGGCGAGGATGGCATAGGTTTGGGCAGTGTTTCTGTTGTCCACAGGGTTGCTGTGAGTCAAAACTGACTCGCTAGCACCTAACAGTACAACAACATATTCTACATAGTATTTGCATAAACATATTTGATCCTATTTAAATATTCCAATTGCCTGGATGAATAAATTTTTCCAGTAAATAAATAGCTCAAAACTTCAGTAGGGTTCACCTTATAGTCTCCTGAAAGTTCTGATACCATAGAGAAATCGCTAAGAGTTCACTTTAAAGGCACAAATTTTTATTGAATATTAAATTGCACATTTTAAACTTAACGTGCAAAGATGACCTTAACAGGCAAATATATATCAAGGAACTTGAGTATAAACAACAAAAAAAAAAACTGTCATAACTACAGACTTTATTTTTCTTGAATTTTTCTCTAGTTAACCTCAGGTTTTTTTCATGGTTAAAAGTTGCTGAATAATGGTCGTCCAAAGATGTCCACATCTTAATCCCTGCATTCTATGACAAAATGAATTTTTCAGGTGTTATTCAGGTTCTTGAGATGAAGCATCCTGGATTATCTATATAGGCCCAATATAATCACAAAGGTCCTTCTAAGGGAAAGGATGCCAAGAGTCAAAGAAGGAGATATGGTAGGAGAAGCAGAGGACGGAGTGATACAAGTATTGGTTTTGAAGATGGAAGGGGGCCATAAGTCAACTGCAAGTAGCTTCTAGAAGCTAGAAAAAAAAACAAGGAAACATTTTCCCCCCTAGTACCTCTTGAAGAAGTGTATCCAGCCAATACTCTAATTTTGGTGAATGAAACCTATTTTCAACTTGTGATCTCCCAAACTGCAAGACAGTAAATTTGTTTTCAGTCACCACAGTTGTGGTAATTTGTTACAGCATCAATATGAAACTAACACAGATGCTTATCCAGGAAAGTGAAAATTTTGCTGTTTCAAATGATTTGGGAACATGTCTTTTTTTCTTTTCCTTTTTGGTGAAAATATACACAGCCATATTTCATTTCAACAATTTCCACATATACAATTCATTGACATTGATTACATTCAAGTGGTACAAACATTCACACTATCCTATTCTAAATTATGTCACCTCCATGGAGTTGAACTAACTGGCTTCTAAATGTCTTATCTGACCTTGTGAGTTGCTGTTGTTTAGGTGGCATTACACCCAGACAACTCAGTTGGTACACTAACTTGCTTCCTTTCAGTGACAGTGATAAAACATACTGAACGGTAGCAATAACCCATACCCCAAATCAAACCCACTCCTATCTAGTCAATTCTAACTCATCACATCCCTCTAAAACAGAGCAGAACTTTCCCACAGGTTTCCAAGGCTGTAAATCTTCAAAGAAGCAGACTGCCACATCTTTCTTCTGTGGAGTGCCTTGTAGGTTCATACCACTGATGACTTTTTGGTTAGCAGCCAAACACTCAAACCACTGAACAACCAGTCCTCCTTATATCTGTTAAGAGGATTTATTTATTTAAAGGAATCAAAAGTTACTTCATTTATACCTCCTGGTTTGCGTCATTGCAAGATCTAGTTTACTCATTTAGGTGTAGCGGCCTACAAAACCTAGCTGTCTTGCCATGTTAATTGGCTCTATCTTGCTTTGCTTAAATCATAAAATACTTAATTCTCTTCCATTCTAAATTTAAAGACTTTCAAACTTAATTGAATTTTGACTTTTTTTCCTCTTCCTTCCTACGTGAAAAGACAACTGAATCCCTAGAGATAATAAAATAACATAACTGAATCACTCATGACTGTCTGATTTTATGACTATGAAACAATGAGAAATGGGAAGCAGTAGTATTTATTAAATACTTAATTTGTAAAAGCTGTTCTGCTGATGAATATCTGTGTTGTTTATAGTTGGGAGATACTGTCAGTTAAGTTACTACAAATATTTGTGTACAAGTAACAACGTATAGACACAAGTTTTGTTTTTTTCCTACACAATGCATACGAGCAAAATTACAGTCACTTCAGAAATGTATATTCACGTTTATAAAAATCCTCAAAACAATTTTCCTAAGTTATTACTGAATTCTGAATTCATACCAACAACCCATTCCCTTGTTCAAATGACTTCCTGGCCCTATACAATTTTCACAATGACCATCATTTTCACCTCTGTCATTGGGACTATTGTGCCTGCCAATATATGTCACCAAGGGTTTCCTGTACTTCACTAAATTCAATGTCCCACTCCAGAAATTGGTCTTCCCAATGACATGTCTACAGAAAGCAAGTCAGACAATATTCTGTGTGATTCATAAATTTTGATTGTCTCATTTTCAGAAGCGCATTGGCAGGCTTTTCTTCCTAGTCTTGGTCTGAAACCTGTCCACCATGGATAACCCTGTTAGTAGTTGAAATACAGTGGCATAGCTTACAGCATCACGGCAACCACAGTAAGACACATTTATAAACAAATTTTAGTTCTATAAATAGGAACTATATGAAGAAAAACACACAGAATGATGTCTCAAATGGTGTATTCCATTGGACTTAGTCCACTAGCCCCACAATGTTGCTAGAAGAGCATCTGGGACATAGAGAAAACAAGAGCATGCACATCTCTCTTACTCCATAGAGGCATACTGCCACCCAAAACACATAAGCAAAATCATGCTCCTACACAACCAGTTATACAGAGTACCATATCAAAGCAGCAAATCCTCACCAGACACATGTTACCACTATGGGGAATTTTAAAAACCAGAAATGCATTTCCTCTTTCTCTGGGGGTAGAGGGCAGGAGTTGGAATCTATTATGTGAATTTCAAGTCCTATGAAATCATAATAAAAGAGTGAAGTACAGGCTAAGGATAGGTACAAGCTAAGACAGGTCTATTTAATAGGGCAGGAGTTCCACTTTCCCAAGCAATCTGGAAGGGATAATGAAAGTTAAATAAACTGAATTACTCTGGTGAGTGGGGATCAGGCCAGAACTCACGGGGTTGATATGGGCATAGCCAGACTGTAGAAGGAAGACGCTAAGGAAGAATTTTGAAAACTAAGTTATCCAAGGCATTTTTTAGTAACATCCAGGATTGTCTGTATCTCTAGGGACATGGCAACCTTGCAAATGGGACCCAGGAGGCAGAACATAGGAGATGGAAGACAAAAGTTTCACTTTATAAAATCAGAAAGATATTTAAAAGCTTTGAATGAAGGACCAGAGATTTATAAATTTTTTTTTTAACTTAGACAAAAAGGAGTTCTACAGACTCTCTAGCTGTCAGAGTAACTAAATTAAGAAGAAAAAAAAAAATCTGTTTAGTGTGCAAATTTGATTTATTTTAGCACAGATAAAAACACAGTAACAGCCTCCCTAGAGTCATCATTACTTTCAGTCACTACAATATCATTTCCTCCTTTAAGGTCTCTGTCTCTCAAATACAAAGTTATCTACCTTGATGCTGGTCACAAAATACCATAGGCCCTGCCATTCTGTTCTCATTGAAGGGATTTGTAATTTGAGTACCCTAGAACCAAATTCATCCATCTCAACCTCTTCCTCCCATCATCAAAAATATCAGCAGCCCTGTAGCTGACTAAGAATTTTAAAGCATTATTGTGAAACCAGGCATCTGTTTAGGGAACAGAATTCAAAATTATGGAAAAGAAGAAAGGGACATTGTGTTGCTACCGATTAGGTAAAAACAACCTGTGAGTAATACATCAACTCTAACCAAAAGACTGCCAGTTCAAATCCACCAGTTACTCCTTGGAAACTCTATGGGTTGGTATGAGTCAGAATCGACTAGACGGCAATGTGACAGCAATGTGTTTTTTGGTTTTGTTTTGTTTTGTTGGAAGCAGTTCTTTACTCTTCATTCTGAAGCCCGTTTATAAAGTATTTCAAAAGCCTCATTAAGTTTCTTTGTCAACACCTGAAGATGATATGGGAAGAATAAGACTCCTCAGCTCTGAATATACTCAAATGCTGCCACTTCCTTGTTCTTTCTACTGAGACATGCATTTTAAACTGTTCTGCTTTACCACCCACCAACTGCCTTCCTCTGGGACAACCACAACAGTCTCTTTTATATCCTGATTGATGTTTTTCTTTAAATATTTACATATATGGGATCATATTACTCATACTGTTTTGTGAGAATTTTTTCTCTTACTTCAATTAATATATATCAGTATTTTTTTCCACGTGTGCAGTTTTATCACACACTGTTTTCACGGTTGCATAATTTCACCTTCTTTCCTTAATGGTCACTGGAGGATGTTGTTGCCATTAGTTGCAGTCAAGAATTTGTGAGTTACAACAGAGGCAACAACTAGAAGTGTCTAAGAAAATAGAAAAAGTTCACAGGTGTGAGACAGCATAAAAGTAGATAAAAAAGATAGATGACTGACAGATAGATACACAGATAAAAATGCACGTAGATAGATAAAAAGATAGATGACAGGAAGATAGGTTGTAATCTATGGATAAAAAGAGATGACATAATAAGTACATAGATAAAAGGATGATTGACAGATATACAAATTGAAACATGACAGACTGCTAAAAAAATAGAAGAAATATATATGATAAAAAGGCACACAGGTATACAAACAACAAAAAGATAGACAACAGATATATGATAGATAAGAGATAGAATAGAGATAAATGATAGACAGATTGTTAGCTGCTATCAAGTCATCCCAATTCATGACAACCACACGCACCATAAACAAAATGCTGCCTGATCCTGCACCATCCCCAGGGTAGGCTAGAGATGGCACAATTGTTATCCACAGGTTTCCAGTGGCTGATTTTCAGGAATAGATCACCAGGCCTTTCTTCCTATTCTCTTTATTGAGCATCATAGCAGTAAGCAAGCTTCCAGTGACGGATCAGTGGTGACTATGGCCAAGAACCAAACTCCAATCTCCCACATGAAAGGGGAGACTTCTACTACTAAACCCTCACAAATAGACAGATGATAGTCAACACTTCTACCTCTGTCATTTAAAAAAATGCAACATTTCAAGTGGATGCTCAGTCTCTATACAAGGCCCAAAGGATACACATTACAACTAAACAGATCAACACATTGCTGAAACTGGTGTTAGTTTCTTTTTATTCAAGGAGGTACAATGCCCTGTCTGCCAAATATCTGACATTCTGCTTCAGGGTAAGATGAGAAAACAGTCCTTGTTTTTGTTAGGTGCCGTCAAGTCTGTTCTAACTCAGGATGATCCTATGTACAACAGAACAAAGAAAGAAAGAAAGCAGAGAAACCTGAGTAACAGAAAAACACTAGTAAAAAGATCACATGAATTAGACTCAGCCCTTTAGGCAAAGGTCTGAATACAAAATAAGGTCTGAATGCAAAATAAGCCTATCAGAATGAGGTTTCAAAAAAAAATACAAATAAAACAGTATGGTAAACTTTTAGTCTACAAGATGACAGCCAACACACTGCAGGGGAGACTGACAAAAAAATTATCAGGTGAGAAAAGTATTTGAAGGGATGATACACTCCTTTGCGGCAGCCTTTGATGCTGAAGAACAGGACAACCCACAATTCAGCCTTTAACACTGTCTGAAAACGTAAAACCAACCTGGGATAATCTAGTAAATGCCATCTATCCACAAATCCCAAATCAAGCCAACGTCAACAGCCAAAATGTTCCATTTTATTTTCTTTATAGTATTTAGCTCTTTGCTTTAATTATGCTTGATATTTGTAAAGAGAAAGCTGGTGTTGTAATAATTGGATATCTTTAGAAAAAAAAACATGTTGGCAGAAACAAATTTTCTCTTCCATTTGAAGAGAAAGAGAAAAGCAAAACTTCGCTTTCTCACAAACTCAGTGCCAAAACTATCCTCTGAATCAGTTTCTTTAAATCATATTCTGATAGTTGAGATGTGCTATCTTAAAGCTTATGGCCAGAATCACACTTTCCCTACCAGAGGTGAATTAACCACTAAGCAGCACACCCACAGGCTTACATTTGAGCAAGGTAAGCACGAGTTTTCCTCTGTTTACTTATTAATTTGTAGTTCACAATTTCACACCGAAGACGTGGTGAAAAATACATATAATTGTGTACTACAGATTAGGACATTAGTACAAGTAAACCCATATGTACTCTGCTTACTGAATAATTCATCTATTGGCTTTAGGACAAAAACAAGTGTCAGCTCATCCAAATGTACAGACCTCCCCAAAACTTTTCCACTTTCTCTCCTTTTGTCCTCCCTTTTTTCCTTCTTTCCAATATTCTTATTTTTTTAATTTCCTTCTTCTTTCTCTCTCCTTTCTTCCTTCTTTCCTTCCTTACTTCTTTCCTTTGTTTCTCTCTCCCTCTTTTCCTTTCTTTCTGATCCTTTTTCCCTTTCTCTTTTTCTGTCTCTCTCTACTCGTTTTCCCCCTTCCCTCTCCTACTCTCTCTCCTGCTTTCCAATTTCACATAAGGTACAACAAGAGAGACTGAAGAAACGGCAACTTGTCAGAATCAGAGAAACGCAAGAAATTTGAGAGTTCCAAAATATCAGAAGAATTCCCTCCCTAGCCAAAATGTTCCAGAGAAAAATTCCAGTCTGAGATTAGAAACTCAATTAGGACTTCAAGCTTTAAGCAGAAAATAAAACAAATTTCTAGTAGGAAAATACATACATGCCTTGAATTACATTTTTATAATGTCTATTGAAAACCATAGTGGCTTAATGGTTAAGTGCTGCTACATCTGCTAACCAAAAGGTTGGCAGTTGGACTCACCAGGTGCTTCTTGTAAACTCTATGGGGCAGTCCTACTCTGTGCTATAGGGTTACTGTGAGTCAGAACTGACTCAGTGGTGGTAGGTTTGGTTTTGGTTGTTAAACCACTTTTAACTGTTGAGATAAAATTTTATTTATTATTAATACTACTCAAATATAAATGTATTCTTAAAATTTTATATCATAAAAAAGCGCTTAAAATTGTATTACAAAGGCTTGAGAAAGATGCTCTTTAATATATACTAATCACTTTCTGGGATCCATTAATACAGCCTAACAGCTCAGTGGTTAAGAGTTCAGATGCTAACCAAAGAATGGCAGTTTGAATCCACCACCCACTCCTTGGAAACTTTTTGAAGGCAGATCTATTCTGTCCTATAGAGTCACTAGGAGTCAGAACTGACAGCAGCAAGCGACGCCACTGTGAGTGGAGTAACGAGGCAAAATTCATGCGAATACCTGTAAAGTTTTGTTAGTTTCCTAAGGGCTCATTTTCTTAATGTATTCTCAGTATTTTTTAAATGCCAGAAACATTCCTTAACAATTTAAAATTGACTTTGCACGCAAAATAGATAATTCTACATGCACACAGCTACCAAAATTTCCATTTATATATTCAAAATACCTGTTTTGAAAGGACAATTACCTGTTTTCAGTCACAACTTAGGTGTAAATCTCTACAATTTTTGCTGACAGGTTTTACTATGTAATAAACATGTCATATTCAAACTGACAAGTGGATTTTGTTTTTGGAGGGTTTTTCCTCACACCTTTTTCCATTATAATACAAGTACTACTTAGCCATATGATTTTCTGCAAAATTTAACCAAAAATGTAAAACATAATGCACGTCTCAACATCTTTATGCTTACATGGAGGATCTGGGGGAAAGCGAAGGGTCTTACTAAATGTAGAAAATTGTGCTGCCTGTAAATGAAGACACTGCCAACTTTCAGTTGGTTCTCTTGGTGTTTGCATGCCTGCTTTCCAAACCTTGAGCAAGGACAGTTTTCCTACCTCTCGTTGCATATCTGAAATTATTCAGTTACTCAGCTTGTGGAAGTAGAATGTCACGTTGTCCAGTAATACTTACTCTAAACATGAAATGGACATAGAGAGATGTTAGCCAATGAGCATCATCACCATTGTGATTGCAGTTTAAACTCCTAATGCAGACCCAGAGAGATCTAAAGCACAATCACGCTATGCGGTGTATGTATTTACCATTTGTTTAATGAAACTGGAAACTATTGTATAATGTGTAATTACCCTATAGGATAATTGAAACCCTGGTGGTGTGGGGATTTAAGCGCTACATCTGCTAACCAAAAGGTCAGCAATTCAAATCCGGCAGCCCTCCTTGGAAACTCTATGGGGCAGCTCTATTCTGTTCTATAGTGTCGTTATGAGTCAGATCTGACTGGACAGCAGTGGGTTTTGTTTCGGTTTCGGTTTTATTTCACAATTGATATGAGAAATAAATACTGATGTAACAAGTTGTTTAGACAGTAAAATGCCTTTTATTGCAGGTGTTGGCTCCAGATTGGTGAGTGATGATGATGTGTGTGTGTGCTTGTACACCCTGAATATTTTACGTTTTATTATCATTAGTCTTGCATTTGATTGCATACATGTATATGTGTATATATATATATAATTGTATTTGACTTGTATCTATATATACACAATCAAATATATATATTTGCATATATACAATCATATATATTACATATACAATTTCACGCGGATTATGTGTATGTACCCTACATGAAGTTAACTTACTTCAGAACCAGAGTCATTGGCATGGGCACTGAACAATAAAATTGACCTTCTAGTCCGACTACAATATAATTTGAGCTACATCTTTAGATAAAATGAAAAGGCATAAGACTATTTCGCATACAAATTTTTAATTATTTTACTTTTTAACCTAATATTTCTAATAAAAATTATTCATATAAGCCTCAACATTAAATAAAGAATGTTATTTATTTATTATCGAATGCTGAACAACAAAGAAATGCTTCACTGTTACTAAAAATGGAATACTAGTGCCCCCTTCTGATAGGAAAGAGGAAGAAAATTTATTCTCAGGACTTGAAAAGACACTCTACACTAATCCCCTCAACAGCTGTTTCAAGTCGAATGTATGCCAATTCTTTTTGACTTAATAATAAATTCTTCATCTTTCTCCTAAAATGCTGACTATTCTGATGTCTTCCAGTTATAAGTTAACCTTCTTAGGAAGAACTGCAAAGTCAAAGAATTCTGTTAACTTTTAAGTACAAGGAAATAGCTTTAGTAAAATCTGAGCTTTAAAACACTTTCAGGAAATCATTATTTTAGAAATATTTGAAGTGTTTTCAACATTAGTTTTGCATTTCATTGTGTGAAAGCTAGTAAACCCGAATCTACACCTGGCTTAGTCACATGAAATGTCACATTGCCGCTCTTTACACCACATTTGAACTGATACTCACAGACGCACTCATTCATTACACTCCTTTCTGACATAACATAAAGGGCAAAAGGCAGCACGATAGATTAAAAAGATATTGTGGTACAATATTAATTACAGCATCAGCAACTTTTCCTTGCTCAGACTGCATATAAATGTCTATTTTCATTTTTACACTCAGAATATACTTTGACAGAGAATGGATTTATCACATAGTCATAGGAAGTGGGAATTTTGGTCAGATATTCTAATGTCAGGATGGCACCAAGTATGAGCATATTAGGAATTTTGAAATCTCTATCTTTAACACAATTTGGTCTTTTGTACAATCATTATAAGAATGAGAGATGATTTAAATTACACTGTGACTAGACACAATGAAAGAGAAACACTTAATTTAAAAATTCTTTTCCATAAAATTAGGACTCCTATAATATCACTTGTTCCCCAGAGAATTTTAGAAAAAGCCATGACAATAAAATTTTGTAAGGATTTAAAATATTAGAAGAAATGTTACTGTATTCTCGAATTATAATTATTTCTCCTAGTGTTGGGCAAGTTACAATAAGCTTATTAAACCTTCCATTAGTAAAAATGCCCACAAATCAATAGTAACTTTTAATATAGTTCAAAGGTATCAAAAATATTCAGTGTTCTATATACATTTCAGCAAAATCTGAATTTACCATCCAAGTCAACCTCAGAAAAAAGTCTAGCCTTAACCAGAAACATCATGCTAAACCATCAAATAAGCTTGCTCTGTGTCCTGTCATCTGACTAGCTCACTTCATGTTTGAAATTCTTAAGGTATCCTTATTCAATATAGGTATTTCTCATATTCCATTTCATAATATTTTAGAGGGGGAAAAAAATACAGTGATAGTCTTTTTTCCCCCAGGGTCTCCTGCTGCCCACTTCAAGGCTGTGACTCTGCCACTGCTGCAGTTTAGCTTTCACAGGTTGAAAATGACAACTCGTTCAACTGGGTGATGCAGAAGGACTGAATACATCAGGAACAATCGGACTTAATGAGGTGGTGGCATTGTGCAGTACTTAAAGTTGAAACGTGCTGCTCTTTGAAAGTATGCAGGATCCAGGAAGTAGCACCTGGGGTACAATTTCTGAATAGGTATGTTTTTACCTTTCAAACGGTGACTTTCTTGCAGCTTATCCTCTCGACTAGCCATAGCAGTGGGTGAAGCCTGTCTGTTCACTTTGCTAGCCATTCTCCTTTCCTGAGAATGTCTAACAGAATTACCTATGGCTACTAAAAACTGTGTCATGAACCAGATGCTTCTATTCCACTTTTTACCTTCAGACTGACCAAATGCACAAAGAAGTCTCTATTAGATACAGCAAATGAAAAAGCAGTTTAGATTATAATCCTATTTTTAAAGGGTAATAATGATGGCATCACATTTCAGGAAATTTTATTTCTAGCTTTATTTCTGACTACACTGATTATAGCTCTTGGTTTTTTTTTTTTGTCACCACCAACCAACAGCCATACGTGGGACACTGTTAAATGCCTTCACTGTGACACTCGCAGACCAATTCTCTCTGAATGCAAACTACACATGGTGCAGACACCAAGCGCTAACGCTGGTGTGTGGACACTGCAGACACGTAGTTGTTGCTAAGTCAAACTGCATTAATAAATATCTATCTCGAAGAACAGGCAAGTATTAAGGCTTTAAGGCATATTAGACACTGTCTTCAGAAAACTCTGAGTTGCTTGCTGAAATTCAGAAGGAAAAAGATACCTAATATTTTAGTCATATATGCAGTAGCACTCTATACAGTTAAAACATTGCAATTACAATCAAAAGAACACCCAAACAGAAAGTAAATGCGATTTGTGGCAATGCAAGAACCATCATCTGTCCAAAGACTGAAGTATTCAATACCCATTTCTAATTCTTAACTCATGTGAACCAGCTATTCAAATGTTTAAATTGTTTGTGAAAATAACTGGGTTTTCTCAATTACTTGAATATAGCGTTTGTCCACAGATTAGAGCTCCAGGTTTTATGATGTATTTTCCAACCTATATTCTAAACCTAGTAAATTTATGTATTCATTATAAGAATCACAAAATATTTAAATAAAAAAAATGAAGCAGAGAAAAAAAGACTTCAGAAATTAGTAGATGCAGCTGTTCTAACTGTTAATGATGAATTCCATCTACAAGGTAAAGATTTTTCACAGCAGGTTGTGGGAGTACATGATAACCATAGGTATGATGAAGTCTTACTTCAATGCTTTGAAATGTCAAGTGAGTAATGCTATTCTTTTATTTTTAAACTATTTGCAGAGACAACACTAAATTATATAATGTTACATTTATTTTAACCTACACCTCTTCCTTCATAAAGTTACTTGTCTAAACATTTCACTAACATTGTGCAATTTTAAACCGAGAAAAAGAACAAAGTTACAAGTGTGACAATTTATCAGGAATAGATTAAGTGACATCTGTAACTAGAATCAGAATTAGTAAATTATTTTAATAGTTCCAGGAAGAATATAATTTACAAGAGTATATTTGAATGATATTAAGAAGATGGGAGAAATCATTTGCTTAGTAAAAGACAGTTTTTTAAGTTAAACTTTGGTATGGTTGTACCCATTTGATTTTTTTTTCTTACATATAGAGATAAGCTCTTAATTCTTGATTCAACAATTCAGTTCATTAATATGAGGGAAAAATGAGTATTTCCAAAGATTTTTCTCAAGTCATAGAATCTGTTTGCAAATTTATGACATTTTAAAAACCATTTTTATTTGAAAAGCTTTAAATGTCATTTCTCCAAACATAATTCTAATAAAGTGAGATTTCCTTTAAAATTTTTGGATATAATAAATTGGCTACATTTATCTTTCACACTATTTAATTTTTGAGATACTTAGGCAAAGCTTTACTATATCCTTGTCACCAAAGCTCTCATATCTACTTTTCTTTTCCTTTAAAAAAAAAATGCTTGAAATTCCATTCCTACAATAAATCTTGACCATTTAAGAGTGATTAATGCAGTTTCTCCTCAAGCCTAATAGACTAACAGTCAATGCTTATTTCTCTACCAGCCATATACAACACACTTAACTCTAAATGTAAATACATATGTGGTCCACAATTTTCATGAAGCCTCTTTATTATTCTGATCAGTATGTTCTTTTCTAAGTTTATCTATTGGAATGCCATTGCTTCAGATTAAAAAAGAAGGGAAAAAGACCAAAAAAAACCTGCCAGTGAAACCAATTAACCCCTTTTACACTGAGGTGTGCATTCAGGTGCACACTTATTAGAAGGCAATGTGGACTATGACAATGACAACTAACGTTTTTATAAATGTTTCTACAAAGGAGGAAGTTCTCTTTGGGAATGGGACTGGGGGGTAATACACCTTTCAATTCCAAACTTTGTTATTTTTTAAATTCTCTTTCCTGACATTCTTTCTTCTTTGGAAAGTGTGTTATGATAATTACTTATTATCTATTTTGACATTCATATATCTTATATATTGCAAGGCCGAATATATTTTGCATCTCAGGCAGTTAATGTTCCAATACCTACTGTTATCAGAACAGTCAGTGTGCAAGGGCTGCTAAGAAAGAAATAAGATGGCCTTCTTACCCTCTCAATGATTACATTCTCTTTCAAAGCAGAGTAACTTTAATATAGACCACAATGTCTTAAAAATTATGAAATGTTCAACACTCACCTACAGAAAAATATTCAATAAATCTTATGTTTACTCTCAGCAACTTACAGAGACCCTATAGAGTTGGAATTTACCAACTCAATGGTAGCAATTTGGGGGCTTTTTGAGGGAGGTGGTACTATATTTCCTTTTAAAAAGATAAAGATAATTTTCTTCATCAACTGACATCAGTTTTTTTCCTCAATAGGGCTAAGCAGAAAGAAAAGCCAATGGGTCATATAGATCGAGCAACAGGTAGATAGCTAAACTGTCTCAAGGTAGAAATGCAAACCAATATAAATATAACGTTATGCATATTTATGGTAAGTTCAGTTCAGCCTCTAGTTCGCTTAAATTTTATCTGTGGATAAAATATTAGGCATTTGAGGCGAACCAGCTAAAATCTTTTTAACTCTTAGGTGCAATTAGAGAGTCAAGACCTATCACAATGGCATACTTACAGAATTAGAAGACTATGAATATATGGGCATGTGGGGGTGGAGTAAAAAGAAAACTGAAGATCAATCCATAGACTAAGTCCTATTCATAGGGGAATGTATTTGTAAATGGAAAAAAAAACACACACACATTCTGAAAAACATTAACTACAAATTTTCCCATAACCACTTAATCTATGGTTCTCTAAATACAAGCATTGTGTGCAGTAAAGCAGTTATTGGCAGAAATTAATGTTTTACAATCACCATAGATTCACCTGAGAAGAAAATTCTTAATTTTACCCCCATCTAAACAATGCATTTCAAAACGGATTGTGAATAAACTCAGAAATGACATCACAATGAGATTAGCCAAGTTCATTAAAGACGTTCATTCCTAGTACACTTAGTCTCAGAAAGGAATGACAGCTTTTAATGGCAGCTCGTCTCCCTGAAAAGAATTGTTTTCTTCATTTCCTCTGTTGGAACTTGTACAGTTGGAAGCCTGCAGTTGGTCGTTCCTAGCATTTGCATGAGTGTGCCTGTGAGTGGCCACTACGTGTGAAGTCTGAGGGGACTGCTCCATGTTAATGAGAAACCAAGGAATTCCTCTAGCAGCATCTGGCATAAGTGTGAATCACATAATTTGAAGCTGTCTTGGGCAGCTTTAACTTGAATGTGTTATTTCAAATTTTAGATTATCTTGCTTAAAAAAGCACTTTCATCACTATGATATTAAAAGGGGGAAAGTGTTTCCCCTCAACTTCAAGTAGCAATTATGAGTTGGGAATACCACCACCCCGTGTACAAGGAGCATATTCAGAGGATGCAAGATGAACATGATAACCTGATAATGCCGTTTTCAGGAAAACTTGAAAAAGCAGACATCCCAGGAGCCAAGTGCCGCCCAGTGTGACATAAGTCTGTCATGATCTCAAGTCCACAATCTATGGGCAAAATTATCAAGCAACCCAATCTGCTCTAATGTTAAACGTTTGAATGTGAAAGTAGCTTATCTTATGTGTTATCAGCATCTCAGTCTTCTGTTTTTCCACACTATCCTTTGTAAAGATTATATTATAGGTGCTTTAGTAAAACTTTACAAATGTGTTGCCTGCAATTTTCACAAGACTTAAAAACAAGAAGAATAATGTGAAATTTTAAATCACAATGTTAATGTATTTATTTGAAATAAAAAATAATTGACACTAATGAAAGCAACAAACTATTCATTTTAATGACTTACTCATATTAGCCTTCATCTTTATAATTTCATGAATTTTAACTCAGATTCAAGGATAAGTGCACAGCTCCACAATACTGAAGGCATTCATTTTTAGAAAAAAAGCAATTTTGCAATTAACTTAAAAAAATAATAGGTTTTTTTTTTTTTTTTTTTTTAATTCCTTGTTTGGGGTTAAGATGTAAGATACAACACAAGCACCAAGATACAGATATATTAAAAATAGCAGTAACTGGATAGTTTACATTTCTCAGTGCACTTCAGATCAAATTGGTATACAAATTAGAACACATAAGCCAAGAATTAGGAGCTCTCACTGAAACCACAGTGTGGTAAGCACACCTCAAGAATTTTGGAAATAACATGTTCAATTAATCTCAAAATAGAGTTTTAAAAACATGACAGCAATGTGATTTCTCTGAAGATTTGTGGTTAATTTATATTTGCACAGATAACACAATGGGTGAAAGCACAAAAATTGTTGTTTTCTTCTAACTGAAGTTACAAAATAGATAAAATAGAGATTAAAACAATGTCATTACTTTAAAAGGTTGAGGGGCTGAAGTTTTTATGACAAGTTTCATCAAGAATTTTGCTATTTAAATATCCTCCTTACAAGTGTTATTTGCCTTACTTTTAAACAAGTGGTACATCAGCAAAGATGGCTTTGAAAATAAATCTTCTCTGT